>OW052245.1:88084118-88732868 GCA_932526585.2 Philonthus cognatus | reverse complement strand
CTAACCTAACCTAACCTAACCTAACCTAACCTAACCTAACCTAACCTAACCTAACCTAACCTAACCTAACCTAACCTAACCTAACCTAACCTAACCTAACCTAACCTAACCTAACCTAACCTAACCTAACCTAACCTAACCTAACCTAACCTAACCTAACCTAACCTAACCTAACCTAACCTAACCTAACCTAACCTAACCTAACCTAACCTAACCTAACCTAACCTAACCTAACCTAACCTAACCTAACCTAACCTAACCTAACCTAACCTAACCTAACCTAACCTAACCTAACCTAACCTAACCTAACCTAACCTAACCTAACCTAACCTAACCTAACCTAACCTAACCTAACCTAACCTAACCTAACGTAACCTAACCTAACCTAACCTAACCTAACCTAACCTAACCTAACCTAACCTAACCTAACCTAACCTAACCTAACCTAACCTAACCTAACTTTTTTTTTTTTTTTTTTTTTTTTTTTTTTTTTTTTTTTTTTTTTTTTTTTTTTTTTTTTTTTTTTTTTTTTTTTTTTTTGGGGACGTAGTGTGCGCCGAGGCTAACACAGCAAGTGGCCCCCATGAAATCTCAATCGCCTCCCTGGAATCGCCTAAAGGCATGCGTCTGGAGGGGATTGTGGTCACTTTATTTACATATAACATTACATTTACATACTATATTTTGCTTTACAAAATTACATAATACAAGATACCTATGTTACCATATGTTACCATACATCTATGCTGTCTATTTCAACGGTTTGTCTTCATGTGCGGCATATCGTGCCTCCTTTTTGGTTAGGACAACCTTGGCGAAGATGTCTGCTTTCTTCCACGCTTTGGGGTCTTCCAGCAAGCTATCCATAAATGATTTTGGTGACAACAGGTTCGCCGTTTCCGCCAACGCTTTTCTTTCTGCGTTCCAGGCTTGACAGTAAAAGAGGGTGTGTTTTGCGTCATCGGGAGCTTGTGTCTCACAGAATTTACATGCGTCTGTTTCTGTCTTCTTGATCTTATGCAGGTATGTTCCGAAGCAGCCGTGTCCAGTGAGGAACTGGGTGAGGTGGTAGGAGCACTCTCCGTGTGTTCGGCTTGTCCAATCTACAATGTTTGGAATCATTTCCTTTGTCCAGCTAGCCTTTGTTGTTGTCTCCCATCTTCCTTGCCAGCTCCTCATAGTAGCGGTCGTCGCTTCCTGCTTTGCCTGCGCTTTATCCTCACCAGATTTGCGAGCTTGGTGTATACTTTTTTTTTCTAGTACCAATAAGTCAGCTGGCGCTATCCCAGCCAGCACTTCTGCTGCGTCGGTCGATGTTGTGCGATACGCTCGCGCTATCCTCAGGTTCCCTGGTCGTAGACTTCGCCTTAGTCTGTTTTGATTGGTTATTGTTTTTGTTGCGCTTGCCCATATTGGGGCTGCGTATAACAATTTGGATCTTCCGACAGAGCTTAGGAGGCGTCGCTTAGCTTCTCCGGGGCCACCTATATTGGGCATAATTCTAGCAACTGCCATCTCTGCCTTACTTGCCGCTTTACATGCGTTTATTACTTGGGTGCTGCAGTTGGGGTTTGCTTCCATTATCATTCCTAGGTACTTGATTGATTTTTTTACCGTTACACTGGTGTCCAGAATTGGGATGGTAACATTGGCTGTTCTGCCTGCCCTCTTTGTAGATAGCCAGGCGGCTTCTGTTTTTTCCGCGGCCATCTGTAGGCCTTTACTTTGGATCCATGCTGCAATCCTTTGCATGGCCCTGTTGGTGAGCGTTTGCAGGCGTAAGATGCTCTTATTTCGGATCGTCAGCGCTATGTCGTCCGCGAATCCAACTATCCTGGCTCCTGCTGGGAGGTCCAGGTGTAATATACCGTCGTACACGATATTCCAGAGTAGCGGGCCTAGTATAGAGCCCTGTGGTACACCCGCTCCTATTACGAAATTCTCTCCGTCGCTTATTTGCACTACTCGCTGGTCTAGGTAGTCTGCGATCACGTTCTGGAGGTACTTTGATACTCCCCGGCGAGAGATTTCGTTCCGGATTTCGCCGTGCGGGAGAGTCCCGAAGGCGTTTTTGATATCGATGGTGACTAGGATGCAGTGTTCTCTGTTGCGGAGTGGGCCTGAATTCGCTCTAGTCGCTGCTTTCCTAACATCCTCTATGGCGTCTAAGGTAGATCTGCCTTTTCTAAATCCATGCTGACGTGCCGACAATCCGCCGAGTCGCTGGATTTCTTTCTCAAGCCTCACCGCAATTACCTTTTCTGCTATCTTTGCGATTCCATTTAGCAGGCATATCGGTCTGTATGATGTCGGGTTATGTGTGGGCTTTCCTTTTTTTGGAATAAGCACGACCTTTGCGTTTTTCCAAATTTTGGGAAAGTTTCCTTCCTGGAAACACTTATCCAGGACCATGGCTACCTTTGTTGGACATGCCAGGACTGCTGCCCTGACGATTTCGTTAGGGAGCCCATCGGGGCCGGGAGCTTTTTTATTTGGCATGTTCTTGGCCGCAAGTAGAATCTCTTCTGTTTGTATAGGGGGAATTTCGATGGGACTAACTGTGTGTTTGTGTATCGGGTTCGTTTCGGCGTCCCTTAGTTGGAATAGAGCAGCTATCACTGCTCTGTTGCCTCCGTCCACTAGTACGTCTGGACCCAGTGTTTTTTTTCCGAGCTTGTTTGCAACCAGTCGATACCCTAAGCCCCAAGGGTCGTTGTCTACGTCCTGGCAGATCTTCTTCCAGGACCTTTCCTTGCTTCTTTGTATTTCGATCCTGAGGGTGGATTTGGCTTGCTTGTATATATTTTCCATATCGAGAGTAGCTTTCCCTTTGGCTCTTGCTCTTGCTAGTTCTCTGCGTTTTTTGTTTGCAGTCTCTCTGGCCATCGAGACTTCCTCGCACCACCAGTATTTGTTTTTCTTGTAAGAGAATTTTACGTGTGGCGTAGATTTCTTACACGCCCTTTTTATGTTTTGCTGTAGGCTGGATGCCATGGTTTCTGCATCTCCGATAGCCAGTCGTGTCTTATTTATGTCTTCTATAAGTACTTGTTCGTTTGTTTTAGAAGTGAGCCATCTTTTGGGGGTGTGTCTCGTTTGTTTTCGTTGTTCTGTTTCCATTGTGTACATAATGTAGTTGTGATCACTCATTGTTTCTATGTCTAGTATCTCCCAGGAGTGGATGTTTTTTGCGATACGCGAGCTCGTGGCGGTAAGGTCAATGACCGAGGACCTAGCCCCCTTCCTGAAAGTGGGCCCAGTTCCCTTATTGTTGACTATAAGGTCGTTCGTGGCAAGTAGGTCCATGAGATTTCTGCCTCTGTTGTCTAGTGTATTTGATCCCCATGTTGGCGCTTTGGCGTTGAAGTCGCCACCAATTACTAGATTTGATTTGTGGTTCTTAATACTGCCTTCGAGGGTTAGCAGAAAAGTTCTATATTCTGCCATTGTAGTGTTTGGCGATATATAGCAGCTGTAGAAAATTGTGGTTTCTATCTTTACCCAGACGATACCCTGGCTGGGAGTCCCCCATGCATTAATATTGAGCCCCCGTCTCGCCAGTATGGCCACATCGCCGCCCGATTCCTTATCACGTATCCACAGGTCGTTTAGCTTGTTCGTGTTGGTTTCGCTGAGTAGGATTATGTCCACTCCTAGCTTGTCCGCCGTTACGTCGAGAAGGTCGTGGGCAGCCTTACACCGGTTTGCATTCAATTGTAGGATTTTGTATTTCATTTTTGTATCGATTGTATCGCACTTCTTTACGACTAGATCAGTTGCTCGCTTGTTAGGTGCGGTGTTTATCCCATTTTGTCCTTTGTGCTTGTACCATTTCCTTGTACTTAGGACAGGCCATTGATTCTGCTTTGTGCCCTTCAAGGTTGCATAGGTAGCATCTCATGGTCTCTATACAATGCTTTGCGACGTGCCCTGGACCATCACATCTGTGGCATGTTTTCCCAGTTTCACTTGCGGTGCAGTCTTTTGCTTCGTGGCCAATCTTAAAACAGTTCCTGCATCTCTTCATTTTTTCAAGAGTCTTGACCGTCCATCTGTTCCACCCATTTCTTATTTCCTTCTTGCTTTCTATCGCTTTTATTGTCTTAACCCCGGCAGTGACGAAGGCGTACTTGTGGCCTGCCTTATTTCCTTTTTTCGCCAGGTTAACTTTTAACTCTTTGGACCCATGTGTGCTAAACGTTTCATCTAGGACCGCTCTTACCTCATCTTCTGTTGTTGTTTCGTCTAGGTCTAGGATCATTACCGATGCCAATTTTTCTTTGGGGACCCCTATTTGTGCGACACCATCCAGTCCTATTTCTATCGCGTTCTTTAAGGCCTCCTTTTGGCCCTCTTTATTTTCTTTGAATCTGACTTCTATGTTTCCGTTTGGTGTTTTGGAGAGTCCCTGTATGGTTACTCCATTCACCTGGACGGTTTCTTTCATTTTTTTTATCGTTTCAGCATATGACTTCCCTTGCATCGGTGTTATGATGAGTTTGTCAGCAGGATTTCTTTTTTTTCAACCTAACCTAACCTAACCTAACCTAACCTAACCTAACCTAACCTAACCTAACCTAACCTAACCTAACCTAACCTAACCTAACCTAACCTAACCTAACCTAACCTAACCTAACCTAACCTAACCTAACCTAACCTAACCTAACCTAACCTAACCTAACCTAACCTAACCTAACCTAACCTAACCTAACCTAACCTAACCTAACCTAACCTAACCTAACCTAACCTAACCTAACCTAACCTAACCTAACCTAACCTAACCTAACCTAACCTAACCTAACCTAACCTAACCTAACCTAACCTAACCTAACCTAACCTAACCTAACCTAACCTAACCTAACCTAACCTAACCTAACCTAACCTAACCTAACCTAACCTAACCTAACCTAACCTAACCTAACCTAACCTAACCTATCCTAACCTAACCTAACCTAACCTAACCTAACCTAACCTAACCTAACCTAACCTAACCTAACCTAACCTAACCTAACCTAACCTAACCTAACCTAACCTAACCTAACCTAACCTAACCTAACCTAACCTAACCTAACCTAACCTAACCTAACCTAACCTAACCTAACCTAACCTAACCTAACCTAACCTAACCTAACCTAACCTAACCTAACCTAACCTAACCTAACCTAACCTAACCTAACCTAACCTAACCTAACCTAACCTAACCTAACCTAACCTAACCTAACCTAACCTAACCTAACCTAACCTAACCTAACCTAACCTAACCTAACCTAACCTAACCTAACCTAACCTAACCTAACCTAACCTAACCTAACCTAACCTAACCTAACCTAACCTAACCTAACCTAACCTAACCTAACCTAACCTAACCTAACCTAACCTAACCTAACCTAACCTAACCTAACCTAACCTAACCTAACCTAACCTAACCTAACCTAACCTAACCTAACCTAACCTAACCTAACCTAACCTAACCTAACCTAACCTAACCTAACCTAACCTAACCTAACCTAACCTAACCTAACCTAACCTAACCTAACCTAACCTAACCTAACCTAACCTAACCTAACCTAACCTAACCTAACCTAACCTAACCTAACCTAACCTAACCTAACCTAACCTAACCTAACCTAACCTAACCTAACCTAACCTAACCTAACCTAACCTAACCTAACCTAACCTAACCTAACCTAACCTAACCTAACCTAACCTAACCTAACCTAACCTAACCTAACCTAACCTAACCTAACCTAACCTAACCTAACCTAACCTAACCTAACCTAACCTAACCTAACCTAACCTAACCTAACCTAACCTAACCTAACCTAACCTAACCTAACCTAACCTAACCTAACCTAACCTAACCTAACCTAACCTAACCTAACCTAACCTAACCTAACCTAACCTAACCTAACCTAACCTAACCTAACCTAACCTAACCTAACCTAACCTAACCTAACCTAACCTAACCTAACCTAACCTAACCTAACCTAACCTAACCTAACCTAACCTAACCTAACCTAACCTAACCTAACCTAACCTAACCTAACCTAACCTAACCTAACCTAACCTAACCTAACCTAACCTAACCTAACCTAACCTAACCTAACCTAACCTAACCTAACCTAACCTAACCTAACCTAACCTAACCTAACCTAACCTAACCTAACCTAACCTAACCTAACCTAACCTAACCTAACCTAACCTAACCTAACCTAACCTAACCTAACCTAACCTAACCTAACCTAACCTAACCTAACCTAACCTAACCTAACCTAACCTAACCTAACCTAACCTAACCTAACCTAACCTAACCTAACCTAACCTAACCTAACCTAACCTAACCTAACCTAACCTAACCTAACCTAACCTAACCTAACCTAACCTAACCTAACCTAACCTAACCTAACCTAACCTAACCTAACCTAACCTAACCTAACCTAACCTAACCTAACCTAACCTAACCTAACCTAACCTAACCTAACCTAACCTAACCTAACCTAACCTAACCTAACCTAACCTAACCTAACCTAACCTAACCTAACCTAACCTAACCTAACCTAACCTAACCTAACCTAACCTAACCTAACCTAACCTAACCTAACCTAACCTAACCTAACCTAACCTAACCTAACCTAACCTAACCTAACCTAACCTAACCTAACCTAACCTAACCTAACCTAACCTAACCTAACCTAACCTAACCTAACCTAACCTAACCTAACCTAACCTAACCTAACCTAACCTAACCTAACCTAACCTAACCTAACCTAACCTAACCTAACCTAACCTAACCTAACCTAACCTAACCTAACCTAACCTAACCTAACCTAACCTAACCTAACCTAACCTAACCTAACCTAACCTAACCTAACCTAACCTAACCTAACCTAACCTAACCTAACCTAACCTAACCTAACCTAACCTAACCTAACCTAACCTAACCTAACCTAACCTAACCTAACCTAACCTAACCTAACCTAACCTAACCTAACCTAACCTAACCTAACCTAACCTAACCTAACCTAACCTAACCTAACCTAACCTAACCTAACCTAACCTAACCTAACCTAACCTAACCTAACCTAACCTAACCTAACCTAACCTAACCTAACCTAACCTAACCTAACCTAACCTAACCTAACCTAACCTAACCTAACCTAACCTAACCTAACCTAACCTAACCTAACCTAACCTAACCTAACCTAACCTAACCTAACCTAACCTAACCTAACCTAACCTAACCTAACCTAACCTAACCTAACCTAACCTAACCTAACCTAACCTAACCTAACCTAACCTAACCTAACCTAACCTAACCTAACCTAACCTAACCTAACCTAACCTAACCTAACCTAACCTAACCTAACCTAACCTAACCTAACCTAACCTAACCTAACCTAACCTAACCTAACCTAACCTAACCTAACCTAACCTAACCTAACCTAACCTAACCTAACCTAACCTAACCTAACCTAACCTAACCTAACCTAACCTAACCTAACCTAACCTAACCTAACCTAACCTAACCTAACCTAACCTAACCTAACCTAACCTAACCTAACCTAACCTAACCTAACCTAACCTAACCTAACCTAACCTAACCTAACCTAACCTAACCTAACCTAACCTAACCTAACCTAACCTAACCTAACCTAACCTAACCTAACCTAACCTAACCTAACCTAACCTAACCTAACCTAACCTAACCTAACCTAACCTAACCTAACCTAACCTAACCTAACCTAACCTAACCTAACCTAACCTAACCTAACCTAACCTAACCTAACCTAACCTAACCTAACCTAACCTAACCTAACCTAACCTAACCTAACCTAACCTAACCTAACCTAACCTAACCTAACCTAACCTAACCTAACCTAACCTAACCTAACCTAACCTAACCTAACCTAACCTAACCTAACCTAACCTAACCTAACCTAACCTAACCTAACCTAACCTAACCTAACCTAACCTAACCTAACCTAACCTAACCTAACCTAACCTAACCTAACCTAACCTAACCTAACCTAACCTAACCTAACCTAACCTAACCTAACCTAACCTAACCTAACCTAACCTAACCTAACCTAACCTAACCTAACCTAACCTAACCTAACCTAACCTAACCTAACCTAACCTAACCTAACCTAACCTAACCTAACCTAACCTAACCTAACCTAACCTAACCTAACCTAACCTAACCTAACCTAACCTAACCTAACCTAACCTAACCTAACCTAACCTAACCTAACCTAACCTAACCTAACCTAACCTAACCTAACCTAACCTAACCTAACCTAACCTAACCTAACCTAACCTAACCTAACCTAACCTAACCTAACCTAACCTAACCTAACCTAACCTAACCTAACCTAACCTAACCTAACCTAACCTAACCTAACCTAACCTAACCTAACCTAACCTAACCTAACCTAACCTAACCTAACCTAACCTAACCTAACCTAACCTAACCTAACCTAACCTAACCTAACCTAACCTAACCTAACCTAACCTAACCTAACCTAACCTAACCTAACCTAACCTAACCTAACCTAACCTAACCTAACCTAACCTAACCTAACCTAACCTAACCTAACCTAACCTAACCTAACCTAACCTAACCTAACCTAACCTAACCTAACCTAACCTAACCTAACCTAACCTAACCTAACCTAACCTAACCTAACCTAACCTAACCTAACCTAACCTAACCTAACCTAACCTAACCTAACCTAACCTAACCTAACCTAACCTAACCTAACCTAACCTAACCTAACCTAACCTAACCTAACCTAACCTAACCTAACCTAACCTAACCTAACCTAACCTAACCTAACCTAACCTAACCTAACCTAACCTAACCTAACCTAACCTAACCTAACCTAACCTAACCTAACCTAACCTAACCTAACCTAACCTAACCTAACCTAACCTAACCTAACCTAACCTAACCTAACCTAACCTAACCTAACCTAACCTAACCTAACCTAACCTAACCTAACCTAACCTAACCTAACCTAACCTAACCTAACCTAACCTAACCTAACCTAACCTAACCTAACCTAACCTAACCTAACCTAACCTAACCTAACCTAACCTAACCTAACCTAACCTAACCTAACCTAACCTAACCTAACCTAACCTAACCTAACCTAACCTAACCTAACCTAACCTAACCTAACCTAACCTAACCTAACCTAACCTAACCTAACCTAACCTAACCTAACCTAACCTAACCTAACCTAACCTAACCTAACCTAACCTAACCTAACCTAACCTAACCTAACCTAACCTAACCTAACCTAACCTAACCTAACCTAACCTAACCTAACCTAACCTAACCTAACCTAACCTAACCTAACCTAACCTAACCTAACCTAACCTAACCTAACCTAACCTAACCTAACCTAACCTAACCTAACCTAACCTAACCTAACCTAACCTAACCTAACCTAACCTAACCTAACCTAACCTAACCTAACCTAACCTAACCTAACCTAACCTAACCTAACCTAACCTAACCTAACCTAACCTAACCTAACCTAACCTAACCTAACCTAACCTAACCTAACCTAACCTAACCTAACCTAACCTAACCTAACCTAACCTAACCTAACCTAACCTAACCTAACCTAACCTAACCTAACCTAACCTAACCTAACCTAACCTAACCTAACCTAACCTAACCTAACCTAACCTAACCTAACCTAACCTAACCTAACCTAACCTAACCTAACCTAACCTAACCTAACCTAACCTAACCTAACCTAACCTAACCTAACCTAACCTAACCTAACCTAACCTAACCTAACCTAACCTAACCTAACCTAACCTAACCTAACCTAACCTAACCTAACCTAACCTAACCTAACCTAACCTAACCTAACCTAACCTAACCTAACCTAACCTAACCTAACCTAACCTAACCTAACCTAACCTAACCTAACCTAACCTAACCTAACCTAACCTAACCTAACCTAACCTAACCTAACCTAACCTAACCTAACCTAACCTAACCTAACCTAACCTAACCTAACCTAACCTAACCTAACCTAACCTAACCTAACCTAACCTAACCTAACCTAACCTAACCTAACCTAACCTAACCTAACCTAACCTAACCTAACCTAACCTAACCTAACCTAACCTAACCTAACCTAACCTAACCTAACCTAACCTAACCTAACCTAACCTAACCTAACCTAACCTAACCTAACCTAACCTAACCTAACCTAACCTAACCTAACCTAACCTAACCTAACCTAACCTAACCTAACCTAACCTAACCTAACCTAACCTAACCTAACCTAACCTAACCTAACCTAACCTAACCTAACCTAACCTAACCTAACCTAACCTAACCTAACCTAACCTAACCTAACCTAACCTAACCTAACCTAACCTAACCTAACCTAACCTAACCTAACCTAACCTAACCTAACCTAACCTAACCTAACCTAACCTAACCTAACCTAACCTAACCTAACCTAACCTAACCTAACCTAACCTAACCTAACCTAACCTAACCTAACCTAACCTAACCTAACCTAACCTAACCTAACCTAACCTAACCTAACCTAACCTAACCTAACCTAACCTAACCTAACCTAACCTAACCTAACCTAACCTAACCTAACCTAACCTAACCTAACCTAACCTAACCTAACCTAACCTAACCTAACCTAACCTAACCTAACCTAACCTAACCTAACCTAACCTAACCTAACCTAACCTAACCTAACCTAACCTAACCTAACCTAACCTAACCTAACCTAACCTAACCTAACCTAACCTAACCTAACCTAACCTAACCTAACCTAACCTAACCTAACCTAACCTAACCTAACCTAACCTAACCTAACCTAACCTAACCTAACCTAACCTAACCTAACCTAACCTAACCTAACCTAACCTAACCTAACCTAACCTAACCTAACCTAACCTAACCTAACCTAACCTAACCTAACCTAACCTAACCTAACCTAACCTAACCTAACCTAACCTAACCTAACCTAACCTAACCTAACCTAACCTAACCTAACCTAACCTAACCTAACCTAACCTAACCTAACCTAACCTAACCTAACCTAACCTAACCTAACCTAACCTAACCTAACCTAACCTAACCTAACCTAACCTAACCTAACCTAACCTAACCTAACCTAACCTAACCTAACCTAACCTAACCTAACCTAACCTAACCTAACCTAACCTAACCTAACCTAACCTAACCTAACCTAACCTAACCTAACCTAACCTAACCTAACCTAACCTAACCTAACCTAACCTAACCTAACCTAACCTAACCTAACCTAACCTAACCTAACCTAACCTAACCTAACCTAACCTAACCTAACCTAACCTAACCTAACCTAACCTAACCTAACCTAACCTAACCTAACCTAACCTAACCTAACCTAACCTAACCTAACCTAACCTAACCTAACCTAACCTAACCTAACCTAACCTAACCTAACCTAACCTAACCTAACCTAACCTAACCTAACCTAACCTAACCTAACCTAACCTAACCTAACCTAACCTAACCTAACCTAACCTAACCTAACCTAACCTAACCTAACCTAACCTAACCTAACCTAACCTAACCTAACCTAACCTAACCTAACCTAACCTAACCTAACCTAACCTAACCTAACCTAACCTAACCTAACCTAACCTAACCTAACCTAACCTAACCTAACCTAACCTAACCTAACCTAACCTAACCTAACCTAACCTAACCTAACCTAACCTAACCTAACCTAACCTAACCTAACCTAACCTAACCTAACCTAACCTAACCTAACCTAACCTAACCTAACCTAACCTAACCTAACCTAACCTAACCTAACCTAACCTAACCTAACCTAACCTAACCTAACCTAACCTAACCTAACCTAACCTAACCTAACCTAACCTAACCTAACCTAACCTAACCTAACCTAACCTAACCTAACCTAACCTAACCTAACCTAACCTAACCTAACCTAACCTAACCTAACCTAACCTAACCTAACCTAACCTAACCTAACCTAACCTAACCTAACCTAACCTAACCTAACCTAACCTAACCTAACCTAACCTAACCTAACCTAACCTAACCTAACCTAACCTAACCTAACCTAACCTAACCTAACCTAACCTAACCTAACCTAACCTAACCTAACCTAACCTAACCTAACCTAACCTAACCTAACCTAACCTAACCTAACCTAACCTAACCTAACCTAACCTAACCTAACCTAACCTAACCTAACCTAACCTAACCTAACCTAACCTAACCTAACCTAACCTAACCTAACCTAACCTAACCTAACCTAACCTAACCTAACCTAACCTAACCTAACCTAACCTAACCTAACCTAACCTAACCTAACCTAACCTAACCTAACCTAACCTAACCTAACCTAACCTAACCTAACCTAACCTAACCTAACCTAACCTAACCTAACCTAACCTAACCTAACCTAACCTAACCTAACCTAACCTAACCTAACCTAACCTAACCTAACCTAACCTAACCTAACCTAACCTAACCTAACCTAACCTAACCTAACCTAACCTAACCTAACCTAACCTAACCTAACCTAACCTAACCTAACCTAACCTAACCTAACCTAACCTAACCTAACCTAACCTAACCTAACCTAACCTAACCTAACCTAACCTAACCTAACCTAACCTAACCTAACCTAACCTAACCTAACCTAACCTAACCTAACCTAACCTAACCTAACCTAACCTAACCTAACCTAACCTAACCTAACCTAACCTAACCTAACCTAACCTAACCTAACCTAACCTAACCTAACCTAACCTAACCTAACCTAACCTAACCTAACCTAACCTAACCTAACCTAACCTAACCTAACCTAACCTAACCTAACCTAACCTAACCTAACCTAACCTAACCTAACCTAACCTAACCTAACCTAACCTAACCTAACCTAACCTAACCTAACCTAACCTAACCTAACCTAACCTAACCTAACCTAACCTAACCTAACCTAACCTAACCTAACCTAACCTAACCTAACCTAACCTAACCTAACCTAACCTAACCTAACCTAACCTAACCTAACCTAACCTAACCTAACCTAACCTAACCTAACCTAACCTAACCTAACCTAACCTAACCTAACCTAACCTAACCTAACCTAACCTAACCTAACCTAACCTAACCTAACCTAACCTAACCTAACCTAACCTAACCTAACCTAACCTAACCTAACCTAACCTAACCTAACCTAACCTAACCTAACCTAACCTAACCTAACCTAACCTAACCTAACCTAACCTAACCTAACCTAACCTAACCTAACCTAACCTAACCTAACCTAACCTAACCTAACCTAACCTAACCTAACCTAACCTAACCTAACCTAACCTAACCTAACCTAACCTAACCTAACCTAACCTAACCTAACCTAACCTAACCTAACCTAACCTAACCTAACCTAACCTAACCTAACCTAACCTAACCTAACCTAACCTAACCTAACCTAACCTAACCTAACCTAACCTAACCTAACCTAACCTAACCTAACCTAACCTAACCTAACCTAACCTAACCTAACCTAACCTAACCTAACCTAACCTAACCTAACCTAACCTAACCTAACCTAACCTAACCTAACCTAACCTAACCTAACCTAACCTAACCTAACCTAACCTAACCTAACCTAACCTAACCTAACCTAACCTAACCTAACCTAACCTAACCTAACCTAACCTAACCTAACCTAACCTAACCTAACCTAACCTAACCTAACCTAACCTAACCTAACCTAACCTAACCTAACCTAACCTAACCTAACCTAACCTAACCTAACCTAACCTAACCTAACCTAACCTAACCTAACCTAACCTAACCTAACCTAACCTAACCTAACCTAACCTAACCTAACCTAACCTAACCTAACCTAACCTAACCTAACCTAACCTAACCTAACCTAACCTAACCTAACCTAACCTAACCTAACCTAACCTAACCTAACCTAACCTAACCTAACCTAACCTAACCTAACCTAACCTAACCTAACCTAACCTAACCTAACCTAACCTAACCTAACCTAACCTAACCTAACCTAACCTAACCTAACCTAACCTAACCTAACCTAACCTAACCTAACCTAACCTAACCTAACCTAACCTAACCTAACCTAACCTAACCTAACCTAACCTAACCTAACCTAACCTAACCTAACCTAACCTAACCTAACCTAACCTAACCTAACCTAACCTAACCTAACCTAACCTAACCTAACCTAACCTAACCTAACCTAACCTATCTCGTGATTTTATAAATTACACCTAACCCAACTCGTGAATTTTATTACTTACACCTAACCCAACTCGTGATTTTATAAATTACACCTAACCCAACTCGTGAATTTTATTACTTACACCTAACCCAACTCGTGATTTTATAAATTACACCTAACCCAACTCGTGAATTTTATTACTTACACCTAACCCAACTCGTGATTTTATAAATTACACCTAACCCAACTCGTGCATTTTATTACTTACACCTAACCCAACTCGTGATTTTATAAATGACACTTAACCCAACTCGTGAATTTTATAACTTAAACCTAACCCAACTCGTGATTTTATAAATTACACCTAACCCAACTCGTGAATTTTATAACTTACACCTCACCCAACTCGTGATTTTATAAATTACACCTAACCCAACTCGTGAATTTTATAACTTACACCTAACCCAACTCGTGATTTTATAAATTTCACCTAACCCAACTCGTGAATTTTATAACTTACACCTAACCCAACTCGTGATTTTATAAATTACACCTAACCCAACTCGTGAATTTTATTACTTACACCTAACCCAACTCGTGATTTTATAAATTACACCTAACCTAACTCGTGAATTTTATTACTTACACCTAACCCAACTCGTGATTTTATAATTTACACCTAACACAACTCGTGAATTTTATAACTTACACCTAACCCAACTCGTGATTTTATAAATTACACTTAACCCAACTCGTGAATTTTATTATGTACACCTAACCTAACTCGTTATTTTATAAATTACACCTAACCCAACTCGTGAATTTTATTACTTACACCTAACCCAACTCGTGATTTTATAAATTACACCTAACCCAACTCGTGAATTTTATTACTTACACCTAACCCAACTCGTGATTTTATAAATTACACCTAACCTAACTCGTGAATTTTATTACTTACACCTAACCCAAGTGAGTTGGGTTAGGTGTAATTTATAAAATCACGAGTTGGGTTAGGTGTAAGTAATAAAATTCACGAGTTGGGTTAGGTGTAATTTATAAAATCACGAGTTGGGTTAGGTGTAAGTAATAAAATTCACGAGTTGGGTTAGGTGTAATTATAAAATCACGAGTTGGGTTAGGTGTAAGTAATAAAATTCACGAGTTGGGTTAGGTGTAATTTATAAAATCACGAGTTAGGTTAGGTGTACGTAATAAAATTCACGAGTTGGGTTAGGTGTAATTTATAAAATCACGAGTTGGGTTAGGTGTAAGTAATAAAATTCACGAGTTGGGTTAGGTGTAATTTATAAAATCACGAGTTGGGTTAGGTGTAAGTAATAAAATTCACGAGTTGGGTTAGGTGTAATTTATAAAATCACGAGTTGGGTTAGGTGTAAGTAATAAAATTCACGAGTTGGGTTAGGTGTAATTTATAAAATCACGAGTTGGGTTAGGTGTAAGTAATAAAATTCACGAGTTGGGTTAGGTGTAATTTATAAAATCACGAGTTGGGTTAGGTGTAAGTAATAAAATTCACGAGTTGGGTTAGGTGTAATTTATAAAATTCACGAGTTGGTTTAGGTGTAATTTATAAAATCACGAGTTGGGTTAGGTGTAATTTATAAAATTCACGAGTAGGGTTAGGTGTAATTTATAAAATCACGAGTTGGGTTAGGTGTAAGTAATAAAATTCACGAGTTGGGTTAGGTGTAATTTATAAAATCACGAGTTAAGTTAGGTGTAAGTAATAAAATTCACGAGTTGGGTTAGGTGTAATTTATAAAATCACGAGTTGGGTTAGGTGTAAGTAATAAAATTCACGAGTTGGGTTAGGTGTAATTTATAAAATCACGAGTTGGGTTAGGTGTAAGTTATAAAATTCACGAGTTGGGTTAGGTGTAATTTATAAAATCACGAGTTGGGTTAGGTGTAAGTTATAAAATTCACGAGTTGGGTTAGGTGTAATTTATAAAATCACGAGTTGGGTTAGGTGTAAGTAATAAAATTCACGAGTTGGGTTAGGTGTAATTTATAAAATCACGAGTTGGGTTAGGTGTAAGTAATAAAATTCACGAGTTGGGTTAGGTGTAATTTATAAAATCACGAGTTGTGTTAGGTGTAAGTTATAAAATTCACGAGTTGGGTTAGGTGTAATTTATAAAGTCACGAGTTGGGTTAGGTGTAAGTTATAAAATTCACGAGTTGGGTTAGGTTTAATTTATAAAATTACGAGTTGGGTTAGGTGTAAGTTATAAAATTCACGAGTTGGGTTAGGTGTAATTTATAAAATCACGAGTTGGGTTAGGTGTAAGTTATAAAATTCACGAGTTGGGTTAGGTGTAATTTATAAAATCACGAGTTGGGTTAGGTGTAAGTAATAAAATTCACGAGTTGGGTTAGGTGTAATTTATAAAATCACGAGTTAGGTTAGGTGTACGTAATAAAATTCACGAGTTGGGTTAGGTGTAATTTATAAAATCACGAGTTGGGTTAGGTGTACGTAATAAAATTCATGAGTTGGGTTAGGTGTAATTTATAAAATCACGAGTTGGGTTAGGTGTAAGTTATAAAATTCACGAGTTGGGTTAGGTGTAATTTGTAAAATGACGAGTTGGGTTAGGTGTAAGTAATAAAATTCACAAGTTGGGTTAGGTGTAATTTATAAAATCACGAGTTGGGTTAGGTGTAAGTAATAAAATTCACGAGTTGGGTTAGTTGTAATTTATAAAATCACGAGTAGTGTTAGGAGTAAGTAATAAAATTCACAAGTTGGGTTAGTTGTAATTTATAAAATCACGAGTTGTGTTAGGTGAAAGTAATAAAATTCACGAGTTGGGTTAGGTGTAATTTATAAAATCACGAGTTGGGTTAGGTGAAAGTAATAAAATTCACGAGTTGGGTTAGGTGTAATTTATAAAATCAAGAGTTGGGTTAGGTGTAAGTTATAAAATTCACGAGTTGGGTTAGGTGTAATTTATAAAATCACGAGTTGGGTTAGGTGTAAGTTATAAAATTCACGAGATTTTATAAATTACACCTAACCCAACTCGTGAATTTTATAACTTACACCTAACCCAACTCGTGATTTTATAAATTACACCTAACCCAACTCGTGAATTTTATAACCTACACCTAACCCAACTCGTGATTTTATAAATTACACCTAACCCAACTCGTGAATTTTATAACTTACACCTAACCCAACTCTTGATTTTATAAATTACACCTAACCCAACTCGTGAATTTTATTACTTTCACCTAACCCAACTCGTGATTTTATAAATTACACCTAACCCAACTCGTGAATTTTATTACTTTCACCTAACACAACTCGTGATTTTATAAATTACAACTAACCCAACTCGTGAATTTTATTACTTACTCCTAACACTACTCGAGATTTTATAAATTACAACTAACCCAACTCGTGAATTTTATTACTTACACCTAACCCAATTCGTGATTTTATAAATTACACCTAACCCAACTTGTGAATTTTATTACTTACACCTAACCCAACTCGTGATTTTACAAATTACACCTAACCCAACTCGTGAATTTTATAACTTACACCTAACCCAACTCGTGATTTTATAAATTACACCTAACCCAACTCATGAATTTTATTACGTACACCTAACCCAACTCGTGATTTTATAAATTACACCTAACTTAACTCGTGAATTTTATTACGTACACCTAACCTAACTCGTGATTTTATAAATTACACCTAACCCAACTCGTGAATTTTATTACTTACACCTAACCCAACTCGTAATTTTATAAATTACACCTAACCCAACTCGTGAATTTTATAACTTACACCTAACCCAACTCGTGATTTTATAAATTACACCTAACCCAACTCGTGAATTTTATAACTTACACCTAACCCAACTCGTGATTTTATAAATTACACCTAACCCAACTCGTGAATTTTATTACTTACACCTAACCCAACTCGTGATTTTATAAATTACACCTAACCCAACTCGTGAATTTTATTACTTACACCTAACTTAACTCGTGATTTTATAAATTACACCTAACCCAACTCGTGAATTTTATTACTTACACCTAACCCAACTCGTGATTTTATAAATTACACCTAACCCTACTCGTGAATTTTATAAATTACACCTAACCCAACTCGTGATTTTATAAATTACACCTAAACCAACTCGTGAATTTTATAAATTACACCTAACCCAACTCGTGAATTTTATTACTTACACCTAACCCAACTCGTGATTTTATAAATTACACCTAACCCAACTCGTGAATTTTATTACTTACACCTAACCCAACTCGTGATTTTATAAATTACACCTAACCCAACTCGTGAATTTTATTACTTACACCTAACCCAACTCGTGATTTTATAAATTACACCTAACCCAACTCGTGAATTTTATTACTTACACCTAACCCAACTCGTGATTTTATAAATTACACCTAACCCAACTCGTGAATTTTATTACGTACACCTAACCTAACTCGTGATTTTATAAATTACACCTAACCCAACTCGTGAATTTTATTACTTACACCTAACCCAACTCGTGATTTTATAATTACACCTAACCCAACTCGTGAATTTTATTACTTACACCTAACCCAACTCGTGATTTTATAAATTACACCTAACCCAACTCGTGAATTTTATTACTTACACCTAACCCAACTCGTGATTTTATAAATTACACCTAACCCAACTCGTGAATTTTATTACTTACACCTAACCCAACTCGTGATTTTATGAATTACACTTAACCCAACTCGTGAATTTTATTACTTACACCTAACCCAACTCGTGATTTTATAAATTACACCTAACCCAACTCGTGAATTTTATAACTTACACCTAACCCAACTCGTGATTTTATAAATTACACCTAACCCAACTCGTGAATTTTATAACTTACACCTAACCCAACTCGTAATTTTATAAATTAAACCTAACCCAACTCGTGAATTTTATAACTTACACCTAACCCAACTCGTGACTTTATAAATTACACCTAACCCAACTCGTGAATTTTATAACTTACACCTAACCCAACTCGTGATTTTATAAATTACACCTAACCCAACTCGTGAATTTTATAACTTACACCTAACCCAACTCGTGATTTTATAAATTACACCTAACCCAACTCGTGAATTTTATTACGTACACCTAACCTAACTCGTGATTTTATAAATTACACCTAACCCAACTCGTGAATTTTATTACTTACACCTAACCCAACTCGTGATTTTATAAATTACACCTAACCCAACTCGTGAATTTTATTACTTACACCTAACCCAACTCGTGATTTTATAAATTACACCTAACCCAACTCGTGAATTTTATAACTTACACCTAACCCAACTCGTGATTTTATAAATTACACCTAACCCAACTCGTGAATTTTATTACCTACACCTAACCCAACTCGTGATTTTATAAATGACACTTAACCCAACTCGTGAATTTTATAACTTAAACCTAACCCAACTCGTGATTTTATAAATTACACCTAACCCAACTCGTGAATTTTATAACTTACACCTCACCCAACTCGTGATTTTATAAATTACACCTAACCCAACTCGTGAATTTTATAACTTACACCTAACCCAACTCGTGATTTTATAAATTACACCTAACCCAACTCGTGAATTTTATAACTTACACCTAACCCAACTCGTGATTTTATAAATTACACCTAACCCAACTCGTGAATTTTATTACTTACACCTAACCCAACTCGTGATTTTATAAATTACACCTAACCTAACTCGTGAATTTTATTACTTACACCTAACCCAACTCGTGATTTTATAATTTACACCTAACACAACTCGTGAATTTTATAACTTACACCTAACCCAACTCGTGATTTTATAAATTACACTTAACCCAACTCGTGAATTTTATTATGTACACCTAACCTAACTCGTTATTTTATAAATTACACCTAACCCAACTCGTGAATTTTATTACTTACACCTAACCCAACTCGTGATTTTATAAATTACACCTAACCCAACTCGTAAATTTTATTACTTACACCTAACCCAACTCGTGATTTTATAAATTACACCTAACCTAACTCGTGAATTTTATTACTTACACCTAACCCAACTCGTGATTTTATAAATTACACCTAACCCAACTCGTGAATTTTATTACTTACACCTAACCCAACTCGTGATTTTATAAAATACACCTAACCCAACTCGTGAATTTTATTACTTACACCTAACCCAACTCGACATTTTATAAATTACACCTAACCCAACTCGTGAATTTTATAACTTACACCTAACCCAACTCGTGATTTTATAAATTACACCTAACCCAACTCGTGAATTTTATTACTTACACCTAACCCAACTCGTGATTTTATAATTACACCTAACCCAACTCGTGAATTTTATTACTTACACCTAACCCAACTCGTGATTTTATAAATTACACCTAACCCAACTCGTGAATTTTATTACTTACACCTAACCCAACTCGTGATTTTATAAATTACACCTAACCCAACTCGTGAATTTTATTACGTACACCTAACCCAACTCGTGATTTTATAAATTACACCTAACCCAACTCGTGAATTTTATTACTTACACCTAACCCAACTCGTGATTTTATAAATTACACCTAACCCAACTCGTGAATTTTATTACTTACACCTAACCCAACTCGTGATTTTATAAATTACACCTAACCCAACTCGTGAATTTTATTACTTACACCTAACCCAACTCGTGACTTTATAAATTACACCTAACCCAACTCGTGAATTTTATTACTTACACCTAACCCAACTCGTGACTTTATAAATTACACCTAACCCAACTCGTGAATTTTATAACTTACACCTAACCCAACTCGTGATTTTATAAATTACACCTAACCCAACTCGTGAATTTTATAACTTACACCTAACCCAACTCGTGATTTTATAAATTACACCTAACCCAACTCGTGAATTTTATAACTTACACCTAACCCAACTCGTGATTTTATAAATTACACCTAACCCAACTCGTGAATTTTATAACTTACACCTAACCCAACTCGTGATTTTATAAATTACACCTAACCCAACTCGTGAATTTTATAACTTACACCTAACCCAACTCGTGATTTTATAAATTACACCTAACCCAACTCGTGAATTTTATAACTTACACCTAACCCAACTCGTGATTTTATAAATTACACCTAACACAACTCGTGAATTTTATAACTTACACCTAACCCAACTCGTGATTTTATAAATTACACCTAACCCAACTCGTGAATTTTATAACTTACACCTAACCCAACTCGCGATTTTATAAATTACACCTAACCCAACTCGCGAATTTTATTACTTACACCTAACCCAACTCGTGATTTTATAAATTACACCTAACCCAACTCGTGAATTTTATTACTTACACCTAACCCAACTCGTGATTTTATAAATTACACCTAACCCAACTCGTGAATTTTATTACTTACACCTAACCCAACTCGTGATTTTATAAATTACACCTAACCCAACTCGTGAATTTTATTACTTACACCTAGCCCAACTCGTGATTTTATAAATCACACCTAACCCACCTCGTGAATTTTATTACGTACACCTAACCTAACTCGTGATTTTATAAATTACACCTAACCCAACTCGTGAATTTTATTACTTACACCTAACCCAACTCGTGATTTTATAAATTACACCTAACCGAACTCGTGAATTTTATTACTTACACCTAACCCAACTCGTGATTTTATAAATTACACCTAGCCCAACTCGTGAATTTTATTACTTACACCTAACCCAACTCGTGATTTTATAAATTACACCTAACCCAACTCGTGAATTTTATTACTTACACCTAACCCAACTCGTGATTTTATAAATTACACCTAACCCAATTCGTGAATTTTATTACTTACACCTAACCCAACCCGTGATTTTATAAATTACACCTAACCCTACTCGTGAATTTTTTAACTTACACCTAACCCAACTCGTGATTTTATAAATTACACCTAACCCAACTCGTGAATTTTATAACTTACACCTAACCCAACTCGTGATTTTATAAATCACACCTAACCCAACTCGTGAATTTTATAACTTACACCTAACCCAACTCGTGATTTTATAAATTACACCTAACCCAACTCGTGAATTTTATTACTTACACCTAACCCAACTCGTGATTTTATAAATTACACCTAACCCAACTCGTGAATTTTATAACTTACACCTAACCCAACTCGTGATTTTATAAATTACACCTAACCCAACTCGTGAATTTTATAACTTACACCTAACCCAACTCGTGATTTTATAAATTACACCTAACCCAACTCGTGAATTTTATAACTTACACCTAACCCAACTCGTGATTTTATAAATGACACTTAACCCAACTCGTGAATTTTATAACTTACACCTAACCCAACTCGTGATTTTATAAATTACACCTAACCCAACTCGTGAATTTTATAACTTACACCTCACCCAACTCGTGATTTTATAAATTACACCTAACCCAACTCGTGAATTTTATAACTTACACCTAACCCAACTCGTGATTTTATAAATTACACCTAACCCAACTCGTGAATTTTATAACTTACACCTAACCCAACTCGTGATTTTATAAATTACACCTAACCCAACTCGTGAATTTTATTACTTACACCTAACCCAACTCGTGATTTTATAAATTACACCTAACCTAACTCGTGAATTTTATTACTTACACCTAACCCAACTCGTGATTTTATAATTTACACCTAACACAACTCGTGAATTTTATAACTTACACCTAACCCAACTCGTGATTTTATAAATTACACTTAACCCAACTCGTGAATTTTATTATGTACACCTAACCTAACTCGTTATTTTATAAATTACACCTAACCCAACTCGTGAATTTTATTACTTACACCTAACCCAACTCGTGATTTTATAAATTACACCTAACCCAACTCGTGAATTTTATTACTTACACCTAACCCAACTCGTGATTTTATAAATTACACCTAACCTAACTCGTGAATTTTATTACTTACACCTAACCCAACTCGTGATTTTATAAATTACACCTAACCCAACTCGTGAATTTTATTACTTACACCTAACCCAACTCGTGATTTTATAAATTACACCTAACCCAACTCGTGAATTTTATTACTTACACCTAACCCAACTCGACATTTTATAAATTACACCTAACCCAACTCGTGAATTTTATAACTTACACCTAACCCAACTCGTGATTTTATAAATTACACCTAACCCAACTCGTGAATTTTATTACTTACACCTAACCCAACTCGTGATTTTATAATTACACCTAACCCAACTCGTGAATTTTATTACTTACACCTAACCCAACTCGTGATTTTATAAATTACACCTAACCCAACTCGTGAATTTTATTACTTACACCTAACCCAACTCGTGATTTTATAAATTACACCTAACCCAACTCGTGAATTTTATTACTTACACCTAACCCAACTCGTGATTTTATAAATTACACCTAACCCAACTCGTGAATTTTATTACTTACACCTAGCCCAACTCGTGATTTTATAAATTACACCTAACCCAACCCGTGAATTTTATTACGTACACCTAACCTAACTCGTGATTTTATAAATTACACCTAACCCAACTCGTGAATTTTATTACTTACACCTAACCCAACTCGTGATTTTATAAATTACACCTAACCCAACTCGTGAATTTTATTACTTACACCTAACCCAACTCGTGATTTTATAAATTACACCTAACCGAACTCGTGAATTTTATTACTTACACCTAACCCAACTCGTGATTTTATAAATTACACCTAGCCCAACTCGTGAATTTTATTACTTACACCTAACCCAACTCGTGATTTTATAAATTACACCTAACCCAACTCGTGAATTTTATTACTTACACCTAACCCAACTCGTGATTTTATAAATTACACCTAACCCAATTCGTGAATTTTATTACTTACACCTAACCCAACTCGTGATTTTATAAATTACACCTAACCCTACTCGTGAATTTTTTAACTTACACCTAACCCAACTCGTGATTTTATAAATTACACCTAACCCAACTCGTGAATTTTATAACTTACACCTAACCCAACTCATGATTTTATAAATTACACCTAACCCAACTCGTGAATTTTATAACTTACACCTAACCCAACTCGTGATTTTATAAATTACACCTAACCCAACTCGTGAATTTTATTACTTACACCTAACCCAACTCGTGATTTTATAAATTACACCTAACCCAACTCGTGAATTTTATAACTTACACCTAACCCAACTCGTGATTTTATAAATTACACCTAACCCAACTCGTGAATTTTATAACTTACACCTAACCCAACTCGTGATTTTATAAATTACACCTAACCCAACTCGTGAATTTTATTACTTACACCTAACCCAACTCGTGATTTTATAAATTACACTTAACCCAACTCGTGAATTTTATTACTTACACCTAACCCAACTCGTGATTTTATAAATTACACCTAACCCAACTCGTGAATTTTATTACTTACACCTAACCCAACTCGTGATTTTATAAATTACACTTAACCCAACTCGTGAATTTTATTACTTACACCTAACCCAACTCGTGATTTTATAAATTACACCTAACCCAACTCGTGAATTTTATAACTTACACCTAACCCAACTCGTGATTTTATAAATTACACCTAACCCAACTCGTGAATTTTATAACTTACACCTAACCCAACTCGTGATTTTATAAATTACACCTAACCCAACTCGTGAATTTTATAACTTACACCTAACCCAACTCGTGATTTTATAAATTACACCTAACCCAACTCGTGAATTTTATTACTTTCACCTAACCCAACTCGTGATTTTATAAATTACACCTAACCCAACTCGTGAATTTTATTACTTACACCTAACCCAACTCGTGATTTTATAAATTACACCTAACCCAACTCGTGAATTTTATTACTTACACCTAACCCAACTCGTGATTTTATAAATTACACCTAACCCAACTCGTGAATTTTATTACTTACACCTAACCCAACTCGTGATTTTATAAATTACACCTAACCCAACTCGTGAATTTTATTACTTACACCTAACCCAACTCGTGATTTTATAAATTACACCTAACCCAACTCGTGAATTTTATTACTTACACCTAACCCAACTCGTGATTTTATAATTACACCTAACCCAACTCGTGAATTTTATTACTTACACCTAACCCAACTCGTGATTTTATAAATTACACCTAACCCAACTCGTGAATTTTATTACTTACACCTAACCCAACTCGTGATTTTATAAATTACACCTAACCCAACTCGTGAATTTTATTACTTACACCTAACCCAACTCGTGATTTTATAAATTACACCTAACCCAACTCGTGAATTTTATTACTTACACCTAACCCAACTCGTGATTTTATAAATTACACCTAACCCAACTCGTGAATTTTATTACTTACACCTCACCCAACTCGTGATTTTATGAATTACACTTAACCCAACTCGTGAATTTTATTACTTACACCTAACCCAACTCGTGATTTTATAAATTACACCTAACCCAACTCGTGAATTTTATTACTTTCACCTAACCCAACTCGTGATTTTATAAATTACACCTAACCCAACTCGTGAATTTTATTACTTACACCTAACCCAACTCGTGATTTTATAAATTACACCTAACCCAACTCGTGAATTTTATTACTTACACCTAACCCAACTCGTGATTTTATAAATTACACCTAACCCAACTCGTGAATTTTATTACTTACACCTAACCCAACTCGTGATTTTATAAATTACACCTAACCCAACTTGTGAATTTTATTACTTACACCTAACCCAACTCGTGATTTTATAAATTACACCTAACCCAACTTGTGAATTTTATTACTTACACCTAACCCAACTCGTGATTTTATAAATTACACCTAACCCAACTCATGAATTTTATTACGTACACCTAACCTAACTCGTGATTTTATAAATTACACCTAACCCAACTCGTGAATTTTATTACTTACACCTAACCCAACTCGTGATTTTATAATTACACCTAACCCAACTCGTGAATTTTATTACTTACACCTAACCCAACTCGTGATTTTATAAATTACACCTAACCCAACTCGTGAATTTTATTACTTACACCTAACCCAACTCGTGATTTTATAAATTACACCTAACCCAACTCGTGAATTTTATTACTTACACCTAACCCAACTCGTGATTTTATAAATTACACCTAACCCAACTCGTGAATTTTATTACTTACACCTAACCCAACTCGTGATTTTATAAATTACACCTAACCCAACTCGTGAATTTTATTACTTACACCTAACCCAACTCGTGATTTTATAAATTACACCTAACCCAACTCGTGAATTTTATTACTTACACCTAACCCAACTCGTGATTTTATGAATTACACTTAACCCAACTCGTGAATTTTATTACTTACACCTAACCCAACTCGTGATTTTATAAATTACACCTAACCCAACTCGTGAATTTTATAACTTACACCTAACCCAACTCGTGATTTTATAAATTACACCTAACCCAACTCGTGAATTTTATAACTTACACCTAACCCAACTCGTAATTTTATAAATTAAACCTAACCCAACTCGTGAATTTTATAACTTACACCTAACCCAACTCGTGATTTTATAAATTACACCTAACCCAACTCGTGAATTTTATAACTTACACCTAACCCAACTCGTGATTTTATAAATTACACCTAACCCAACTCGTGAATTTTATAACTTACACCTAACCCAACTCGATATTTTATAAATTACACCTAACCCAACTCGTGAATTTTATTACTTACACCTAACCCAACTCGTGATTTTATAAATTACACCTAACCCAACTCGTGAATTTTATTACTTACACCTAACCCAACTCGTGATTTTATAAATTACACCTAACCCAACTCGTGAATTTTATAACTTACACCTAACCCAACTCGTGATTTTATAAATTACACCTAACCCAACTCGTGAATTTTATTACGTACACCTAACCTAACTCGTGATTTTATAAATTACACCTAACCCAACTCGTGAATTTTATTACTTACACCTAACCCAACTCGTGATTTTATAAATTACACCTAACCCAACTCGTGAATTTTATTACTTACACCTAACCCAACTCGTGATTTTATAAATTACACCTAACCCAACTCGTGAATTTTATAACTTACACCTAACCCAACTCGTGATTTTATAAATTACACCTAACCCAACTCGTGAATTTTATTACTTACACCTAACCCAACTCGTGATTTTATAAATGACACTTAACCCAACTCGTGAATTTTATAACTTACACCTAACCCAACTCGTGATTTTATAAATTACACCTAACCCAACTCGTGAATTTTATAACTTACACCTCACCCAACTCGTGATTTTATAAATTACACCTAACCCAACTCGTGAATTTTATAACTTACACCTAACCCAACTCGTGATTTTATAAATTACACCTAACCCAACTCGTGAATTTTATAACTTACACCTAACCCAACTCGTGATTTTATAAATTACACCTAACCCAACTCGTGAATTTTATTACTTACACCTAACCCAACTCGTGATTTTATAAATTACACCTAACCTAACTCGTAAATTTTATTACTTACACCTAACCCAACTCGTGATTTTATAATTTACACCTAACACAACTCGTGAATTTTATAACTTACACCTAACCCAACTCGTGATTTTATAAATTACACTTAACCCAACTCGTGAATTTTATTATGTACACCTAACCTAACTCGTTATTTTATAAATTACACCTAACCCAACTCGTGAATTTTATTACTTACACCTAACCCAACTCGTGATTTTATAAATTACACCTAACCCAACTCGTGAATTTTATTACTTACACCTAACCCAACTCGTGGTTTTATAAATTACACCTAACCTAACTCGTGAATTTTATTACTTACACCTAACCCAACTCATGATTTTATAAATTACACCTAACCCAACTCGTGAATTTTATTACTTACACCTAACCCAACTCGTGATTTTATAAATTACACCTAACCCAACTCGTGAATTTTTTTACTTACACCTAACCCAACTCGACATTTTATAAATTACACCTAACCCAACTCGTGAATTTTATAACTTACACCTAACCCAACTCGTGATTTTATAAATTACACCTAACCCAACTCGTGAATTTTATTACTTACACCTAACCCAACTCGTGATTTTATAATTACACCTAACCCAACTCGTGAATTTTATTTCTTACACCTAACCCAACTCGTGATTTTATAAATTACACCTAACCCAACTCGTGAATTTTATTACTTACACCTAACCCAACTCGTGATTTTATAAATTACACCTAACCCAACTCGTGAATTTTATTACGTACACCTAACCCAACTCGTGATTTTATAAATTACACCTAACCCAACTCGTGAATTTTATTACTTACACCTAACCCAACTCGTGATTTTATAAATTACACCTAACCCAACTCGTGAATTTTATTACTTACACCTAACCCAACTCGTGATTTTATAAATTACACCTAACCCAACTCGTGAATTTTATTACTTACACCTAACCCAACTCGTGACTTTATAAATTACACCTAACCCAACTCGTGAATTTTATTACTTACACCTAACTCAACTCGTGACTTTATAAATTACACCTAACCCAACTCGTGAATTTTATAACTTACACCTAACCCAACTCGTGATTTTATAAATTACACCTAACCCAACTCGTGAATTTTATAACTTACACCTAACCCAACTCGTGATTTTATAAATTACACCTAACCCAACTCGTGAATTTTATAACTTACACCTAACCCAACTCGTGATTTTATAAATTACACCTAACCCAACTCGTGAATTTTATAACTTACACCTAACCCAACTCGTGATTTTATAAATTACACCTAACCCAACTCGTGAATTTTATAACTTACACCTAACCCAACTCGTGATTTTATAAATTACACCTAACCCAACTCGTGAATTTTATAACTTACACCTAACCCAACTCGTGATTTTATAAATTACACCTAACACAACTCGTGAATTTTATAACTTACACCTAACCCAACTCGTGATTTTATAAATTACACCTAACCCAACTCGTGAATTTTATAACTTACACCTAACCCAACTCGCGATTTTATAAATTACACCTAACCCAACTCGCGAATTTTATTACTTACACCTAACCCAACTCGTGATTTTATAAATTACACCTAACCCAACTCGTGAATTTTATTACTTACACCTAACCCAACTCGTGATTTTATAAATTACACCTAACCCAACTCGTGAATTTTATTACTTACACCTAACCCAACTCGTGATTTTATAAATTACACCTAACCCAACTCGTGAATTTTATTACTTACACCTAGCCCAACTCGTGATTTTATAAATTACACCTAACCCAACTCGTGAATTTTATTACGTACACCTAACCTAACTCGTGATTTTATAAATTACACCTAACCCAACTCGTGAATTTTATTACTTACACCTAACCCAACTCGTGATTTTATAAATTACACCTAACCCAACTCGTGAATTTTATTACTTACACCTAACCCAACTCGTGATTTTATAAATTACACCTAACCGAACTCGTGAATTTTATTACTTACACCTAACCCAACTCGTGATTTTATAAATTACACCTAGCCCAACTCGTGAATTTTATTACTTACACCTAACCCAACTCGTGATTTTATAAATTACACCTAACCCAACTCGTGAATTTTATTACTTACACCTAACCCAACTCGTGATTTTATAAATTACACCTAACCCAATTCGTGAATTTTATTACTTACACCTAACCCAACTCGTGATTTTATAAATTACACCTAACCCTACTTGTGAATTTTTTAACTTACACCTAACCCAACTCGTGATTTTATAAATTACACCTAACCCAACTCGTGAATTTTATAACTTACACCTAACCCAACTCGTGATTTTATAAATTACACCTAACCCAACTCGTGAATTTTATAACTTACACCTAACCCAACTCGTGATTTTATAAATTACACCTAACCCAACTCGTGAATTTTATTACTTACACCTAACCCAACTCGTGATTTTATAAATTACACCTAACCCAACTCGTGAATTTTATAACTTACACCTAACCCAACTCGTGATTTTATAAATTACACCTAACCCAACTCGTGAATTTTATAACTTACACCTAACCCAACTCGTGATTTTATAAATTACACCTAACCCAACTCGTGAATTTTATTACTTACACCTAACCCAACTCGTGATTTTATAAATTACACTTAACCCAACTCGTGAATTTTATTACTTACACCTAACCCAACTCGTGATTTTATAAATTACACCTAACCCAACTCGTGAATTTTATTACTTACACCTAACCCAACTCGTGATTTTATGAATTACACTTAACCCAACTCGTGAATTTTATTACTTACACCTAACCCAACTCGTGATTTTATAAATTACACCTAACCCAACTCGTGAATTTTATAACTTACACCTAACCCAACTCGTGATTTTATAAATTACACCTAACCCAACTCGTGAATTTTATAACTTACACCTAACCCAACTCGTGATTTTATAAATTACACCTAACCCAACTCGTGAATTTTATAACTTACACCTAACCCAACTCGTGATTTTATAAATTACACCTAACCCAACTCGTGAATTTTATAACTTACACCTAACCCAACTCGTGATTTTATAAATTACACCTAACCCAACTCGTGAATTTTATAACTTACACCTAACCCAACTCGTGATTTTATAAATTACACCTAACCCAACTCGTGAATTTTATTACTTTCACCTAACCCAACTCGTGATTTTATAAATTACACCTAACCCAACTCGTGAATTTTATTACTTACACCTAACCCAACTCGTGATTTTATAAATTACACCTAACCCAACTCGTGAATTTTATTACTTACACCTAACCCAACTCGTGATTTTATAAATTACACCTAACCCAACTCGTGAATTTTATTACTTACACCTAACCCAACTCGTGATTTTATAAATTACACCTAACCCAACTCGTGAATTTTATTACTTACACCTAACCCAACTCGTGATTTTATAAATTACACCTAACCCAACTCGTGAATTTTATTACTTACACCTAACCCAACTCGTGATTTTATAAATTACACCTAACCCAACTTGTGAATTTTATTACTTACACCTAACCCAACTCGTGATTTTATAAATTACACCTAACCCAACTCATGAATTTTATTACGTACACCTAACCTAACTCGTGATTTTATAAATTACACCTAACCCAACTCGTGAATTTTATTACTTACACCTAACCCAACTCGTGATTTTATAATTACACCTAACCCAACTCGTGAATTTTATTACTTACACCTAACCCAACTCGTGATTTTATAAATTACACCTAACCCAACTCGTGAATTTTATAACTTACACCTAACCCAACTCGTGATTTTATAAATTACACCTAACCCAACTCGTGAATTTTATAACTTACACCTAACCCAACTCGTGATTTTATAAATTACACCTAACCCAACTCGTGAATTTTATAACTTACACCTAACCCAACTCGTGATTTTATAAATTACACCTAACCCAACTCGTGAATTTTATAACTTACACCTAACCCAACTCGTGATTTTATAAATTACACCTAACCCAACTCGTGAATTTTATTACTTTCACCTAACCCAACTCGTGATTTTATAAATTACACCTAACCCAACTCGTGAATTTTATTACTTACACCTAACCCAACTCGTGATTTTATAAATTACACCTAACCCAACTCGTGAATTTTATTACTTACACCTAACCCAACTCGTGATTTTATAAATTACACCTAACCCAACTCGTGAATTTTATTACTTACACCTAACCCAACTCGTGATTTTATAAATTACACCTAACCCAACTCGTGAATTTTATTACTTACACCTAACCCAACTCGTGATTTTATAAATTACACCTAACCCAACTCGTGAATTTTATTACTTACACCTAACCCAACTCGTGATTTTATAAATTACACCTAACCCAACTTGTGAATTTTATTACTTACACCTAACCCAACTCGTGATTTTATAAATTACACCTAACCCAACTCATGAATTTTATTACGTACACCTAACCTAACTCGTGATTTTATAAATTACACCTAACCCAACTCGTGAATTTTATTACTTACACCTAACCCAACTCGTGATTTTATAATTACACCTAACCCAACTCGTGAATTTTATTACTTACACCTAACCCAACTCGTGATTTTATAAATTACACCTAACCCAACTCGTGAATTTTATAACTTACACCTAACCCAACTCGTGATTTTATAAATTACACCTAACCCAACTCGTGAATTTTATAACTTACACCTAACCCAACTCGTGATTTTATAAATTACACCTAACTCAACTCGTGAATTTTATTACTTACACCTAACCCAACTCGTGATTTTATAAATTACACCTAACCCAACTCGTGAATTTTATAACTTACACCTAACCCAACTCGTGATTTTATAAATTACACCTAACCCAACTCGTGAATTTTATAACTTACACCTAACCCAACTCGTGATTTTATAAATTACACCTAACCCAACTCGTGAATTTTATTACTTACACCTAACCCAACTCGTGATTTTATAAATTACACCTAACCCAACTCGTGAATTTTATTACTTACACCTAACCCAACTCGTGATTTTATAAATTACACCTAACCCAACTCGTGAATTTTATTACTTACACCTAACCCAACTCGTGATTTTATAAATTACACCTAACCCAACTCGTGAATTTTATTACTTACACCTAACCCAACTCGTGATTTTATAAATTACACCTAACCCAACTTGTGAATTTTATTACTTACACCTAACCCAACTCGTGATTTTATAAATTACACCTAACCTAACTCGTGAATTTTATTACTTACACCTAACCCAACTCGTGATTTTATAAATTACACCTAACCCAACTCGTGAATTTTATTACTTACACCTAACCCAACTCGTGATTTTATAAATTACACCTAACCCAACTTGTGAATTTTATTACTTACACCTAACCCAACTCGTGATTTTATAAATTACACCTAACCTAACTCGTGAATTTTATTACTTACACCTAACCCAACTCGTGATTTTATAAATTACACCTAACCCAACTCGTGAATTTTATTACTTACACCTAACCCAACTCGTGATTTTATAAATTACACCTAACCCAACTTGTGAATTTTATTACTTACACCTAACCCAACTCGTGATTTTATAAATTACACCTAACCTAACTCGTGAATTTTATTACTTACACCTAACCCAACTCGTGATTTTATAAATTACACCTAACCCAACTCGTGAATTTTATTACTTACACCTAACCCAACTCGTGATTTTATAAATTACACCTAACCCAACTCGTGAATTTTATTACTTACACCTAACCCAACTCGTGATTTTATAAATTACACCTAACCCAACTCGTGAATTTTATTACTTACACCTAACCCAACTCGTGATTTTATAAATTACACCTAACCCAACTCGTGAATTTTATTACTTACACCTAACCCAACTCGTGATTTTATAACTTACACCTAACCCAACTCGTGATTTTTATACTAGACTTCTAATTCATCTTTATTCACCTAACCAAATTTTCATTTTATTTAAATTAAAAAAAAAAACGAATTTCGAACTTGATTTTGTTTATTGTTTAATATGTTATGATTACATCACGGATTTTTGCATAGATCGCTCGCGAACCGTTGTCGCCCAGTCGGATTAAGCATATAACGCACGCGACTTGACACCAAATACACAAATAGATGACTGTCCACTTGTGCATTTGACGCACAGTTCCATGTGTTTTATGCCCAACTCAACTGAGTTGCTCGGGTTACTAGCGATCCCTGCAAAAATCCGCCCAGTAGTTATGAGATATGAGATAAAAATAAATAGGACGTTTTTTCTTTATCAATTCTCCGACGACAGATGCTCCTTCAGATGGTTGTATAGTTGTTCCATTTCATCAGTGTCTATTATCACCAGGAACACCCTAATTTTATCACTGCTGCCACTGTCATCACTGCTGCCACTGTCCATCTCTGTGAACCGTATGCTCTTTGCTCAGTAGTCATTTTTGCCCATATCTAAAGAAATGAAAAAAATACGTTTACTTAAAAACAACAGTCTAGGAAACAGATTTTAACACCACCCCTTCATCTTCATTGACGCAAACACTGCATCAAGCATGAGTTTATTGTATAGGTAATGACACAGCGTTTGCATCATTGATAATTAATCACACGTGTGTGTGTCTTTATCATTAGGCCTAGTTGCACCAAAAAGGTTGACCTCGAGTTCCAGATTACAGTTCCTACTGTTCACTTTGAACTTGATTCGAACCAGTTTAATGTGTTTGGTGTAACTGTCGCTTTGAACAACTTTTTTGATATTAGGAATCAATTTCTCAATTAGCATTTGAAATATTTTGGTATTATCATTATTTTATTTAAATTCACTTAACCCAACTTCTTCTTTATTGTAACGTTCCGTTTTTCCGTTTTTTTGTTCAATTATTAAAGTTACATTTATTTGAATGCCCAATTTATTGTTACGGCTCTGAGTTTTGTTTAAATATTGATGTCGGGGTTTCGATGAATGGGAAACGCGCGAAATTGTAAAGAATTGTCTTGTGCAACGTTACCTGTTTTTTTGTTTGAGAGTTGTGTGTTTATGTTTCCCTGTTCCTTTTGCCCTATTTTTTAGTTGTAATTGCGCTGTGCGTAAGTTCCGCGTTCTGTTACGATAAGTAGCCACGTAGGGCCTTCATTAAAAGTGTTACCGTCCCAGTTACCTCCTGGGCAGCACTCCCTTATATCAACTAATATAAATCACCATTTAAAAACAAACACTATGATTCAATAACCATGTGGCATGCGAGTCCCCGAACCGAACATGGCTGGGTCCCAACGATATAAAAGAGCGCCACCGAATTGTAATTAAAATCCTTCGGTCCGTCTGGAACTTACCTTGGTAAAATTCGGAAACCAAGTTGGAGAGAAAATAAATAATGGTTAAAGAAATACTTAACAATTTATTGTAAATAAGGAACAAATTCTGTAGGCAACAAACCCTAACCTTTTAATTTACCTTCTTAGAATTATTTCACATCTTCCATTATAAAATGAATTGTATAATAAACTTTTCAAATAAGATTTAAGATAGCTATGTTACCCCACTGATATCAATGCCAGAGCTAAAGCATACAATAATTTAATGTAAACAAAATATTGCTTATCGCTACCAGAAATACTGTTAATGTAATTGTGTTACCTATATCCAACAACCCAATTGTCACTCACATTTAATTAAAACAAACTATTTATGACCCGTCATTTAAATATCACATGTGAAGTTCATCCCTCAAAAATAAAATATGTATCACTTACAAAAGATGATTAATAATTACTGTCAAACGTTGAATCGCTTGTAGCGCTACCTCGACGATTCCACGCAGCAGCTGTAAAATACCTACGACAGATACATGACGAGTAAACGAACAGGTGAACTTCAAATGCTGGTCTCTAACTCTGTTAATAACAAAAATCCATAATTAAATTTAGACTTGAATTAAGTGTTTTAAATATCTATGATGTGAAATAATAGAAAAGAAAAAAAAAATCAACTTAGTTAAATTGACTCAAAATAGAAATTCAAATATAAAAATATACATAACCGAGCGAATGTTTTCTTGACTTCAGTCATCATTTATGAATTTTAATTTCACCGACTACCACTCTACGACATCAATCTCAACTGCATCGACTCCTCTTCATCACACAACTAGGACTCGCAGAAATCCAATGGAATTTGAGACTCGACCGCTTACTCTTCGTCCAGGAATTTGTGAACACGCAACATAACCACTGAAGAACCAGTGAACGCCACTGAATTGATTAATCCTCCACTAAATCCAGGAACGCAAACCCCACACACGAATTCCAATATGTAAAATTCAGCACATTTTCATTTAGAGAAGAATTTCCAATATTAAATTCTTTCTTGGAAATAAAAACAAAACTCCAGCCCCGGAAAAGAGGTCAGGCAGAATAAAATACCTCTGCTGACTTTTACTCCGGTCAAAAAAGAATCATGGATGGTTGCACGTGGTTTAACATCTGCCGACGGCGATAAACTACTCAGCAAGTTCTAACTTCCAAAACACCAACAACTAATTGACTTAACACTGACGAAGTTATTACACGTGTGTTACTACAAAACTAGCTAATAACAACAGCCAAAACTCAACACAGAGTTTTTCAGTAACACAACCGTGCTTCACCACACACCAACCTGTTGAACCTCCCCACACACGTTATTTACTTTTGTTTACAAATTTACAACAACGTCGCTGTTTATAAACTGGATAAACACGTGATGACGGAGTCGCGGCGTAGGCAACCCAACGTACGCGCGTGTTGAACGAGTTGGGTGTATTAAAACATTTAACTCTGTTAAAAATACTTATTCATCGATGTAAATACAGAACAATGTGTTAAAATTCGACGAGAAGAAGAAAATGCAAGATGTAAAATATCGCAGCAGTTTGATATAAACCATATAAATTAACTGTATGCTATAAATAAAACAATACGTAGGCGTATGTTGAACGAGTTGCATATATTAAATCATTTGTAGACCTTCTAACAATTTATTTTTACGCAAATTCTTAAACCCACATTGAGTGTTGAAATTGTATACAATACTTTATCAAATGGATAAGTTGAACATTCAAAAATCAAGTAATTATTACATCAGCAACCTTTATTTATTTAGTAAAACGAATCATCCATCTTCAACACGAATCCCCCTACAAGTGTGTGATTTTCATAAACATGCTTATAATAAATGAATAAAATCTAGCCGTTGAAGTTAAAGATAAAAGAACAAAACCCATTCAATGATTTGATTTTGAATTAGCACACATTGATGATATAAACACTCACACACTATTTCTGGTTGCAAAGCGCTGCCACAGTCATACACTAACAATCACTATTAGGAACACTAATTACCACTTCGTGTTTTAAAAATGTACAATTGCATTTTATTTGGAATTATTTACTAAAAATCATTGAGCATGTTTACATTTCGGATATTGCACCTCTACTAAATCGATCAAATAGATAAAATTGAATAGAAAACGTATGGCTGTTTTTGTGCCGTTCGTAAATTGAAGAGAGAGAAAAAAATCACACACACATATTCAAAAAAACCAACACATACATAAATACACAATGTTTGAATAATAATTGAATCAGTTTAAAGGTAAAACTTTAAAAATAAATCGAGAGATGTCACTACGTGTATTAAATTTAACAATTTAAATTCAAACAAAAATTAATTCTTCTACGATAAATCGAGAGATGTCACTATGTGTATTAAATCACATATAAAATAATAATAAATTAGTAAACCGATGAAATTGAATAAAAATCGTGTCGCTGTTTTTGTGCAGTTCGCAAATTTCAGAGAAAAAAAATCACACACCATATTCAATATAACCAAAACATACCAGCGTTTGAAATATAAATGTGTGATTAATAATTGAATCGGCTTAAAGGTAAAACTCAGTAAGTTCAAATGCAAATAGACAATGTATAATTAATGATGTATTTGGTTTAAAGGTAAAACTGGAATATTTTCGCTTACTCTCCAGAAGAAATAATGATTTAATAGTGCATATTCTTCTTCTTCTTGCACAATTAATAGCCTCAGCAAAGCAGCTCTGTTGACCAGCCATAGCAGATAGTAAAGGGTTTCCCTTAAATTAATGCAGACAAACACACCCAGTATTATTTGAAACTAATACATTTCATGTAAAAGGGAAAATAGGATAAGGCAAGATTTTATACAACATTTAGAGAGTACAGAATGAATAGAGAGAGGAGCTGAATTTCCAGTCGTTATAATAGAAAACCATATTTTTCTACATTTTTCATAATAGTTACTGCGTGAAAAAAATAAGTGATTTAAGTCTCCCATTTCCCCACAAAGACAATTTGGAGAGTCGATCACCCTTATTTTGTAAAGATGGCTAGGAGATGAGTTATGACCCATCTTCATACGGATAATAAATGTTACAAATCTTCTCCATAAACTAGTTGGAATAACAGGATGCATGGAAAAATATCTAGTATGGGAAGAAGATGCGGACCAAGCTGTTTGCCAATTTAATCTAAGGCTGGACCTAAATACTTTAAAATAATCACTGAAGGGTGATGAATAAAAAGCAGATTTAGCCAAAATATCGGCCTTTTCATTTCCCAAAATGCCAAAATCTCTAGGTACCCAACAGAGATTAACTACATATCTATTATTATTTAGCTCAAAAAATAAAGTTCTAATATTTTTTAAGGTTTATTTCAATCTTTTGTATTGAGAGTAACACAGATTTCGAATCAGTGAAGATAAAGAATTGGGAATTATAAAATCCATAGCCATTAATAATGTTATAATGAAAATGTAATCGATACAATGGTAAATAAAAAACGAAGACGTTCTTTGTTGAAATGAATCTACCCAGGTTTAGATCAACCAAAACCCAAATCTTATGTCGCCTTTAATTATGTAAACCAAAAATCCTGCTCTATTGTTAACATTTTAAACAGTCTAGACATAAATACAATCTGCGTTAATAAAATCAATTTAGGCAAATTAACAATAAGGACCTTTTACACATATATTCTTTCGTAGGCGATTGAATGGCACTCTTGCCTGCGTCGAGGAAAGCGTGGCGTGCCGGCTAAAAGATGTACTTTTTCAATTCCACTTTTGCGTCGAGGATTGGACGCTGTTCAGGAGTGGCGTTAAATCCTTGACGAAAGAGTAGAATGAAATTAAGTGCCCCGGATCTGCGTCGACGCAATCGTTGACTCTTGTGTGACGTGTGGTGTTTCTATTATGTTGCCGTTCATTTGCCCACGTAAAACCGTGATGCGGAATTAAACACACTCCACTCTTTTCTCAACATAGTGGCACTTGCACATGCAGTTTTTATTCCACTCTTTCCTCGACGCAAAATTTGCATTTACACGTACACTTTTGAGTCGACTCCCGGCGTGTGCCATTCAATCGTCGATGAAAGAGTGTATGTGTAAAGGGCTCTACAAAGATAAGACCGAAAAAGATGAAAGGAGTGGCGTTTATTAAATACAATGTAACAACTGCGAAGCAATATATATTGGCTAAACTGGTAGAAATTTCAACACACGTCTAAAGGAACATAAAAAAATCCAAGTTAGACAATCATCCAAAGACGGGATTCACAAAACATTGTATAGATCAGTGATGGGGAAACTACGGCCCGCGGGCCAAGTCCGGCCTGCGGAAAGGTTTAATCCGGCCCGTTTGCGTTTCTGTGTGTTGTTCTCCGTAGTAGGTAACGTCTAAAATGGATGTTAAAAAAAGAAAAGTGGATTCAGAATGTCGAGTTTTTAAAGAAGAATGGACGTGGAAATATTTCTTTACTTTATTTAAAGAAAAACCTGTGTGCTTAGTTTGCAATACAACTGTTGCAGTTTTAAAAGAATATAACATTCAACGCCATTTCAAGAGCAAACATGAAAACCACTCCTACTCATCGTTAAGTGAAGAGGTGAAAAAAATTAAATCGAAAGATTTAATAAAAAATGTATCAAGTCAACAACAATTATTTCAGAGAGCTAATCATTCTCAAAGATGCGCTACGAAAGCCAGTTATGTGTTGGCTTATAATATTGCTAAATCTAATAAAGCATTTTCAGATGGTGAATTTATAAAGCAGTGCATGATAGATGTGTGCGATATTATGTGCCCTGAAAAGAAAAATGATTTTCAGTCACTGTCTCTCTCAAGAAGAACAATCACCGAGAGAATTGAAAATATTGATAAAAATCTAATTTCACAACTGACTACAAAAACTCAAAAATTTATTTTTTATTCAATTACCATGGATGAAAGTACAGATATCAGCGATACTGCACAGTTACTCATATTTGTAAGAGGAATCAACGCCCACTTTGAAATTACAGAAGAACTTGCAGGGCTGCATTCAATGAAAGGAACAACGACTGGTGCCGATATATTTTGTGAATTTGAAAAGTGCATCGATAAACTTCGTTTACATATTGATAAGTTATGTAATGTAACTACAGATGGTGCTCCTAATATGGTTGGAATCAATCAAGGATTTGTTGGGAAATTTAATTCTAAGTATCCGGAAAATGATGTTGTTTTTTTGCATTGCCTTATACATCAGGATGCTCTCTGTAAATCGGCTTTAGATATTGACCATATACTTAATATTGTTGTAAAACTAGTAAATATGATTCGTGCCAGAGGATTATTACATCGCCAGTTTCAACAGTTTTTGGAGTCCGTACATGCTGAGCATTCCGATATCCTGTATTATTGGTTAAGTGCTGGAAAAGTATTTGAAAGAATTTGGGATTTAAAAGACGATATTGTGAATTTTGTTCTTGCTTTTCGATAAAGACATTTATAATCAATTTGACGTCTTAGAAAACGAAACGTGGATTTCTTTTTCACAGACCTCCTCGTACACATGAATAAACTTAATCTCAAATTGCAAGGGAAAAATCAGTTTCTTCACGATATTTGGCAATACCTGAAAACTTTCAAATTACAGTTATTATTATTTGCTAATCAGATCTCTAAATCTGATTTTTCTCATTTTCCAAGAATACAATCTTTAAAATTCACTATATCAAACAATAAGATTAAAAAATACGAAATTAATTTGAGAAAACTATCTTCAGAATTTGAAAGGAGATTTCAGGACTTTAGAAAAATGGAACCAGAGTTTAGTATTTTTGCGACCCCATTCAATGTTAATTACGAAGAAGTTGATGCAAAATTTCAACTTGAGTTAATAGAACTGAACTGTAATACTCTCTTGAAACAAACTTTTCATACAGTACCATTACTAGAATTTTATAAAAATTTAAGTCCAGATAATTTCCCAAATCTAATTACTCATGCAAAGAAGATAATGACAATGTTTGGCTCATCTTATATATGCGAACAAATCTTTTCAACAATGAAGCTTAGGAAAACTTCTTTAAGAAATAGAATTACAGATGAGCACCTTTCATCAGTTTTAAGAATTTCTGCTTCGCAAATGGAACCGGACTATAATGAAATTTTGATGAAACAGTCTCAATTTCATTTTTCTCATGCACCATCAACCAGTAATGACACCAGAAAATCAAGTGATAATACTTCACATCAAGGACTACACTAAATTCATTTTATATTTTGTGCTTATAATTTTCTTACCTTTTGCTTTTTTACTATTAAAATAATAAGTGTATATGTTTATAGAACACATACATTTTTTAACGATTAAGCATTATTCTTTGGCCCGCTACGATTGTCTGGTTATTACAAATGGCCCGTCTTAAAAAAAGTTTCCCCACCACTGTAATATACTATCAAAAAATATTTTTAATAAAACAATAGCATTTTATCAAAACTTTCAATTATAAGATTTATAAGGTGAAAAACAAGCATTTCTGTTGATTTCCCAGGAAACAATACTCCAAATACTCATCATATTTATAAATTAAGTATGTGTGTTAGCTTGACGATCCAGTTGATATAAAACAATCAAGTGAACTAAACAAAATGGAAACAAAATGATTAACCGTTTCCCTTAGTGATCCTCCTTGAAGTAGATAATCTTCTGCTAGTTCAACTTGACCCAACAACTGGATATGTTGGTCCCAACATTGTGTCGCTGGTGCAGTGTTTTATAAAATTTGGTGTGCGTGCAAGATAGTGATTGATTAATCTATATAATTTTTTTATCAGTTATAAAGTATTTTTGGCAATCCTTGAGAATAGGGTCGTCAGCTTATCTGTAACATTGCAGTGGTAATTTGTAATTGTTTTGTTCTGGGAGAGTGTTTATAGGATTCCTTTTATAAATTAGGGTCACAGATCCAAACCATATAGAAAGCCGACCCAAATTTTTATTAATAAATACACTTTCTACATGCACATGCACCGACAGCCTAATTTTCAGTTATGAACATTTTTTAAACAGAATTAAACGATTTACATTTAAGCGAATTGTTTAAAATGCATTTAAATTGTTTAATTCTGTTTAAAAAATGTTCATAACTGAAAATTAGGCTGTCGGTGCATGTACATGTAGAAAGTGCATTTATTAATAAAAATTTGGGTTGGCTTCCTATATGGTTTGGATCTGTAATCTTAATTTATCCAAGAAATCCTTCAAATACTATCCCAGAACAAAACAATTACAATTTATTATCACCGCAATGTTTTCATAACATAATGCATAATGCAATGATTTTGTTTAAATGTTTTATAAGTATTTGCTTTCAAACAATGCTTTTAATTTTTTAATCCAACTACTCTTCAGGAATTGTAAAAGCCCTTAAATACATGATCACTCCAATAATTGCTCAAATGATCACTATAGTAATTGCAAGAGTGATTGCTCGTAAGATCACTTGAATAATGATTCTAAAAATATTGGATAAAAATAATTCTGCAGGAAAAAAATATATAGCTTAAACGTTTAAACAAATTCATTTGGAATATGAAATGAGCATACGACAGAGCTGGGCAGGATTCGAATCATTCAGAATTCGATTCCCGGATTCGAATCCTTTTAGAGGATTCAAAAGAGGTATTCGAATACTTTAGTGAAAACGAATTCGTGATCCGGATTCGTTACATTTTTTTAAAAGGATTCGTATTCGAATCCAGACGTAGATGATTCGAATCCTTATAAAAGGATTCGAATTCTTATAAAAGGATTCGAATCCTTATAAAAGGATTCGAATCCTCATACACGGATTCAAATCCTCCTAAATAATTCGAATCATCGCTATTAAGGCTGGGATTCGAATTCGATTAATTCAAATAGTTAAATATTCTACTATGAAGATTTAAATCACTAAATTATTCATATTTGAATATAAATATTTAAATTTTCGAATAATTCAAATATTTGTGAATGCATATTTGGTTACTTAACCATGAAAAATATCCAACGTTTATAGTATATTTTTAACTTCACTTGAAATCAGTGTTTTATATGCGTGGCACATGAAGTAAAATTTCGAGTTTAGAAAAGCCTCGTGAAAATTTGTCTCGGGTCGCTGCGCGACCCTCGACAAATTTTCTACGCGGGGCTTTTCTAAACTCGAAATTTTACTTCATGCTTAGTCTGGGAGTAGACAACACTCGTTCTTAGAAGTTTCAAATTGAAGGATCAGTCTAGATTACTAAGTTTATTACCATTTTACAAAGGCTACAGCTCGAAGGACCAACCATAGTCTTCGGAGACCGAAGGGCTACAGGGAATCGAAGTTTTTTTACAAGAAAACAACGAATATCTGAAAACCGCATGGATAGGAAAAAAAAAACATCTAATTTTGAAAAAATATCGAAGTTGGGTTGGTTTTCAGTGCATTTTTAACTTTATTTTAATTCAGTGTTTTATAAGCGTGGCGCATGAAGTAAAATTTCGAGTTTAGAAAAGCCCGAGAAAATTTGTCTCGGGTCGCTGTGCGACCCTCGACAAATTTTCTACGCGGGGCTTTTCTAAACTCGAAATTTTACTTCATGCTTAGTCTGGGAGTGGACAACACTCGTTTGAATTTTAAATTTAACTCTTTTAAAAAATTGACGTATGTAATATAATATCATTCATTGAAATCATAGAAAAAGATGCAAAATTTTACCTAAAATTAACTTTTAGAGTTAATTTTATAATTTGCTCGGCTGTTAATGGGTGAATATTCTATTCCTAAAACGAACCGTTTTTATTTAATATTAAAGTTGCGTTTAATACAATAACAAATTGTGAATAAATCGACATAAATCTAGAAATATCGAAAATCTCAACATGTAGAAAATCTTGACGGTCCACTCCCAGACTAAGCATGAAGTAAAATTTCGAGTTTAGAAAAGCCCCGCGTAGAAAATTTGTCGAGGGTCGTGCAGCAACCCGAGACAAATTTTCACGGAGCTTTTCTAAACTCGAAATTTTACTTCATGCGCCACGCGTATAAAACACAGATTTAAAATGAAGTTCAATAACACATATATGATCATTAATTAAAATCATTATATAATCAGATATTTAGTCGGTAAATGAACATTTTTGTTAATAAAAACTGATGGAATAAAATATTACTGGCTGCAAATAATAGATTCAAAATTATTTTTAAAGGATTTGTACCCGTGATTCCAAAATGAGGATTCGAATCTTTGATTCGAATCATATTTTTCACTTACGAATCCTTTATTCGAGTATTCGTGATTCGAATCATATTAGGTGATTCGGATTCGTGATTCGAATCCTGTTTTTGAGGATTCATCCCAGCTCTGGCATACGAGCTATGATTCAATATCTTCAGCAATCATATGAAAGATTTCTCGAGCAATTTAAGTGATCTCTGGTAAATCTAAAGATGTTAGATTATTTACATAATCGAACAAATTGATTGTTTTCAATTGAATGAATGATCTCTAGTTTCTTATTGTGCAAAAGTTATTGAGAGATATCATAAATCTTGTTTTATAACAAGAGGGTAAATAAATCAGAAGCCACTCTGGAAATTTATAAATATGTATATGAACTGTGGTTATAGTCAGTTTAACAAGTGCTTTATTTTACCTAATAGTTCCATCAAGAAAATAGCAAGTATCAAGTATAATAAAAACAGTAAGTAATGAAGGAAAAATATCATTCATTATTTCAAGAATGGGCTTTCTTGGTATTTGGTTACACCTCTCACTAGAATTTTCAGGCTGGTGCGAGAAAAGTTTACTCTCACACATATTGTGACCGCGAACGGCAGCTTGATTTCGGTAGGCTGAGTCGTGGATCAAAATAAATTGAAAGAACTAAATAAAATGTTCAGCGCCACTTGATTTAAAAAAAATATTTATAGTAGTACTTACCCTTAGTTAAAATCAAGAAATTATAGGGTAGTAAAATAAAAAGATCTTAATAGAAAAATTCAAACGAAAAAGTGTATTATTAAAAATTGAAAAAAATGTAATAAATCAAAAATAAATAATAATTATTAATATTAGTCAAAACAAAATAATCGAAACCAGAGAATAAACAAAAAATCAATATCGAGATCACAAACTTAAAGAGATTTTCAAAAAACACACAAATAAACTTCCCCAGAAAATGACGTCACCTTCTTTACAATTTTTGTAAAAGTACTCCATGTTTCAATACAACGCTTGAGATCAAAATAAATATAATCCTCTTTTTTTTAATCTAGTTTGACTACTTATATTCACTCCTTTTATTTTAATTTAAACAAGAATAAATTTCACTAATTAATTTTTAAATGTCACTGTTCGGCTTAACGAAATCACTCACAAAAAAATTTTGATAACAAGTTCTCAATGGACTTATCTTAATTCGTTTCGTGAATTCCTCCCGGCCCGTCTCCGTTACTTCATGAACAACATCCAGGTTCCAGCAATTCACCTTCCGCCAGCAACTCCTACTCCTGCCGACAATTCCGACTTCCACAGCAAACTCCCCGAGAAAGTCCAAACCGCAAAAAGTACCCTCGCTCGGAAAACAAAACGTCCGCCAGCACCCAGCCGGAATACGAAAAATTTAATTGGTGATTAAAATTCAACCACTCAAACTTCGAGCTCTGAAGATGAATTGCGGCCTCAATTGGAGTAATTATAATTTCGGGATTTTGCTGAATCAATCGCACCGATGTTCGCAGATTATAAAATTTCCAAACGACACGGCACACAGCACGCTTTCGTCGTTAGTTACGTATCTCTCTCTCAATGCATTCCTTATGATAGATAATTATGCTTATTCTATTAAATGTTATCTTTGCATTATTCGCATTTACTCATATATAATCTAATGCATGCTTTTGTAGTTAGTAGTGATAGAGTTCCAGCCTGTAATTAGTATTTGCGCGTATTGTTGTTGTAATTCAGTACTTACATATGTGTAATAAAAAATATATAATTAAATAAAAACGTTTTTTTAAAAAACCAACCGCTTGGTCGAAAAACGTAAATCGTTCCCCTTTGTTTTTAACCTCTTGAGCACATAGCTCCACTCAGATTAAAAATTCGAAGGATTAATTCAATGATTAATCGAATCGGGCGCCCCCTACTTGGATTTATAAATCTATTGGTATTTTCGATCTATTGACAATAACAACAAACCTTTGACAGCCGGCGATCGGAAAGTTAACAAAAACAAGTGAGTTTTAAGTGGATTATGCAACAGATTCGATAACTACGTAGGAAAAATAAATTTAGAAGACTCGGAAAAATTACCTAGAGACAATAATAACAACCTAAGTACTAACACTTCCCTTAGAGGTTAGGTTTAATCTAAATACATTTTCTTACTAATCCCTTTAAATTTGAAACTTGTATACAATTAATAACTTCTCTTATTATCTGATTGAATCTTCCCTTTTGTCTATTACCTAATAACGCTATGGTGTTTACTTTTTTTAGAAAACCGTTGAATATTCCAAATCTCGCGCTATTATGCAACTAAGAGGACTGGCAAGACTATTGGATCATACTGCACGATTTCTAGGATTATATGGCATCATAACACTTGAAAATATCTTTTAATTTAAATTAATATTAATTAATAAAAATAATCATTGATTGCATTTATGATTTTAGGGTTGCCTACATTAAATACTGTGTTTTTAATTTAATTTAATTTATTCCTAATTTTTCTACTTATTATTACAACCTGTCATATATTTTAATTGAAAAATAAGAGATAGCAAAACGTGTACGTTACAATATTTCTAAATTTCCAAAGTAGCTTCTGATTTAATTATCCTCTTGTTATAAAAGAGGTTTTATGATATCTCTCAATAACTTTTGCATAACAAGAATCATTCATTCAGTCAAATGAAAAAAATCAATTGGTTTGAATATTTAAATAATCTAACATCTTCAGATCTACCAGAGATCACTTAAATTGCTCGAGAAATCTCTCATATGACTGCTAAAGATATTCCTCGAATAGTTGCTTAAAGGATCCACTCCATCACCTGAATCATAGCTCGTATGCTTCATATTCCAATTGAGTTTGTTTAAACTTTTAAGCTGTATATTTTTTTCCTGCAGTATTATTTTTTTATTGTCATTATTTTTAGAATCATTATTCAAGTGATCGTAGGAGCAATCACTCTTGCAATTACTATAGCGATCATTTGAGCAATTATTGGAGTGATCATGTATTTAAGGGCTGTGAAATCTTTTACGATTCCTGAAGAAGTAGTTGGATTAAAAAATTAAAAGTATTGTTTAAAAGCAAATACTTATAAAAAACATTTAAACAAAATCATTGCATTGCTAAATGAAAACATTGCGGTGATAATAAACTGTAATTGTTTTGTTCTGGGAGTGTTTAAAGGCTTTCTTGGATAAATTAGGATTACATAACATAAAGGGAGCCAACCCAAATTTATATTAATAAATGCAGTATAACTGTAAATTAGGCCGTCGGAGCATGTGCATGTAATGCTCCGATGGCCTAATTTACACTTATGAACATTTTTTAAACAGAATTAAACGATTTAAATGCATTTTAAACGATCCTTCTAAATTTAAATGGTTTATTTTTGTTTAAAAATGTTTTTCACTAAAAATGGGGCCGTCGGAGCATGTGCATGTAGAAAGTGCATTTATTAATAAAAATTTGGGTCGGCTTCCAACGTGGTTTGGATCTGTAACCCTGATTTATCCAAGAAATCCTTTAAACACTCTCCCAGAACAAAACAAGGCTAATGTGTAGAATAGGGTACATGGTCGATTTTGACAGGTTCATGCATACGCAGCAGCACCCACTTCAGTGGTTCTCAACATGTGGATATATGTGTGAGTGATTGTGTGTGTATTTTAAATAAATACAATTTTTACAATGGCCGACCAAACCTGACAAATTGTCAAAAATTTCCCAACTTCCCCTCAGATGGGACAAAACCGACATAAAATCGTAGGCCCGACACGTTAGTACAAGTTTGATCCCGATCAATTGCCGAATTAAAAAAATATCTATAAATCGGAATATAAATTTACACTGCGCCGCCGAGTACCGTTGTGTGTAAAAGTAAACAATGTAAGGTTCTGTGTAGGTAAGAGCATATGACTTTTATCCAATACCCACTTGCACCGCAGATACTGAACCGCGGTTAGGTTAGTAAAAAGGTTTGCAATAGAATAAATTGCACAAGTCATTTTGCTCCCGATGCCTGTTCTACATACTTCTAGGTTAGGTTAGGTTAGGAGAAAGGTTTTCTATAGAATTCATTGCGCAAGTCTCTTTGTGAACGATGCCTGTTCCACATACTTCTAGATTAGGCTAGGTTAGGAGAAAGGTTTGCAATAGAATAAATTGCTTCTGTCTCTTTGGGCACTGTGCCTATTCCATGTACTTCTAGGTTAGGTTAGATTTAGAAAAAGGTTTTTAATAGAATAAACTACTCATCTCCTTGCAGCGCTAACACTTATCAGGTGAGGGAAACGAAGCAGCAGTATCTTTGCGCATGTTAGCGACTTTACATACTTAGGTTAGATTAGTATAAAGGTTTGCAATAGAATACATTATTTTTTGTTTATAAATAACCTTAAAATGTAAGTTGTGTAGTCGTATTCTTTTGTAAGCTTATTTTTTTTATCAAATTCAAAGCGAAAATTCAGATTCAATTTTTAGTGAGTGGTTAAAAAATCAATCGTGAAATTCCTTTTATACTGGGCTTGCGTTCCAAAGCCCGAATGAGCCTTCTGGATAGGTCAATTCCGACGTACGAACACACACCCAGCACAACGAGACCATTCGTGACGCTCAAAAGTGTCGATTATCAAAGTTACAAATATCCGATTTTTTAAATTTTTGACGTTTCATTTTCGACGTTTGATTTTTGATCTTAAAGCACACACACAGATACCATCACACAGATAAATAATCTGTGTTCTACGCATTAGCCCAAAACAATAACTAATTACCACTGCAATGTCTCAGATATGCTGACGACCCTATTCTAGAGGATTGCCAAAAATACTTCACAAATGATAAAAAAATTATGTAAATTAATCAATCACTATCTTGCACGCACACCAAATTTTATAAAACACTGGACCAGCGACACGACGTTGGGACCAACATATCCAGTTGCTGGGTTCAGTCGAACTAGCAGAAGGAGGCCAGCAATGAGAGAAACGGCTGATCAAATCATTTTCATCAAAATAATTCCATTTTGTTTAATTCACTTGATTATGTTTTATATCAACTGGATTGTCAAGTTAACACACATTTATAATTTATAATTATGATGATTATTTCGAGTATTATTTCCTGGGAAATCAACAGAAATGCTCGTTTTGATAGAATGCCATTGTTTTATTAAAAATATGTTTTGATAGTATATTACATAATAATACAAGCAATATCAATATCACAGCTGTTTAGATTTATGTCGAATAAAAATTAAAACTCGTTTTTATTAAAATAGCACTTTATCCAACTTTATGGTATCGAATATGGTTTATAAAAGTAGATAAATATTGAAAAAATATTAAATGAATACTTCTATTAAACTTTTTTTCTGATCGTCATCTATTAAAATAAGTGTAGACTGTTAAATGGCTTTGGGGTCGTATCTAACCCCTAGATAGCGGGGCAGTATGTCGAAATTTGCAATACGAGTATAAATTTTTATTTGAGCTTTCCCAGGCAATTTCATAAAAATCTAACTACAGAAATGTCCAGGGGGCAAACATAGGTCCGGTGTGCATCGGTTTTGCAAATTCGTGAGAATTTTTGAAGATTATTTTGTAATTGAAAATAATTGCAAGTTTTATGATTTTTTTTCGAAAAAACCATAATAGCTAGAATTATAACCGATGCACACAGGTCCTAAAATGGGCCCAAGTTTATGTGTGAATTTCTTCGTAACTCTAGCTTCTCTAGTAAGGCTGGAATAAAAAATTTAAACTTTTTAAATTCAAACAAAAACTAATTCTTCTACAATTAATCGAGAGATGTCACTGTGTGTATTAAATTACTTATCATACTAGGTCTAATTCGTTACATGAACTAATGCAGCACTTGTTGAATTTTTTACACTGAATCTGTTCATTATATCAACTGGACACCTGAAATTGTGAATGTAAAGTTATACTTACTTGAACTGTGACGTCATAAACTTGATGTCAGTTCAAGTTAGTGCAGTACAAATGAAAAAACCTACTAATACATCACAAGTATACAGGCAGATTTTCGAAACTTTGTTTAGTAGCCGTAGTTATTGAAGCATCAAAGTGTGTGAAATTTCTGACACTCCACCGTGTACTAATTACGAGTTAAATAAGTAAAGCGATAATGGTTATGTAATGTATACCAATACATTTAATAAAAATAACCATTATTATTATTATTACTTATATATATTAATATCTATTTTTAACTTTATTATTTAAATTACATTATTTAATTTAGAGTTAGTTGTTTTTCTTTTTAAATCATTAGATGACCAATTTAATTATCTATTCGCAGTAACGACATTAGAGATGCAAATAACTTATCAACCGCTATTCTAAATATTGTTCACTTTTAATTTTTATCATAAGTAAATATCTTTAATGCACATTGGCGACTTCATTGTTGCGGAGTAAATATTTTTCAATAACATAAATATATTTTTCTTTCAATGTCTCATTACTTATTTGTCATTAGCTATTATCTAGTATTATGGATATTCTGTCGCACAAATAACATTGGGAAGAGCAAATAGCTCATTAGCTCAAACTTAAATATTATTCGCATTTCTATTTTATCATTAGTAAATACCATTAAGGTCTAGTCTCAATCTCATTATTGTAAAGTAAATATTTTCAGCTTCAACTCCTAGCCTTTGCTTCCCAATGTTATGTGTGTGTCTAATTAGATTTTAATATACTGTTATCAACGAAAGAAGTGGGGTTGTTCTAGTGTCGAGGAGACCAACATACCTTCTTGGAGTTAATCTTGTAAAAACCCTTCGAGTTAGAAGTTATATTATTTTTTGTTTACGACAGCACAAGTAACTTTTAGTGTTGTTTCGTGGTCGCTTTGTCCTACAATAACACGTTCGTTTTGATTTAAGCTTGTGCATATAAATGGTTCGAGTTGAATAAACCAAGTTTTGTGTACATTGTGTTTCACTCCAGTCTCACCAGTGGTACCCAGTTTTTTACATAGGTAAATTGAGGAAGTAATAAAAAGCAACTTGTAGCAATCTCTTATCAATAGAAAATTGATAAAAATCAGAAGCGACGTTACAACACTCCACTGTGTACTAATTACGAGTTAAATAGGTAAAGCAATAATGGTTACATTAATCAGAAAAACACTCACCATTTCTATATTCTGTTCACACTAATATCTCCCAAATCACCCTCAACAATTCACGTGAATAATTTACAATTGCGAAGAGAAAAACGCAAACACTTGTTGAATCATTCGATTTTAAACTCCCGTCTTTTAAACCGGCACAAACAACAAACTGGATGCTAAGTGCATTGCCGGCACCGGCACCAAAAATATCGTGCACCGCGCGTTTTAGACCAATGGGGAGCAGGAACATCACGCGTGACTCGGCGGAACATGTTTTGGGTGGCCGGCGCTGGCTGAGGCTCGACATTGTTTTGTTTGTTTACAAAGCCGAGTGATTTGATTTAATTGAAACGGGTAGAGTGATTTTATTAATTGTAAGTATTAAATTAATATTAAAAAAAAAACAGCGATTGTTGTTTTCTTGCTTGTTTCTATAACCTAATAGATTCGATTTAAATAAAGTTATTTGATTAATAATTCTCACACATTTTCACCTAAGCAACATCCAACTTCACGTTAAAGTGTACTTTCAGTAGATACTAAATATTAAACGAAATTCACTAACCGTATTAACTGAAGTTAATTTATAGTTTCAAATCGCTCCACTAAGTAAAAGTAGTGTTTAGTAGAATTCCTAAAACTGTACTATAAGATCTTAGTAAGGACCAATTAATAGACAGTTTAAAAACTTCATTAACACGCAATGTTTTTACACATGAAGATTTTCATTTAACGTAAATCGTATTTAATGCACACGACAGTCAACGTGTTAAGTATGATATTATTGTTCGCATCCAGGAGAGCTATTCACAGTACCGATGCAATTTGTCATCGGTGAGAACTTGCACTGAAATTATGTTTTTTGTTTCAGTCGAGCGAGCCCAGTGTCCAAGACAGACAAGCGCAAGTATCTGCAGCAAAAGAGAGGATGTGTGTTGCTAAGGGCATCATCTGTTGGACTACATGGACCTTAAAACTCCAGACAGAGAAGTGCTCGTGTTTGTGCTGGGACCTCAACCACAGTGGTCGTGTTGTGTTGAGGGAGTATTTTAACTTGTGTGTGTTAAGTGCCAATGAGTCAATGGCTGTGTTTTCTACTCATCAATTAAGTTATGCAGTTATAAGTGGTTCTCCAAAAGAATTTATTTAATTGTGTTAAACTACCTAGATTGCAGTGGAAAAGCAGAGGCGGTGCTGAAGCATGTTGGAGGAGAGAGTATCAACACTTACAAAGGTGTGTATGAAAATTGTTTAATAAATCACAGCCTTAGCATTTAAATAATTAATGTTAATTGATAAACAGAGTTTCACAATTGTTAATTTGTTCATTGGTTATTACTTTTTGTAATTTATCGTAGGATCCTATAACTAATTTGGTCATTTTGAAAAGTCTCTTGAATCTTTAAATTAAATTACATTTTGCAAAATTCTGCTGTGTGTAATATTAATAATAATTTTTTTGTGCTGATATACAGAAGATTTACACAAGTTCAGACGATATTATACATTGAGGAGGTTTCACATAGTAGCATGAACACTGAACTTAAAACTGATTTAAAATTAATAAATACTTTCACTGTTAATTTTATTTTTAAAACTGACTAGTTTCGGTCAGACGATTATTATGAAAGTTATTACAAGACTAATGTTACAGAGGGAGCGGTGTACGTTTTATACCTAAAGCGGAAATTAAGTGATTACCTAATTTTTGGGGCGCAAAGAGACAAACATATCAAGCAGCGTGGTGTTAAACGTTTCTCAGTTGTCATTAGTAACGTGTGATCCTTTTTCTAATCCAATCCAATCCTCGACGCAAAAGTGGAGTGTGAAAAGTACATCTTTTAGCCGGTGTAACGGGCCACTTGAACCGGGGGTGGCAGTGTGTTGAATTAAACTAAGTTTTTTTCTGATTGCCATGTATTAAAATAAGTGTAGACTGTTAAATGGCTGTGGGGTGGTATCTAACCCCTAGAAGCAGGGCAGCATGTCAAAATTTACAATACGAGTGTAAATTTTTATTTGAGCTTTCCCAGGCAATTTCATGAAAATCTAACTACAGAAATGTCCAGGGGGCAAAAATAGGTCCGGTGTGCATCGGTTTTGCAAATTCGTGAGAATTTTTGAAGATTATTTTGTGATTGAAAATAATTGCAAGTTTTATTTTTTTTTCGAAAAAACCATAATAGCTAGAATCATAAGTGATGCACACAGGTCCTAAAATGGGCCCAAGTTTATGTGTGAATTTCTTTGTAACTCTAGCTTCTCTGGTGCATGCGCAGCAGCACCCACTCCAGTGGTTCTTAACATGTGGATGAGTGTGTGTGTGTGTTTTTTTTTTAAAACAAATCAATGTTTACAATGGCCGACTCATTTTAACAAATTGTCAAACATTTCCAAACTTTGTACACCGAATCAAATTCTCAGGTGGGTCAATACTGACGTAAAATCGTATGCCCGACGCGTTAGTACAAGTCTGATCGCGATCAATTGTCGAATAAAAAACTTTACCATAAAATAAAAAAAAAGTTCACTTCCCCACCGAGTGCCGTTGTGTGTAAAAGTAATCAATGCAATGTTCTAGTAATAACTTATGACTTTTAACCAATGCCCACTTGCACCGTAGTTACTTCCACGGTTAACCCTCTGCATGTCTCTTTCATCAAAATGCAAATATATAAACAGTATGTGAATAAAATTGTGATTTAGAATGAGTGTATCAAACTTAGGACTTGTTAGTTAATTGTCATTTAAAGTGTCGAAAATAAACAAAGTGTTTCGATAATTTCTTTTATTTACATTATTTCATTGTCACTTTCATATCCTTTCTTTAATAAAACCTAACCTAACCGATATAAACATTTGGTTATGTTTGACATTATCTAATTTTCCAATATTTTATGTCCGTCAGGGGTGACGCTTTACGGTAGTGATGGGCAAGATCGATCAAAAAAGATCGACTGATCGATCCTTGCAAGTGATCGATCCGCTCGATCTCTTTGAGCGGATCGATCTTTTCGATCGGATCGATCTTTACGATCGGATCGATCTTTACGATCGGATCGATCGGATCGATCTGTTCGATCGGATCGATCTGTTCGATCGGATCGATCATTTCAGACAGCTCGATCGGCTTGATCTTTTCGACGACTCGATCTTTTCGGACGGCTCTATCTTTTCGAGCGACTCGATCTTGGGGGCGGTTCGATCTGTGCGAATGGGTCGTGCTGATCGATGTGATCAATCGGCTCGATCAGATTGGTCATATCGATCGGCACAAGTGGATTGATCAGGTTGTGCGGCTCGAGCAATGATCTTTTTGAGCGGATCGATCATTGAACGATCACACTATTTTTGTATTCTGTTTTGCGCAAAGTGAGACAGCATTTATTAAAAAAAGGATATAGGCAGGGTCTTGGCAGGGCCAAGAAAAAATTACTAATGAGCCGGTTGTTTTTCCCGGGCTAGTCTCACACTTTATATCCGAGCGTGCTATTATATTATAGAGATTTTAATAAAAATTTATAATATTTCATTTCATATTAGCTATTTATATATTTAGTAAATACATAAATAGCTAATATGAAATGAAATATTATAAATGTTTATTAAAATTAATACTATTTAGTAACAGCTGTTAATAACGTTAAAAATAACTAGTTATCACCATTATTGAAAATTAACTGCTTCTCTCATCTTTAGTGTATACTAAAGAACAAAAATGGTGATGTGTCCATCATAGTACTTTCCCCGTTTAATTATTTAATTGAATATAATTAAAAATAAATTAATTAGAAATATTAACACAGCAACCGACGCGCTACGACACTTGATTTAAATAATGCCTTATCGGTGTTATAATATTCGATCCAACATTATATATCTATTTATTTGATTTTATTTTTTCGAAACCTGTTTCTGTTTTCGTTTATTATGAGTATCACATGCTAATAATTTTGTCTTTTCTGCTGGCATATACGTCTTTGCGCTCTCTTGAACGCTAAACGTCTCTACTAGGGATGGGCAAGATCGATCAAAAAATATCGACTGATCGATCCTTGCAAGTTCGAAAAGATCGAGCCGCTCAAAGAGATCGAGAGGCTCGATCTTCTCGATCGGATCAATCTTTTCGATCGGATCGATCTTTTCGATCGGATCGATCCTTTCGATCGGATCGATCTTTTCGATCGGCTCGTTCTTTCTGATCAGATCGAGCGGCTCGATACTTCAACTGATCGATCATTGCTTGATCGATCTTTGCAATGATCGATCTTGCCCATCACTACTTAAAATGTAAGTTGTATATTCGTTTTCTTTCGTAAGCTTATTTTTATATCAAATTCAAAGCTAAATTTCAAAATAAGTAAACTGTAGTGATATTAACCTACAAACGGCCAAGCAATTATAGATTTCTACGAATGACTTATTATATTAAATACTGTGAATTTTTCTTTTAAATATACATAAGGTCTATACTGTAAATGTAAGGCACTCGTCGATTTTATATAAAATCGTGCAATATGAAGTTCAGAACGAGTATTTCCACTCCCAGACTAAGCATGAAGTAAAATTTCGAGTTTAGAAAAGCCCCGCGTAGAAAATTTGTCGAGGGTCGCGCAGCGACCCGAGACAAATTTTCACGGGGCTTTTCTAAACTCGAAATTTTACTTCATGCGCCACGCGTATAAAACACTGAAATATAGTGAAGTTAGAAATACACTGAAAACATTTTTTTTAAATGAGTAATAATCGAAATATTTAAATAATAAAACATTTACGGTTTTCGTCATACATCGTCAAGTCAAATAATATAAAATATCAAATTCACTTATTTAATAATTTAATTAACATAAAATTAATAATGTTGCGCTAATGCATCAAAAGCGCCTAATGGGTTAATAAGAATTCTGTGTAGTAATAAATTAGACCGTAAACGGTGAACATAACCTTCCAAAAAAGCATTAATTACGAATATAATTTGTGAGTGAAATGTAAGTGTAATTATTGAAAAACTAGTGTTTACGCTTCTTTTTTATCAATACAAACGGGATCAACTTGGTAGATTTCGCTATTTTTATTTGTAACTTGGAATAAATATGGGTGAAGGCATTATATTCATGATTTATCAAAAACGTAAGTTTCATCAATAAATGTTGATCAAACGGTAAGTCTGATTTCGTACAATACTTTGCTGGGCTATATTTTAAGCCTAAATAATACACCCAAAACCACCAAATATCCATTTTACTTGTTTCAGCGAAAAATCAACGCCGACAAAGTAGAATCTAGCCATACAATTTTCATTATGGTAGACCCAATCTGACAAATTGTTATAGATTTGAAAACTTTCTAAGCTCGACTTGCATTACACAGATCAAATCAAACATCCGGATGGGTCAATACCGATGTAAAATTGTATGTCCGACACTTTGGCACAAGTCCGGTCGCGATCAAGTGATTAATAAAAAGGTTATAAATTGGAAATTTAAATGTTCCCATCGCCACCGAATGCCGTTGAGCAACAATAGTGCGAGGGGGTACATCAGGCCACTCATTAGAGAAAACCCGTAGGAAATCCGTGCAGATTCGATTTTTGGTGAATGTTTAAAAAACTCAATCGCGAAATTCCTCTTATACTGGGCTTGCGTTACAAAGATCTGAATGTAAAGTTATACTTACTTGAACTGTGACGTCAAAAACTTGATCTCAGTTCAACTTAGTGCAGTACAAACGAACAAACCTACTAATACATCATAAGTATACAGGCAGATTTTCAAAACTTTGTTTAGTAGCCGTAGTTATTGAAGCATCAAAGCGTGTGAAATTTCTGACACTCCACTGTGTACTAATTACTAGTGATGGGCAAGATCGATCATTGCAATGATCGATCAGTTGAAGTATCGAGCCGCTCGATCCGATCGATCTGATCAGAAAGAACGAGCCAATCGAAAAGATCGATCCGATCGAAAAGATCGAGCCGCTCGATCTCTTTGAGCGGCTCGATCTTTTCGAACTTGCAAGGATCGATCAGTCGATCTTTTTTGATCGATCTTGCCCATCCTTAATAATAACACACTCATAATTAATACTTCAACAGAACAAAGCAAGCGTTTTAATTTAAAATCCAAACGCTGACCTATATTCAGAAAATAGGCGCTTAAGCAAAACGAGGCAGAATAATCATAAAGAAGCACTAACCGACATTCCAGACACCAATAAAAAAAAAAATGCAAACGCAGTGGTTCAAAAATCAAAACAAACGTGTTGGTATGTCAAGTTCAATCGCTGGCCCACTTTTTATAAAATAAACACACTAAAAAAGGAAGAACAACAAAAAAATTATTAGGATAGAAATGCAGGAATGCACAAAGCGCGCATAATAAATTCACAAAAAAGACAAGGAAAAACATTCTAAATTCGGTAATGTTAGTTAGCAACACTTAGGTAAAAATAATAAAATAAACAATCAAAAATAAGTACATGAAAAAACACGGGTAAACACCAAATATATGGCAAACCAAGACTAAATATATTTTCGTTCATTCAACAAAACTAATCACTAAAAGAATATGAAAACAAATAAATACTTGCAAAATGCACAGAAATAATGACAAAAAAAAATTAATAAAAAAATAAATTGAAACTAAATATTAACGGAAAAAAAATCATAAGTTAGGAATGATGACGAATTAATTTTCAAGAACGAGCCATAACTTACTCATGAAATAAATAAACATCTGTATCCAGAAATTCTAGTAAGCATAAAATGAAAGGTACAGACGTTTAGCGTTCAAGAGAGCGCAAAGACGTATATGCCAGCAGAAAAGACAAAATTATTAGCATGTGATACTCATAATAAACGAAAACAGAAACAGGTTTCGAAAAAATAAAATCAAATAAATAGATATATAATGTTGGATCGAATATTATAACACCGATAAGGCATTATTTAAATCAAGTGTCGTAGCGCACCGGTTGCTGTGTTAATATTTGCTGTGTTAATATTTCTAATTAATTTATTTTTAATTATATTCAATTATATAATTAAACGGGGAAAGTACTATGATGGACACATCACCATTTTTGTTCTTTAGTATACACTAAAGATGAGAGAAGCAGTTAATTTTCAATAATGGTGATAACTAGTTATTTTTAACGTTATTTAACAGCTGTTACTAAATAGTATTATTTTAATAAAGATTTATAATATTTCATTTCATATTAGCTATTTATGTATTTACTAAATATATAAGTAGCTAATATGAAATGAAATATTATAAATTTTTATTAAAATCTCTATAATATAATAGCACGCTCGGATATAAACTGTGAGACTAGCCCGGGAAAAATAACCGGCTCATTAGTAATTTTTTCTCGGCCCTGCCAAGACCCTGCCTATATCCTTTTTTTAATAAATGCTGTCTCACTTTGCGCAAAACAGAATACAAAAACAGTGTGATCGTTCAATGATCGATCCGCTCAAAAAGATCATTGCTCGAGCCGCACAACCTGATCAATCCACTTGTGCCGATCGATATGACCAATCTGATCGAGCCGATTGATCACATCGATCAGCACGACCCGTTCGCACAGATCGAACCGCCCCCAAGATCGAGTCGCTCGAAAAGATAGAGCCGTCCGAAAAGATCGAGTCGTCGAAAAGTTCAAGCCGATCGAGCGGTCTGAAATGATCGATCCGATCGAAAAGATCGATCCGATCGAAAAGATCGATCCGATCGAAAAGATCGATCCGCTCAAAGAGATCGAGCGGATCGATCACTTGCAAGGATCGATCAGTCGATCTTTTTTGATCGATCTTGCCCATCACTACTAATTACGAGTTAAATAAGTAAAGCGATAATTGTTACATTAATCAGAAAAACACTCACCATTTCTACATTCTGTTCACACTAATATCTCCCAAATCACCCTCAACAATTCATGTGAATAATTTACAATTGCGAAGAGAAAAACGCAAACACTTGTTAAATCATTCGATTTTAAACTCGCGTCTTTTAAACCGGCACAAACAACAAACTGGATGCCGAGTGCACTGCCGGCACCGGCACCAAAAATATCGTGCACCGCGCGTTTTAGACCAATGAAGAGCAGGAAAATCACGCGTGACTCGGCGGAACATGTTTTGGTTGGCCGGCGCTGGCTGAGACTCGACATTGTTTTGTTTGTTTACAAAGACGAGTGATTTGATTTAATTGAAAAGGGTAGAGTGATTTTATTAATTGTAAGTATTAAATTAATATTAAATAAAAAACAGCGATTGTTGTTTTCTTGCTTGTTTCTATAACCTAATGGGAGTTCCGTTCTGGACCCCGAACAGAGCGGATGTCGATGGTGAGTTGTGCGTTCCATCCCTGCTCGCGTTTGACCTACACGTGGTTGTTTAACAAATCCTTTTTCACCATCTCTATTTCATCCTTTACAATCACCTATATCCTTACAATCTTTTCATTTTCCGTAAACCCCTTTCTATTCCTCGGGGATAGCGAAACTCTATTTATTAAATTATACAAAATTACTGTGACTGGTCAACAGGGCCTAGTAGCCGAGGCCATAAATTACGAAGAAGAAGAAGATAACCTAATAGATTCGATTTAAATAAAACGTGTGAAGTTATTTGATTAATAATTCTCACACATTTTCACCTGAGCAACATCCAACTCCACGTTAAAGTTTACTTTGAAAAGATACTACACACTAAACAAAAACACTAACCGTATTAACTGACGTTAATTTATAATTTCAAATCGCTCCACTAAGCAAAAGTAGTGTTTAGTAGAGTTCCTAAAACTGTACTATTAGATCTTAATAAAGACCAATTAATAGACAGTTTAAAAACTTGATTAACACGCAATGTTTTTACACATAAAGATTTTCATTTAACGTAAATCGTATTTAATGCACACGCAGTCAACGTGTTAAGTATAATATTATTGTTCGCATCCAGGAGAGCTATTCACAGTACCGATGCAATTTGTCATCGGTGAGAATTTGCACTGAAATTATGTTTCTAGTTTCAGTCGAGCAAGCCCAGTGTCCAAGACAGACAAGCGAAGGTATCTGCAGCAAAAGAGAGGATGTGTGTTGCTAAGGGCATCATCTGTTGGACTACATGGACCTTAAAATGCCAGACAGAGAAGTGCTCGTGTTTGTGCTGGGACCTCAACCACAGTGGTCGTGTTGTGTTGAGGGAGTATTTTAACTTGTGCGTGTTAAGTGCCAGTGAGTCAATGGCTGTTTTTTCTATTAATCAATTAAATTATGCAATTATAAGTGGTTTTCTGAAAGAGTTTATTTAATTGTGTTATACTACATAGATCGCAGTGGAAAAGCAAAGGCGGTGCTGAAGCATGTTGGAGGAGACAGTATCAACATTTACAAAGGTGTGTATGAAAATTGTTTAATAAATCACAGCCTTAGCATTTACATAATTAATGTTAATCGATAAACAAAGTTTTACAGTTGTTAATTGGTTCATTTGTTATTACTTTCTGCAATTTATTGTAGGATCCTATAACTAAATTGGTCATTTTGAAAAGTCTCCTGAATCTAAAAAATTACATTTTGCAAAATTCTGCTTTGTGTATTTAATAATAATAATAATAATTTTTTGTGCTAATATACAGAGGATTTACACAAGTTCAGACGATATTATTGTGCTGATATTGAGCTCCATCAAGCTGGAAGAACCATATTAGCACAATCAAATAAAAACATTATGGACATTTTTAACTATTTAATTACCACAATTTTAATTTTTTAACCTAATTTTTTTTTAAAAATACAGTGGTCGGGCCAGCTTGATATCAAGCCAGCCCGACCATAGTACTAAACCATGAAAAACTGAACTCAATTGGATCTACAAATTATTAACTAATTATTAACCAATCAATTATGCAATTATAATAAATTTTTTTTCTTATTTTAAAAAAAAGAGTGGTCGGGCTAGCTTGATATCAAGCCAGGCCGACCATAGTACTAAACTATCAAAAACTGAACTCAATTGGATCTAAGAATTATTAACTAATTATTAACCAACCAGTTATTACTCTATAATTATTTTTAACCTTATTTAAAAAGTAAAATATGATATTTTATTTGCTTCCTTACATAAATCGAATGGTCGAATTTAACTACCCCAGCATAACCAAGTAAAACCTGGTTTGACGTCTACTTTCTGCAGTATTATAATATAAATTACATCATATGATTTAATTACCTCAACACAACCAACTTAAACATCGTTTTAAGCAGTGGTGATATTCAGCGGGTTAGCACAGGTTCAGACAACGTTAAGAGTCAGATTTGATATTTAATGCAACTAACCTACATAATTAAATTCAATATATTTTATTTATACAAACTTCACTCAAGTTTGACAATTGATTTAAATAAAAAAATCAACAGGTTTGAGTAACAAAATTTAGTTAGATCGCATTGTATTAATCTGACTTATTTCATGTCTTTTATAACATATAAATAATATGAAATAGAAATGATTTTGAACGCAAATAACTTGAAATCATTAAAACATGACTAGAATGTTTTTTCTTTATCAAATTCACAAATATATAAAATATTTTATTTTATTTAGTTATTGCATTACATGGTGGAATTAAATTTGCCACACAAGAAAGGTCTTCACCTTCTACAAAAAGTTCATATAGCATACTAATGTCAGTGAGCAATGATTATGTTTGTTTTCCTATCAAACAGGGATGCATTTGATTTTACACTATATTGTGCCATATTATCTTATTTAAATAAATTATGAAATATGTTGTTTTGTTTTTGAATATTTATCAACATGTATATTGACCATTATTTATTTACAAATATATACATTATCTCTATTGTTTACAATATTTTCTTATTACCTACACTATGTAACAACTTGGTTGTGCTAGGGCAATTAAATCATATGATGTAATTTTATATTATAATACTACTGAAAGTACACTTAAAAACAGGTTTCACTTGGTTGTGCTGGGGTAATTAAATTCCATCATTCGATTTATGTAATCAAGTGATAAAAAATACACTTAAAACTAATTTAATTTAATTGTGCTTAAGTAATTAAATCATATAATGTTATTTATATTATAATACTACTAAAAGTACACTTTTAACTAGGTTTCACTTGGCTGTGCTAGAATAATTAAATTTCATCATCCGATTTATGTAAGGAAGTGATAAGAAATATATTTAAAACCATATATAAGTTGTGTTGAGGTAATTAAATCATATGATGTAATTTATACTATAATACTACAGAAAGTACACTTCAAACCAGGTTTTACTTGGTTGTGCTGGGGTAGTTAAATTCGACCATTCGATTTATGTAAGGAAGCGAATAAAATATCATATTATACTTTTTAAATAAGGTTAAAAATAATTATAGAGGTATAACTGGATAGATTAGTAATTTTTGATAGTTTAGTACTATGGTCGGGCTGGCTTGATATCAAGCTGGCCCGACCACTGTATTTTTTTTAAAATTAGGTTAAAAAATTAAAATTGTGGTAATTAAATAGTTAAAAAATAGTTAAAAATGTGAATAATGTTTTCATTTGGTTGTGCTAATATGGTTCTTCCAGATTGATGGAGCTTAAATATTTTAATATGAATATTTAAATCACTAAATTATTCATATTTGAATATAAATATTTAAATTTTCGAATAATTCGAATATTTGTGAATGCATATTTGGTTACTTAACCATGAAAAATTTCCAACCTTAATAGTATATTTTTAACTTCACTTGAAATCAGTGTTTTATACGCGTGGCGCATGAAGTAAAATTTCGAGTTTAGAAAAGCCCCGCGTAGAAAATTTGTCGAGGGTCGCGCACTTTTGTAATATTACTCTGTAATTGGGATGTCCTGTTGGGTAATAAATATTATTATTATTAAATATACTATTAAGGTTTTCTACGCTGGGCTTTTCTAAACTCGAAATTTTACTTCATGCGCCACGCGTATAAAACACAGATTTAAAATCAAGTTCAATAACACATATATCATCATTAATTAAAATCATTATTTAATCAGATATTTAGTCGGTAAATGAACATTTTTGTTAATAGAAATTGATGGAATAAAATATTACTGGTTGCAAATAATAGATTAAAATTGGTTTTTAAAGGATTTGTATCCATGATTTAAAAATGAGGATTCGAATCTTTGATTCGAATCATATTTTTCACTTACGAATCCTTTATTCGAGTATTCGTGATTCGAATCATATTAGGTGATTCGGATTCGTGATTCGAATCCTGTTTTTAAGGATTCATCCCAGCTCTGTTACATACTAGGTCTGATTCGTTACATGAACTAGTGCAGCACTTGTTGAATTTTTTGCGATGAATCTATTCGTTATATGAAAATTATTATGTAATTGTGAATGTAAAGTTATACTTACTTGAACTGTGACGTCACAAACTTGATCGCAGTTCAACTTAGTGCAGTACAAACGAACAAACCTACTAATACATCACAAGTATACAGGCAGATTTTTAAAAACTTTGTTTAGTAGCCGCAGTTATTGAAGCATCAAACGGGTTAAATTTCTGACACTCCACTATGTACTTGTAAGGAGATCAATGAGATGAGTCATTAAACACGGCGAAAAGACTATTACCATCCTATGTAATGGAAAACCAGTTTGTGTTAGTTTAGATAGAGTTAAACCAGCATACACTTTGGATACTCTCAGCTCACCTTCCATCAACGGACCTCAAGAAATTAAACCTAAACGGACAGTACGCTTCGAGTTACCATGAACTCCGTTCTCGATGAGGGGCTGATATGGCGGCTGCGTTTTTAGGAAATTAACGTCGTGTAAAAATTAGTTATTCTTTTTGAGAAGTGAAAATACAACACAAGTTTTGAATTATAACTCATCTCATTGATCTCCTTGCATACTAATTACGGGTTAAATAAGTAAAGCGATAATGGTTACATTAATCAGAAAAATACTGCCCATTTCTACATTCTGTTCACACTAATATCTCCCAAATTACCCTCAACAATTTACGTGAATAATTTACAATTACGAAGAGAAAAACGCAAACACTTCTTGAATCATTCGATTTAAAATGACACAAAGAAAAACGCAAACACTTGTTGAATCATGCTATTTTAAACTCGCGTCTTTTAAACCGGCACAAACAACAAACTGGATGCCGAGTGCATTGCCGGCACCGGCACCAAAAATATCGTGCACCGCGCGTTTTAGACTAATGGGTAGCAGGAACGTTACGCGTGACGTCATAGATCACTCGGCAGAACATGGCCGGCGTTGGCTGAAACTCGACATTGTTTGGTTTGTTTACAAAGACTAGTGATTTGGTTTAATTGAAACGGGTAGAGTGATTTTATTAATTGTAAGTATTGAATTAATATTAAAAACAAACAGCGATTTTTGTTCGTGCTTGTTTCTATAACCTAATAGATTCAATTTAAATAAAACGTGTTATTTGATTAATAATTCTTACACATTTTCACCTAAACAACATCCAGCTCCACGTTAAAGTTTACTTTCAATAGCTACTAAATACTAAACAAAATTCACTAACTGTATTAACTGACGTTAATTCATAGTTTCAAATCGCTTCACTAAGCAAAAGTAGTGTTTAGTAGAGTTCCTAAAACTGTACTATTAGATCTTAGTAAGGACCAATAAATAGACAGTTTAAAAACTTCATTAACACAATGTTTTTACACATGAAGATTTTCATTTATCGTAAATCGTATTTAATGCACACGACCGTCAACGTGTTAGGTATCATATTATTGTTCGCATCCAGGAGAGCTATTCACAAAACCGATGCAATTTGTCATCATTCTCATTTGTGAGAATTTGCACTGAAATGATGTTTCTAGTTTCAGTGGAGCGAGCCTAGTGTCCAAGCCAGACAAGTGGAAGTATCTGCAGTAAAAAAGGGGATGTTCTTGTTGCTAAGGGCATCATCTATTGGATTACATGGACCTTAAAATGCCAGACAGAGAAGTGCTCATGTTTGTGCCGGGCCCTCAACTACCACAGTGGTCATGTTGTGTTGAGGGAGTATTTTAACTTGTGTGTGTTAAGTGCCAGTGAGTCAATGGCTATGTTTTCTACTCATCAATTAAGTTATGCAGTTATAAGTGGTATTCTCAAAGAGTTTATTTAATTGTGTTAAACTACCTAGATCGCAGTGGAAAAGCAAAGGCAGTGCTGAAGCATGTTAGAGGAGACAGTATCAACACTTACAAAGGTGTGTATGAAAATTGTTTAATAAATCGCAGCTGTAGCATTTAAATAATTAATGTTAATCGATAAACAAAGTTTCAAAGTTGTTAATTTGTTCATTTGGTCTTACTTTCTGAAATTTATTGTAATATCCTATAACTAAATTGGTCATTTTGAAAAGTCTGAATCTAAAAAATAAATTACATTTTGCAAAATTCTGCTCTGTGTATTTCATAATAATAATAATTTGTTTGTGCTAATATACAGAGGATTTACACAAGTTCAGACGATATTATTGTGTTGACATTGACTAGGTTTCACATAGTAGCATGAACACTAAATTTAAAACGGGTTTAAAATGAATAAACACTTTCACTGATGGTTTTTATTTTTAAAACTGACTAGTTTCGATCAGACTACTATTATCAAAGTTATTACAATACTAATGTTACAGGGGGAGCGGTGTACGTTTTATACCTACAGGGGGGTGGGGGGGTCATTACCTAATTGTTGGGGCGCAAAGAAACAAACATATCAAGCAGCGTGGTGTTAAACGTTTGTCATTATTATCGTGCGATCCTTTTTCTATTGAATCCTTAATATAAAAAGTTTATAGAGAAAAGAGTTAAGCTTTCTACGTTTATTGATTATTTTAAACGGTTTTGAATTTAGGGCGATCGAAAAAGTTGCCTCCATCTATACAATGTTTTGCGAATCCCGTCTTTGGATGATTGTCTAAGATGGATTTTTTTATGTTCCTTTAGACGTGCGTTGAAATTTCTGCTTCTGCCAGTTTAGCCAATATATATTGCTTCGCAGTTGTTACATTGTATTTAATAAACACCACTCCTTTGATCATTTTCGGTCTTATCTTTATATGAAATTGACAGTGAAATTCTTAGTGATCAATAGAAATTATTTCGTTGTGATTGTAATTTCTTACTTTCTCACCAAGGGCGGTGGCGTTTTGATTGCAGCTAAGCATTGTTATAATCCTGATGTCTTACCCATAGATCATATTAAATCCCTAATTCCACTTATAGATCTTTTAATTTGTAAAATCAGACTCCCAGACCTATTACCTGATGTAATTAAGTCATATTTTGGTTTACAAGTGCAAATTAATTTTGATAACTGCCTCATAATTCTAACTGGCGATTTTTATTGTCCTCAATTAGTAGCGGGAACTGAATCTGAAAAAGCACTGATAATATCTAATGCGTGTACGTTTCTTGGCTTATATCAATTTAACAAAATGAATAACCACTTGAATAGTACATTCGACTTAGTTTACTCTAATTTTGACTGTAGACAGATATTCATAGGGGTGGCCTCATTGGCCTGTACCACCGCGACCTTTTTAGATCTATTGTGGATAATTTTGACTGTAAGTCGAACACGAGCTTGATCTGTTCCTAAATGAAGACAATTATCATCCCGCACTTAATATTACTTTACTTTATAACTCGGACATGTCTGCTATCAATGAAAATGTTACTAAATTTAACTTTCGAAAAGGTGATTACGTAGGACTGTATTCTCACTTGACCTCTGTTGATTGGAACCTGCTCTTACAATTTTCAGATGTGAACTTGGCACTCGATTATTTATATAATCTGATAAACAATGCACTCAGTATTTTCATTCCTAAATACAAAGTCAAACAGAAACGTAAGTTTAAGCGATGGTTTTCTGTTGAAATCATAGGCTTTATTAAAGAGAAAAAACGTTTGCATAAACATCGCAAAAATGACCCCCATTCTGATTCAACTTTTAAGTTATTCCGGCTGAGATGGTTAATGATGGTGAGACTTATGGAACGCCCGATGACATTGTTGATGGATTTCGTAAGCACTTTGAATCTGTTTTTATCCCTCCTTCAAATAAACCTTGCACTGATACCTTTTTTAATTTGGCTTCATTTTCTTTTTCCCATATTTCTTGTAATTGTATCCTTAAACACCTAGAGAAATTTCCCAACAAGTTCTCCTCGGGCGACGACAATTTACCTGCCTTTCTTTTGAAGGATTGAGCTCATATTTTCTGCAATCCTCTTTCAATTATTTTTAATTTATCACTTCAAACTTGTATATTTCCTAGTAAATTAAAGATAGCTTCAATTTGTCTCATACCTAAAACCCCGGTGAATATCCGAAATATTGCCAACTGCTGTCCTATAGCAATTCTTTCACATATTGGGAAAATCTTTAAAAAAGTGCTTCATGATCAAATTTACCTACATGTTGCACCATATTTATCTATGCAGCAACATGGATTCATTCCAGGGCATTCTACTATTACCAATATATATGTTACACATGACATATAATAATAATAATCTTTAATTACAGAGTAACAACTATAAACTAAAATAATCATTTGAATAAAAATGTTTAAAAAACAAAAAAAATTATATATACATATATACATATAAGGAAATGTATACATATCTAGAATTCTGGATTGATCGGGTCAAGTTGATGTGGTGTACACAGATATGTCTAAGGCGTTCGACAGAGTCGACCACAAATTGCTGTTGCTGTTGAACAAGTTGGACTGTTTTGGGTTCACCACTGGTCCACTATTGCTTTTGGGATCTTATCTGAATAACCGTGAAACTTATGTCTCTGTTAATAATTTTAAATCAAAATCGTACTTTCCAAGCTGAGGTGTTTCACAGGGATCCATTTTGGGCCCCTTACTATTTAATTTATTTATTAATGATCTCTCGGCTGCACTTCAGTGTAAACATCTTTTATATGCCGATGATTTGAAGCTATATACATCTGTGTCATCATTGACTGACTGTGAGCAGTTACAACATCAACTAGAAATAGTTTCAAACTGGTGTACTTCAAACAATTTATTGCTGAATGATAGCAAGTGCAAGTTTATGAGATTTACTAGAAAGAATAACATTGTCAAGTTCGATTATAATATTTGCGGTAATCAGCTGCAAGAGGCTAAGGTATTCAGGGTGTATGGTTTGGTGATTCATTTACCTTTAATATGCATGTACAAGAAACTGTTTGTAGCTCATTTGAGGCTTTAGGTTTCATCTACCAAAACTCCTTGGATCTTCAGAATGTCAGCCTTGAAATCACTTTTTAATGCCTTTGTGCGATCAAAGTTGGAATACCCATCTTTGATTTGGTACCCTCAAACTCAATATCAAATTAATTTTATTGAAAGCATCCAGCACAAATTTTTGAAGTTTTTATATTTTAAAGTGGATGGCGTCTACCCATTAAGAGGTCTCAGTCAAGAAGTACTACTGAATAAATTCAATCTTGACGCACTTCAAAAGCGTAGACATATAGTGGGAAAATATTCTTACATAAAATTCTTCATAATAGAATTGATTGTCCCGTCATTCTTAATTCTATCAATCTACGTGTTCTAACTTTTAATATTAGGAATAAAAGCACATTTAATGTTGCTTCTAATCGCACAATTTATGGCTCTAAATCACCGTTAAGCATAATCTGTGATATTTTTAATCAATTACCATTAACCTGTGATATTTTTGTTGACACGTTATCGTCTCTTATTAAACTTTATTCATTTATTTATATTCATTATCTGTATGTTATTTCATGTTACTGTGTATTTACACTCTTTATACCGATTTTTTGTAAATATATTGTCTTGTAATTAGGATTGTTTCCTGTTGGACAATAAATATTATTATAGGGCCCTTTACATGTACACTCTTTTGTCGACGATTGAATGGCACACGCCGGGAGTCGACTCAAAAGTGTACATGTAAATGCAAATTTTGCGTCGAGGAAAGAGTGGAATAAAAACTGCATGTGCAAGTGCCATTACGTTGAGGAAAGAGTGGATTGTGTTTAATTCCGCATCACGGTTTTGCATGGACAAATGAACGGCAACATGATGGAAACACCACATGCCACGCAAGAGTCAACGATTGCGTTGACACAAATCCGGGCCACTTAATTTCATTCCACTCTATTGTCAAGGATGGAACGCCAGTCCTGAACGGCGTCCAATCCTCGACACAAAAGTTGAGTTGAGATAGTACATCTTTTAGCCGGCACGCCACGCTTTCCTCGACGCAGGCAAGAGTGCCATTCAATCGTCTACGAAAGAATATACGTGTAAAGGGTCCTTATTGTTAATCAGCAATTTGCTTAAATTGATTTTATTAATGCAGATTGTATTTATGTCTAGACTGTTTAAAATGTTAACAATAGAACAGGTTTTTGGTTTACATAATTAAAGGCGACATAAGATTTTGGTTTTGGTTAATCTAAACCTGGGTAGATTCATTTCAACAAAGAACCTCTTCGTTTTTTATTTACCATTGTATTGATAAAATTTTCATTATAACCATTATTACTGGCTATGGTTTTTATAATTCCCAATTCTTCATCTTCTCCGATTCTAAATCTGCGTTACTCTTAATACAAAAGATTGAAATAAACCCCGAAATGCATTTGTTAGCTTTAAATATTAGAACTTTATTTTTTGAGCTAAATTATAATAATCTCTGTTTGGTATCTAGCCATTCTGGCATTTTAGGAAATGAAACCGCCGATATTTTGGCTAAATCTGCTAAGGATAGCACGATGTCTGAATTTTCATCACCCTTCACTGATTATTTTAAAGTACTTAGGTCCAGCCTTAGATTAAAGTGGCAAACAGTTTGGTCCGCATCTTCTTCCCATACTAAATATTTTTCCATGCATCCTGTTATTCCATCTAGTTTATGGTTCTTTGATCCAAAAGTTAGAGGTAGAAGATTCAAAACATCTATCATCCGTATGAAGATGGGTCATAACTCATCTCCTAGCCATCTATACAAAATAAGGGTGATCGACTCTCCAAATTGTCTTCGTGGGGAAATTGGAGACTTAAATCACATATTTTTTTCATGCACTAACTATTATGAAAAATGTAAAAAAAATATGCTTTTCTATTATAACAGCTGGAAATTCAGCTCCTCTCTCTATTCATTTTGTACTCTCTAAATGTTGTATAAAATCTTGCCTTATTAAATTTTCTCTTTTACGTGAAATGTATTAGTTTCATATAATAATGGGTGTGTTTGTTTGCATTCATTTAAGGGAAACTCTACTAACTATCTGCTGTGGCTGGTGCTGTTTTCCTGAGGCTATTAATTGTGCAAGAAGAAGGAGAATATGCACTAATAAATCATTATTTGGTCTGGAGAGTAAGCGAAAACATTCCATAGATAATAAACAAGCACTAGAAACTAGTATTTTCTCGCTCACTTACTGACTTTTACCTTTAAACCGATTCAATTATTAATCACACAATGTCTATTTATATTTCAAACGCTGGTATGTATTGGTTGTATTGAGTATGGTGTGTGATTTTTTTTCTCTGGAATTTGCGAACTGCATAAAAATAGCGACACGGTTTTTATTCAATTTCATCGATTTACTGATTTATTATTATATTTTATATGTGATTTCAAACACATAGCGACATCTCTCGATTTATCGAAGAAGAATTAATTTTTTATGGAATTTAAATTGTTCAATTTAATACACGCAGTGACATCTCTCGATTTATTTTCAAAGTTTTACCTCTCAACCGATTCAATTATTATTCACACATTGTCTATTTATGTATGTGTTGGTTTTTTTAAACATGTGTGTGTGGTTTTTTTCTCTGTCTTCAATTTGCGAACGGCACAAAAAAAGCCACACGCTTTCTATTCAATTTCATCTATTTGATCGATTTAGTAGAGGTGCAATATCCGAAATGTAAACGCGCGCAATGATTTTTAGTAAATAATTCCAAATAAAATGCAATTGTACATTTTTAAAACGCGAAGAGCTAATTAGTGTTCCTAATAGTGATTGTTAGTGTATGACTGTGACAGCGCTTTGCAACCAGAAATAGTGTGTGCTAATTCAAAATCAAATCGTTGAATGGATTTTGTTCTTTTATCTACAACCTTAACGGCTAGATTTTATTCATTTATTATAAGCATGTTTATGAAAATCACACACTTGTAGGGGGATTCGTGTTGAAGAAGGATGATTCGTTTTACTAAATAAATAAAGGTTGCTGATGTAATAATTACTCGATTTTTATGTTAACTTGTCCACTTGATAAAGTATTGTATACAATTTGAAGACTCAATTTGGATTTAAGAATTTGCGTAAAAATAAATTGATTAGAAGGTCTACAAATAAGTCGCTTATTTCCAAACATCCCTAAATTTATTTGAAAAAAACGGGTTTTTGGAAATAGACAACTCAAAAATTCGGAAGTAAAATAAGATATATACTTGTAAATAAAACACTTTTATTGTATATATTAACATAAATAAATGATTATTAAATGAATTTAATGATTTAATATATGCAACTCGTTCAACATACGCCTACGTATTTATTTATTTATAGCATACAGTTAATTTATATGGTTTATATCAAACTGTCGCGGTATTTTACATCTTGAATTTTCTTCTTCTCGTCGAATTTTAACACATTGTTCTGTATTTACATCGATAATAAGTATTTTTAACAGAGTTAAATGTTTTAATACACCCAACTCGTTCAGCACGTGCGTACGTTGGGTTGCCTACGCCGCGACTCCGTCATCACGTGTTCATCCAGTTTATAAACGGCGGCGTTGTTGTAAAGTTGCAAACTAAAGTGAATAACGTGTGCGTTGAAAAAAAAAACGGGTACCGTTCAATAAACAAACAGAAAATGAATGGTGCGAAAACAAACCTAATTTCGAAAAATCGTCTAAAAAATAATCGGAAAAACAGGTATGATTGTTGGGTTTGAAATAAATAGGGAAAACGAACGTTGGATAAGAGAGAATGAGAACTGAATGATGTTTAAAGTAAATGTAATTTCTGGCAACAACAAATGAGGTTTAAATAAAATGTCTGTGTAAAGGTCCATATTGATAGAACATTTGCCTGTTGCGTGTTACCATATGTATTATTTAGTTAAGAACGGACCTGTGTAAAACATGTACATTGTTGTTGCATCAATAAATATGAATGTTGCACCTAGTGGAGATGAGGAAGCATTGCATTGTACCGTGTCAAATCATGACATGGTGCAAAGCAACGGAACCGATCAAGCAGTTGGCGGATTTTAGCCGGCTTTGCACCAAAAGAATTCACACGTTACGGCGTTGTGGTGCTTGGGTGTGTAGGCATATCAATTCAGTCTCTTCTTATTTATCTGCTGATCACCCATCAATGTTAAGAAATTACTCGCTCTCACTCCCGTATCGTCTAGTTGTATCATGTTTATTTTTAAGACACGGGTCCATAATACCGGAATAAAATAAGCAATCCGTTGCGTGTCATCAAATGTTAAGTGACGGTGACACGTAACAGGCAAATATTCTAATCAGTGCGGGCCTCAATACTTTTACTACCAGACTCTCGAGGAAAAAATCAGGGTGGCAACCATCGGAAAAGTCAGGGGATTTTATTCTTATTCAGGGAAATTCGGCCTTTTTAGCGAACAGTCAAGAAATTTTGAAATAAATAATAGACGATACGGGAGTAATAAAACAATTGATAATTGACACTCTAAATTTATTTCTCTCTAAACGATTGGTTGAAGATTTCACTTGAATTTAGGGATTTACATGCTCATTAAGTAAAATTTTTAGTTTAGAGAAGCCTGAAATTTTGCTTAATGTGGGAGTGGAAACCCTCGTTAGACAATCAATCAGCAAGTTATTTTGGCATTTCCTGTATTGTCAAATTTATGACATAAAGTATAGTTGATGTTATCTTTTAGTTGAAATTTAGAACAAAAACAAATTCGTGTGCATTATTTGTCATTTTAAGAGATCAGTGAAACATATCAGATTGGTCGCCACCATAAAAAATCCACTGGCACACCCCTGATGTTATATATGTTAATTATGAATTAATTTTTGTAAGGAGTATTTTTTATAACATTTTAACTAACACAATTGCTACCGATCGGTTTGCTCAAACAGATCAATGGCACTTTCAATATACAAAAATATGTTGGGAAGACTGAGATTTTGAATTATTGACCATAAGAATATACTGTGATCCATATGTTGGCATAAATAGGAATTAATATGAAAGGAAAGGAACCTACAGTGGGTTGATTTTACAAACATTCATTTTGAAAAACTGTGTAATATGCGGAACCTAGATTAAGCAGTAAGTGCTAATGTTTGTGCTGGGCCCCTGAACCAGATTAGTCGTGTTCTGTTGAACAAGTAATTTTACCTCGTGTTTAGCATCAGTAAGCTAAAACAAGACGAAGAAATGCTGCTCGAGGGAAGTGGACAAGATGGTATGCAAATAAAAATTGTCTGTTTAGTGAGCTACATTTGTGTACTTCGTGTGGGGCCCAAAAAACACTTATAACATGGAAGTGCTGGTTCATATTTATTAGGTAAAATGAATTGAAGTTTTATTAGTTGAAAGTGAAGAATACATAAAAAATTAAAAAAGCGTATATAAATATATAAATGAATTATATATAATTCTAATTTCTATTATGATCCTGTAATTCTTATTTTTATAAAACATGACCAAATACTCCTATATTTTCTTTTTGTTAGTCGAAATATTTGTGAATGATATCAATAATACCTTAAAGAAATTAAAAAATCCTATCAATGTAATTTTGAGCAAACATTTTAAAGTAATTATACATATTAAGTTATCAGAAATTATATAAGAACTGTTTAGTCAAGAAAAGTTGAATTTTGTTAAAACAAAAACTTAAAATCCATACTTTTTAAAAAATATTTCTGAAGCTGCTTTATCATAGAAAAATACAATGAATAAAAATGAGGTAATTTTCTGCAGTATGGTAGTTAACTAATTCTAAAACTAAAATTAATTATAACAAAAACTATTTTTATCTAATTGCTGTATTGCTATAAAATACAAGTTCTAAATCTGTTATTAAGAAACAAGGTGGTTCAAATGCAATATTCGTCTTTAATGAAAAGGTAGCTAAAATCATGTTTCTGTATAAATAAACAACAGGGAGTTTTTCTTTTAAGTATACATATCCCAATTATATGCTGTTCATTTTCAGATATTCATTGTTTTTTTTAAGTGTTCAATTCTAAGGTTTATGTGAGTATTTTCTACTCCCAGGTTAGCATGAAGCCTCAAAATTTGGTTTGATTGCGTAGTGAAGTGGAGTAACCAAACCAAATTTTCTGGTTGTCTAAACTCTAAATTTTACTTAATGCGTATTACATTGATTTTAAGTAAAGTTCACTTAGTCACAATATATGTTCAGTATTGAATATGCGTAGCGTATAAAGTAAAATTTCGAGTTTTCTAAACTTGAAATTTTACTTCATGCTTAACCTGGGAGTAGAAAACACTTGTTTAGAGTTTCAAATTAAACTCTTTTATAAAATGCGTATACTTAAATAAAACATTATTTGTATTTTGTCGATTACATTGAATTTAGATTTATAAGAAGTTAAGTTATGAATTTGAACAAAATGAGAATTTGTGTTGGGTAAATTCAGATAAATTAGAAGTCTGATTAAGTGAATTAAAATAACTAAAAGTCTAGTTACATGAATTTAGATAAATTAGAAGTTGGGCTAAGTAAATTAAAATAAAATCATGATAATATCAAAATGTTTCAAATGTTAATTAAGAAATGATTCCTCATATCACCAAACACATTAAACTGGTTCAACTCTGAACTTGAGTTCAAAGTGACAATAGAACAGTAGGAACTGTCATCTTGAACTCGAGGTCAACCTTTTTGGTGCAACTAGGCCTAATGATAAAGACACACACACACATGTGATTAATTATCAATGATGCAAACACTGTGTCATTACCTATACAATAAACTTATGCTTGATGCAGTGTTTGCGTCAATGAAGTTTCATAGACTGTTGTTTTTAAGTAAACATATTGTTTTCATTTGTTTAGATATGGGCAAAAATGAATATTGACCGAAGAGCATACGATTCACGGAGATGGTTAGTGGCAGCAGTGATGGCTGCAATGAGATTAGGGTGTTCCTGATGATAACAGACACTGATGAAACGGTACAACTATACAACCATCAGCAGGAGCGTCTGTCGTCGGAAAATTGATGTAAAAAAACGTCCTATTTATTTTTATTATGTATCATAACATATTTAACAATAAACAAAATAAAGTTCGAAATTCGTTTTTTTTTAAATTTATATAAAATAATAAGTTTTGTTAGATAAATTAGGATGAATTAGAAGTCTAGTTAAGTAAATTTAAATACAATCAGGAGTTAGGTTAGGTGAAATTAAAAATAGTATCAGGAGTTGAGTTAGGTGAAATTAATAATTTAGAAGTAGTGTCAGGAGTTAGGTTAGGTGAAATTGGATATTCCATCGCCGTGTTAGGAGTTAGGTTAGGTGTGAGGTTAGGTGAAATTGTTTATTCAGGAGTTGGGTTAGGTGTGAGGTTAGGTGAAATTGGATATTCAGGAGTTGGGTTAGGTGAAATTGGATATTCAGGAGTTGGGTTAAGTGTGAGGTTAGGTGAAATTGGATATTCAGGAGTTGGGTTAGGTGTGAGGTTAGGTGAAATTGGATATTCAGGAGTTGGGTTAGGTGTGAGGTTAGGTGAAATTGGAAATTCGGGAGTTGGGTTAGGTGTGAGGTTAGGTGAAATTGGTTATTCAGGAGTTGGGTTAGGTGTGAGGTTAGGTGAAATTGGTTATTCAGGAGTTGGGTTAGGTGTGAGGTTAGGTGAAATTGGAAATTCGGGAGTTGGGTTAGGTGTGAGGTTAGGTGAAATTGGTTATTCAGGAGTTGGGTTAGGTGTGAGGTTAGGTGAAATTGGCTATTCAGGAGTTGAATTAGGTGTGAGGTTAGGTGAAATTGGAAATTCGGGAGTTGGGTTAGGTGTGAGGTTAGGTGAAATTGGTTATTCAGGAGTTGGGTTAGGTGTAATTGGATATTCCATCGCAGTGTTAGGAGTTGGGTGAGGAATAATTGGGAATTCAGACGCCGTGTCAATTTCACCTAACCTAACTCTTAACCCAACTCCTAAATATCCAATTTCACCTAACCCAACTCCTGAATATCCAATTTCACCTAACCTCACACTTAACCCAACTCCTGAATTTCCAATTTCACCTAACCTCACACCTAACCCAACTCCTGAAAATCCAATTTCACCTAACCTCACACCTAACCCAACTCCTGAATATCCAATTTCACCTAACCTCACACTTAACCCAACTCTTGAATTTCTAATTTCACCTAACCTCACACCTAACCCAACTCCTGAATAACCAATTTCACCTAACCTCACACCTAACCCAACTCCTGAATATCCAATTTCACCTAACCTCACACTTAACCCAACTCCTGAATTTCCAATTTCACCTAACCTCACACCTAACCCAACTCCTGAAAAACCAATTTCACCTAACCTCACACCTAACCCAACTCCTGAATATCCAATTTCACCTAACCTCACACCTAACCCAACTCCTGACATGGCGTCTGAATTTCCATTACACCTAACCTAACTCCTGATACAGCGTCTGAATTTCCAATTACACCTAACCTAACTCCTGATACAGCGTCTGAATTTCCAGTTACACCTAACCTAACTCCTGACGGCGTCTGAATTTCCAGTTACGCCTTACCTAACTCCTGACATGGCGTCTGAATTTCTAGTTACACTTAACCTAACTCCTGATACAGCGTCTGAATTTCCATTTACACCTAACTCAGGAGTTAGGTTAGGTGTAACTGGAAATTCAGACGCCGTCAGGAGTTGGGTTAGGTGTGAGGTTAGGTGAAATTGGATATTCTATCGCCGTGTCAGGAGTTGGGTTAGGTGTAGGGTTAGGTGAAATTGGATATTTAGGAGTTGGGTTAGGTGTGAGGTTAGGTGAAATGACATATTCAGGAGTTAGATTAGGTGTGAGGTTAGGTGAAATTGGATATTCAGGATTTGGGTTAGGTGTGAGGTTAGGTGAAATTGGATATTCAGGAGTTGGGTTAGGTGTGAGGTTAGGTGAAATGACATATTCAGGAGTTGGGTTAGGTGTGAGGTTAGGTGAAATTGGATATTCAGGAATTGGGTTAGGTGTGAGGTTAGGTGAAATTACATATTCAGGAGTTAGGTTTGGTGTGAGGTTGGATGAAATTGGATATTCAGGAGTTGGGTTAGGTGTGAGGTTAGGTGAAATGACATATTCAGGAGTTGGGTTAGGTGTGAGGTTAGGTGAAATTGGATATTCAGGAATTGGGTTAGGTGTGAGGTTAGGTGAAATTACATATTCAGGAGTTAGGTTAGGTGTGAGGTTGGGTGAAATTGGATATTCAGGAGTTGGGTTAGGTGTGAGGTTAGGTGAAATTGGAAATTCGGGAGTTGGGTTAGGTGTGAGGTTAGGTGAAATTGGTTATTCAGGAGTTGGGTTAGGTGTGAGGTTACGTGAAATTGGCTATTCAGGAGTTGAATTAGGTGTGAGGTTAGGTGAAATTGGAAATTCGGGAGTTGGGTTAGGTGTGAGGTTAGGTGAAATTGGTTATTCAGGAGTTGGGTTAGGTGTGAGGTTAGGTGTAATTGGATATTCCATCGCAGTGTTAGGAGTTGGGTGAGGAATCATTGGGAATTCAGACGCCGTGTCAATTTCACCTAACCTAACTCGTAACCCAACTCCTAAATATCCAATTTCACTTAACCCAACTCCTGAATATCCAATTTCACCTAACCTCACACTTAACCCAACTCCTGAAATTCCAATTTCACCTAACCTCACACCTAACCCAACTCCTGAAAATCCAATTTCACCTAACCTCACACCTAACCCAACTCCTGAATATCCAATTTCACCTAACCTCACACTTAACCCAACTCTTGAATTTCTAATTTCACCTAACCTCACACCTAACCCAACTGATGAATAACCAATTTCACCTATCCTCACACTTAACCCAACTCCTGAATATCCAATTTCACCTAACCTCACACTTAACCCAACTCCTGAATTTCCAATTTCACCTAACCTCACACCTAACCCAACTCCTGAAAAACCAATTTCACCTAACCCAACTCCTGAATATCCAATTTCACCTAACCTCACACCTAACCCAACTCCTGAAAAACCAATTTTACCTAACCTCACACCTAACCCAACTCCTGAATATCCAATTTCACCTAACCTCACACCTAACCCAACTCCTGACATGGCGTCTGAATTTCCATTACACCTAACCTAACTCCTGATACAGCGTCTGAATTTCCAATTACACCTAACCTAACTCCTGACATGGCGTCTGAATTTCCAATTACACCTAACCTAACTCCTGATACAGCGTCTGAATTTCCAGTTACACCTAACCTAACTCCTGACGGCGTCTGAATTTCCAGTTACACCTAACCTAACTCCTGACATGGCGTCTGAATTTCTAGTTACACTTAACCTAACTCCTGATACAGCGTCTGAATTTCCATTTACACCTAACTCAGGAGTTAGGTTAGGTGTAACTGGAAATTCAGACGCCGTCAGGAGTTGGGTTAGGTGTGAGGTTAGGTGAAATTGGATATTCTATCGCCGTGTCAGGAGTTGGGTTAGGTGTAGGGTTAGGTGAAATTGGATATTTAGGAGTTGGGTTAGGTGTGAGGTTAGGTGAAATGACATATTCAGGAGTTACTTTAGGTGTGAGGTTAGGTGAAATTGGATATTCAGAAGTTGGGTTAGGTGTGAGGTTAGGTGAAATTGGATATTCAGGAGTTGGGTTAGGTGTGAGGTTAGGTGAAATTGGATATTCAGGAGTTGGGTTAGGTGTGAGGTTAGGTGAAATTGGATATTCAGGAGTTGGGTTAGGTGTGAGGTTAGGTGAAATGACATATTCAGGAGTTAGGTTAGGTGTGAGGTTAGGTGAAATTGGATATTCAGGAGTTGGGTTAGGTGTGAGGTTAGGTGAAATTGGATATTCAGGAGTTGGGTTAGGTGTGAGGTTAGGTGAAATTGGATATTCAGGAGTTGGGTTAGGTGAAATGACATATTCAGGAGTTAGGTTAGGTGTGAGGTTAGGTGAAATTGGATATTCAGGAGTTGGGTTAGGTGTGAGGTTAGGTGAAATTGGATATTCTATCGCCGTGTCAGGAGTTGGGTTAGGTGTGAGGTTAGGTAAAATTGGTTATTCAGGAGTTGGGTTAGGTGTGAGGTTAGCTGAAATTGGTTATTCAGGAGTTGGGTTCTGTGTAATTGTATATTCCATCGCCGTGTTAGGAGTTGGGTGAGGAATAATTGAGAATTCAGACGCCGTGTCAATTTCACCTAACCTAACTCTTAACCCTACTCCTGAATATCCAATTTCACCTAACCTCACACTTAACCCAACTCCTGAATTTCCAATTTCACCTAACCCAACTCCTGAAAAACCAATTTCACCTAACCTCACACCTAACCCAACTCCTGAATATCCAATTTCACCTAACCTCACTCCTGAATAATCAATTTCACCTAACCTCACACCTAACCCAACTCCTGAATATCCAATTTCACCTAACCTCACACTTAACCCAACTCCTGAATTTCTAATTTCACCTAACCTCACACCTAACCCAACTCTTGAATATCCAATTTCACCTAACCTCACACCTAACCCAACTCCTGACATGGCGTCTGAATTTCCAATTACACATAACCTAACTCCTGATACTGCGTCTGAATTTTCAATTACACCTAAACTAACTCCTGATACAGCGTCTGAATTTCCAGTTACACCTAACCTAACTCCTGACACGGCGTCTGAATTTTCAGTTACACCTAATCAAACTCCTGACATGGCGTCTGAATTTCCAGTTACACTTAACCTAACTCCTGATACAGCGTCTGAATTTCCATTTACACCTAACTCAGGAGTTAGGTTAGGTGTAACTGGAAATTCAGACGCCATGTCAGGAGTTGAGTTAGGTGTGAGGTTAGGTGAAATTGGATATTCTATCGCCGTGTCAGGAGTTGGGTTAGGTGTGGGGTTAGGTAAAATTGGATATTCAGGAGTTGGGTTAGGTGTGAGGTTAGGTGAAATTGGAAATTCAGGAGTTGGGTTAAGTGTGAGGTTAGGTGAAATTGGATATTCAGGAGTTGGGTTAGGTGAAATTGGATATTCAGGAGTTGGGTTAAGAGTTAGGCTAGGTGAAATTGACAGGGCGTCTGAATTCCCAATTATTCCTCACTCAACTCCTAACACGGCGATGGAATATCCAATTTTACCTAACCTCACACCTAACCCAACTCCTAAATAACCAATTTCACCTAACCTCACACCTAACCCAACTCCTGAATAACCAATTTCACCTAACCTCACACCTAACCCAACTCCTGACACAGCGTCTAAATTTCCAATTACACCTAACCTAACTCCTGATACAGCGTCTGAATTTCCAGTTACACTTAATCTAACTCCTGAAATGGCGCCTGAGTTTCCAATTACACCTAACCTAACTCCCTGATACAGCGTCTGAATTTCCAGTTACATTTAACCTAACTCCTGACATGGCGTCTGAATTCCCAATTACACCTAATCTAACTTCTGACACGGCGTCTGAATTTAGAATTACACCTAACCTAACTTCTGACACAACGTCTGAATTTCGAACTTCACCTAACCTAACTCCTAATACGGCGTCTAAATTTTCAATTTCACCTAACCTAACTCTTGACACGACGTACCTAACCTTACAGCTGACACTACGTCTAAATTATTAATTTCACCCAACCTAACTCCTGATACAATTTTTAATTTCGCCTAACCTAACTTTTGATTGTATTTAAATTCACTATACTAGACTTCTAATATATCTTTATTTACCTAACCAAGCTTTTCATTTTATTTAAAATAAAAAAAAACGAATTTCAAACTTTATTTTGTTTATTGTTTAATATGTTATGATAATGGCGCGGATTTTTGCAGAGATCGCTCGCGAACCATTGTCGCCCAGTCGAATTAAGCATATACCGCAGGCGACTTGACAATAAATACACAAACGGTTGACTGCATCACCAGACACAGCCACAATCGTCCACTTGTGCATTCGACGCACAGTCGCGTGCGTTTTATGCCCAACTCAACTGAGTTGCTGGGGTCACGAGCGATCCCTGCAAAAATCCACCCAGTAGTTATGATACATAATAAAAATAAATAGGACGTTTTTTCTTTATCAATTCTCCGACGACAGATGCTCCTTCAGATGGTTGTATAGTTGTTCCGTTTCATCAGTGTCTATTATCACCAGGAACACCCTAATTTCATCACTGCTGCCACTGTCATCACTGCTGCCACTGCCATCACTGCTGCCACTGTGAACCGTATGCTCTTCGCTCAATAGTCATTTTTGCCCATATCTAAAGAAATGAAAAAAATACGTTTACTTAAAAACAACAGTCTGTGAAACATATTTTAACACCACCCCTTCATCTTCATTGACACAAACAATGCATCAAGCATTGCATTAGTTTATTGTATAGGTAATGACACAGCGTTTGCATCATTGATAATTAATCACATGCGTGTGTGTCTTTATCATTAGGCCTAGTTGCACCAAAAAGGTTGACCTCGAGTTCAAGATGACAGTTCATACTGTTCACTTTAAACTCGAGTTCAGAGTTGAACTAGTTTAATGTGTTTGGTGTAACTGGCGCTTGGAACAACTTTTTTGATATGAGGGATCAATTTCTCAATTAACATTTGAAATATTGTCGTATTATCATTATTTTATTTTAATTCACTTAACCCAACTTCTAATTTATTGTAACGTTCCGTTTTTCCGTTTTTTTGTTCAATTATTAAAGTTACATTTATTTGAATGCCCAATTCATTGTTACGGCTCTGAGTTTTGTTTAAATATTGATGTCGGGGTTTCGATGAATGGGAAACGCGCGAAATTGTAAAGAATTGTCTTGTGCGACGTTGCATATTTTTTTGTTAGAGAGTTGTGTGTTTATGTTACCGTGTTCCCTTTGCCCTATTTTTTTGTTGTAATTGCGCTGTGCGCAAGTTCCGCGTTCTGTTACGATAAGTAGCCACGTAGCGCCTTCATTAAAAGAACAAGTTACTGCCCTGTTCCAAATAAGAGAAATTGAACGAAGGGAAGAGAACCCAGCAAACAGGGAAGTTTGATCAAAGGAAGTTTTGCCCGGTAGTCGTCTGAGAGGGTTAATGCAGCAATTACCACCCTTATCTGCTTCCAGACAGGCCAACACCTACCCGCATGAGCTTGATCCTGCTTAAAACTCTTATCACTTAAAAACTGGTGAGACGACTCTATTTTTCTATTCTCTCTTGCGAACGGGCCAAACCAATCCGAAACCAACCAGAGGAGGGCAGTTTTCATATCACTCATTTTTTTTTTATTCATTTTGTGGCTACTTACTACTTTTGTAATCACATAGCTTTACTATTTAAAGATTATTATTTATGTCATCACCTAGTATTATATTAAATTGTTTCTGTTGAAGTGTGACTTAAATCTTTATAAAAAGATCTTTTAAAATTAACAGTTCTACCCCTTATCTGTCACATTTGTCGCTGAACAAACTACCTAGCCGCGAGCTTTTGTGAAGGTGAACGACGCATTATCTAAATTTATGTAAGCAGACTTTTAGTCATTTTAATTCTAATTTATCTAAACTCACCCAACACAAATGCTCATTTTGTTTAAATTCATAACTCAACTTCTTATAAATCTAAATTCATGATAATCGACAAAACACAAATAATGTTTCTTTTAAGTATAAGCGTTTTATAAAAGAGTTCAATTTGAAACTTTAAACAAGTGTTTTCCACTACAAGGTTAAGCATGAAGTAAAATTTCAAGTTTAGAAAACTCGAAATTTTACTTCATGCACTACGCATATTCAATACTGAACACATATTGTGACCAAGTGAACTTCACTTAAAATCAGTGTCTTATACGCGTGGGGCATTAAGTAAAATTTCGAGTTTATACTAAAATATCGCAACAGTTTGATATAAACCATATAAATTAACTGTATGCTAATAATAAATAAATACGTAGGCGTATGTTGAATGAGTTGCATATATTAAATCATTAAATTCATTTAATAATCATTTATTTATCCTAAAATATACAATAAAAGTGTTTTATTTACAAGTATCTATCTTATTTTATTACTCCTGAATTTTTGAGCCGCCTCTTTCCAAAAACTCCTTAATACATTTTTTCAAATGAATTTAAGGATGTTTGGAAATAGGCGACTCATCTGTAGACCTTCTAAACAATTTATTTTTACGCAAATTCTTAAACCCAAATTGAGTCTTGAAATTGTATACAATACTTTATCAAATGGATAAGTTGAACCTTCAAAAATCGAGTAATTATTACATCAGCAACCTTTATTTATTTAGTAAAACGAATCATCCTTCTTCAACACGAATCCCCCTACAAGTGTGTGATTTTCATAAACATGCTTATAATAAATGAATAAAATCTAGCCGTTAAGGTTGTAGATAAAAGAACAAAATCCATCAACGATTTGATTTTGAATTAGCACACACTATTTCTGGTTGCAAAGCGCTGTCACAGTCATACACTAACAATCACTATTAGGAACACTAATTAGCACTTCGCGTTTTAAAAATGTACAATTGCATTTTATTTGGAATTATTTACTAAAAATCATTGCGCGCGTTTACATTTCGGATATTGCACCTCTACTAAATCGATCAAATAGATGAAATTGAATAGAAAACGTGTGGCTTTTTTTGTGCCGTTCGCAAATTGAAGACAGAGAAAAAAACCACACACACATGTTTAAAAAAACCAACACATACATAAATAGACAATGTGTGAATAATAATTGAATCGGTTTAGAGGTAAAACTTAGACAATAAATCAAGAGATGTCACTGCGTGTATTAAATTGAACAATTTAAGTTTCATAAAAAATTAATTCTTCTACGATAAATCGAGAGATGTCGCTATGTGTATTAAATCACATATTAAATATAATAATAAATCGACGAAATTCAATAAAAAACGTGTCGCTGTTTTTGTGCAGTTCGCAAACTCCAGAGAAAAAAAAATCACACACCATATTCAATATAACCAATACATATCAGCGTTTAAAATACACTGGCGAAAGAAATTAACGCATCATTTGTGATTTTTTTGATATCTTGAAATCGAGTTTTCTTTGAACACAAACATATTTTTACAATCAGAAATCTTATCAAGCATGCTGTTTTACATGCTGTGTTTTGTCTTTTGTTCTCATGGTTTTCTGTCAATAAATAAAATGAAGCACTTTTCATTATTCTGACTTTACTTTTACGAAAGGTTCATATAAAATTTCTTTTAGAGTTTGTTTTCAAGTAATTGTTAAAATTAAGTGCTAAATAGTGAAGAATGGATACAGATAGACGTCCGAATCTTAATTTAAGCAGTGAAGAAGCTGTGATTGTGGTTACACTTGCAGAAGAAGGTAGGAGTCAGCGTTACATCAGTCAGCGTCTTGGTGTTAATCAATCGACCGTATCCCGTGTCTTAAAGAGACATCGGGAAACTCAGGCATACTCAAGAAGGCCAGGACGAGGGAGAAAAAGGGCCACAACTGCTGTTCAAGACCGTTTTTTAATGATGCAGACGTTACGCGAATGGTTTATTACGGCTCCTAGGCTACAAAATATGCTCGCAGAGATCCGCAATGTTCATGTAAGTTCCGTTACCATCAGAAAAAGGTTACGTGGTTTTAATTTAACTCCGAAAACAGCGGCAAAAGGACCACAATTAACCGCAGACCATCGCAGAGCCAGGTTAACATTTGCGCAAGAACATGTAAACTGGTTACAGGCCGATTGGGCTAATGTTATGTTTAGCGACTAGTCCAGATTTTGTCTTTACGGCAGTGACATGTCTATAGACGGCCAGATGAACGTTATGCGCAGTGTAACATTGTTCCGACTGTTATGTTTGGTGGAGGCTCTGTTATGGTGTGGGGTGGTATCACTTTAGAGGCTCGTACGGAGTTGGTGGTCATACCAAGAGGAAGCATCACGGCAGCGTCTTATATTGCAAACGATTTCCTGTTTATGCATGACAATGCAAAACCACACAGTGCCCGAATTGTACAACAGTATCTTGACCTAGTGGGTATCAACACAATGCAATGGCCAGCCAGGAGTCCCGATCTTAATCCGATTGAACACCTATGGGACGCGATGGGCAGACGCCTTAGAGCACTTCTTCGGCGTCCATGCAATCAACAAGAGCTTGGACAAAGATTGCAGGAAATTTGGAAAGATATTAACCAGGATGAAATTGGATCATTAATTAACAGTATGAGCCGTCGCTGTCAGGCAGTTATTCGAGCAAGAGGAGGAAACACTAGATATTAAGTCTTATAATCACATGTTAACTTTTTTCCTCTTTTTATTTATGACATTATTTTAGTCATTAATGAAAGAAAATGTGTTGAAAATCATTGTTATAGTTCAGTTGGTTTTGTTGTTATTTTTTTTGTTTTTAAACATCAAAACTTTATTTTTAAATTAAAAAAATTAATGTGATGCGTTAATTTCTTTCGCCAGTGTATAAATAGACAATGTGTGATTAATAATTGAATCGGTTTAAAGGTAAAACTCAGTAAGTTGAAATGCAAATAGACAATGTATAATTAATGATGTATTCAGTTTAAAGGTAAAACTCACTAAGTGAGTGAGCCTAGCGACTAGTTTCTAGTGGTTGTTTATTATCTATGGAATGTTTTCGCTTACTCTCCAGAAGAAATAATGATTTCGTAGTGGATATTCTTCTTATTGCACAATTAATGGCCTCAGCAAAACAGCTCTGTTGACCAGCCACAGCAGATAGTAAAGAGTTTCCCTTAACTTAATGCAGACAAACACACCCATTATTATTTGAAACTAATACATTTCATGTAAAAGGGAAAATAGGATAAGGCAAGATTTTATACAACATTTAGAGAGTACAGAATGAATAGAGAGAGGAGCTGAATTTCAGCTGTTATAATAGAAAACCATATTTTTTAAATTTTTGATAATAGTGCATGAAAAAAATATGTGATTTAAGTCTGCAATTTCCCCACAAAGATAATTTGGAGAGTCGAGCACCCTTATTTTGTATAGATGGCTAGGATATGAGTTATGACCCATCTTCATACGGATGATAGATGTTACAAATCTTCTCCAAAAACTAGATGGAATAACAGGATGCATGGAAAAATATTTAGTATGGAAAGAAGATGCGGACCAAACTGTTTGCCTCTTTAATCTAAGGTTGGGCCTAAGTACTTTAAAATAATCAGTGAAGGGTGATGAAAAAAAAAGCAGATTTAGCCAAAATATCGGCGGTTTCATTTCCCAAAATGCCAGAATGGCTAGGTACCCAACAGAGATTAACTACATATCTGTTATTATTTAGCTCAAAAAATAAAGTTCTAATATTTAAAGCTAACAAATGCATTTTAAGGTTTATTTCAATCTTTTGTATTGAGAGTAACACTGATTTCGAATCGGTGAAGAGGAAGAATTGGGAATTATAAAATCCATAGCCAGTAATAATGGTTATAATGAAAATGTAATCGATACAATGATAAATAAAAAACGAAGACGTTCTTTGTTGAAATGAATCTGCCCAGGTTTAGATCAATCAAAACCCAAATCTTATGTCGCCTTTAATTATGTAAACCAAAATTCTGCACTATTGTTAACATTTTAAACAGTCTAGATATAAATACAATCTGCGTTAATAAAATCAATTTAGGCAAATTGCTGATTAAGAATAAGGACCCTTTACACATATATTCTTTCGTAGACGATTGAATGGCACTCTTGCCGGCGTGCCGGCTAAAAAATGTACTTTTTCAACTCCACTTTTGCGTCGAGGATTGGACATCGTTCAGGAGTGGCGTTAAATCCTTGACGAAAGAGTAGAATGAAATTAAGTGCCCCGGATCTGCGTCGACGCAATCGTTGACTCTTGTGTGACATGTGGTGTTTCTATTATGTTGCCGTTCATTTGCCCACGCAAAACCGGGATGCGGAATTAAACACACTCCACTCTTTCCTCAACGTAGTGGCACTTGCACATGCAGTTTTTATTCTACTCTTTCCTCGACGCAAAATTTGCATTTACACGTACACTTTTGAGTCGACTCCCGGCGTGTGCCATTCAATCGTTGACGAAAGAGTGTATGTGTAAGGGGCCCTACAAACATAAGACCGAAAAAGATCAAAGGAATGGCGTTTATTAAATACAATGTAACAACTACGAAGCAATATATATTGGCTAAACTGTCAGAAATTTCAACACACGTCTAAAGGAACATAAAAAAATCCATCTTAGACAATCATCCAAAGACGGGATTCGCAAAACATTGTATAGATGAAGGCAACTTTTTCGATCATTCTAAATTAAAAACCGTTGAAAATAACCAATAAATGCAAAAAGCTTAATTATTGAGAAACTTTTTATATTAAGGATTCAATAGAAAAAGGATCGCACGTTACTAATGACAACTTAGAAACGTTTTTAACACCACGCTGCTTGATATGTTTGTCTCTTTGCACCCCAACAATAAGGTAATGACTTAATCCCCGCTTTAGGTATAAAACGTACACCGCTCCTCCTGTAACATTAGTCTTGTAATAACTTTGATAATAGTCGTCTGACCGAAACTAGTCACTTTTAAAAATATAAACAAACAGTGAAAGTGTTTATTAATTTTAAACCAGTTTTAAGTTCAATGTTCATGCTACTATGTGCAACCTCCTCAATGTATATTATCGTCTCAACTTGTGTAAATCATCTGTATATCAGCACAAAAAAATTATTATTATTATTATTATTATTACACAGAGCAGAATTTTGCAAAATGTAATTAATTTTTTAGATTTAAGAGACTTTTCAAAATGACCAATTTAGTTATAGGATCCAACAATAAATTACAGGAAGTAATAATAAATGAACAACTTTAAAACTTTGTTTATCGATTAACATTAATTATTTAAATGCTAAGGCTGTGATTTATTAAACAATTTTCATACACACCTTTGTAAATGTTGATACTGTCTCTTCGAACATGCTTCAGCACCGCCTTTGCTTTTCCACTGCGATCTAGGTAGTATAACACAATTTAATAAACTCTTTTAGAAAACCACTTATAACTGCATAACTTAATTGATTAATAGAAAACACAGCCATTGACTCACTGGCACTTAACACGCACAAGTTAAAATACTCCCTCAACACAACACGACCACTGTGGTTGAGGCCCCAGCACAAACACGAGCACTTCTCTGTCTGGCGTTTTAAGGTCCATGTAGTCCAACAGATGATGCCCTTAGCAACACACATCCTCTCTTTTGCTGCAGATACTTTCGCTTGTCTGTCTTGGACGCTGAACTCGCTCGACTGAAACTAGAAACATAATTTCAGTGCAAATTCTCACCGATGACAAATTGCATCGGTACTGTGAATAGCTCTCCTGGATGCGAACAATAATATCATGCTTAACACGTTGACTGTCGTGTGCATTAAATACGATTTACGTTAAATGGAAATCTTCATGTGTAAAAACATTGGGTGTTAATGAAGTTTTTAAACTGTCTATTAATTGGTCCTTATTAAGATCTAATAGTACAGTTTTAGGAACTCTACTAAACACTACTTTTGCTAAGTGGAGCAATTTGAAACTATAAATTAACGTCAGTTAATACGGTTAGTGAATTTTGTTTAGTGTTTAGTATCTATTGAAAGTAAACTTTAACGTGGAGTTGGATGTTGCTCAGGTGAAAATGTGTGAGAATTATTAATCAATTTAAATCGAATCTATTAGGTTATAGAAACAAGCAAGAAAACAACAATCGCTGTTTTTTTTAATATTAATTTAATACTTACAATTAATAAAATCACTCCACCCGTTTCAATTAAATCAAATCACTCGTCTTTCTAAACAAACAAAACACAAAACAATGTCGAGTCTCAGCCAGCGCCGGCCACCCAAAACATGTTCCGCCGAGTCACGCGTGATGTTCCTGCTCCCCATTGGTCTAAAACGCGCGGTGCACGATATTTTTGGTGCCGGTGCCGGCAGTGCACTCGGCATCCAGTTTGTTGTTTGTGCCGGTTTAAAAGACGCCAGTTTAAAATCGAATGATTCAACAAGTGTTTGCGTTTTTCTCTTCGTAATTGTAAATTATTCACGTGAATTGTTGAGGGTGATTTGGGAGATATTAGTGTGAACAGAATGTAGAAATGGTGAGTGTTTTTCTGATTCATTACATTTAACAATTATCGCTTTACTTATTTAACTCGTAATTAGTACACAGTGGAGTGTCAGAAATTTCACACGCTTTGATGCTTCAATAACTACGGCTACTAAACAAAGTTTCGAAAATCTGCCTGTACACTTGTGATGTATTAGTAGGTTTGTTCGTTTGTACTGCACTAAGTTGAACTGAGATCAAGTTTTTGATGTCACAATTCAAGTAAGTATGACTTTATATTCACAATTACAGGTGTCCAGTTCATATAACGAACAGATTCAGTGCAAAAAATTCAACAAGTGCTGCACTAGTTCATGTAACGAATCAGACCTAGTATGTAATAAGTAATTTAATACACACAGTGACATCTCTCGATTTACTGTAGAGGAATTAATTTTTGTTTGAATTTAAATTGTAAATGAGCATTTTTGATGTACGAAAATCGTAATTTTTTATTCCAGCCTTCCCAGAGAAGCTAGAGTTACGAAAAAAATCACGCATAATCTTGGGCCCATTTTAAGACCTGTGTGCATCGCTTATGATTCTGGCTATTATGGTTTTTCAGAAAAAAAATCATAAAACTTGCAATTATTTTCAATCACGAAATAATCTTCAAAAATGCTCACAGATTTGCAAAACCGGTGCACACCAGACCTATTTTTGCCCTCTGGACATTTCTGTAAAGTTAGATTTTTATGAAAATGCCTGGGAAAACTCAAATAAAAATGTACACTCGTTTTGCAATTTTCGGCATGCCGCCCCGCCATCTAAGGGTTAGATATGACCCCAAAGCCATTTAACAGCAGGGCCCGCGACTCCATATAAATCTGTAAGTTCACATATGTAGTTGACCGGACCACTCGATAGGAGGGCGCAAATGTCGCAATTTCAAATTTCCCGCGATTTCGAACATCTGATGGCACAAAAATCAAATTTCCCGCAGTTTCGAACTCTGCGAGAAAGATATTTCAATCAGCACCTCTTCAAAAATGCTGATAAGACGAAATATTTTGAAGACGGGCGTGGACGAGTGTTAATATAAATAAACAAAACCGTAAGTATTAGAAAATTTTCAGTTTTTAAGCTATTCATTTCATTCAATCAATGCCATTAAGTCTGTACTTGTGTTTAAATTTGTAAAAATGTCTCATTTTTGTGCTATATAATCATGCAATAATTGCGAGAAAAATATTCGTATGCATAGATTTAGGAAAAAAAATGGGGTAGTTCCCCATTTCTTTTCGTAAATCTATGCATACGAATATTTTTCTCGCAATTATTGCATGATTTTATAGCACAAAAATGAGACATTTTTACAAATTTAAACACAAGTACAGACTTAATGGCATTGATTGAATGAAATGAATAGCTTAAAAACTGAAAATTTTCTAATACTTACATTTGTTATATTAGTTCATTTAAATATTAAAATAAACATAACTTTTGTTTGAATCAATCAAAATAAAACTATTAAATTTATTTCATGGAAGTTGTAAGTTCTAATTTAATGATATTCGTGCCGATTCAATAATAGAAGTATGTTATTTAAACTTGGATGGTGAAATTAAAAAGTAACATACTTTAAATTTAACATTTTGTTTTACAGATATATAGTACATATAAAAATTTAACAAAATAGAATCTATAACTTTTATATAAAATCCCCCCGTTTTTGTACGCGATATGTTAAGTTTACTTTTATTCGTACAAATTGGTTTTTTGTTATTAGGCTTTTGGTCTTTTATTTTTATTAAATCTTAAATTTTTGTTTCAAAATATACGAATAAGTTTATATCATTAAATGAAAAACTAATAAACAATTATTTTATTAATATTTTACATTTTATTCATAACTATTACTCTCTCTTTTTAAATAATCCTATCAATTCATTAATCTAAGATTGATATTCTTTTTTAGGTGTATGAGAAGTGGTTAGAGGCTGTTGGCCGAGAAGAGCTGCGAAGAAAATCGAAATGTCAAGTCGTTAAATTCACATTTATTTGTGACAGGCATTTCGATGAGGGGACGAAATGCTTTTCCATTATATCTTGATACATCGGCTGGTAAGCTGAATATTTATTTATTACTTTTATATATTCACATATCTGTAAGTACCAAATAAGAACAATAAATTACTTTTTTTTATATAATATTTTTTTGAGCAAGCGCGCAAGTATAGTATATCTAAATATTTATATATACATATTTTGTTCACAGCCCTCGTTGAAGATCCGGATGATCCAGACGATCCGGAAGATCCAGAGTTGATTGGACCATGCAATGTTAATGAGTTTCCAAGCACATCGGACGAGTGGCCATCTATCCAGACTCTGCAGAAATCAAATGCTGGTGGAAATAAAGCCTCATGCTCAAACGTAGACTCTCCCATCATGCAGGACAGCAAGAATTCCCTTTCGCCTTCTCCTGGTGCGAGCAGGAAATCCCATCGGGATAATTCGGTCGCTGGGAGCAGTTCTACACCCCTTCATATTAATCCATCTAGTCACAAAGTAGTACGATCCTTGAACATGAAGGAATGTCTGAAAAGAAAATTGTTAAAAACATTAAACGTAACACAAAAAAGAAAGCTTTCCCCTCAAGCACAGATGTTGCATTCCTATGCCCGAGATATTCAAAAGGTTGCAAGACAATTGCATGCTCAAAATGCTTCTAATAAGGAGCGTCTTGATCATGCACTTGATGCTCTTGAAACTGGAGGAATGTTTCGGAGACATATGAATGAAACATCTTTTAACTTTTTCATGTCACAGATAAAGTTGCAACATTTTAAAGCTCGTGGAAGACGTTTCTCGATGGAAGATAAAACTTTTGCTTTGGCTATGTATAAACAAAGCCCAAAATTGTATAGATTTTTGGCAAAAGTATTTGCTCTTCCATCGAGACAATGTCTTCAGAGTTTACTGAATCGCATTCCTATTGACCAGGGAATTAATAAACCCGTTATGGATTTATTAAAAAGTACTTGTGACAAGATGGATAAAGCCCAGAAGTATTGTGCCCTTTTATTTGATGAAATGTCCCCGAGTACAGGAATGTATTTTAATAAAATTAATTCCTCCATTGGTGGTTTTGTATGTTGTGGTGAGCAAAACAAATTACGTTTCGCTGACCATGTAATGGTTTTTATGGTTCGTGGGATACAGGTCAAATGGAAACAACCCGTAGCATATTTCTTTGTGGAATATGGTATGGGTGTTCCAGATCTAACCAGGAACATAAAAATCATTATTAAACAACTTCAAGATATTTGTTTGCATGTTGTTTGCACAATATGTGACCAACATGCAACTAATGTTAGGGTTATAAAACAATTAAGGGAGGAATCAAATCGTAGACTTATTTTGGAAGGTAAAGAGAATCAAACTAGTGGTTTCCTGATAGGAAATCAGGAAATAACACCCTTATTTGATCCTCCTCACCTTCTTAAATGTGTCAGAAACAATTTATTAAATTATAATGCCACATTTAACATGAATTAGATGATGGAGACCCTGATAGTATGTTTCTGCCTAAAATAACTGATTGCCATGTTTATGAAAATAAAATGAACAAGATGAAAGTGAAATTGGCATCTCAGGTATTTTCACAGCGAACCTCATCTTTCTTAAGATTTCTCGTACGCTATGGCAATCAGTTATCAAAGACAGAAACAATGCTTGGCACTTCAGAGTTTTTGTTGTTTTTTAGTGATGGGCAAGATCGATCACAAAAGATCGACTGATCGATCCTTGCAAGTGATCGATCCGCTCGATCTCTTTGAGCGGATCGATCTTTTCGATCGGATCGATCTTTACGATCGGATCGATCTTTATGATCTGTTCGATCGGATCGATCATTTCAGACCGCTTGATCGGCTTGATCTTTTCGACGCCTGTTCTACATACTTCTAGGTTAGGTTAGGTTAGGAGAAAGGTTTTCTATAGAATTCATTGCGCAAGTCTCTTTGCGAACGATGCCTGTTCCACATACTTCTAGATTAGGTTAGGTTAGGAGAAAGGTTTGCAATAGAATAAATTGCTTCTGTCTCTTTGGGCACTGTGCCTATTCCATGTACTTCTAGGTTAGGTTAGATTTAGAAAAAGGTTTTTAATAGAATAAACTACTCATCTCCTTGCAACGCTAACACTTATCAGGTGAGGGAAACGAAGCAGCAGTATCTTTGCGCATGTTAGCGAATTTACATACTTAGGTTAGATTAGTATAAAGGTTTGCAATAGAATACATTATTTTTTGTTTATAAATAACCTTAAAATGTAAGTTGTGTAGTCGTATTCTTTTGTAAGCTTATTTTTTTTATCAAATTCAAAGCGAAAATTCAGATTCAATTTTTAGTGAGTGGTTAAAAAATCAATCGCGAAATTCCTTTTATACTGGGCTTGCGTTCCAAAGCCCGAATGAGCCTTCTGGATAGGTCAATTCCGACGTACGAGCACACACCCAGCACAACGAGACCATTCGTGACGCTCAAAAGTGTCGATTATCAAAGTTACAAATATCTTTGTTAATTGTTTAGAGAAGCAAAATATTGTTCATAATTATTACTTTTTTTTTGACAAATAAAAATATTTTTTTGTGGGGAAAATAGCAAAATTTTATAAGAGACAAAAAATACGTAAAATTGAATGATCTTGCAGAAAAAACGTATTCCTTATGATTTGACCTGTTGAATAAAAATATTTAGGTATCTTAAGAAGTCGATGGTCCTAGTTTGACCACTTACTTTAAACGTAGGATAAAGAAACATCGCAAAAAGTGCATGGTATCAATGTAATTAAATGTGCCAAATTAGGTTTTCTTACCTGATTCCAAAATAAAAATATTTGAAAAATAATGAAAAAAAAAATATCTTTCAGGCCTCGTAGATGGCTTAGGAACCACTTTTGGAAAGAGATAAGTTTAGTTAAATCGTCTTATTTTGTTTCAGAGAATATGTGGTAGAGCGTTGTACAGACCATTCGGGGACACCCTGTACATAAGGTCTAGACTGTAAATGTAAGGCACTCGTCGATTTTATATAAAATCGTGCAATATGAAGTTTAGAACGAGTATTTCCACTCCCAGACTAAGCATGAAGTAAAATTTTGAGTTTAGAAAAGCCCCGCGTAGAAAATTTGTCGAGGGTCGCGCAGCGACCCGAGGCAAATTTTCACGGGGCTTTTCTTAACTCAAAATTTTACTTCATGCGCCACGCGTATAAAACACTGAAATATAGTGAAGTTAGAAATACACTGAAAACATTTTTTTTTAAATGAGTAATAATCGAAATATTTAAATAATAAAACATTTACGGTTTTCGTCATACATCGTCAAGTCAAATAATATAAAATATCAAATTCACTTATTTAATAATTTAATTAACATAAAATTAATAATGTTGCGCTAATGCATCAATAGCGCCTAATGGGTTAATAAGAATTCTGTGTAGTAATAAATTAGACCGTAAACGGTGAACATAATCTTCCAAAAAAGCGTTAATTACGAATATAATTTGTGAGTGAAATGTAAGTGTAATTATTGAAAAACTAGTGTTTACGCTTCTTTTTTATCAATACAAACGGGATCAACTTGGTAGATTTCGCTATTTTTATTTGTAACTTGGAATAAATATGGGTGAAGGCATTATATTCATGATTTATCAAAAACGTAAGTTTCATCAATAAATGTTGATCAAACGGTAAGTCTGATTTCGTACAATACTTTGCTGGGGTATATTTTAAGCCTAAATAATACACCCAAAACCACCAAATATCCATTTTACTTGTTTCAGCGAAAAATCAACGCCGACAAAGTAGAATCTAGCCATACAATTTTCATTATGGTAGACCCAATCTGACAAATTGTTATAGATTTCAAAACTTTCTAAGCTCGACTTGCATTACACAGATCAAATCAAACATCCGGATGGGTCAATACCGATGTAAAATTGTATGTCCGACACTTTGGCACAAGTCCGGTCGCGATCAAGTGATTAATAAAAAGGTTATAAATTGGAAATTTAAATATTCCCATCGCCACCGAATGCCGTTGAGCAACAATAGTGCGAGGGGGTACATCAGGCCACTCATTAGAGAAAACCCGTAGGAAATCCGTGCAGATTCGATTTTTGGTGAATGTTTAAAAAAGTCAATCGCGAAATTCCTCTCATACTGGGCTTGCGTTACAAAGATCGAATGGCCCCCCCCGGATAGGTTAATTCCGACGTAAAAACACGCGCCCGCCACATCGAGACCACTCGCGACGCTCAAAAGTGCCAATTGGCAAAGTTACAAATTGTTCACTGTGGAGGCTTCTACTTCGTTATACATCATTATTTACACAAATAAGACAATTAACTCTGTTTGTATAACTGAGGATTTTATTGTGACTATAGTTTCGACAACTTTAACTTGTCATTATCAAACATAAAGTATTTTATAATGACAAGTTAAAGTTGTCGAAACTATAGTCACAATAAAATCCTCAGTTATACAAACAAAGTTAATTGTCTTATTTGTGTAAAGTTACAAATATCCGACTTTTTCAATTTTTAACGTTTTGAAGTTTTATCTTAAATCACACACACACACTCACACGCACACACCCTCCCACACACACACACACACCCTCCCACATATTGATATAAATAACCTGCTGAGAACCACTAGAGTGGGTGCATGTAAACCATGGAAACGTATCAAAATGGAGTATGTACCTTGTTCTACACATTAGCTAATTACTTAGCACTTGTTGAATTTTTTGCACTGAATCTGTTCGTTATATCAACTGGACACCTGTAATTGTGAATGTAAAGTTATACTTACTTGAACTGTGACGTCAAAAACTTGATCTCAGTTCAACTTAGTGCAGTACAAACGAACAAACCTACTAATACATCATAAGTATACAGGCAGATTTTCGAAACTTTGTTTAGTAGCCGTAGTTATTGAAGCATCAAAGCGTGTGAAATTTCTGACACTCCACTGTGTACTAATTACTAGTGATGGGCAAGATCGATCATTGCAATGATCGATCAATTGAAGTATCGAGCCGCTAGATCCGATCGATCTGATCAGAAAGAACGAGCCAATCGAAAAGATCGATCCGATCGAAAAGATCGAGCCGCTCGATCTCTTTGAGCGGCTCGATCTTTTCGAACTTGCAAGGATCGATCAGTCGATCTTTTTTGATCGATCTTGCTCATCCCTAATAATAACACACTCATCATTAATACTTCAACATAACAAAGCAAGCGTTTTAATTTCAAATCCAAACGCTGACCTATATTCAGCAAATAGGCGCTTAAGCAAAACGAGGCAGAATAATCATAAAGAAGCACTAACCGACATTCCAGACACCAATAAAAAAAAATGTAAACGCAAGTGGTTCAAAAATCAAAACAAACGTGTTAGTATGTCAAGTTCAATCGCTGGCCTACTTTTTATAAAATAAACACACTAAAAAAGGAAGAATAACAAAAAAAATTATTAGGATAGAAATGCAGGAATGCACAAAGCGCGCATAATAAATTTACAAAAAAGACAAGGAAAAACATTCTAAATTCGGTAATGCTAGTTAGCAACACTTAAGTAAAAATAATAAAATAAACAATCAAAAATAGGTACATGAAAAAACACGGGTAAACACCAAATATATGGCAAACCAAGACTAAATATATTTTCGTTCATTCAACAAAACTAATCACTAAAAGAATATGAAAACAAATAAATACTTGCAAAATGCACAGAAATAATGACTAAAAAAAATTTTTTTATAAAAAAATTAATTGAAACTAAATATTAACGGAAAAAAAATCATAAGTTAGGAATGATGACGAATTCATTTTCAAGAGCGAGCCATAACTTACTCATGAAATAAATAAACATCTGTATCCAGAAATTCTAGTAAGCATAAAATGAAAGGTACAGACGTTTAGCGTTCAAGAGAGCGCAAAGACGTATATGCCAGCAGAAAAGACAAAATTATTAGCATGTGATACTCATAATAAACGAAAACAGAAACAGGTTTCGAAAAAATAAAATCAAATAAATAGATATATAATGTTGGATCGAATATTATAACACCGATAAGGCATTATTTAAATCAAGTGTCGTAGCGCACCGGTCGCTGTGTTAATATTTCTAATTAATTTATTTTTAATTATATTCAATTATATAATTAAACGGGGAAAGTACTATGATGGACACATCACCATTTTTGTTCTTTAGTATACACTAAAGATGAGAGAAGCAGTTAATTTTCAATAATGGTGATAACTAGTTATTTTTAACGTTATTTAACAGCTGTTACTAAATAGTATTAATTTTAATAAAGATTTATAATATTTCATTTCATATTAGCTATTTATGTATTTACTAAATATATAAATAGCTAATATGAAATGAAATATTATAAATGTTTATTAAAATCTCTATAATATAATAGCACGCTCGGATATAAAGTGTGAGACTAGCCCGGGAAAAATAACCGGCTCATTAGTAATTTTTTCTCGGCCCTGCCAAGACCCTGCCTATATCCTTTTTTTTAATAAATGCTGTGTCACTGCGCAAAACAGAATACAAAAATAGTGTGATCGTTCAATGATCGATCCGCTCAAATAGATCATTGCTCGAGCCGCACAACCTGATCAATCCACTTGTGCCGATCGATATGACCAATCTGATCGAGCCGATTGATCACATCGATCAGCACGACCCGTTCGCACAGATCGAACCGCCCCCAAGATCGAGTCGCTCGAAAAGATAGAGCCGTCCGAAAAGATCGAGTCGTCGAAAAGATCAAGCCGATCGAGCGGTCTGAAATGATCGATCCGATCGATCCGATCGAAAAGATCGATCCGATCGTAAAGATCGATCCGATCGAAAAGATCGATCCGCTCAAAGAGATCGAGCGGATCGATCAGTCGATCTTTTTTGATCGATCTTGCCCATCACTACTAATTACGAGTTAAATTAGTAAAGCGATAATTGTTACATTAATCAGAAAAACACTCACCATTTCTACATTCTGTTCACACTAATATCTCCCAAATCACCCTCAACAATTCACGTGAATAATTTACAATTGCGAAGAGAAAAACGCAAACACTTGTTGAATCATTCGATTTTAAACTCGCGTCTTTTAAACCGGCACAAACAACAAACTGGATGCCGAGTGCACTGCCGGCACCGGCACCAAAAATATCGTGCACCGCGCGTTTTAGACCAATGGAGAGCAGGAAAATCACGCGTGACTCGGCGGAACATGTTTTGGTTGGCCGGCGCTGGCTGAGACTCGACATTGTTTTGTTTGTTTACAAAGACGAGTGATTTGATTTAATTGAAACGGGTAGAGTGATTTTATTAATTGTAAGTATTAAATTAATATTAAAAAAAAAACAGCGATTGTTGTTTTCTTGCTTGTTTCTATAACCTAATGGGAGTTCCGTTCTGGACCCCGAACAGAGCGGATCTCGATGGTGAGTTGTGCGTTCCATCCCTGCTCGCGTTTGACCCACACGTGGTTGTTTAACAAATCCTTTTTCACCCTCTCTATTTCACCTATATCCTTACAATCTTTTCATTTATTACTCATCCTTGCAACTACGTGTGTATTTTCCGTAAACCCCTTTCTATTCCTCGGGGATAGCGAAACTCTATTCATTAAATTATACAAAATTACTGTGACTGGTCAACAGGGCCTAGTAGCCGAGGCCATAAATTACGAAGAAGAAGAAGATAACCTAATAGATTTAAATAAAACGTGTGAAGTTATTTGATTAATAATTCTCACACATTTTCACCTGAGCAACATCCAACTCCACGTTAAAGTTTACTTTGAAAAGATACTACACACTAAACAAAAACACTAATTGTATTTACTGACGTTAATTTATAATTTCAAATCGCTCCACTAAGCAAAAGTAGTGTTTAGTAGAGTTCCTAAAACTGTACTATTAGATCTTAATAAAGACCAATTAATAGACAGTTTAAAAACTTGATTAACACGCAATGTTTTTACACATAAAGATTTTCATTTAACGTAAATCGTATTTAATGCACACGACAGTCAACATGTTAAGTATAATATTATTGTTCGCATCCAGGAGAGCTATTCACAGTACCGATGCAATTTGTCATCGGTGAGAATTTGCACTGAAATTATGTTTCTAGTTTCAGTCGAGCAAGCCCAGTGTCCAAGACAGACAAGCGAAAGTATCTGCAGCAAAAGAGAGGATGTGTGTTGCTAAGGGCATCATCTGTTGGACTACATGGACCTTAAAATGCCAGACAGAGAAGTGCTCGTGTTTGTGCTGGGACCTCAACCACAGTGGTCGTGTTGTGTTGAGGGAGTATTTTAACTTGTGCGTGTTAAGTGCCAGTGAGTCAATGGCTGTTTTTTCTACTAATCAATTAAGTTATGCAGTTATAAGTGGTTTTCTGAAAGAGTTTATTTAATTGTGTTATACTACATAGATCGCAGTGGAAAAGCAAAGGCGGTGCAGAAGCATGTTGGAGGAGACAGTATCAACATTTACAAAGGTGTGTATGAAAATTGTTTAATAAATCACAGCCTTAGCATTTAAATAATTAATGTTAATCGATAAACAAAGTTTCACAGTCGTTAATTTGTTCATTTGTTATTACTTTCTGTAATTTATTGTAGGATCCTATAACTAACTTGGTCATTTTGAAAAGTCTCCTGAATCTAAAAAATTACATTTTGCAAAATTCTGCTTTGTGTATTTAATAATAATAATAATAATTTTTGTGCTAATATACAGAGGATTTACACTAGTTCAGACGATATTATTGTGCTGATATTGAGCTCCATCAAGCTGGAAGAACCATATTAGCACAATCAAATGAAAACATTATGGACATTTTTAACTATTTAATTACCACAATTTTAATTTTTTAACCTAATTTTTTTTTTTAAAATACAGTGGTCGGGCCAGCTTGATATCAAGCCAGGCCGACCATAGTACTAAACTATCAAAAACTGAACTCAATTGGATCTAAGAATTATTAACTAATTATTAACCAACCAGTTATACCTCTATAATTATTTTTAACCTTATTTAAAAAGTAAAATATGATATTTTATTTGCTTCCTTACATAAATCGAATAGTCGAATTTAACTACCCCAGCATAACCAACTAAAACCTGGTTTGACGTGTACTTTCTGTAGTATTATAGTATAAATTACATCATATGATTTAATTACCTCAACACAACCAACTTAAACATCGTTTTAAGCAGTGGTGATATTCAGCGGGTTAGGACAGGTTCAGACAACGCTAAGAGTCAGATTTGATATTTAATGCAACTAACCTACATAATTAAATTCAATATATTTTATTTATACAAACTTCACTCAAGTTTGACAATTGATTTAAATAAAAAAATCAACAGGTTTGAGTAACAAATTTAGTTAGATCGCATTGTATTAATCTGACTTATTTCATGTCTTTTTTATAACATATAAATAATATGAAATAGAAATGATTTTGAACGCAAATAACTTGAAATCATTAAAAAATGACTAGACTGTTTTTTCTTTATCAAATTCACAAATATATAAAATATTTTATTTTATTTAGTTATTGCATTACATGGTGGAATTAAATTTGCCACACAGGAAAGGTCTTCACCTTCTACAAAAAGTTCATATAGCCTACTAATGTCAGTGAGCAATGATTATGTTTGTTTTCCTATCAAACAGGGATGCATTTGATGTTACACTATATTGTGCCGTATTATCTTATTTAAATAAATGATGAAATATGTTGTTTTGTTTTTGAATATTTATCAACATGTATATTGACCATTATTTAAGGTTAAACTACAACTATACAAATATATACATTATCTCTATTGTTTACAATATTTTCTTATTACCTACACTATGTAACAACTTGGTTGTGCTAGGGCAATTAAATCATATAGTTAAATTTCACGATTTGAAATTTTAATTTTTTAAAAAGTTTTTTATTTCACTTAATTAATTGAGTTACAAAGGTATTTCATTTGTCGCAACGGTTATAACGATAAAGGACACGGAGATGCTTTCCGAACGAAAGTACGATTGTAATTAATTCATGCATGAGATAATTGTCCATGATGAAGAATGGGACGCTCTGGAACGTGCCTGCGATAAGGCGCATCATTCCTGGGAACTGTCTTCTCAGCATTTTGGTATGTGGATACCATTACATAACTCCTCCCTCCTTAGGTTTGAACGACCTCGTTCAATTCGGCAATGCGGGGGTGTCTTCTTGATTTGGATCGACCATCTTGATGCGAATGATTTTTCTTGGTTTGCAGAAAAGGTCGATAATGCGTGTCCTGAATTTGATAATGATGGCCGTGGCAAGTATTATTAACAATAATACAAGGCCGGTAAATCCATAATGAATTATGTGAACCAGTGGTTCCAAATGTAGTGGTTGAATCTTGAGTTCTTCAGCCTCTTGTTGAAGAATGGTTGGATCTTTGAGATGTCGCAGTTGAAGTTTTGCTTCTTGATAAAACTTCAATGTTTCATTTGAAATGTGGTACAATGTTAACTCGTACGTAGGTGTAGTGTTGACATATGTGGATTTTTCCAATATTATTCGGCATTGTGAACTGATTAAATTTGGTCCTTGTATAAATGTTCTATCTAGTTGTCCTTGACAATCTTCAATTATTTCAAGTTTTCTCTTTGATAGTACTAGTAATTGTCTATTACGCAGTACAGATGTAATTTGGTAATCGTTAGCAATTTTTATTGTTTTGCATTTGTTGGCATTCAATAAATTACAATCCTCTTGGGTCGGTTGTTGCAGACACAAGGTGATGATGTGGAAACTCTGGCAATCTTCGTTAGTCCAGTATTTTAAGTTGTTCATCTCGATTAGAAATGGTTTTGGTGGGACAATAACGATATCTTGATAATTCGGAATCGGGTAGATTTGAGAATAATTTGCGGAAATTGGTTTTAAAATGGGTATTTTGAGAAGGAATGTAATTGTTTCTTTTGTTCCTATTACCATAAGTTTTGATAACTCTAAAATGTTTAATAATTGAGTCGTTTCAATTGGCAACAATTGCTTTGGATTATAGATTTTCGTCAAGTAATTTTGAACAGTTATAAGTTCATCTATCGTTAAAAGTTCTAAATCTGGAATTCCTTTCCATGACAAGCTGATTGCGCGTTCAAGCAATTCTAACGTTTTTATTAAATGTTCTGAATGATAAACTTCGTTTTGTAATAATGTTCTTGTATCTTCGATAAACGTTAAACCTTCAATAAAATGTTTTGTTTTGTTTAAATTTGACATTAAGATTTCTAAATCACATGAATATCTTTTTGATAAATGATTTGCGAAAGTTGTTAGTTTATTTATTTGTTTCATTTCGGAATTTTGATTATTATGTAATTTCTGTAAATTTTCATTAATATTTTGCAAGTCGTCGTCGTCGAGATTTCCTGTAATGAATTTGATGGTTTTTCCTAGAATATTAGCCAATGCTCGTTTTGATTTATAACTTAATTTTCTCAGTAATAGTTCAATATTTCTGCAATTTAAAGCAAGTTGTTTATAAATTTGGTATGTTAGTTTATCTATTGAAGCATCTTTCTTTAGAGTTTCAGTGTTTGCTAATAGCTGTTTGAATCCTATTTCTAATTTTGATGTATTTACGAAAAATAGAAAATTATGGTAGTGGTCCATTACTTTTACTGGGCCTATGATTTCTTGAAAAAAGCCGTTGTTTTTAATGGGTTTGACCTGAAGGGCCTGGTTGTGGTGAATCTGGAGGATCGTCACCGCCAGTATCGGGAACCTGTAAAGAAGTTGTTTTTCTTAGTTTCTTAACCTTTTTAATGTTAGCTGTGGTATTTCTTGATTTTTGAGTTTTTCCAAAAATTTTATTCGATTCTTGTTTCTCAACAATTACCTTGTCGTATATAGGATTAGCTTTACTGGGTTTTTTCCTATTTACATAAACTTCGCGATTTTCTACGTTAGGCGGATCAACGCGGGTTTCGTTACGTTTTTCTAAAATGTTTTCGGCTAATTGCTTGTTTTTGAGGTATACTTGATCATAGAATGGTAGAATTTCTTGTTTTCTTTTTTCATTATACTGTTTGAATACAGTCATGTCTAAATCGAATTCTGGAGTTCTCTCGTAAGGGCCGTATAGTAAGTAAAAGGGTGAAAATCCGGTAGAAGAATGTATTGATTGATTGTAAATCGAAACTGCTGAAATCATTAAATTTGATGGAACTTCATTGGGATTTTTCAGTTTTAGTATTCTTAATTTTTCTATAATGGTTGAGTGAAATCTCTCTATTGGGGAATTAGAACTCGGGTTATTCACTGTTGTGAAATGAAGTTCAATTTTGTTCATTTTACAAAATTCTTTGAAGGTATTATTTTGAAATTCACGCCCCGCATCACAAACTATTTTTTTTGGAATATTATGGTGAGCGAAATAGTGTCTTAATTTATTTAAAACAGTCAAGCTAGTACCGTCTTTTATCCAGTATGATTGTCCATATCTTGAAAATAAATCAATAATCGTCAAAAATTTGGAATTTTGAAAGGAAAACGTGTCCATGTGTAACACTTCTAGAGGTCTCTTTGCTAATAACGGTCCGTCAAATTTTAATTTATACGGATGTCTCTCATATTTTGACTGTAAACATAAGTCACATTTATTGATTAAATCTGTAATAGTTTGTTTCATATTTGGCCAGAAATATTTGTCTTTGAGGTTGTTGTAAGTTTCGGTTATACCATTATGATTTGAATCGTGGTATTCTGTAACAATTTCTTTTTGTAATTTGTTATCAGTTACGTCACTGGTGATTTTATTGATAATGAATAATTTTATTGAATTGTTAAAATGTTGTTTGCAAAGGGTTTCAAAAGGACGTCTGAGATTATTGTCAGTAAAATATATTCCATAACTTGAATTTGGTTTTAATGTGTCTTTCATGAAAGTTAATAAATCTTGATCAATTGAATTTTTGGAAATGGTTACTTTATAAGTATTTCTATTAAAGGGTTTAGTAAAACGGTTTTTATATGTTTCGCCGGTATTAAAATATATTCGATTAGGAAATATATTTAAAGATCTTTCTGAAATTGGAATGGTTTTACCGTTGTCTTCATCAGTTGAATGTACAGTATTGTCGCATTCATTTTGTTCAGTTAATGATGATCGCAAATTTTCTAGTGTTTTGGCATATTCAATTGGGTCTTCTACTTGGGAATTAATAATTCGTTCTATTTCTTCGTCATTGATATCGGGTAATTCGTCAATGTTTGCAATAACGGATTCTTCATCTTCTCTATTGTGAATTTCGATTCTGGAAAGGGCATCCGCTACTTTATTTTCTTTTCCTCTTTTGTAAATTATTTTGAAATCGAATTCCTCTAATTTTAATTTCCAACGCACAAGTCTAGAATTTGGTTCTTTAATTTTATAAAGCCAGACAAGTGGGTTATGATCTGTTTCTACAATGAAATTGCGACCGAAAAGGTATGGTCTGAAATGTTTGGTTGAATCTAAAATAGCTAACAGTTCTCTTTCAATTGTTGAATAATTTTTTTCTGCCGAATTTAAAGTTCTTGAATAGTAAGCTATTGGGCGATTTGATTGTGATAATACACCTCCTATCGATACATTCGATGCATCGGTGGTTAATTTGAATTGCTTATTAAAATCAGGATAAGCAAGAATTGGAGCATTACAAAGAAGTTCTTTGCACAATTCGAAAGCTTGAATATATTCTGGGTCGGAAATATTAATTTTTGAACCTTTTTTCAAACATTTAATTAATGGGCATACTACTTTAGCAAAATTTGAAATAAATTTTCGATAATAACCTGTAAGGCCTAGGAATGATTTTATTTCCTTTGTGGTTTTGGGTAACGGGTAATTTGTTATCGCTTCAGTTTTAGAAGGATTTGGTTTAATTCCGTCTGGTGTTATTACGTGACCTAAAAAGGATACTTCTCGTCTTAAAAACTCTGATTTATCGAGCTGTATTTTTAAATTGAATTCTCGGATTTTACTGAAAATTAGTCTAATATGATTAATGTGATCTTGAAGGGATTTGGAAAAAATTACAATGTCGTCCATGTAAACAAAGCAAAATACATGTAAGTATTCTCGAAGGACGTTGTCCATAACACGTTGAAATGTGCTAGGAGCATTTTTTAATCCGAAGGGCATTCTGAGGTATTCATAATGTCCTTGGTTAACTGAAAAAGCGGTTTTTTCGATAGAGTTAGGATGCATTTCAATCTGATGGAAACCTTGGGCTAGGTCAAGAGTAGTAAAGTACGTACACTTGCCTAAATTGTCTAATATCTCTTCAATACGTGGAAGTGGGTATTTGTCTTCAATTGTGTTTTCATTGAGTTTTCTATAATCAATCACCATTCTAAATTTTTTCTTTCCGGAAGCGTCTGATTTTTTTGGGACTAACCATACGGGAGCTCCGTAAGGTGAAATCGAGGGTCGAATTATTTTATTATCTAATAATTTCTGAATTTGATTTTCAATTTCTTGTTTCATGCTATGTGGGTGTCGAAACGATTTTACATAAATTGGTTCATCGGTTTTCGTTCGTATTTCGTGTTTAACAGCGTTACTGAATGTTAAGTTGCAATTTTCGTTATAAAATATGTCAGGAAATTTTTTACAAATTTTAAGAATTTCATGTTTTTCTTCAGAATTTAAATGTGTTGTTCGAATTAATTCTGAGATGTTAAATTGTTTATGTAGTGTTTTTGGTGGGTTCCTAATTTCTTGATTCAAAATGGGCATCACGTCTATACGTTCTGAACAATTTAAATCTACATCTAAATTCTCGTCAAATGGTAACATGCAATAACCATTTTTCGAAATTGCAATGCATTCGGGTATGCAATAATCTTCTGATATTTTTATTTGCGGTATGATGACTTCACCATTATCTATTGTCACTGGAATTTTTACATGATTGCTTTTATTAATTTTGTGAGGAGAAATTGATTTTTTATTCAGTTCTAAATAAAAAGGAATTTTTATGTCGCACAATTCTAAAGTGTTTGTTTTGTAATTAATTGTCGCGTTTAATTTTTCTAAGTCGGACGTACCTATTAATGCGTCAAATTTTGGGTGCCAGTCAACGACATGTAAATGAATATCGGCTGGTATACCTAATTCTTTAAGAATTGGAAATTTTAAATTATCTTGGCAATGAATTTGATTTCCTAAACCGGAAACTGTAAACGGTTTTTGATACAAATATTGAGAGAATTTCTCGTATGCAAGTTTTGAATTTATAACGGAATTTGTTGCTCCGCTATCTACTAGAATTGTTAAATCTAAATTGGGCAAATAAATGAATGGTAATTTTGATTTTATTTTGATTGAATTTAGATCTATGTTCCTGATTTCGGTGAGGCTGTTATAGGAAAATTTTCAAAATTTTGTTCGTCATTATCATTTTCGTTAATCTCATACTCGTACATTTCTGTTTGATCTGCAAAATTATCAGTATCTGAAAATTGTTGGACTGATTCATAATCTTGAGAGAGTTGGGACCCTGGAGAAACTGGGTAAACTGGGGAAACAGAGTCAGTTTCTACATTATAAAGAGCTGAATAGTTTATATTTTGTCTTTGATTTGAATAATTTGGTACTTGATTAGTTCTTACTCTAGATTGAACAGACATTGGTGTTGGTTTATTCAGTCTAGACATTCCTGAGGAAGCTTGAGTTCCAAAAACTTGTTTATTTGTAGGATAAATATTTGGTTGTGCCGCTCGTGGCGCAAATACGTTTGGTTTTACGTACGATTGATTTGGAAAATTTTGTTGTTGAACGGGTCTCGGTTGAGAAAATTGATGTTGAAAATTTCGGTAATGTGGGTTTTGAGAAAATCGTGGTTGTGAAAAATTATTGTATTGATTTTGGTTAAATCTGGTCAATTGTGATTGATTTTGAGAATTGGTGAATTTAGGATTTTTTCTGTTGTCATTGGACTTTCGGATGAATTCGCAATATTCCCATTCTTGTTTTTGATTATCGAAGAATGTACATTTATTTAAACACTGTTCGATGGTATCTAATTGAAAATTACTTAAATAGCTTCTGTATGGCTCTAACAAACCTATTTGAAAAGTTTTTAATGTTAATTTATCGTAATCAGTTTTCTTGTAATTTAAATAACTTGGATCTGTTATGTGTAAAGAAATATGTTGCATTAAGTCATTATAAGCTTTTAATAATCTACTGTAATAATCTAAGTAGGTTTCATTTTTTTGTTGAATACACTGTCTCAATGAAGATTCTAGAATTTCTTCGCTTCTTTGATCACCGTATTTTCTTAATAAAGCACTACGAATGGCGTTCCATTCAAATGCGTTTTGATAAACGATAAAATCTCTAGCATCTCCTTTTATTTTTGATCTGAGAGAAAAACTAACTGCATAAGCTAAATCGGGTGATAATCTGCATTCTAAATGTTTGTGCAAATTATCAACTTCGGTTATAAAAATTGATAAATTTTGGCCTGGGTAATATTCTGGAATCGCGTTCATTAATAATGAAATTTCGTTTTTGTCAGTAATTAGATTACTTGAATTTACACTTGAATTTGTATTAGTCATTTTTGGATTTTGCGGAATCGGACTAAATCTAACGTTGCCTAAAATACTTGGTTTTATCTTATATCTAGGTGTTGAATTTTCTAACGTATCTAAATCGTCAGCAATTATTTCAATGTCGGTATCGGACATTAAATAAAATTGAATTGATTATTATTATTTTTTTTTTTTTTTGAAACAATTACACTTTTGGGATGGAAGAAAACAAAGGACTTACAGCACTAGGATCTGCATCGTGTGGTGTGTATTTCCCTAGATGTATCTTCTTTCCTCTTCGTTGGATTCTCGCACAAAGACTTGAAAGCCACCTGTTACTGTCTTTCACCAGGGATAGAAATCACTTTTCGTGGGTCAATCCCGTCGATTGATTAACAGTTCAGTCGCGAATATCCTGTTCGCAGCGCCAGTTAAATTTCACGATTTGAAATTTTAATTTTTAAAAAGTTTTTTATTTCACTTAATTAATTGAGTTACAAAGGTATTTCATTTGTCGCAACGGTTATAACGATAAAGGACACGGAGATGCTTTCCGAACGAAAGTACGATTGTAATTAATTCATGCATGAGATAATTGTCCATGATGAAGAATGGGACGCTCTGGAACGTGCCTGCGATAAGGCGCATCATTCCTGGGAACTGTCTTCTCAGCATTTTGGTATGTGGATACCATTACATAACTATATGATGTAATTTTATATTATAATACTACTGAAAGTACACTTCAATCCAGGTTTCACTTGGTTGTGCTAGGATAATTAAATTCCATCATACGATTTATGCAAGGGACCGATAAGAAATTCACTTAATACCATAATTATGTTAGGTGTGCTTTGGTAATTAAATCATATAATGTTATTTATATTATAATACTACTGAAAGTACACTTTAAAGCAGGTTACACTTGGTTGTGCTAGGGTAATTAAATTCCATCATCCAATTTATGTAAAGAAGCGATAAGAAATATATTTAAAACCATATTTAAGTTGGTTGTGCCGAGGTAATTAAATTAAATGATGTATTTTATATTATAATACCTCTAAAAGTACACTTCTAATTAGGTTTTTCTTAGTTGTGCTGAAGTAATTAAATTCCATCATCCGATTTATGCAAGGAAGCGATAAGAAATACACTTAATACCATATTTAAGTTGGTTGTGCTGAGGTAATTAAATTATATGATGTAATTTGTATTAAAATATTACTGAAAGTACACTTAAAAACAGGTTTCACTTGGTTGTGCTAGAATAATTAAATTTCATCATCCGATTTATGTAAGGAAGTGATAAGAAATATATTTAAAATCATATGTAAGTTGTGTTGAGGAAATTAAATCATATGATGTAATTTATACTATAATACTACAGAAATTACACTTCAACCCAGGTTTTACTTGGTTGTGCTGGGGTAGTTAAATTCGACCATTCGATTTATGTAAGGAAGCGAATAAAATATCATATTATACTTTTTAAATAAGGTTAAAAATAATTATAGAGGTATAACTGGATAGTTTAGTAATTTTTGATAGTTTAGTACTATGGTCGGGCTGGCTTGATATCTAGCTGGCCCGACCACTGTATTTTTTTTTAAATTAGGCTAAAAAATTAAAATTGTGGTAATTAAATAGTTAAAAAAATAGTTAAAAATGTCCATAATGTTTTCATTTGGTTGTGCTAATATGGTTCTTCCAGCTTGATGGAGCTTAAATATTCTAATATGAATATTTAAATCACTAAATTATTCATATTTGAATATAAATATTTAAATTTTCGAATAATCCGAATATTTGTGAATGCATATTTGGTTACTTAACCATGAACATTTTCCAACCTTAATAGTATATTTTTAACTTCACTTGAAATCAGTGTTTTATACGCGTGGCGCATGAAGTAAAATTTCGAGTTTAGAAAAGCCCCGTGAAAATTTGTCTCGGGTTGCTGCGCGACCCTCGACAAATTTTCTACGCGGGGCTTTTCTAAACTCGAAATTTTACTTCATGCTTAGTCTGGGAGTGGACAACACTCGTTCTTAGAAGTTTCAAATTGAAGGATCACTCTAGATTAGTAAGTTTATTATCATTTTACAACAACCCGAGACAAATTTTCACGGGGCTTTTCTAAACTCGAAATTTTACTTCATGCGCCACGCGTATAAAACACAGATTTAAAATCAAGTTCAATAACACATATATCATCATTAATTAAAATCATTATTTAATCAGATATTTAGTCGGTAAATGAACATTTTTGTTAATAGAAATTGATGGAATAAAATATTACTGGTTGCAAATAATAGATTTAAATTTGTTTTTAAAGGATTTGTATCCATGATTTAAAAATGAGGATTCGAATCTTTGATTCGAATCATATTTTTCACTTACGAATCCTTTATTCGAGTATTCGTGATTCGAATCATATTAGGTGATTCGGATTCGTGATTCGAATCCTGTTTTTGAGGATTCATCCCAGCTCTGTTACATACTAGGTCTGATTCGTTACATGAACTAGTGCAGCACTTGTTGAATTTTTTGCGATGAATCTATTCGTTATATGAAAATTATTATGTAATTGTGAATGTAAAGTTACACTTACTTGAACTGTGACGTCACAAACTTGATCGCAGTTCAACTTAGTGCAGTACAAACGAACAAACCTACTAATACATCACAAGTATACAGGCAGATTTTTAAAAACTTTGTTTAGTAGCCGTAGTTATTGAAGCATCAAACGGGTTAAATTTCTGACACTCCACTATGTACAGGGTGGTCTACTTTCGATGTTGCTTATGGGCATTTCGGTAAATATAAGAGTTAGAAAAAAGCCGATGGCGCAGTCGCGATCTCTTTTTTTGAGACTAAGATAATGCCGAAAACAAAAATGCATCATCTTGTTTTTTTCAGAAGTAATGGGGCAAAATCGGGTTTTCTTGATTTTTAACTTTAATTAATATCTTGCGTAGTTTGTAAGATAAACAAAAACTATAAATATCTTCTTAAGACACTTTTTTAAGTAGAATCCAGTGGCGTAGGCATTTTTTTATTTCATGCACACATTTTCGAGTTATAGCCAAATTATTATTTTTTTAAATGTAAATCATAGTTGGCTTTGACACAGTTGAAAAGAGTGTTTTTCACTGATTTCAAAAATATATACTTTTGTGAATTTATCTTAAAAAAAATCTTACTATAGAATAGAAACCAGCTTTTAATCTGCTAAATAATACAATACGGAAGACAATAGCCATTTTTAATCATTTGTATGCTCAATTATAATTAATTATTCCACTGCAACAGCAATGAATTCTGTTTTTCCAACAAGATTGGAAAATGAAATTATGTTCTGTCTAATAATATATTTATTACTCAAAAGAGAACTATTATTATTTATAATGTTTATCATAATTAAAACTGAGCATGCAAATGATCAAAAATGGCTATTTTCTTCCATATTATATTATTTGGCAGATTTTAAGCTACTTTATAGTAACACTGTTTTTTTAAGATAAATTCACAAAACTTTATATTTTTAAAATAAGTGAAAAACACTCTTATCAACTATATTAAAGCCAACTATGATTTACATTAAAAAAATATATATTTTGTCATAACTCGAAAATGTGTGCATAAAATAAAAAAATACCTACGCCACTGGATCCTACTAAAAAAAGTGCCTTGAGAAGGTATTTATAGTTGTTGTCTACCTTACAAATTACGCAAGATATTAATTAAAGTTAAAAATCAAGAAAACCCGATTTTGCCCTATAACGTCTGAAAAAACAAGATGGTGCGTTTTTGTTTTCGGCATTATGCTAGTTTAAAAAAAAGACATCGCGACTGCGCCATTGGATTTTTGTAACTCTTATATTTACCGAGATGCCCATAAACAACATCGAAATTAGACCACCCTGTACTTGTTGAGATCAATAAGATGAGTCATTAAACACGGCGAAAAAACTATTACCATCCTATGTAATGGAAAACCAGTTTGTGTTAGTTTAGATAGAGTTAAACCAGCATACACTTTGGATACTCTCAGCTCACCTTCCATCAACGGACCTCAAGAAATTAAACCTAAACGGACAGTACGCTTCGAGTTACCATGAACTCCGTTCTCGATGAGGGGCTGATATGGCGGCTGCGTTTTTAGGAAATTAACGTCGTGTAAAAATTAGTTATTCTTTTTGAGAAGTGAAAATACAACACAAGTTTTGAATTATAACTCATCTCATTGATCTCCTTGCATACTAATTACGGGTTAAATAAGTAAAGCGATAATGGTTACATTAATCAGAAAAATACTGCCCATTTCTACATTCTGTTCACACTAATATCTCCCAAATTACCCTCAACAATTTACGTGAATAATTTACAATTACGAAGAGAAAAACGCAAACACTTCTTGAATCATTCGATTTAAAATGACACAAAGAAAAACGCAAACACTTGTTGAATCATGCTATTTTAAACTCGCGTCTTTTAAACCGGCACTAACAACAAACTGGATGCCGAGTGCATTGCCGGCACCGGCACCAAAAATATCGTGCACCGCGCGTTTTAGACTAATGGGGAGCAGGAACGTTACGCGTGACGTCATAGATCACTCGGCGGAACATCGCCGGCGTTGGCTGAAACTCGACATTGTTTTGTTTGTTTACAAAGACGAGTGATTTGGTTTAATTGAAACGGGTAGAGTGATTTTATTAATTGTAAGTATTGAATTAATATTAAAAACAAACAGCGATTTTTGTTCGTGCTTGTTTCTATAACCTAATAGATTCAATTTAAATAAAACGTGTCAAGTTATTTGATTAATAATTCTTACACATTTTCACCTAAACAACATCCAGCTCCACGTTAAAGTTTACTTTCAATAGCTACTAAATACTAAACAAAATTCACTAACTGTATTAACTGACGTTAATTCATAGTTTCAAATCGCTTCACTAAACAAAAGTAGTGTTTAGTAGAGTTCCTAAAACTGTACTATTAGATCTTAGTAAGGACCAATAAATAGACAGTTTAAAAACTTCATTAACACAATGTTTTTACACATGAAGATTTTCATTTAACGTAAATCGTATTTAATGCACACGACAATCAACATGTTAGGTATGATATTATTGTTCGCATCCAGGAGAGCTATTCACAAAACCGATGCAATTTGTCATCATTCTCATTTGTGAGAATTTGCACTGAAATGATGTTTCTAGTTTCAGTGGAGCGAGCCTAGTGTCCAAGCCAGACAAGCGGAAGTATCTGCAGCAAAAAAGGGGATGTTCTTGTTGCTAAGGGCATCATCTATTGGATTACATGGACCTTAAAATGCCAGACAGAGAAGTGCTCATGTTTGTGCCGGGCCCTCAACTACCACAGTGGTTGTGTTGTGTTGAGGGAGTATTTTAACTTGTGTGTGTTAAGTGCCAGTGAGTCAATGGCTGTGTTTTCTACTCATCAATTAAGTTATGCAGTTATAAGTGGTATTCTCAAAGAGTTTATTTAATTGTGTTAAACTACCTAGATCGCAGTGGAAAAGCAAAGGCAGTGCTGAAGCATGTTAGAGGAGACAGTATCAACACTTACAAAGGTGTGTATGAAAATTGTTTAATAAATCACAGCTGTAGCATTTAAATAATTAATGTTAATCGATAAACAAAGTTTCAAAGTTGTTAATTTGTTCATTTGGTCTTACTTTCTGAAATTTATTGTAATATCCTATAACTAAATTGGTCAATTTGAAAAGTCTCCTGAATCTAAAAAATAAATTACATTTTGCGAAATTCTGCTCTGTGTATTTCATAATAATAATAATTAGTTTGTGCTAATATACAGAGGATTTACACAAGTTCAGACGATATTATTGTGTTGACATTGAGGAGGTTTCACATAGTAGCATGAACACTAAATTTAAAACGGGTTTAAAATGAATAAACACTTTCACTGATGGTTTTTATTTTTAAAACTGACTAGTTTCGATCAGACTACTATTATCAAAGTTATTACAAGACTAATGTTACAGGGGGAGCGGTGTACGTTTTATACCTACAGGGGGGTGGGGGGGTCATTACCTAATTGTTGGGGCGCAAAGAAACAAACATATCAAGCAGCGTGGTGTTAAACGTTTGTCATTATTATCGTGCGATCCTTTTTCTATTGAATCCTTAATATAAAAAGTTTATAGAGAAAAGAGTTAAGCTTTCTACGTTTATTGATTATTTTAAACAGTTTTGAATTTAGAGCGATCGAAAAAGTTGCCTCCATCTATACAATGTTTTGTGAATCCCGTCTTTGGATGATTGTCTAAGATGGATTTTTTTATGCTCCTTTAGACGTGCGTTGAAATTTCTGCTTCTGCCAGTTTAGCCAATATATATTGCTTCGCAGTTGTTACATTGTATTTAATAAACACCACTCCTTTGATCATTTTCGGTCTTATCTTTATATGAAATTGACAGTGAAATTCTTAGTGATCAATAGAAATTATTTCGTTGTGATTGTAATTTCTTACTTTCTGGACGTACCAAGGGCGGTGGCGTTTTGATTGCACCTAAGCATTGTTATTATCTTGATGTCTTACCCACAGATCATATTAAATCCCTAATTCCACTTATAGATCTTTTAATTTGTAAAATCAGACTCCCAGACCTATTACCTGATGTAATTAAGTCATATTTTGGTTTACAAGTGCAAATTAATTTTGATAACTGCCTCATAATTCTAACTGGCGATTTTTATTGTCCTCAATTAGTAGCGGGAACTAAATCTGAAGAAGCACTGATAATATCTAATGCGTGTACGTTTCTTGGCTTATATCAATTTAACAAAATGAATAACCACTTGAATAGTACATTCGACTTAGTTTACTCTAATTTTGACTGTAGATAGATATTCATAGTGGTGGCCTCATTGGCCTGTACCACCGCGACCTTTTTAGATCTATTGTGGATAATTTTGACTGTAAGTCGAACACGAGCTTGATCTGTTCCTAAATGAAGACAATTATCATCCCGCACTTAATATTACTGTACTTTATAACTCGGACATGTCTGCTATCAATGAAAATGTTACTAAATTTAACTTTCGAAAAGGTGATTACGTAGGACTGTATTCTCACTTGACCTCTGTTGATTGGAACCTGCTCTTACAATTTTCAGATGTGAACTTGGCACTCGATTATTTTTATAATCTGGTAAACAATGCACTCAGTATTTTCATTCCTAAATACAAAGTCAAACAGAAACGTAAGTTTAAGCGATGGTTTTCTGTTGAAATCATAGGCTTTATTAAAGAGAAAAAACGTTTACATAAACATCGCAAAAATGACCCCCATTCTGATTCAACTTTTAAGTTATTCCGGCTGAGATGGTTAACGATGGTGAGACTTATGGAACGCCCGATGACATTGTTGATGGATTTCGTAAGCACTTTGAATCAGTTTTTATCCCTCCTTCAAATAAACCTTGCACTGATACCTTTTTTAATTTGGCTTCATTTTCTTTTTCCCATATTTCTTGTAATTGTATCCTTAAACACCTAGAGAAATTTCCCAACAAGTTCTCCTCAGGCGACGACAATTTACCTGCCTTTCTTTTGAAGGATTGAGCTCATATTTTCTGCAATCCTCTTTCAATTATTTTTAATATATCACTTCAAACTTGTATATTTCCTAGTAAATTAAAGATAGCTTCAATTTGTCTCATACCTAAAACCCCGGTGAATATCCGAAATATTGCCAACTGCTGTCCTATAGCAATTCTTTCACATATTGGGAAAATCTTTAAAAAAGTGCTTCATAATCAAATTTACCTACATGTTGCACCATATTTATCTATGCAGCAACATGGATTCATTCCAGGGCATTCTACTATTACCAATATATATGTTACACATGACATATAATAATAATAATCTTTATTACCCAACAGACAAAAACCCAATTACAGAGTAACAACTATAAACTAAAATAATCATTTGAATAAAAATGTTTAAAAAACAAAAAAAATTATATATACATATATACAAGGTGGCCAGAAAAGGTGTGATAATCTTCAGGTAGTGTGATTCGTTGATTAATTTTGGATAAAAAATCTAAATAAAAAAATATTTTATTCTTCCTCGTAACATCTCACGAGGTCGTTAAAATATTAAACGTATCTCTGGAAATTAGTGTTATTTTCTATTATTTTGGAAAAAATCAATAGAACTTACAATCAATTACACATTTGTCAAATTTAAATGACATAGGTGATAAATAAATTGGAAACTTTAACAAATTAATAACTTCTTCAGAAGCATTTTTTTTAATAAAAATAGACCTGGCAACTATGTATTTTCATATGTAACCTTATTAAATTTCACTTGACTTTGACATATACTTGTCATAATTTATTTGTGTAAGTTTGTATAAGTTCATCATACTTTTTGAAGATGTACACATTCAACGAGTATGCAGATATGTACATGATATTTGGATTCTGCAATGGTAATGCAACTAGTGCCAAAGATGAGTACCAAAGAAGATGTCCAAATCGCCAACAGCCTTGCGTAAATACGTTTAGAAAATTAGACCAAAGGCTACGGTACTTTTGGGTCGTTCGTTTATAATAACATAGATGGAGGGAGACCTAGGGAACGTCGCACTGTTCATCTAGAAGAACAGATATTGAATGCAGTTCAAGAAGATCCCAATATTAGTACGAGACAAATAGATCAACAGTTAAATGTCCCCAGTAAAACAACAGTCCATGCAGTATTGAAAGAAAATCGAATGCGTCCATTTCATGCAAGAAAATTTCAACCATTATATGAAAATGATAACGAGCATAGACGTATGTTTTGTGACAGGATTTTAGATCAAATTCGGGAAGAACCAAATTTTTTATTTAAAATTCTTTGGAGTGATGAATGTACATTCACTAGAGATGGGGTATTTAATTGTCATAATTATCACTTTTGGGAAGAAGAAAATCCTCGGGCGGTTAGAGAAATGGGACATCAAAGGAAATTTTCAGTTAACGTCTGGCTTGGTATTCTAAATTTACGTGTAATTGGGCCTTTTTTTATTCATCAAAGATTAAATGCCTAAAATTATGTAAATATTTTAGAAGAAGTTTTGGAGAATGTTCCACTAAATTTAGTAAACAACATGCTGTACATGTATGATGGTGCACCACCTCATACAGCAAGAATTTCAAGAGAATGGTTGGACGAACATTTTCCAAATAGATGGATTGGGCGCAATGGACCCATACTACTATGGCCAGCAAGGTCGCCGGATATGAATCCACTTGATTTTTTCGTTTGGGGATTTTTAAAAGAAAAGGTGTATGCAACACCTCCAGTGGACAATTTAGACGTCATGAATAGAATTCGTGTTGCAGTGGAATTAATTACTGAAGAGATGTTGCTCCGAGTAATTAATTCTATCCCACGACGGCTCCAGATCTGCTTAGAAACGGATGGTTATCAATTTGAACATTTACTTTAATCTTTCATTTTTGATGTATACTTCAAATATTAATTTTTGTAGATTTGTTAAATTTATGATTATTATTAAATTAAACACTTGTTTGATCCATTGTTGCCAAATTTACATTTCTTTAAATTGGCTCGTGAGGAGTTATAAGCCACAATACAATATTTTTTTACTTAAATTTTCTGCTTGAAATTAATCAATGAACCACTCTACCTGAAGATTATCACACCTTTTCTGGCCACCTTGTATAAGGAAATGTATACATATCTAGAATTCTGGATTGACAGAGTCGACCACAAATTGCTGTTGCTGTTGAACAAGTTGGACTGTTTTGGGTTCACCACTGGTCCACTATTGCTTTTGGGATCTTATCTGAATAACCGTGAAACTTATGTCTCTGTTAATAATTTTAAATCAAAATCGTACTTTCCAAGCTGAGGTGTTTCACAGGGATCCATTTTGGGCCCCTTACTATTTAATTTATTTATTAATGATCTCTCGGCTGCACTTCAGTGTAAACATCTTTTATATGCCGATGATTTGAAGCTATATACATCTGTGTCATCATTGACTGACTGTGAGCACTTACAACATCAACTAGAAATAGTTTCAAACTGGTTTACTTCAAACAATTTATTGCTGAATGATAGCAAGTGCAAGTTTATGAGATTTACTAGAAAGAACATTGTCAAGTTCGATTATAATATTTGCGGTAATCAGCTGCAAGAGGCTAAGGTATTCAGGGTGTATGGTTTGATGATTCATTTACCTTTAATATGCATGTACAAGAAACTGTTTGTAGCTCATTTGAGGCTTTAGGTTTCATCTACCAAAACTCCTTGGATCTTCAGAATGTCACAGCCTTGAAATCACTTTTTAATGCCTTTGTGCGATCAAAGTTGGAATACCCATCTTTGATTTGGTACCCTCAAACTCAATATGAGATTAATTTTATTGAAAGCATCCAGCGCAAATTTTTGAAGTTTTTATATTTTAAAGTGGATGGCGTCTACCCATTAAGAGGTTTCAGTCAAGAAGTACTACTGAATAAATTCAATCTTGACGCACTTCAAAAGCGTAGACATATAGTGGGAAAATATTCTTACATAAAATTCTTCATAATAGAATTGATTGTCCCGTCATTCTTAATTCTATCAATCTACGTGTTCTAACTTTTAATAGTAGGAATAAAAGCACATTTAATGTTGCTTCTAATCGCACAATTTATGGCTCTAAATCACCGTTAAGCATAATCTGTGATATTTTTAATCAATTACCATCAACCTGTGATATTTTTGTTGACACATTATCGTCTCTTATTAAACTTTATTCATTTATTTATATTCATTATCTGTATGTTATTTCATGTTACTGTGTATTTACACTCTTAATACCGATTTTTTGTAAATATATTGTCTTGTAATTAGGATTGTTTCCTGTTGGACAATAAATATTATTATAGGGCCCTTTACATGTACACTCTTTTGTCGACGATTGAATGGCACACGCCGGGAGTCGACTCAAAAGTGTACATGTAAATGCAAATTTTGCGTCGAGGAAAGAGTGAAATAAAAACTGCATGTGCAATTGCCACAACGTTGAGGAAAGAGTGGATTGTGTTTAATTCCGCATCACGGTTTTGCATGGACAAATGAACGGCAACATGATGGAAACACCACATGCCACGCAAGAGTCAACGATTGCGTTGACACAAATCCGGGCCACTTAATTTCATTCCACTCTATTGTCAAGGATGGAACGCCAGTCCTGAACGGCGTCCAATCCTCGACACAAAAGTTGAGTTGAGATAGTACATCTTTTAGCCGGCACGCCACGCTTTCCTCGACGCAGGCAAGAGTGCCATTCAATCGTCTACGAAAGAATATACGTGTAAAGGGTCCTTATTGTTAATCAGCAATTTGCTTAAATTGATTTTATTAATGCAGATTGTATTTATGTCTAGACTGTTTAAAATGTTAACAATAGAACAGGTTTTTGGTTTACATAATTAAAGGCGACATAAGATTTTGGTTTTGGTTAATCTAAACCTGGGTAGATTCATTTCAACAAAGAACCTCTTCGTTTTTTATTTACCATTGTATTGATAAAATTTTCATTATAACCATTATTACTGGCTATGGTTTTTATAATTCCCAATTCTTCACCTTCTCTGATTCTAAATCTGCGTTACTCTTAATACAAAAGATTGAAATAAACCCCAAAATGCATTTGTTAGCTTTAAATATTAGAACTTTATTTTTTGAGCTAAATTATAATAATCTCTGTTTGGTATCTAGCCATTCTGGCATTTTAGGAAATGAAACCGCCGATATTTTGGCTAAATCTGCTAAGGATAGCACGATGTCTGAATTTTCATCACCCTTCACTGATTATTTTAAAGTACTTAGGTCCAGCCTTAGATTATAGTGGCAAACAGTTTGGTCCGCATCTTCTTCCCATACTAAATATTTTTCCATGCATCCTGTTATTCCATCTAGTTTATGGTTCTTTGATCCAAAAGTTAGAGGTAGAAGATTCAAAACATCTATCATCCGTATGAAGATGGGTCATAACTCATCTCCTAGCCATCTATACAAAATAAGGGTGACCGACTCTCCAAATTGTCTTCGTGGGGAAATTGGAGACTTAAATCACATATTTTTTTCATGCACTAACTATTATGAAAAATGTAAAAAAAATATGCTTTTCTATTATAACAGCTGGAAATTCAGCTCCTCTCTCTATTCATTTTGTACTCTCTAAATGTTGTATAAAATCTTGCCTTATTAAATTTTCCCTTTTACGTGAAATGTATTAGTTTCATATAATAATGGGTGTGTTTGTTTGCATTCATTTAAGGGAAACTCTACTAACTATCTGCTGTGGCTGGTCAACAGTGCTGTTTTCCTGAGGCTATTAATTGTGCAAGAAGAAGGAGAATATGCACTAATAAATCATTATTTGGTCTGGAGAGTAAGCGAAAAGATTCCATAGATAATAAACAAGCACTAGAAACTAGTATTTTCTCGCTCACTTACTGACTTTTACCTTTAAACCGATTCAATTATTAATCACACAATGTCTATTTATATTTCAAACGCTGGTATGTATTGGTTGTATTGAGTATGGTGTGTGATTTTTTTTCTCTGGAATTTGCGAACTGCATAAAAATAGCGACACGGTTTTTATTCAATTTCATCGATTTACTGATTTATTATTATATTTTATATGTGATTTCAAACACATAGCGACATCTCTCGATTTATCGTAGAAGAATTAATTTTTTATGGAATTTAAATTGTTCAATTTAATACACGCAGTGACATCTCTCGATTTATTTTCAAAGTTTTACCTCTAAACCGATTCAATTATTATTCACACATTGTCTATTTATGTATGTGTTGGTTTTTTTAAACATGTGTGTGTGGTTTTTTTCTCTGTCTTCAATTTGCGAACGGCACAAAAAAAGCCACACGTTTTCTATTCAATTTCATCTATTTGATCGATTTAGTAGAGGTGCAATATCCGAAATGTAAACGCGCGCAATGATTTTTAGTAAATAATTCCAAATAAAATGCAATTGTACATTTTTAAAACGCGAAGTGCTAATTAGTGTTCCTAATAGTGATTGTTAGTGTATGACTGTGACAGCGCTTTGCAACCAGAAATAGTGTGTGCTAATTCAAAATCAAATCGTTGATGGATTTTGTTCTTTTATCTACAACCTTAACGGCTAGATTTTATTCATTTATTATAAGCATGTTTATGAAAATCACACACTTGTAGGGGGATTCGTGTTGAAGAAGGATGATTCGTTTTACTAAATAAATAAAGGTTGCTGATGTAATAATTACTCGATTTTTATGTTAACTTGTCCACTTGATAAAGTATTGTATACAATTTGAAGACTTAATTTGGATTTAAGAATTTGCGTAAAAATAAATTGATTAGAAGGTCTACAAATAAGTCGCTTATTTCCAAACATCCCTAAATTTATTTGAAAAAAACGGGTTTTTGGAAATAGACAACTCAAAAATTCGGGAGTAATAAAATAAGATAGATACTTGTAAATAAAACACTTTTATTGTATATATTAACATAAATAAATGATTATTAAATGAATTTAATGATTTAATATATGCAACTCGTTCAACATACGCCTACGTATTTATTTATTTATAGCATACAGTTAATTTATATGGTTTATATCAAACTGTCGCGGTATTTTACATCTTGAATTTTCTTCTTCTCGTCGAATTTTAACACATTGTTCTGTATTTACATCGATGAATAAGTATTTTTAACAGAGTTAAATGTTTTAATACACCCAACTCGTTCAGCACGCGCGTACGTTGGGTTGCCTACGCCGCGACTCCGTCATCACGTGTTCATCCAGTTTATAAACGGCGGCGTTGTTGTAAAGTTGCAAACTAAAGTGAATAACGTGTGCGTTGAAAAAAAACGGGTACCGTTCAATAAACAAACAGAAAATGAATGGTGCGAAAACAAAAAGATGTAAACCAAACCTAATTTCGAAAAATCGTCTAAAAAATAATCGGAAAAACAGGTATGATTGTTGGGTTTGAAATAAATAGGGAATACGAACGTTGGATAAGAGAGAATGAGAACTGAATGATGTTTAAAGAAAATGTAATTTCTGGCAACAACAAATGAGGTTTAAATAAAATGTCTGTGTAAAGGTCCATATTGATAGAACATTTGCCTGTTGCGTGTTACCATATGTATTATTTAGTTAAGAACGGACCTGTGTAAAACATGTACATTGTTGTTGCATCAATAAATATGAATGTTGCACCTAGTGGAGATGAGGAAGCATTGCATTGTACCGTGTCAAATCATGACATGGTGCAAAGCAACGGAACCGATCGAGCAGTTGGCGGATTTTAGCCGGCTTTGCACCAAAAGAATTAACACATTACAGCGTTGTGGTGCTTGGGTGTGTAGGCATATCAATTCAGTCTCTTCTTATTTATCTGCTGATCACCCATCAATGTTAAGAAATTACTCGCTCTCACTCCCGTATCGTCTACTTGTATCATGTTTATTTTTAAGACACAGGTCCATAATAACGGAATAAAATAAGCAATCCGTTGCATGTCATCAAATGTTAAGTGACGGTGACACGCAACAGGCAAATATTCTAATCAGTGCGGGCCTCAACACTTTTACTACCAGACTCTCGAGGAAAAAATCAGGGTGGCAACCAATCGGAAAAGTCAGGGGATTTTATTCTTATTTAGGGAAATTCGGCCTTTTTGCGAACAGTCAGGAAATTTTGAAATAAATAATAATAGACGATACGGGAGTAATAAAACAATTGATAATTGACACTCTAAATTTATTTCTCTCTAAACGATTGGTTGAAGATTTCACTTGAATTTGGGGATTTATATGCTCATTAAGTAAAATTTCTAGTTTAGAAAAGCCTGAAATTTTGCTCAATGTGGGAGTGGAAACCCTCGTTAGACAATCAATCAGCAAGTTATTTTGGCGTTTCCTGTATTGTCAAATTTATGACATAAAATATAGTTGATGTTATCTTTTAGTTGGCATTTAGAACAAAAACAAATTCGTGTGCATTATTTGTTATTTTAAGAGATCAGTGAAACATATCAGATTGGTCGCCACCATAAAAAATCCACTGGCACACCCCTGATGCTATATATGTTAATTATGAATTAATTTTTGTAAGGAGTATTTTTTATAACATTTTAACTAACACAATTGCTACCGATTGGTTTGCTCAAACAGATCAATGGCACTTTCAATATACAAAAATATGTTGGGAAGACTGAGATTTTGAATCTTTGACCATAAGGATATACTGTGATCCATATGTTGGCATAAATAGGAATTAATATGAAAGGAAAGGAACCTACAGTGGGTTGATTTTACAAACATTCATTTTGAAAAACTGTGTAGTATGCGAAACCTAGATTAGCAGTAAGTGCTAATGTTTGTGCTGGGCCCCCGAACCAGAGTAGTCGTGTTCTGTTGAACAAGTAATTTCACCTCGTGTTTAGTATCAGTAAGCAAAAACAAGACGAAGAAATGCTGCTTGAGGGAAGTGAATAAGATGGTATGCAAATAAAAATTGTCTGTTTAGTGAGCTACATTTGTCTACTTCGTGTGCGGCCCAGAAAACACTTATAACATGGAAGTGCTGGTTCATATTTATTAGGTAAAATGAATTTGGAAGTTTAGTTAGAGGATTATAATAAAATTGGAAGTTTTATTAGTTGAAAGTGATGAATACATAAAAAATTAAAAAAGCGTATATAAATATATAAATAAATTAAATATAATTATAATTTCTATTATGATCCTGTAATTCTTGTTTTTATAGAACATGAACAAATACTCCTATATTTTCTTTTTGTTAGTCCTAATATTTGTGAATGATATCAATAATACCTTAAAGAAATTAAAAAATCCTATCAAAGTAATTTTGAGCAAACATTTTAATTTGGTATGGTAAAGTAATTATACATATTAAGTTATCAGAAATTATGTAAGAACTGTTTAGTCAAGAAAAGTTGAATTTTGTTAAAACAAAAACTTAAAATCCATACTTTTTAAAAAATATTTCTGAAGCTGCTTTATCATAGAAAAATACAATGAATAAAAATGATGTAATTTCCTGCAGAATGGTAGTTAACTAATTCTAAAAGTAAAATTAATTATATCAAAAACTATTTTTATCTTTAAAATTGTTGTATTGCTATAAAATACAAGTTCTAAATCTGTTGTTAAGAAACAAGGTGGTTCAAATGCAATATTCGTCTTTAATGAAAAGGTAGCTAAAATCATGTTTCTGTATAAATAAACAACAGGGAGTTTTTCTATACATATCCCAATTATATGCTGTTCATTTTCAGATTTTCATTGTTTTTGTTCAATTCTAAGGTTTATGTAAGTATTTTCTACTCCCAGGTTAGCATGAAGCCTCAAAATTTGGTTTGATTGCGTAGTGAAGCGGAGTAACCAAACCAAATTTTCAGGTTGTCTAAACTCGAAATTTTACTTAATGCGCATTACATTGATTTTAAGTAAAGTTCACTTAGTCACAATATGTGTTCAGTATTGAATATGTGTAGCGCATAAAGTAAAATTTCGAGTTTTCTAAACTTGAAATTTTACTTCATGCTTAACCTGGGAGTAGAAAACACTTGTTTAGAGTTTCAAATTAAACTCTTTTATAAAATGCGTATACTTAAATAAAACATTATTTGTATTTTATCGATTACATTGAATTTAGATTTATAAGAAGTTGAGTTATGAATTTAAACAAAATGAGAATTTGTGTTGGGTGAATTCAGATAAATTAGAAGTCTAATTAAGTGAATTAAAATAACTAAAAGTCTAGTTACATGAATTTAGATAAATTAGAAGTTGGGCTAAGTAAATTAAAATAAAATCATGATAATATCAAAATGTTTCAAATGTTAATTAAGAAATGATTCCCCATATCACCAAACACGTTAAACTGGTTCAACTCTGAACTTGAGTTCAAAGTGACAATAGAACAGTAGGAACTGTCATCTCTTAGGCCTAATGATAAAGACACACACACATGTGATTAATTATCAATGATACAAACACTGCGTCATTACCTATACAATAAACTTATGCTTGATGCAGTGTTTGCGTCAATGAAGTTTCATAGACTGTTGTTTTTAAGTAAACATATTTTTTTCATTTGTTTAGATATGGGCAAAAATGACTATTGACCGAAGAGCATACGATTCACGGAGATGGTCAGTGGCAGCAGTGATGGCTGCAATGAGATTAGGGTGTTCCTGGTGATAACAGACACTGATGAAACGATACAACCATCAGCAAGAGCGTCTGTCGTCGGAGAATTGATAAAAAAAAGCGTCCTATTTATTTTTATTATGTATCATAACATATTTAACAATAAACAAAATAAAGTTCGAAATTCGTTTTTTTTTAATTTAAATAAAATAAGAAGTTTTGTTAGGTAAATTAGGATGAATTAGAAGTCTAGTTAAGTAAATTTAAATACAATCAGGAGTTAGGTTAGGTGAAATTAAAAATTGTATGAGGAGTTGGGTTAGGTGAAATTAATAATTTAGAAGTAGTTTCAGGAGTTAGGTTAGGTGAAATTGGATATTCCATCGCCGTGTTAGGAGTTGGGTTAGGTGTGAGGTTAGGTGAAATTGTTTATTCAGGAGTTGGGTTAGGTGTGAGGTTAGGTGAAATTGGTTATTCAGGAGTTGGGTTAGGTGTGAGGTTGGGTGAAATTGTTTATTCAGGAGTTGGGTTAGGTGTGAGGTTAGGTGAAATTGGTTATTCAGGAGTTGGGTTAGGTGAAATTGGAAATTCAGGAGTTGGGTTAGGTGAAATTGTTTATTCAGGAGTTGGGTTAGGTGTGAGGTTAGGTGAAATTGGTTATTCAGGAGTTGGGTTAGGTGAAATTGGAAATTCAGGAGTTGGGTTCGGTGTGAGGTTAGGTGAAATTGGTTATTCAGGAGTTGGGTTAGGTGTGAGGTTAGGTGAAATTGGAAATTCAGGAGTTTGGTTAGGTGTGAGGTTAGGTGAAATTGGTTATTCAGGAGTTGGGTTAGGTGTGAGGTTAGGTGAAATTGGAAATTCAGGAGTTGGGTTAGGTGTGAGGTTAGGTGAAATTGTTTATTCAGGAGTTGGGTTAGGTGTGAGGTTAGGTGAAATTGGATATTCAGGAGTTGGGTTAAGTGTGAGGTTGGGTGAAATTGGTTATTCAGGAGTTGGGTTAGGTGTGAGGTTAGGTGTAATTGGATATTCCATCGCCGTGTTAGGAGTTGGGTGAGGAATAATTGGACATTCAGACACCGTGTCAATTTCTCCTAACCTAACTCTTAACCCAACTCCTGAATATCCAATTTCACCTAACCTCACACTTAACCCAACTCCTGAATTTCCAATTTCACCTAACCTCACACCTAACCCAACTCCTAAATAACCAATTTCACCTAACCTTACACCTAACCCAACTCCTGAATATCCAATTTCACCTAACCGCACACCTAACCCAACTCCTGAATATCCAATTTCACCTAACCTCACACTTAACCCTACTCCTCAATTTCCAATTTCACCTAACCCAACTCCTGACATGGCGTCTGAATTTCCAATTACACCTAACCTAACTCCTGACATGGCGTCTGAATTTCCAGTTACACCTAACCTAACTCCTTATACAGCGTCTGAATTTCCAGTTACACCTAACCTAACTCCTGACACTGCGTCTGAATTTCCAGTTACACCTAACCTAACTCCTGACATGGCGTCTGAATTTCCAGTTACACTTAACCTAACTCCTGATGCAGCGTCTGAATTTCCATTTACACCTAACTCAGTTGGGTTAGGTGTGAGGTTAGGTGAAATTGGATATTCTATCGCCGTGTCAGGAGTTGGGTTAGGTGTGAGGTTAGATGAAATTACATATTCAGGAGTTAGGTTAGGTGTGAGGTTAGGTGAAATTGGATATTTTATCGCCGTGTCAGGAGTTGGGTTAGGTGTAAGGTTAGGTGAAATTGGTTATTCAGGAGTTGGGTTAAGTGTGAGGTTAGGTGAAATTGGATATTCAGGAGTTGGGTTAGGTGTGAGGTTAGGTGAAATTACATATTCAGGAGTTAGGTTAGGTGTGAGGTTAGGTGACATTGGATATTCTATCGCCGTGTCAGGAGTTGGGTTAGGTGTAAGGTTAGGTGAAATTGGTTATTCAGGAGTTGGGTTAAGTGTGAGGTTAGGTGAAATTGGATATTCAGGAGTTAGGTTAGGTGACATTGGATATTCTATCGCCGTGTCAGGAGTTGGGTTAGGTGTGAGGTTAGGTGAAATTACATATTCAGGAGTTAGGTTAGGTGACATTGGATATTCTATCGCCGTGTCAGGAGTTGGGTTAGGTGTAAGGTTAGGTGAAATTGGTTATTCAAGAGTTGGGTTAAGTGTGAGGTTAGGTGAAATTGGATATTCAGGAGTTGGGTTAGGTGAAATTACATATTCAGGAGTTAGGTTAGGTGTGAGGTTAGGTGAAATTGGATATTCTATCTCCGTGTCAGGAGTTGGGTTAGGTGAAATTGGTTATTCAGGAGTTGGGTTAAGTGTGAGGTTAGGTGGAATTGGTTATTCAGGAGTTGAGTTAGGTGTGAGGTTAGGTGAAATTGGAAATTCAGGAGTTGGGTTAAGTGTGAGGTTAGGTGTAATTGGATATTCCATCGCCGTGTTAGGAGTTGGGTGAGGAATAATTGGGAATTCAGACGCCGTGTCAATTTCACCTAACCTAACTCTTAACCCAACTCCTGAATATCCAATTTCTCCTAACCTCACACCTAACCCAACTCCTAAATTTCCAATTTCACCTAACCTCACACCTAACCCAACTCCTGAATAACCAATTTCACCTAACCTCACAACTAACCCAACTCCTGAATATCCAATTTCACCTAACCTCACACCTAACCCAACTCCTGAATATCCAATTTCACCTAACCTCACACTTAACCCAACTCATGAATTTCCAATTTTACCTAACCTCACACCTAACCCAACTCCTGAAAAACCAATTTCACCTAACACAACTCCTGAATATCCAATTTGACCTAACCTCACACCTAACCTAACTCCTGACATGGCGTCTGAATTTCCTGTTACACTTAACCTAACTCCTGATACAGCGTCTGAATTTTCATTTACACCTAACTCAGGAATTAGGTTAGGTGTAACTGGAAATTCAGACGCCGTCAGGAGTTTGGTTAGGTGTGAGGTTAGGTAAAATTGGATATTCTATCGCCGTGTCAGGAGTTGGGTTAGGTGAAATTAATTATTCAGGAGTTGGGTTAAGTGTGAGATTAGGTGAAATTGGATATTCAGGAGTTGGGTTAAGTGTGAGGTTAGGTGAAATTGGTTATTCAGGAGTTGGGTTAGGTGTGAGGTTAGGTGAAATTGGAAATTCAGGAGTTGGGTTAAGTGTGAGGTTAGGAGAAATTGGATATTCAGGAGTTGGGTTAGGTGTGAGGTTAGGTGAAATTACATATTCAGGAGTTGGGTTAGGTGTGAGGTTAGGTGAAATTACATATTCAGGAGTTAGGTTAGGTGAAATTGGATATTCCATCGCCGTGTCAGGAGTTAGGTTAGGTGTGAGGTTAGGTGAAATTGGTTATTCAGGAGTTGGGTTAAGTGTGAGGTTAGGTTAAATTGAATATTCAGGAGTTGGGTTAGGTGTGAGGTTAGGTGAAATTGGAAATTCAGGAGTTGGGTTAAGTGTGAGGTTAGGTGAAATTGGATATTCAGGAGTTGGGTTAGGTGAAATTGATTATTCAGGAGTTGGGTTAGGTGTGAGGTTAGGTGTAATTGGTTATTCCTTCGCCGTATTAGGAGTTGGTTAAGGAATAATTGGCAATATAGACGCCGTGTCAATTTCACCTAACCTAACTCTTAACCCTACTCCTGAATATCCAATTTCACCTAACCTCACACTTAACCCAACTCCTGAATTTCCAATTTCACCTAACCTCACACCTAACCCAACTCCTGAAAAACCAATTTCACCTAACCTCACACCTAACCCAACTCCTGAATATCCAATTTCACCTAACCCAACTCCAGAATATCCAATTTCACCTAACCCAACTCCTGAATATCCAATTTCACCTAACCTCACACTTAACCCAACTCCTGAATTTCCAATTTCACCTAACCTCACACCTAACCCAACTCCTGAAAAACCAATTTCACCTAACCTCACACCTAACCCAACTCCTGAATATCCAATTTCACCTAACCCAACTCCAGAATATCCAATTTCACCTAACCTCACACCTAACCCAACTCCTGACATGGCGTCTGAATTTCCAATTACACCTAACCTAACTCCTGATACAGCGTCTGAATTTCCAGTTACACTTAACCTAACTCCTGAGATGGCGTCTAAATTTCAAGTTACACCTAACCTAACTCCTGTACAGCGTCTGAGTTTCCAATTACAGCTAACCTAACTCCTGACATGGCGTCTGAATTTCCAATTACACCTAACCTAACTCCTGATACAGCGTCTGAATTTCCAGTCACACCTAACCTAACTCCTGACACGGCGTCTGAATTTCCAGTTACACCTAACCTAACTCCTGACATGGCGTCTGAATTTCCATTTACACCTAACTCAGGAGTTAGGTTAGGTGTAACTGGAAATTCAGACGCCGTCAGGAGTTAGGTTAGGTGAAATTGGATATTCTATTCTATCGCCGTGTCAGGAGTTGGGTTAGGTGAAATTGGTTATTCAGGAGTTGAGTTAGGTGTGAGGTTAGGTGAAATTGGTTATTCAGGAGTTAGGTTAGGTGAAATTGGATATTCAGGAGTTGGGTTAGGTGTGAGGTTAGGTGGAATTGGATATTCAGGAGTTGGGTTAGGTGTAAGGTTAGGTGAAATTGGTTATTCAGGAGTTAGGTTAGGTGAAATTGGAAATTCAGGAGTTGGGTTAAGTGTGAGGTTAGGTGAAATTACATATTCAGGAGTTGGGTTAGGTGAAATTGGATATTCAGGAGTTGGGTTAGGTGTGAGGTTAGGTGAAATTGGATATTCAGGAGTTGGGTTAGGTGTGAGGTTAGGTGAAATTGGTTATTCAGGAGTTAGGTTAGGTGAAATTGGAAATTCAGGAGTTGGGTTAGGTGTGAGGTTAGGTGAAATTACATATTCAGGAGTTGGGTTAGGTGTGAGGTTAGGTGAAATTGGAAATTCAGGAGTTGGGTTAAGTGTGAGGTTAGGTGAAATTACATATTCAGGAGTTGGGTTAGGTGAAATTGGATATTCAGGAGTTGGGTTAGGTGTGAGGTTAGGTGAAATTACATATTCAGGAGGTGGGTTAGGTGTGAGGTTAGGTGAAATTGGATATTCAGGAGTTGGGTTAGGTGTGAGGTTAGGTGAAATTGGATATTTAGGAGTTAGGTTAGGTGAAATTGGATATTCAGGAGTTGGGTTAGGTGTGAGGTTAGGTGAAATTGGTTATTCAGGAGTTGGATTAGGTGAAATTTGAAATTCAGGAGTTGGGTTAGGTGTGAGGTTAGGTGAAATTGGTTATTCAGGAGTTGGGTTAAGTGTGAGGTTAGGTAAAATTGGATATTCAGGAGTTGGGTTAGGTGAAATTGGTTATTTAGGAGTTAGGTTTTCTAATTGAGGAATAATTGGGAATTCAGACGCCGTGTTAATTTCACCTAACCTAACTCTTAACCCAACTCCTGAATAACCAATTTCACCTAACCTCACACCTAACCCAACTCCTGAATATTCAATTTCACCTAACCTCACACCTAACCCATCTCCTGAATATCCAATTTCACCTAACCCAACTCCCGAATATCCAATTTCACCTAACCTCACACCTAACCCAACTCCTGAATATCCAATTTCACCTAACCTCACACCTAACCCAACTCCTGACATGGCGTCTGAATTTCCAATTACACCTAACCTAACTCCTGATACAGCGTCTGAATTTCCAATTACACCTAACCTAACTCCTGACACGGCATCTGAATTTCCAACTTCACCTAACCCAACTCTCGACACGGCGTCCTAATTTTCAATTTCACCTAACCAAACTCCTGACACGACGTCTGCGTTTCTAACTTCACCGTACCCAACTCCTGACGCGGCGTCTAAATTTCCAATTTTACCTAACCCAAATCCTGACCCGATGCCTGAATCTCCAATTTTACCTAACCCAACTCCTGACGACGTCTAAATTAATAATTTCACCTAACCCAACATCTAAATTTCCAGCTTCACCTAACCCAACTCCTGACACGATGTCTAAATTAATAATTTCACCTAACCAAACTCCTGATACGACGTATAAATTATTAATTTCACCTAACCTAACTCTTGACACGACGTCTAAGTTTTTAATTTCACCTAACCCAACTCCTGACATGAGGTCCTAATTTCCAATTATATAAGGATCATTGGATTAGAATTCGATAGTATATCTAAATTCACCTAACCTAACTCCTAACATAATTTTAATTTACTTAACCTTATTTCTAATTTACCTAAATTGACCTTACCCAGTTCTTAATTTTATTTTAATTCACTTAACACGACTTCTAATTTATCTAATCTAGTTTTATAATTTTGTATTGAATAAAGAATAAAGAAGCTTTTGCAGATTTATTACATTATTTAATAACATTTCTAATTAATTTGAAGAATACAATTTGTAGTTAATGATGTGGTATGCCAGACGGTTTACCATACTTCTTCTCCCAATCCTTAACAAAGTCCAATTTGCGACGCTCCCGCCTCGAAAAGTAATTGGGGTACTGGGCCTTTTCTAACGGATGCCAGTGATCGAGCATCCAGTCTGGGGGTATTACTTCACGTTCGTAAGCAACACCGCCAGGAGATTCAGGGACTATACAAAAAACCAAAACAATCAAAATAAGCATTAAATATAAATAATGAACTACGTACATTTCCTTGGATGCCAGTGGGCTTTCTGGAACAGTTCCTCTTCACCTTGTCCGATCAAATCTTTGGCGATTCTCATGTCTTTAACACATCGGTTATCTTCGAAACGCTGTCTCATCAACACCGCATGATATCTGTACACTTCTCTGGAAAAATAAATTACCTTCTTATTCTTTTAATTATTTCCTTATTTATTGAGTTTACTGATAAAAACTAACAAATGTCTATCATTATATAACATAACCTATGAACATATTCTTGTACCTTCTATCGTACCAGCTTTCCAAATTACGAAGGGCCTTTTTGTAAAGGCTCTGGACTCTGCGTGTATGGGATACCAAACCCAAGACCGGTAAACCGGACATTTTCGACCTATCTTCACAATTTTATTTATGTAATGGAATTAGTGCAAAATACAAGTGTTGACGTTCGGAACAGTCGAAACTGTCAAAGAAATGGGAAAGAAATCTGTAAAATCACGAGGTTTGTATCTGCGCTTAGTTAGGAGATAAATATCACAAACAGAAAGGAAACTGTAAAATTTCAAGGTTAGGCTTAATTCAACTATGATCCAATTTATCGGGGACGCAGCCTATATCTAATAAAAAAAAATTATCAATGTTTTTTTTTACTTTCCCCCGTATGTAATACAAAGGGAAAGTATTGTTTTCGTGAAAATTTTCGAATCAAAAATTTTAGCGGAAATATCCGTTTTGGGGTCCCCTGAGTCGAATAAGACCATTTTTGAAAAATGTCTGTCTGTCTGTCTGTGTGTCTGTGTGTGTGTGTCTGTGTGCGCTGTACCGCAAAAACCGCTAAAGATATCGAGATGAAACTTGAAACTTAAGCTTTTTGTTACAATCGGAAGAACTGAAAAGCTTTTGGTGAAAATCGGAAAACCGGAAGTGGTACTTTACTCTTAGCGTTTTTCAGTTTTTTCAGATTTTTTCAATAAATGTTCATCAAACAAAAAATTCTTTCAAATAAAAGTTGTAGATAATAATAAAATAAAGATGTATTGTTCACTTACTTTTTGTCATAGCACTCTTAGTTTTTGAGATATTGCAAAAGTTGTGTGTGTTTTATCTAGTTATTGAGGACCACTTCGTAATATGTTATAAAAAGAAGAACGTTTTTCGGGAACTTTCAAACACAATTTTCTGATGGGTGATTCATTAGCCTCTTTACAAACTTTAAAAAGTGATTTAATACGCAATTTACGGGGGAAAGTACTATGATGGACACATCACCATTTTTTGGTTTAAAAATATGAATGAAAAAGACACCTTTAATTTAAAATCAAATATTGCAATGTATTTTATTTACAAAATCATACAAATATAAAAACAAAAATCACAAAATTGATAGAATACCGTTTGTTAAAAATAATACAGCTCGAGAAGAGAAAACCAATTAAATCCATTTACAATAATAAACAATATCTACATTATACAATATATTTACTTTTTGTTTTATAGTGTACGAAATACAGGCCGTTTGTTCCTAAAATATATTGCTATTTAGCCGAGTCGGGCATCACCAAAAGTTTCACACGCCCACCACTATTTAATATTTTCGCCCCAATCTTACGATTACACTAACACTCAAGTGGGGAGGAATGTACACAATTCAAAGAGCCAATCTCACAAACACACACAATATAAAGCATCAAACGTTAAATCATTCTGAGTGAAATGTGAAACAAAACAACAAGTCGGGCATCCACAACCAACTCAGTTTTATTCTTTATTTAATTTACCGTTACTTATAAATAATGTAATTTCATTTGTTTTGCAAATAAACAGTTTATTATAACAATGTAAATTCCTATATTTTAGTTTTGTTCAGTTCTTTCCTTGAGTGCGTGTGTGTGAAATTACCTCTGGATACAAACTAATTTATTTTAAATATATATATTTACAAAAAAAAATAATAAGACAGAATTCTCAAACTATTTTTGTTTTGTATACTATTTTTGCAGTATAAATATATAAATAATTCGATGTACTTCATATACTTTTTTCCATTTTTGCTTTTATTTCTATAAAAATTAAATAACTAGTAAAAATAATAGGAATACATAATAATACCGTTAATAAAATAAGTTTTTTCTTCACACGAATTTTGTATTTGTTTTGGAATATTTTTAATCAATTCCAGTTTTAAAGCTAGAGACAGACGAGTCGAGTGCACGTATGGAAAAATAGGCAAGGCATGTTATTTTAAATTGAAATAAAAAATACACTTTTTGCACTTTATACATATTTCCACAGTATCTACAATTATTCACACCGACGTCCACATTCTCATTATTTGTTTTCCACAACACGTTTTTAATATTATTTTCAACATCAACAACAACAAACAGAAAACGTGTTTGATGAAAAAAAGTGAGACGACGTCGGCAGGAAAATTCACTAAAGAAAAACAAACTGCAAGTAATGAATTACACAGACAGGTTTCTCTTCTTTTATAAATTTTTCATCAAGCCAACTGTGCGAGAACCTGTGATAAAATGACGTTTGTTAGGTCCGAAGACAGTACATTCTTAATTTAGTCAAACTGTAAGACAAATATTTATAGTTCAGAAATTATGCTATGTCAAAATATAAATATACACATCGAACATCTCCCGATGTGCACTTTTTAAATTTTCAGACATTGGTTGTTTTAGAAAAGTGCTCAGTTCGAAACTTTTAATGTTCTAATGTTTTTTTTTAAAGTTCAATTTAAAGCTTTAAACAAGTGTTTTCCATTCCCAGGCTAAGCATGAAGTAAAATTTCGAGTTTAGAAAAGCCCCGTGAAAATTTGTCTCGGGTCGCGCAGCGACCCGAGACAAATTTTCTGGGCTTTTCTAAACTCGAAATTTTACTTCATGCGCCACGCGTATAAAAGACTAAAATATTGTGAACTCTATGTATATTTGAACTTCACTTGAAATTAGTGTTTTATACGCGTGGCGCATGAAGTAAAATTTCGAGTTTAGAAAAGCCCAGAAAATTTGTCTCGGGTCGCTGCGCGACCCTCGACAAATTTTCACGGGGCTTTTCTAAACTCGAAATTTTACTTCATGCTTAGCCTGGGAGTGGAAAACACTCGTTTCGTTTGAAGCTTCAAATTGAACCCTTTCGAAAATCAGCGAATGTCAGAAAATTCACAGCTAAAATAAATAAGAAACAGTAATGTGATTTTATAAAAATAATGACATACCATGGAATTGATCCAACAATTACGGATATTCCCTGTTTTTTTTTAAAGTTCAATTTAAAGCTTTAAACAAGTGTTTTCCACTCCCTGGCTAAGCGTGAAGTAAAATTTCGAGTTTAGAAAAGCCCTGTGAAAATTTGTCGAGGGTCGCGCAGCGACCCGAGACAAATTTTCTGGGCTTTTCTAAACTCGAAATTTTACTTCATGCGCCACGCGTATAAAACACTAAAATATTGTGAATTTTATGTATAGTTAAACCTCACTCGAAATCAGTGTTTTATACGCGTGGCGCATGAAGTAAAATTTCGAGTTTAGAAAAGCCCAGAAAATTTGTCTCGGGTCGCTGCGCGACCCTCGACAAATTTTCACGGGGCTTTTCTAAACTCGAAATTTTACTTCATGCTTAGCCTGGGAGTGGAAAACACTCGTTTAAAGCTTCAAATTGAACCCTTTTAAAAATCAGCGAATGTCAGAAAATTCACAGATAAAATAAATAAGAAAAAGTAATGTGATTTTATAAAAATAATGACATACCATGGAATTGATCCAACAATTACGGATATTCCCTGTTTTTTTTTTTTAAAGTTCAATTTAAAGCTTTAAACAAGTGTTTTCCACTCCCAGGCTAAGCATGAAGTAAAATTTCGAGTTTAGAAAAGCCCAGAAAATTTGTCTCGGGTCGCTGCGCGACCCTCGACAAATTTTCACTTTTACTTCATGCGCCACGCGTATAAAACACTAAAATATTGTGAATTTTATGTATATTTGAACCTCACTTGAAATCAGTGTTTTATACACGTGGCGCATGAAGTAAAATTTCGAGTTTAGAAAAGCCCCGAAAATTTGTCTCGGGTCGCTGCGCGACCCTCGACAAATTTTCACGGGGCTTTTCTAAACTCGAAATTTTACTTCATGCTTAGTCCGGGAGTGGAAAACACTCGTTTGAAGCTTCAAATTGAACTCTTTTGAAAAACAACGAATGTCAGAAAATGTGAAAATGCGCCATCCATACAAAACACTGATTTAAAGTGAAACAGTATGATTTGAAAACTTCGCCGTAAATCAGTGATTTAAACGCGTGACGCATGAAGTAAAAGTTCGAGTTTAGAAAAGCCTGAAATTTTAATGGAAACACTCGATAAAAGTTTTAATAAAAATAACAAATGTCTGAACATTTACTGATGAAAAATGAAAAACACACAGCTGGCTACATAAAAAGCCACTCACTTCATTACTTCCAACTTATTTTTCTGTTTATTAGAAATTACTTTACATTTTTTGTTTGGATTGATTGAGTTACTTGAAGATAATTATACTTTGATTAAAAAACACTTAGAACCTTTCTTCAATACTTTATTTTGTAACCATATACTGGTTACAAAATAAAGTATTGAAGAAAGGTTCTAAGTGTTTTTTAATCAAAGTACTTTACATTTGCTTTTTTTTGTTTTAATAAATAAAGTCAGCACAATCAATCAATCGCTTTTCATTTTAATACGGACGAGATTCATTATTATTTTAATTTTAGTTCAAATTTATTTACATCACAGATATTCACAAATTAAAAGTTAACAAAAAATTCATTTCCTTTATAAAAAATAATACAAACAAAAGTAATTTAATGTATCACACTTTGAGAGTTAAGTACACGTGTGTGTGTGTGTGTGTGTGTGTGTATGTGTTTGTTTGAGTGTAAGAATATAAAAATAGAGCTGCGGAAATTTTTATGAAACAAATCATACATACTTAAATAAATAATCTTAAAGTGCCATTCGATAATCACAATTAAAAAATAATAACAGGGAGTTTTAGTTTGTTGTTTTACAAACGACGGTAATGCTTACGTCGACGCTAAACTTGCTTGTTAAACAAGCAAGTTTAATGAAAAAGTAATGTTAGAATTTACTTTAAACGTGCTTGTTTAAAACAGTTAGTTTGCACTGAAACAGACAAGATTTCTTTAAAAGAATAAGTTCTGTAAAGAAAATTATTGTACAACAATAAACTAAAACTCCCTAATGTTGATTTAATCAACTAAACAACTTTTTTATAATAAATAATAATCTCAATAAAATCATGGTGTAGACATTAAATAATCTCAAATAAAATCATAGAATCATAATAAAGTTTAAGCATGACATGCAAAAGAGTTAAACTAGGTTTCAAAGTAGTAAAGCTTTTGTAAGTTTAATAAAACATTGTTTATGGCCTACTCAAATATTTTTTTTGTTCACAAATGTAATTTTGTTAAATAAGTATTTATAACTCTTTCACATGACGCTTAAATAAAAACAAATTGAATTAATTTAATTAATTCGAATTAAGAGATTCTTTTTTTGTATACAAAAATCATGTCATAATAAATTCTCACTCATAAATAAATACGTAACTGAACAACAAATAAAATTTCAATAATAACAATAATAAGACATTTTAAATTTGATTTATAATAATAATAATAAAGTTGAGTTTCCGTTTAATACTGATTAAAACATATTTGAATGTCGTTGCTTCTAGAGATTCAATTTTTTCATATTTTTGTATTCACATAGATTTAGATTTTTTTTTTATGTAAACAAAGATTAACAAACTTGGAGAGTACCATCCATCTGTTCGTACGTAACTTTGTATTTATTGTTTTTGTTCTTATTCCTTACCTCTAATTATTCAGGTTGTTTTTTTTTGTTTGGTTATTTTTAAATTTGCTAAATTTTGTTAGGGACTACAGTGTAAACTGTCGTAGGCTTTGACTTTTTCTGGAATAGCCGCCAGCTCAATTGGGACGCGGTTTTTCAGTTCTCTCAAGCTGCCTATGTAGAGGATTTTCCTATAAAACTTTGCACTGAAACAAAAACAAGATTTTTTTAAAAGACTAATTTCTGTAAAGAAAATTATTGTAATATGAGATCAAATCTGTATCTCCGATGTATGTAAATTTAAATAACACAATAAAACACTTTTAACTTTGTTTGTACAACACAATTTATTTTCTATGTGAATGCAGTTTTGGCAAATTCAGCTTGCCATTATCAAACATGTTTGATAATGGCAAGCTGAATTTGTCGAAACTGCAGTCACATAAAAAATAAATTGTGTTATACAAACAAAGTTAAAAGTGTTTTATTGAGTTAAATTAACATGTATAACGAAGTAGAAGCCTCCACAATTCAAAATAAATTTAAATAGTAATATTGTTGTATTCTCTGTGTTTATTGTACACGGAATTGTTGTTTAGGTCGTATAGAGGATATAGATCAGAGTTATTGTTTATCACTTTATTTTAACAAATAATCTTATCAACATTACATTTTTAGCACATGTGCTAACGCTTAATCATGATGGCGAGTGGCGACTGGCGCTGTTCCCGTTGCAGGTGTCTTTTACACTACTGAATACATAGGCGTACCAAAGGTGTACGCTAGTGGCGGTACGTATATAACAAATATAATAAAGATCTTACTTAATAAAAGAAAATTGATTAAAACACGTGGGTTGTTTTGAAGTTTTTTACTGAAATAAAAAAATGTTAAACAACCCAAGTGTTTTGAGTAGAATCTCTAATTAATTTCGACTGTTAAAGGTTAAAGAGATATGAAGACTATTAAATCTAATTGAAGTTTAAATAATATTTTTCTACTCCTATACTTAAATTGATTTATTAGACAGTTACTACTTGTATCGAAATGAGGGTCATTTCGATACAGATTTTCATTTCGATACAGATTTTCATATTTTCATTCACATCGTAGCAAGCTCATGCTGGGTATGATGGAATGACAATTTAAAATTGTCAATTTGTCAACGTACGTAATTGTATAAACATCGACAAAAATGAGCGATAGTGATAGTGAAATTGAAAATCTAACTCCTCCGAAGATTGTAGAACAAGCCTTAAAAACCTCAAATAATTTACTACCAGTAAAAAATTTATGAAAAATGTTACTCTCAGTTTATGGAATGGAGGAATAAAAATAAGGTTAGCAGCTTTTTGAAAATGTATTATTAGTTTATTTCGATGAATTGTGCAAGAAATTAAAATCCACAACTTTATGGACTCATTATTCCATTATTAAATCAACTTTATCCATTAAACTTTTTTTTCGTCATTTTCGGCCATTCCATACACGATTCTACAAGTATCAATATAAAAAATCAATTTTCGAGAACATCCCGTAAACTTCACATCGGCCAAGGTTTTAGATTTTTTGGGTACATATCCTTCAGATTTTCTTTTTAACAAGGCAAGCAATTTGAAATATTTGGATATGTCCACTTTGTGTTTAATGGATAAAGTTGATTTAATAATGGAATAATGAGTCCATAAAGTTGTGGATTTTAATTTCTTGCACAATTCATCGAAATAAACTAATAATACATTTTCAAAAAGCTGCTAACCTTATTTTTATTCCTCCATTCCATAAACTGAGAGGGCCGATGTGAAGTTTACGGGATGTTCTCGAAAATTGATTTTTTATATTGATACTTGTAGAATCGTGTATGGAATGGCCGAAAATGACGAAAAAAAAGTGCGGAAACCACGTTTAGCCCCATTTGGGGGCTCCGAAAGGGTGAAAATTGGTGTATTTCAACAGTGTTTTTTGGTGTGTACAAAATAAAATGTGGTGATTATATGTATTCGTTTCACAAAACTAAATGGTTTAAATGTGTTTTTATAAGGATAGGACTTACAGTTTGCTTAAAACTTTCACTTAAATATTACGATTTTTGACAGGTTATGTTATCACCTACTTCCATTGTTATTGTAATTGTCAACAACTTAACCTGCCAAAAATCGTAATCTTTAAGTAGAAGTTTTAAGCAATCCGTAAGTCCTATCTTTATAAAAACACATTTAAACAATTGAGTTTTGTGAAACGAATACATATTATCACCACATTTTATTTTTTTCCGGCTAAAAAACACATTTTAAGTAAACGGATTTCCAACCTTTCGGGGCCCCAAAATGGGGCTAAACGTTGTTTCCGCACTTTTTTTTCGTCATTTTCGGCCATTCCATCCGCGATTCTACAAGTATCAATATAAAAAATCAATTTTCGAGAACATCCCGTAAACTTCACATTAGCCAAAACCTTTACCACTGATGAAATAAAGCAATTTATTGGTGAAGCCCCAGACGTAAAATATTTATTGACCAAGGTAAGTTGATTTTAGTTTAAAATTTATATTTTAAACTGTTGTTTTCATAGTTAGTATGTATCTTTGGTGTTATGGGAGCTTGTAGAAGGCATGAGCTGCACAAGTTGGAATTAAAAGACGTAAATGATTTTGGAACAACTATTTTAGTCACAATTAATGATACTAAAACAAAAACAACGCGAAAATTTTCAGTTACCGGAAAATATTACGGTATATGCAAGAACTACATGAACCTTCGTCAACAACATTGTATAACCCCATCTTTTTTTACAAATTATACAAATGGAAAATGTACAGTACAAAACGTAGGAATAAACAAGTTTGGAAATATGGGCAAAGAAATTGCTAGGTACTTAAATCACACACTGCTTTCGTCGCAGTTCTGCCACAATATTGGTTGATGCTGGTGGTGACATCACCTCGCTAAAACGCCACGGTGGGTGGAAATCCACCGCAGTGGCTGAAAACTATACTGACGAGTCAATCCAAAATAAAGTCAACGTAGCCAATCAACTTTTGAATTCGATAGAACACAGCCAAACAAACAATTTTATAAACATTACTCCATCAGCATCAATAACAACATCCACCAACATTGTTTCAGAACTACCGAAATAATAACTGTACAATTCAAAATATTAGTATAAATCAAAAAGAATGATTAAAAACCTGTCATTTTTGTTTGCAAAGTTCTCATATATTGTAATTTAATTTTTTTTCATATAATGTAGTGTATAAAAATAATTTATAAGTTGAATATAAATTTAATAAATTTTGAAAATAAAACTTATTATTTTTCTATTGCAAGTAGTCGTAAAAAAATAGTGTATGCAACTCTCATTTAATGGCTATTAAGACACTCGTATTCATAACGACACTCGCTCCTTCGTCCCTCGTGTCGTAATTCTCATACTCGTGTCTTAATAGCTGCCATTAAATGATCGTTGCATAATATACTATAGTGAAACAAACCTAGTGTTTTAATTAATTTTCTATTATCTATTAAATGTTTCACTACAAGTTAAGTGAAAAATGAATTCTTCAATATCATAACCTGAACATTTGGTGTTGCAATGAATGTATTTTACAGCCTGATTTTACATTTAATCTCCCTTTCTTTTTTTATTTACCTGATGAATGGTTTTGCCATGAATAACATGGTCTTGATCCACAAAGTCGGATGCACAATGTACAAGTGACTTAGATTTTTCCTCAGCTTCCTTCCGACCATTTGATAACACTTCTTCAGCCAACTGAAAGAGGGCAAGCGCGTTGCGCCCCCATGCAGGTAAACCAAGACGTAATCTTCCGTGACTAAACGTTCTAGTGTCCACAATACGTAGCTAAAATGAAAGCACAACTTAGTAACCTGTACATTTTTAAATTTAAAAACCTTTTTATTTTTAAAAATCAAACAATTTTGTATTGAAATGTTTGTTTTTGTTATAAAAACTAAAGCTGAGATTCGAATACAAATAATTCAAATAGTCGAATATTTAAAAATGGATATTCTAATTACTAAATTATTCAGATATTGGAATATTCGAAATTTAAATATTTAAGTAAAAAAAAAAAAAGAAAAGACCTTTATTGGCATATCTCCACACTTTACATTACATTTACATTTACATTTGATTATCTCGTTACACTCCCGTATCCCTCTTACCCTCCCTTCTCTTTTCCCTCTCCCTCCCCAGCTTTTCCAACGTCCTTACCCCGCTCCCATCCTCCCTCATCCACTCCACTACCCTTCTATTCCCTTTCGCTCCCAGCCACTCCTCTTTCACCCCCTCACATTCCTCCGCCAAGTGTCCCCACGTATCCTTCCCCTGTCCACACCACACACACCTTCCATATTCTTCCCCCATCCATACTTTCCTTCCTCTCTCCTCCGATCCACACCTCGTCCTTGCCACAATCACCCTATCCTCTCTACCCCATCCCTTCTCTATCAAATACTTCGGCACCCTCCCATACACCTGCCACCTCCCATACATATCATTACACTGACTTCTGTCAATACACCCTTGCCTTTCCTGCCCTTCCACCTCCTTCCCTTTCCCCCTCACCCACTCATCCATCTTCACCCCTATTATATTTAAGTAATTGAATATGTTTTTAAGTGAATATCGAATATCCGTATAATTCAAATATTTCAATAGGTTTTTGAATCAATTTTCGAATACGTAAATTTGAAAAATTGAAAGTAGTATGTTTTAAACTTGATTTGAAATTAGTGTTGAATACCGGTAGCGCATGTAGTAAAATTTTCAGGCTTCTCTAAACTCGAAATTTTACTTCATGCTTAATCAGAGAGTGGAAAGCACTTGATATAAAACAATTAAAACCTTTAATACTGGTTTCTTAAAGAAAATGTAAAACTAACACAAACTGTAATTATTTTCATAGTCTTTATTGAATTACATTACTTATCTTGTTTTTATTTTTTCCTTTAGAAATTTAGTGTTCTCATTAAAAATTTTACTCCTTGATTAGGCATTAAGATTTCAGGCTTTTCTAAACTCGAAATATTTACTTCATGCGCCAAGCGTGTAAAACACTGATTTAATATGAAGTTTAAAAACATACTCAGTTATTATTAATTCATCACAAGATTAAAACAAAATTCATATTTTGATTAACCCATTAGGCGCCATTGATGCATATACGCAACATTATTAATTTTATGTTAATTAAATAAGTTAATTTATTATATTATATTATTTGAGTTGACTTAAAAATATATAAAGAAAAACGTAAATATTTTTTTATTTAAATATCTCTATTATTACCCAATTCAAAAAAAATGTTTTCAATGTATTTCTAACTTCACGATATTTCAGTGTTTTATACGCGTGGCGCATGAAGTAAAATTTCGAGTTTAGAAAAGCCCCGTGAAAATTTGTCTCGGGTCGCTGCGCGACCCTCGACAAATTTTCTACGCGGGGCTTTTCTAAACTCGAAATTTTACTTCATGCTTAGTCTGGGAGTGGAAATACTCATTCTAAACTTCATATTGCATGTTTTTATACAAAATCGACGAATGCCTTACATTTACAGCGTATACAATATGTAAATTTAAAAGAAAAATTCACAGTATGTAAAACAATAAGTCATTCTTAGAAATCATTAAAAGAAGTGTAAAATTTTACCTAAAATCAACTTTTTGAGTTAACTCTATAATTGCTCGACCGTTAATGGGTTAATGCTGGGAATTTTTTAAATTGAAATATTCAAATATTAATTCGAAAACATATTTAAAATCCAGTATTTGAAATATTTGAGAATTACAATGTTAGAATATTTCAATTTCAAAAATCCCCAATGTTATTAAAGTTTGGTTAAGGGGGTATTACCACTAGGACAGCGTTCTTTTTTACAGTTTTTCAGAATTTTTATTTTTGGGAAATTTAATACATGCGATCTTGCGGTTTCTTGCAACTTGTTTATAGATTCATAAACTATAAAAAATGAATTTTAATTCTTTTCAATCGTCCGGCTAAACCTCTAAATCTGGCCTCAAATAAGGCCGTGTCCGCCGTGTTTTTCCTCATGGCCGGAAAGATTTTTTCGATTCTGTGATTTGAAACGTAAAATGAAGTAGTAGTCATTAATCTGTATTAAATTATCTGGAGTTTGAACCACCGACAATAAAAAATCTCGATAAATAACAAAATGGAGGCCATTCGAAAAAAGTGGTCGCTTTTTGCCCCCCTTTTTCTGACTTTAAGGCTCTATGAAAAATATCAAATGTTAATATATTTGAATGACGGTGGTTCAAACTCCAGACGAAAATGTGGAGAACCGAACACTAAAAGCTCAAGTCAATCCGTTTCATAGTTTGAAAAGAAAGTTTCCGGCCAGCGAAAAAAAAGTGGTTTCGAGAAAAACGCGTTTAAAGTTTTGACACAAGTTTTAACTATTTTTCGAGATTTTTGGCTTTAGTCAGCTATGCCAGCTCTGTACACTAGGCCCTCCTCTTCCTCTAAAAACTGGGTTTGAATGATTTACTCCTGCCTGAGAAGCAGATGAAGATGACAAGAAGCTAGCTATGGAAATAGTTACGAATCAAACCATAACTTGGGCAATCAAATCATTCAAACCATACAAATCCCCAGGCCCGGACGGCATCTACCCGGCCCTACTTCAATGGGGATCACCTGCGCTTGTGGCTGTGCTGGGAGCCGTCTACCGCGGCTGCCTCACGCACCGCTACATCCCCAGGTTATGGAGAATGGTAAAAGTAGTATTCATTCCTAAGCCATGCAGGAACGACTATACGAACGCAAAATCATTTAGACCGATCAGTTTATCTTCATTCATGCTAAAGGCATTGGAGAAACTATGCGATCGACACATTAGGGACAATGTCCTCAAATCTAGGCCGATCCACCAAAACCAACACGCCTACACGCCAGGCAGAAGCACAGAATCTACTCTACATCTTGTAGTTTCAAGAATAGAAAAGGCGATAACAAACAGGATGACCACATTAGGTACATTTATCGATATTGAAGGTGCTTTCGACAAAGCATCCTTCCAAAAAATCGGGGAAGCACTCAACAGAACCGGTGTTAACAACATGCTTTGCGGATGGATAGGAAACATGCTCCGCAGCAGACACGTAACAGCATCACTAGCAGATGTCACAATATCAGCGTCGGTCACCAGGGGCTGCCCGCAGGGGGGGGTCCTATCCCCACTCCTGTGGACACTCTTGGTGGACGAACTGATCACAAAACTCAACATCCAGGGGTTCTACACTGTAGGATACGCGGATGACATAGCAATACTCCTCAACGGGAAATACGAGAACTTCCTATGCAATATAAAAACGAATTAAAATTAATATCGACTTTCTGCAAAAAGTTTGTCTCCAAATATTCATTGAAACAACTACTTCTCGAGCTAATACCCCGACAGATATTGAATTATACAATGAATATTTGCGTTACACGACAGCACTGCTGTTCTATGCATAATTTATATGCAGAACAGCAGTGCTGTCGTGTAACGCAAATATTCATTGTATAATTCAATATCTGTCGGGGTATTAGCTCGAGAAGTAGTTGTTTCAATGAATATTTGGAGACAAACTTTTTGCAGAAAGTCGATATTAATTTTAATTCGTTTTTATATTTTATAAATATTCTGCAACCTATTGACAAACTCAATTTATCTTTATGATAAATTATCTTTATGTGAAACTTCCTATGCAACAGAATGCAGGAAGCACTAAAAACAGTGGAAGACTGGTGCAACACCAACCAGTTATCGGTTAACCCCACAAAAACAGAAGTAGTGATGTTTACAAAGAAACATAAGATAGAAACTCACACACTACCAAAACTATCCAAGACCCAATTGAAGCTATCAAAGGAAGTCAAATACCTAGGAATCTATCTAGACTCAAAACTTAACTGGGCCAAACACCTAGAACACAAAACTGAGAAAGCAAGCAGGGCTTTCTGGCAATGCAGAAGGGCCATTGGCAATACCTGGGGACTATCTCCAAAGATAGCGTTGTGGATATACACAGGTATTATCAGACCAGCGCTCGAATACGGAGCCCTAGTCTGGTGGTCACGGACTAACCAACAAGGAGCAAAACTGAAATTAAATCACATACAAAGGCTGGCATGTACGTGCACAACCGGAGCCTTCAGAACAACACCAACCGCTGCAATGGAAATAATACTAAGTCTCCCACCTCTTGATATCCACATCAAGAGCACGGCGAGACTAACCGCAGAAAGACTGAGAGCCATGAACACATGGTCAGACCAAACTACGCCCGACGGCCACGGAAGCATACTCAAATGGGGACCACCCATGCTGAGAAGCAAAATAGACCAGAAGATACCCCAATACATCTTCAAAAAGAAATACGTCGTGAACACGGACCCACAAACAACACCACCGGACTATGTAGTGTTCACAGACGGATCCAAGACTAAGACAGGCTGTGGAGCAGGGATATACTCAGAGGACTTAGCTGTGCGAAAACGTCTTCCGATAACAGCACATGCTACTGCAACACAGACTGAAATTTACGCAATCCTAGAGAGTGCTAAAATTATAAAAGACAGAAACATCAGTGACCAGAATATAACTATCGTCACTGACAGCAAAGCCGCACTGGCAGCTCTAGACAAGTTCAGAATAACATCTGAACTAATACATAAATGCGTAGAAACCTTGAACAAAGTAGCAAATTCCAACCGCATAACACTAACGTGGACGAAAGGACACGATAACAGCCAGGGCAACAATAACGCAGACGAATTAGCACGAGAAGCATCGAAAATTACAACAAACCGTGCAGAAATAGGACTATCCCCTAGGTCCTTAGCCAAACGCATGCTAGAGTTCAATACTGCGAAACATAAAGAGAGATGGACAAACCTCACAACATGCAGCCAAACAAAGACATACCTGTTGGAACCCGACGGCCAAACAACAAAGAAGTTTCTAAAACTCACAAAACAGAAACTACGAATCCTAACCGGCTACATTACTAGTCACTACAACTTCCAGCATCACCTCGCAAAAATGGGAATCACCAGTGATGACATTTGTCGAGGATGCAAAGAAGAAGAAGAAACAGCGAGACACATTCTTCACGCGTGTCCGGCGCTGTCAAAAATAAGAACCACGTTACTAAGGGAAGAAGCCCCAAATCGTGAAGGACCCGGATGGCAATGGTCACCCGCACAGATCCTGGCAATTGCCGACTGTGCGGGGTGGGTCTAACCATCAGGGGGGAGGCACTACAACGGGCCCGACTGTGGCCTAAGTGGGTGCAGCTGCTGCTGCCCTCCCGCCAAATAATCCTTAATCCTTACTCCTGCCAGCGTTGTTGGATGGCCTTATGAGTTGCTGGAGTCAGGCAAAAATCGTCCCACATCTCGCGCTCCGCGTCGGTCCGCACCGGAAAGCCTTGGCTTGCAGGCCGATATGGATTCCCAGTGTCTCTATCGTCTTAAAAACTGCCGAGTATCCGTCGTTGAAAATGCTGGTAGCTATGAAAGACGCGATAGCGACGGTTTTTGCACCACAGTTGAGGTGCTTCGAAGTCAGCTTCCAGACACAAACATTCAAACTTTCGTTTGAGTTCTGCGTATTTCCACCCAGCCACCTACTCAGCATTGTTTACTTCAACAAGCAAAAATCTAACTAACGAATTCGCCTATTGTAAAACGGCTTTCGAACATGAAACTAGATACTATCAAGTATCAATACATGCAAAAAAAAAACAACAATTTTTTAAAACTTCTGAATGGTAATACCCCCTTAAATGAATGGATTTTGCAGTTATGTTTAATAACAAACACCTATTATCGATACTTACAGGAACAAGTTCTCCATCACGTAGTCATAATCGCACCTCGATCGGTCCGGTAAAAAGCACGCTGAGAAAATGACAATGGCCGTGTGTCCGCCAGCCCTTAAATAACCCCCATGGGATAGAACCCTTTTATACGGCTCTATAACCCTCATGTCGATGATCCTCTGCTCGCCCCCAGGCAAATTGACCTCCTGCCAGTGCCTTGACCGCCTCCTCTCGTCCCCAGCGCTCAACGGTTCGATCGGCTCGATGCACTCGCTCTCGTTGTTAACGTCCTCGTCCAGCTCCAAATTTAAATTCATCCCTTCGAAAACATCTTCCGAGTGCAACGAGTCGGGATTGCTGTCCAGGCTGGATAAATCACTGTCGTCGTCCACGCTGCTCATGTCGAGGGGGCCCACCGAGATTTTCCGCAGCTTGTTGCTCTGTTTGTTGTGGGCGAGGAAATTCAGATTGCCTTCCTTTTCGTTCAGTTTCATCGAGACGTTTTGCAGGTTCGAGCTGAGGTGGGCCTCATAAATGGATTTATCGTTTTCCGTATCGGAAAGTTCTGTTTGCGGGAGGTCCACCGGCGGCGAATTGTACCGAACAAACGGACTTTTCGGAAAAGCTAAAAACAAAAATATCTTTTACTGTGTTCTCAAGAATCACTTAATGAAACATGATTAAAATAAAATTTGAAATAAAAACACTCTTTTTGTATAGGTAGGACAAGTAACACTGATTTACACACACCGGCAAAATTAAAGGAACGGATACAACATTTAATTTTATTCATTAAATTTCTTTTTTTACTGGCTAGATCTAGACGGCGTCGCATTTCCTACTACCATATGTCATTTTTTAAAACATTACTTAAAACTTGAGACTTGTAATTACATGTTGACATCTCTTTAAGTTGTATAGTATTGTGTTAATTGTTGCCTTACATTTGAAACGCGTGTTTTCTTTGGACAAAAGTTCGTATTTTTTAATAAGTTATCGTTCGAATTTGTTTTTTTTATTTACAATCGTCAATTTGGTTATCAACCAGTTAATAATGGGTGATTTAGCACCGACTGATATCGCTAGGGCAATAGAAATGATCGAAAATGGTCGGACCTTCCGAGAGGTTGCCCAAATGTTTGGAAAATCAAAATCAACGATCCATCGCAGTGTTACCCGTTGGAGACAGACTGGTTTGTATGTCAGAAGACGAGGTCAGGGTAGAAAACGCTCAACCACTGCCATAGATGATCAATTTATAGCGTTGCAAACACTGCGAAACAGACGTCAAACTGCAGTTCAAACAAGAAACGTACTGGAAGAAGTTCGTGGAACCAATATAAGTGAACGTTCAGTAAGAAGAAGACTTAAAGAAGTTAGTTTGAAGTCGTATGTGCCAATAAAAGCCCCAAAACTTCAGAGAGGACATCGAGTAGCGCGACTAGACTTCGCTGGAGAATACCAGCATTGGAATAATGACCAATGGGGTCATGTTTTGTTTACGGATGAGAGCCGTTTCTGCGTAAATTCGATTGATGGTAGGGAAAGATTGTATCGACGTCAAGGAGAACAAAATGCACCATTTAATTTTACTCCTGCTGTCTCTTTTGGTGGAGGCTCAGTTATGGTATGGGGCGGCGAATGTTTAGGGGCACGCACAGAGTTGGTGGTGATTCAGGACGGCACTTTAAATGCGGATAGGTACATTAGGGATATCCTGCAAGACCCTGTGATACCTTTCACTCCACATATTGGGGAAAATTTTGTCTTAATGCAAGACAATGCTCGTCCGCACGTCGCTCGCTGTGTAATTGCCTATTTAAACCAAATGGGTATAACAAAAACAAATTGGTCAGCATGTTCTCCGGACCTGAATCCGATTGAACATGTCTGGGACATACTAGGTAGACGACTTAGGTCAAGAATTCCTGCTGTCCAAAACACAGAAGAAGTGAAAGCTGCTTTAATTGAAGAATGGGATAATTTGCCTCAAGAAATGATCGACGGCGTCATCAGAAGTATGGGAAGGCGGATGACTGCAGTCATAAGGGCTCGTGGAGGCAATACACGATATTAAAAAAATAATATGTTTAATTTCTCTTATTTATTACATGTTTAAACAAAGTCAAAGTGTATAATTCTTCTAGAGCAAAAACGCTACTTTTTGGTTTATTTTTTTAAGAGGTTTCACAATGGCACATAGCTTTGCAAAAGGAACTGCTTTTAGTTAGTTTACCTTGGTTGTACGACATGCCGCTGAAATTGCCCAAAAAAAAGTTGCACGGAGAAAAAAATATCGAATTTATCTGCGTTCCTTTAATTTTGCCGGTGTGTGTATTTAACTTAATAAGTTGACGCTACGTTTGTAACAATAAAAATATTGGCTCAGGCCACTGCTCAAGTTTTTGTTCCAATTATACAGAATAGTAAAGCAAACCGATTAGGGCTTCGGTTATATTTCAATATCAAATAAAATTCTACTGTAAATAAAAATTAGGTATGAAAAACGATGATAAATTAAAAGAAATAAAATAGATACACGGATTTATATAAAATATATCAGCTGGCAAAACTTTAGATGCATGTAGAAATGCAGTAATATAAGTAATTAAATTAATACTGTTTTATTTGTATTAAAATTATTAAACACTTAGCCATTTTGGGGGTTGTTGTGCAGGGGAGAAGCTTCTCCACCCACTTCAATGCGAGAGTCAAAGAGATATAGAACGTATCAGTGTTATTTATTTACATAGTCAAAACTCAGTATGTAGCATTCTCAATGACAAAGGCAAATAGACCCAATTTCACATCTATAGCAATTGATGGCATGTGTGTCGAGATCGGGGAGAGCAGGGCGGTTAAGTACCTGGGCATTATAATAGATCAACATTTAAAATGGAATAACCAAACTGACCACATAACAAATAAAATTAGAAAACTAATTTATAAATTCTATCAATTACGTGAATTCCTATCAAGAAAATTATTAATTATAGTCTATAAAAGTCTTGTTGAATCATTAATCCGCTATGGTATACTGGTATGGGGCGGAACGTACAAGAATCACTTACAAAAACTAACTGTAATTCAAAAGTACATCCTTAAGATTATTTTTAAACAAAAGAGACGCTACCCATCCCATCTATTATATTCTGTGAATGTACCCAATATTAGATGCCTGTACTTCCACAGTCTCTGTACATATGCTTATAAACATCGTAATGCCTTAAACTACATGAGATCAAACCATGACACACGAAGTAAGACTAGACTCTATATCCCTAATTGCAGATCAGCCTTTAGCCTCAGATCATTCACCTACACAATCCCCAAAACCTATACTCTCCTTCCCCAACATATCAAACAAAATAACAAAAAAAAATTCTCACAACTTTCAAAATCTTATATCTTCGAAAATTATCCTCAATTCTCAAAAATATTAGAATAATAAACACATATCATATATTTATTTTTCGGTACTCATTATGTAAACTAAAATAACATTTATGTATCATATATTGCACAAAATTTCTAAGAACTTCATGTCAGCACGCTACAAGTGTTCACTCACTTAGGTGCTTTGACCTATTATTGTTACATCTGGATATTCATTACGTTGAGCAGAACACTGCTCAATATAAAAGAAATATATTATAGAACGGATGTTAATTTGTTGAAAATATATGTACTCATGTTATCTAATAATAATAATAAAATAATAAATAAATAAAAAAAAAATATATATTATATATTATATATATAGTGATATATATTATTATACATATATTGTGCCCGCTGAGCCCGATGCTCTTTAATGTATATGTGAGTGAATTGGAAGAGGTGATGAGGAAAGGGCAGGCAGGGGGAGTGGTGATGGGTAAAAGTAAAGTATGGATGTTGGCATATGCGGATGACATTGTGTTAGTGGCAAGAGAGTATGAAGGGATGAAAGAGATGTTGAAGAGAGTGGAGAGGTTTATGAATAGAAGAGGAATGAATGTGAATGTAGTGAAAACGAAGTGGGTGAAGTTTAGAAATAAAGGGAGAGAAGGGAAGGTGAAAGAATTGGAGTGGAAGGGGGTAGTTATTGAGAGGGTTAAAACTTTCAAGTATTTAGGGTTTTGGTTTAAAGGAACGGGAGGGTATGAGGAGCATGTGAGGTGGGTGCAGAGTAAGGCGAGGAAGGCGTGGGGAATGGTGTGGGGCAAGTGGATGGGGAACAATATGACGGTTGCGTGTAAAATATGGGATGCGTGTGTGAGATCGGTGCTAATGTATGGAGTGGAAGTGTGGGGGACGAAAGGGTACGAGCTGATAGAGAGGGAGCAGATGTGGTTCCTGAAGCGCATGTTCTGGGTGGAGAGTGCTTCAGGAGACGAACAGAGAGAGGCTAGAGTGGGAGGCAATGGTGAGGGTGGTGAGGTACGAGATGAGATTGTGGGAAATGGAGGAAGAGAGATTGGTGAAGGATGTATGGGTGACGAGTGTGTGTGGGGGTGAGGGTAGATGGAGGGGGGAGAGGAGGAAAATGTATGAGAGGGTAGGGCTGTCGGAGGCGAAGGTAATGGAATGGCTAGGAAATGGGGTGAAGGTGGATGAGTGGGTGAGGGGGAAAGGGAAGGAGGTGGAAGGGCAAGAAAGGCAAGGGCGTATTGAGAGAAGTGAGTATAATGATATGTATGGGAGGTGGCAGGTGTATGGAAGAGTGCCGAAGTATTTGATAGAGAAGGGATGGGGTAGAGAGGATAGGGTGATTGTGGCAAGGGCGAGGTGTGGATCGGAGGAGAGAGGAAGGAAAGTATGGATGGGGGAAGAATATGGAAGGTGTGTGTTGTGTGGACAGGGGAAGGATACGTGGGGACACTTGGCGGAGTAATGTGAGGGGGTGAAAGAGGAGTGGCTGGGAGCGAAAGGGAATAGAAGGGTAGTGGAGTGGATGAGAGAGGATGGGATGGGGGTAAGGACGTTGGAAAAGCTGGGGAGGGAGAGGGAAAAGAGAAGGGAGGGTAAGAGGGATACGGGAATGGAGTAATAACGAATGAATTGTAAATAGTTTGTAAGATATGCCAATAAAGGTCTTTTTTTTTATTTACATATATTTACAAGGTAATTAATCGATATTATTCATCGGCGATGGCGTCGGAGTCGGTGGTTCGTCTGTATGCGGCTCTGACGTGGTACCGGCGTGGGTCGCAGGAAAGGATGCGGAAGGGGTCCACCACACCGTGATATCGTGGTGGACTGGCTGACAACTGGAATCCTTTCCTCGGTGTCCTCGGCTGGGGTGTGACAGGGCGGCTGCAGGCGTCCTGTAGTTCCGGTTCATCTGTGAGTGTGCACCAGGTGTTGCTGGTCCAGGGAGTGACGTCCTTGTGCGTCGGGGACTGTTGCCTCTCCTAGGTTCGTCGCGGTTTCCTCGGCGTCGGTGGCAGCGGGGATATCGGCCTCGGTATCGCCGGCTGTCGTTGCGCTTTTCGTCGGAGGTTCCGTGTGTGGCGGCTCCTGTTCTTCGATTTGGATTGAGATCTTCCGGTTGCCATGGAACTTGTGCTGTTCAATGATTTTAGTCGTTTATGTAAGAACAACGGTTCTAGCGGCTATGTGTGAACACGCTAGGTTGGTCTGACTTCTAGATAGGTGAACACGCTAGGTTGGTCTGGCTTACTGCGGCTATGGGTGAACTCGCTGTAAGTGAGCCAAGCAGACTGATTTGTTATCGCCAGGGCGAGCGTTTTTGTATCCTTCGGATTCCACCCAGGTAGCTGGTTCGAGCGGTGCGGTTGTATTTTTGAGTGCGCACGCTGTACCCGCTGGACCCGCGTACACCCCCACGGGTGTACGCGGGTCGCCTCGGGTACTTGCGTACGTTGGTGAGTCACCCTACTCACGACGTTGTTCCGCGCGCCGGTTCTCTGCACGGGTGTATTAAACCCCACAGCCATTTAACTACAAACTACAGCAGCCGCTGTTAAAAAAAACCTTTTTTTTCATTTTAATTAAAACAAACAGTTTTTTTTTTAACAAAACATGCATTTTCCATTGAAACAGCGTCTAAAACATTAACAATTAAAAACATGTTTAAAACGTGTTTAAAGCAGAACATAGAGGGCTTTTTTATTTTGAGTATACATATCCCGATAAGTAAAGCAGTTTTTAAATTTGCAGGCATTCATTATTTCAAAGCGTTAATTTGAGGCTTTTAACGAGTGTTTTCCATACGTCCAAAATCTTTAGATAATCGTTGTTTTCTTAAAAGGAGTTCAATTTGAAACATAAAATGAGTGTGTTCCACTCCCAGACTAAGCATGAAGTAAAATTTCGAGTTTAGAAAAGCCTAAGAATTTGGATTGGCCGCGTAGCGAAGCGGAGCGGCCAATCCAAATTAGGCTTTTCTAAACTCGAAATTTTACTTCATGCGCCACGCTTAAAAACACTGGTTTACAGTGAAGTCAAAAAAACATACACATACAACAACGATTATAGGCAACCTAATATACGTTAGAGTTATTGGGTTGCCTATAATCACTGTTTTAAACAATTTGTTTAGCGCAGAATTTGACTCACGTTTTATTCACATGTACATATTAGACTGCCAAAGCCGTATATTTTAAACTTCGCGATATTTCAGTGTTTAATACGTGTGGCGCATGAAGTAAAATTTCGAGTTTAGAAAAGCCTAATTTGGATTGGCCGCTCCGCTTCGCTACGCGGCCAATCCAAATTCTTAGGCTTTTCTAAACTCGAAATTTTACTTCATGCTTAGTCTGGGAGTGGAAAACACTCGTTAAAAGCCTTAAATTAACGCTTTGAAATAATGAATCGTGGAATCCAAATTTTCAGGCTTTTCTAAACTCGAAATTTTACTTCATGCTTAGTCTGGAAGTGGAAAACCCTCGTTTAAAGATTCAAATTGAAATCTTTTAAAAAACAACGAATGTTGTGAAATTTACAGACATGCATATGTATACCTGAAAGAAAAATTCCCTGTATTTAAAAATCATATTTATGCACACACAGTTGTGATATTTTATTGTTTTGGTTTTGGTTTTGGGTTTTACGCTGCTATGGCCTATCATGACGCCGGAGATTAGGTCTACAGCTATCCGGGAATTTTGCCGAACTCGGTGGGAGTTCCAACCCACCGGTAGGGATCTTTAACGTGCACGCAACATCCAGATATTTTATTGTAAATAAAATGTTATGTTTAATAATGTAATTTAAAATATTTTAGCTAAAATTTAAAAATGTAAATAAAAAATCTTAATAAAGTAGTATATCACTTAATTAAACACAGTTATATTCCTTTCTTCACTTTTATTTTTCTTGCTAGATGTACATTTCGGGTACTAAGTACCCATTATCAATAGCTAACTCAAGAAAGGAATATAACTGTGTTTAATTAAGTGACTTAACACCTTCACGTAACTCATACAACTACATTAAAGTAGTATATAATATAATTTAGCAGATTTAAGATAATAAAAAAACTATAAATAACTATAAAACCATAAAATCATACAGAATAATAAAGCAAAAATTTGAAGGGACATAAACGTTTTTAAACATTCAAGCCAGCCAGTTTTTATGTCTATATAGATATACTAGTTCCGCGGCACGGGTAGCACGATGCTTTAAAAGTTGTTTCTGGATGCGGCACAAGGCACATGCCTAAACGCAACTGTAACCTCGGCACAAGTGAATGCCGCGTGGCGATCAACGTGTTAAGTTAGGAACATTTTTCATTAAAAATATGACATTACTTATGTAAATTTTGTAGCTTTCGTGACTTATGTTACTTGTAAGGTAACTGTTTGTAACGACCGGAATAAGTGAATGTCACCGAATAAAATAATAACTTCTAAACAACTCGTGTATTCAAAATCAACCTAACGCTTACAGGTCGAAAAACATAAGAATTTTTACAAGAAAAATATATACAAGAAAATATACAAAAAATGGGGGGAGTATTTAAAAGTGGGGGACAAAAAGTCTTCGTTTCTTCCAGGGTGGAGATTTGGCATCGTTACAGGACCAGGTAGAAAAACAGGAACTATCCCTTTCGTCCCAAGACGTACAAGGGTGCACATTTTTCTGTGAACTGGTCAAGCAAATCCGTGCTTACGCATAAATTAGCGACTGCGCTATTGTCCATACTTCTCCACTGGGGGTGTATGGAATATCCTATTTCAGTATAAATGAAATTGCCAATTCTTGGTTGCAGAATACTTCAAACATTAAAAGTGCCGAGATTCTTTTCGCAATCTACAACAAGTTAGTCTTACAAAGACTATATCAAACACTCACTGAAACAACTACTTCCCGGGCTAATACCCCGACGGAGGGAATGGCAAAGCTATACTGAGGAGAGATAAATCTCGAAACGCGTCTATAGATGGCCTGAATAATTTGACCCAAATTGTTACATTTGCAGTAGGTTACTGTATGTAGCAGCGAACACTTGTTGTATAATTCAATGTCCGTCGGGGTATTAGCCCGGGAAGTAGTTGTTTCAATGAGTGTTTGATATAGTCTTTGTAAGACTAACTTGTTGTAGATTGCGAAAAGAATCGCACTTTTAATATCCTATTTCGGTAAACGGACGAGAATTTTTAAAGTAATAAAAATTCCTCGTCTAATCCGAACAACTTATTACCTAACCAAAAATTACATTCACTACGATCGTCACAAGATTTTTGTTTGTACTATTTGGTTGCTTTCAATGTAAAACTTGTACATAACTTTGAGGTTAAAATAATCAACTTACGTGGTAATGTCGGTTTAAACTCTGGTACTTCGGGTGAATCTAAATTCCAATTCTCGAACGACGTTCCCAATTGATCGTGTTCCGTACGGCTGTCCTCCGCCGCCAAAGGCGTGCTGCTGTGTAGAGTCTGCATGGCCGTTTCAGGAATCAACGGGTGGGAATTTGTGGCGTTAACGGTGATCTTCGTTGTTATGGTCCGGTGCGAGGGCGTCTGCTGCTGGTCATCCAGCGCAGCGCCCACGTTTTCCTCGGATGTTTCCGAGGATATGTCCATTTTTTCAGGACTCGTTTCCGCACTACAGAGAAAATCGATCACAAACTAGCCACTAATAGTTAATTGCAGAAATTAGCTATTAAAGAAAACTAGAGATATAAATCATTATTATTCTCCACACAATTATAAAATTTTCCATAATTGATCATTATTTTCATCATAAACAAAGTTATCAACAAATTAAAAACTGTTGGTTCGTTTATGGCTTAGCATTTCTTTTCACGTTCCTTAGTTAAATTCTAACACTTTTCAACAATTTACATTTCTGTGTCCCATTTTTTCTTTGCAATACTCTTCACTGTCTTGACAAATGTTGTAATAGAAATGAAGCCGATTGATGAATTTTTTAAGAAGGCAGATTTTATTTAATTTCCAATAACACTCACCTCATTGATTGATTAATTAATTAACTATGTACACAATAAAATATTCTTCTTAGTTTCTTTCCAGTTCAACAAATTACATAAATAAAAATCACACTACCCAAGAAATTATTTCTTTACTACCATTTTTTTTGACATTTACGCTGCCATTTTTAAAATGTTTATTATTACCAACACAAAGACACGTCAAAAGAAATCAGCTGATGTTGTTATATTTATTTAAATTAAATAGACGATGAACTAATATGAGATATTTTATTAGATAAGTTTCTAGTTTAAAATTTCTTCCAATTAGATTTAAAACCTATCAAATAATGAATATTCTATAGATTTTTGTCGCCATCTCTTGGCATTTGCGGCAACTTATTTACTTCCAACTCCTGTCGCAAAAAATTATGTCGTGATTTCTAATTTTAAGCTGTGCAAAAAGTGGCGCCCATTTTAAAATTAAATAAAATTTTAAAAAATAAACAAATCTTGAATTTCAAATGTACTCGTGAACATGTACCTATGAAACTTTAATTGAAATGTTATTCTCTGAAAAAATGTAAAATAACAAATAATAGACAAATAAGAGAATAAAAAAAATAGTAGTGAAACAAGCCAAGTGACTTTTATTTAATTATCAAACTTAAACTTTGTATAACTGAGGTTTTTATTGTAAAACAACTTGTCATTGTTAAACTAGAACATCTAGTTTAATAATGACAAAGTTGTCGAAACTAAACTCACAATAAAAACCTGTTATACAAAGTTTAAGTGTTTTATTTGTGTAAATATTAATGTATAACAAAGTAGAAGTCTCCACAGTTAACACTGTAATTAAACCGTTAATTTAAAATAAGTCTGAACCACAGATGGTCATAGTTAAATTTTAAGCTACCATACCGAGCATTTTCACTCCTAGATTAAGAACGCATACAAATATTAAGTTTAGAAAAGCCGTGGATTTAGATGCGGAACAAAGCATAATAAATTGCTCCGCTTCATTATTCACAAATCAACCAAAAACACTTTGAGGATCTGCGAAATAACTATACAACAAATAATTTGATGGAAAAAAAATCACTCATTTATGAAAAATCTTTATTAATTTTTATTAAATCCAATGAACAAAAAAAAACTGAAAACACGTACCTCTACTCTTTATAATTTTTATAATCCATAAGAAAATATATGTATGTACGAAAACTCAAAAAAGAAAAAAAAACACTAAACACTAAATATTACACACTAATAATAAAAAAAGAAGAAACTCAGAAAATGGAAACGTCCTCAGAATGGTGCTCTCTTTCACTTTTTTGAAAGATTCAAAATCCAAACTATGAAGGCACATCAACCGAATGTAGTTACACGTGTGTGTTTGTTTATATAAAAAAAACGGGCCCTTCGATAGTAACAATAATTTCAAAACGTTAATATTTATCAGTTCAAAAGGAAAAGTCGTTGGGTGCACGAGAAATAAAGGATTTTACATTTAAACCAACGACAGAAGTTTCGGTGATTAATCCAATTAAAAGCGCCATGAAGATTAGAACAACGGGATGTATTTAGGTGAGGTTGTTTTAATTTACTCACTCTTCGTTTATAGTTACATTACACTTTTAAATTTAACAAATATTAAATGTTTAAATAATTTATCAGGGTAAAACTACCTCTACACCTACCGGGTAAAAGAGGAACGGATTATGATGATGGTCAGGATAAAGATAACTTATTAAACAATTAATTACTTTTAACATTAAACCAATGGTTTTTTTTTTATCTTGTGCTGGAGGCGGTTACTTTGTGATACATTGTAAATATTTAAATAACACTGATTACTTTTTTGTATTTACTTTTTATTTTGTACTGTGACTAGTTTCGACTCAACAGCGAGTCATTCTCAAACTAAAGTTAATTTGAGAATGACTCGCTGTTGAGTCGGAACTAGTCACAGTACAAAATAAAAAGTGAATACAAAAAAGTAATCAGTGTTAATTATTTAAAGGCTTTTTTTTTAATAATCCCGTTATATAAATGAAATCTGATTGGATACACCTTATTTCCATTTTTCCTTCTTTTTTTTCTCTCTTGTGAACAAATTCCTTACAAATATTTAATTTATGGCAGAAATGAAAGAGACGAATAAGTCGATTAAATTCAATGCAAAAATGTGCCTAACAATATTAAAACACATTATCGACACACTTTCTCTCTTCGTCCCCTCTCTCGCTCGTAATTTTTCTTAACCTTTTTTTTTTTTAAACGTAAACTTTTTTTTTGTACAAGTACTTATAGTCTAAATGCACGCTGTCGGGGCGAGCGTGTGAACGTGTTTAGGCGGGCTGGGAGTGTGTGCCTCCTTTCTTGCCGATGAGCGACTTGTGGATGTGCGGGATGACGCCGCCGCCGGCGATCGTCGCCTTGATGAGGCTGTCCAGCTCTTCGTCCCCTCGGATGGCGAGCTGCAAGTGGCGAGGGGTGATGCGCTTCACTTTTAAATCCTTCGAAGCGTTACCAGCCAATTCCAATACCTTTAATTTAAAAAAGTTGGGTTAACCGCCGTGCCAGAAATCGGCAGATCCGTCACTACTTTTGCATGCATTTTTTACATGCAATTAATAGCATTTTAACAATGGAAACAATATAAATATAATTTGAAATAAAACAACACAGTTGGGAGGGTTTTACTTTTATTGTTGAACACTGCAACATGTTTCACCATACAGTGGCTTCATCAGGCAGATGAAATAATAATCATTATTTCATCTGCCTGATGAAGCCACTGTGTGGTGAAACATGTTGCAGTGTTCAACAATAAAAGTGAAACCCTCCCAATTGTGTTGTTTTTATTTCAAATAGTATTATGGAGTTTCATCATGTATCAGCCTCATCAATTAAATATATAAATATAATCAAAAAACTCTAGTACCCTTACAGGTTTTGAGTGTAAGCAATAATATTTAAAAATTGTTGCTAAAATGTTTATTTATCGTTATGAGCTTTAATTGTGAGGGCTACACTAACCACGCAAAATTAGAATTAAATCTATCGTGGAATAATATATAATTCCATCGTACGAGTTATATATAACTCTTGCAGCGCCGTAGTCTACAGTATATAAGAATTGTATTCAAATCAACTAAAAATTAAACTATTTTGAGGTTAAGTTGAAATAACACTTTCTGCGAAGAAACGACACATATCTTTTTGCAGTTACTAGGTGGAGAATTGAAAATTTAATAATTATAATATTTTTATAAATACATGTGAAGACAGAATAGACTTACTTCGGCAGTGAGATACTCGAGGATGGCAGCCGAATAAACTGCAGCGGTGGCACCGACTCGTCCGTGGCTCGTAGTGCGGTTCTTGAGATGTCTGTGTATCCTTCCGACGGGGAACTAAACATACAAAAATAAGAACCACCATAAAATCAAAATAATAAAACATATAATTTAAGAGGGACTACTGCCAGCCATGGGCGTCCGTAAATCTTTTGCAGGGTGGGGCAAAGTGTAATAATAATCAGGTTAAAGTTCGAAATACATGTCCTTAGCATGCTTTAAAAACATATTATGAACTTCATGATATTTCAGTGTTTTATACGTGTGGCGCATGAAGTAAAATTTCGAGTTTAGAAAAGCCTGAAAATTTGGATTTGCCGGTCTCGCTTCGTTTTGTCTGGCAAATCCAAATTTTCAGGCTTTTCTAAGCTCGAAATTTTACTTCATGCTTACTCTAGGAGTGGAAAACACTTGTTTAAAGGTTCAAATTTAACTCTTTTCAAAAAAAAAACAACGAATATCAGAAGATTTACAGCATATATGTTACAGTAACTTCATAAAAAGGACATTTTATCATCGATATTTGTTTTTGAGTTTCGTGAAGAGTATAATCATAAATAATTAACACTGTTGTATCCTTTCTTCACACTTTATGAAGAAAGGATACAACATTTTATCAACTTCTGGTTATAGAGCGGAAACGGTTAGAGATAGATCAGAAACGGTTTTGCAATATCTCTTCAAATAAAAAAGTTTTCCATATGTGGCACCTCCAAAATGCACCACCCTGTACATATCATGATTTCTCGTTGCAAATTTACAGACATTTATTGTTTTTATAAAAGCTTTTAATTTGAAGCGTCTAACGAGCGTTTCCAATCCCCTCTGCTTCGCTACACGACCAATACAAATTTTCCGGCTTCGAAATGTTACTTCGTGCACCAGGCTTACAAACACCAAAATATCAAGAAGTTCAAAATATTTTACTTCAGTTTGATCTCGTGTTGATTAATTTTGCAAACGTTCATATGGAAAAACCCAGTATATGGCTTCTAATATTAATAGAGAGTTTTAGTTTATCATTTTAGAAAATACGGTACGGCTAATGCCTGCGCTAAACTTGCTAGTTGCCCGTAAACCGTCTGCGTTACCGGGCAACAAGCAAGTTAACGTAGACATTAGAGTTACCGTATTTCATAAAACGATAAACTAAAACTCCCTAATATTTATATAAACTTCGTTAATGGGCGCATTCATCAGATAACACTGTTGAGGAGTTTAATGCCAACTGTTGGGGAATTTTTTGATGAACGTACTGTCAACAGCAAACACATTCGTCATTTTTCTAAGCGTACAAAATAAAATTGGCATAGATACCAACGTAAAGCGTAAAACAATTCAAACATATTAAGAGTTTCTTCTGATATTCGTTGTTTTTTTTTAAAAGAGTTAAATTTGAATCTTTAAACGAGTGTTTTTCACTCCCAGAGTAAGCATGAAGTAAAATTTTGAGCTTAGAAAAGCCTGGAAATTTGGATTTGCCAGACAGAACAAAGCAAGATCGGCAAATCTAAATTTTCAAGCTTTTTTAAACTCGAAATTTTACTTCATGCACCACGGGTATAAAACACTGAAATATCATGAAGTTCATAATTATTATTATTATTATTAAAGTTTATTTATTTTCACCAAGTAAAATCAACAGGTTGTTTACAATCATTACAACTAACATTACAATGAATATTTTACAAAATGATCCTACCAGGCGGAAAATAAAAAGGTATGAATTCAGCGCAACCGAAGTGCGGCTGATCTTCCATTCAACCAATAAATTACCGTAACAAATGTGATGGATTCAATATAACAAAAAAAGTAAATAAAAATCATAAGAAATAAAAATTGAAGAAACGAATGATATATTTTGGATTACACAGCAGTACCTGTAATATGTTTTTAAAGCATGCTAAGGACAATTATTTTGAATTTTAACCTGATTATTATTACACTTTGTTTACTAAAGACGGCTCATATTTGGGAACAGACAAATGGAACCAAATGATTTCCACGCGCAACGTCTGAAGGACCTGCACAAGCTAGTGCAGGGCATCGAGTTCGGAATAGTTGCGTGAGTGTAATAATATTAGGGCAGTACAATAAGTCACCTAGGCTGCAATGCATCCGGATCCGAAAGGAAGATGGCCCCCACAGGAAAAAAAAAAAGAGTTTACTTTTCTGATGAATGTGCCTAATGTTACAGATTTCATTTACATCAGTTCATTTCAACAAATTGCTTAACACGTGATAATTTTCCTCAAGTTTTAAGACAAAATTCCCTTAAAACGAAATTCCAGGTTGGGGCAACTGCCCCCTTGTCCATGACAAGTAAGCGAGTAAGCGTATGCTTGCAGCAGCACAAGCGCAAATCCTGTAAAAATTGGCATATTTTAAATCGTCTTACGGGATGGAGAACAGTACGTAGTGCACACTGGCCCAAATATGCGCCAAATGCAAACGAAATGTGACAAATGCATTCGTCGCATCTCGTATGTCTCAACGCGGTATCACATTGAGTCAGAAAACGGGCCAATTTTGGGACATACGATTTGTGTCAAATGCATTTGTCACATATCGTAGGTATTTGACGAATATATTGGGCTAGTGTGCGCTACGTGCTCCATCCGATACGACAAATTAAAATGTTCCAATTTTAACAGGACTTACCCACGAGCCACTGCGAGCATGCGCCTACTCGCATCACTATTCATGACTACTGTCCTACCTTTAGAAATAAAAAAAGTAACATTTCAACATGAAAAGTAAACTGTGATGTATACTAAGGATTTTAACTAGTCTAGTGAAATTGGCTGTGATAAGAGTGAAAACTGAAACAAGCACAATGCGCAGTGGCTTCACCCCTTGCCTCTGCTAGCACTGGGTTTATGTTTAGGTATTTAGGTATATTGGGTTGCCTATAATCGTTGTTGTGTATGTGTGTTTTTTTAACTTTACTGTATATCAGTGTTTTAAAGCGTGGCGCATGAAGTAAAATTTCGAGTTTAGAAAAGCCTAATTTGGATTGGCCGCTCCGCTTCGCTGCGCGGCCAATCCAAATTCTTAGGCTTTTCTAAACTCGAAATTTTACTTCATGCTTAGTCTGGGAGTGGAAAACACTCGTTTAAAGCTTCAAATTGAACTCTTAAAAATAAAAACAACGAATAACTAAAGAATTAAAGAAATCAGGCTTTTCTAAACTCGAAATTTTACTTCATACGCCACGCGTATAAAACCCTGAACTATTTAAAAAAAAAAGGCTTTACCAAACTAATATGTAAATGTGATTAAAATGTGAGTCAAATTCTGCGCCGAACCAATTGTTTAAAGCAGTGATTATAGGCAACCCAATAACTCTAACGTATATTGGGTTGCGTATAATCGTTGTTGTGTATGTGTGTTTTTTTTTTAACTTCGCAGTAAATCAGTGTTTTTAAGCGTGGCGCATGAAGTAAAATTTCGAGTTTAGAAAAGCCTAATTTGGATTGGCCGCTCCGCGTCGCTGCGCGGCCAATCCAAATTCTTAGGCTTTTCTAAACTCGAAATTTTACTTCATGCTTAGTCTGGGAGTGGAAAACACTCGTTTGAAGCTTCAAATTGAACTCTTAAAAATAAAAACAACGAATAACTAAAGAATTAAAGCAATCAGGCTTTTCTAAACTCGAAATTTTACTTCATGCGCCACGCGTATAAAACCCTGAACTATCTTAAAGTAAAAAATATACGGCTTAAGCAAACTAATATGTAAATGTGATTAAATCGTGAATCAAATTCTGCGCTGAACCAATTGTTTAAAGCAGTGATTATAGGCAACCCAATAACTCTAACATATATTGGGTTACCTATAATCGTTGTTGTGTATGTGTGTTTTTTTAACTTCGCAGTAAATCAGTGTTTTTGAGCGTGGCGCATGAAGTAAAATTTCGAGTTTAGAAAAGCCTAATTTGGATTGGCCGCTCCGCTTCGCTGCGCGGCCAATCCAAATTCTTAGGCTTTTCTAAACTCGAAATTTTACTTCATGCTTAGTCTGGGAGTGGAAAACACTCGTTTAAAGCTTCAAATTGAACTCTTAAAAATAAAAACAACGAATAACTAAAGAATTAAAGAAATCAGGCTTTTCTAAACTCGAAATTTTACTTCATACGCAACGCGTATAAAACCCTGAACTATTTAAAAAAAAGGCTTTACCAAACTAATATGTAAATGTGATTAAAATGCCTAACCAATTGTTTAAAGCAGTGATTATAGGCAACCCAATAACTCAAACTTATATTGGGTTGCCTATAATCGTTGTTGTGTATGTGTTTTTTTAACTTCACTGTATATCAGTGTTTTTAAGCGTGGCGCATGAAGTAAAATTTCGAGTTTAGAAAAGCCTAATTTGGATTGGCCGCTCCGCTTCGTTGCGCGGCCAATCCAAATTCTTAGGCTTTTCTAAACTCGAAATTTTACTTCATGCTTAGTCTGGGAGTGGAAAACACTCGTTTGAAGCTTCAAATTGAACTCTTAAAAATAAAAACAACGAATAACTAAAGAATTAAAGCAATCAGGCTTTTCTAAACTCGAAATTTTACTTCATGCGCCACGCGTATAAAACCCTGAACTATCTTAAAGTAAAAAATATACGGCTTAAGCAAACTAATATGTAAATGTGATTAAATCGTGAATCAAATTCTGCGCTGAACCAATTGTTTAAAGCAGTGATTATAGGCAACCCAATAACTCTAACATATATTGGGTTACCTATAATCGTTGTTGTGTATGTGTGTTTTTCTAACTTCGCAGTAAATCAGTGTTTTTGAGCGTGGCGCATGAAGTAAAATTTCGAGTTTAGAAAAGCCTAATTTGGATTGGCCGCTCCGCTTCGCTGCGCGGCCAATCCAAATTCTTAGGCTTTTCTAAACTCGAAATTTTACTTCATGCTTAGTCTGGGAGTGGAAAAAACTCGTTTAAAGCTTCAAATTGAACTCTTAAAAATAAAAACAACGAATAACTAAAGAATTAAAGAAATCAGGCTTTTCTAAACTCGAAATTTTACTTCATACGCCACGCGTATAAAACCCTGAACTATTTAAAAAAAAAAAGGCTTTACCAAACTAATATGTAAATGTGATTAAAATGTGAGTCAAATTCTGCGCCGAACCAATTGTTTAAAGCAGTGATTATAGGCAACCCAATAACTCTAACATATATTGGGTTACCTATAATCGTTGTTGTGTATGTGTGTTTTTTTTAACTTCGCAGTAAATCAGTGTTTTTAAGCGTGGCGCATGAAGTAAAATTTCGAGTTTAGAAAAGCCTAATTTGGATTGGCCGCTCCGCTTCGCTGCGCGGCCAATCCAAATTCTTAGGCTTTTCTAAACTCGAAATTTTACTTCATGCTTAGTCTGGGAGTGGAAAACACTCGTTTAAAGCTTCAAATTGAACTCTTAAAAATAAAAACAATGAATAACTAATGAATTAAAGCAATCAGGCTTTTCTAAACTCGAAATTTTACTTCATGCGCCACGCGTATAAAACCCTGAACTATCTTAAAGTAAAAAATATACGGCTTAAGCAAACTAATATGTAAATGTGATTAAATTGTGAATCAAATTCTGCGCTGAACCAATTGTTTAAAGCAGTGATTATAGACAACCCAATAACCTAATTCTTATACTAAGGATTTTAACTAGTCTAGTGAAATTGGCTGTGACAAGAGTGAAAACTGAAACAAGCACAATGCAGTGGCTTCATCGGCTTCGCCGCTTGCCTCTGCTAGCAGTGATAATAATAAAAATCATATACAAATTTTAAAAGCATTTCATTTTATGAAGAGATATCTAATTGAATTTGGGTGAGTAACCTTAACTTGAAATAAAACAGTTTTAACCTTTCTCAACAAATTCGTAAAGAACAGTTGAGAGTTTTATTTCAATCAATTGAGTGAAATTTTCTAAAGTAAGCGTCGGATTTCGTGGATAACAAAACAAAAACAGGAGATCCGAACCAAACAAAAACAAGAGCGGTAAACACACGAAAATGAAAGGAGAGGGAAGATGGAAATACGAACCTAACCTATCTGACTTGGAAAATACCGATCAATTTGAAAAAGATAAACGGAATCACGGAATAACCGACAATTTCTCTAGAGATTCGCATACCTGTAATCCAGCCCTGGCCGATCGCGAAACGGCTTTCGCCTTCGCCTTGCCGGAATCCTTGCCCGCTTTACCGCCAGCCTGGAAAAATTAAAACAACACTGATTTTACCAATTTCACTCCAACGGAAAAGCACACACTGTATTCAGCACGTTTCGGGCACGGTTTTTCGTCGATTTCGTGGGAAAAACTCACCATTTTTCGGGGAGATTGTGAGAGGAGATGATGACGCTACCAGAAATAGGACGGGTTCTAACGAACAACACACGCCGCTCGCGCCAAACTGCCGCGCCGGCCAATCGGAGGTGATTATTCGGGTCACGTGTCCGGGACGGGCCAATGGGGGAGCGCGTCGGTGGTGGGAAGCCAATATGGCCGTTATCGATTGTTTCGCTTACGCGTCTCGCTGTGGTTTTCCACTGGAGGTGCATTCTTTATTAAATTGGAGGGAAAATGTTTTGGCTGATGTACGCGGTCGATTGCATGATATCACAACATTTTTGTTAAAATTAAAGGTTAAAAACAAAGTTAATCCATTAATTTTCTCTAAAATAAATAACAAATATTGGATATCAATAATCTATGATTTCATAATTATTCGAGCTTACATAATTTATATTAATTATTCTGCTTAAACAAATATGAATAAAAACGATACATGTCTTCTTTACTTATTGAATTTATTTTTAATTAAATTTCTTCGTAAATTAACCAATTATATTCGTGTCTAGACTAGTGGTGTAAAATTACCGATAATTTAAAATTGGGTAATATTCTTGGTAATTTGAAATTTGACATAAAACTTAATGGAAAAGATTGAAAAATTCTATGTAAAGGGAAATTAAAAAGTACAATTCATAGTAACACTTTTTTTTAAACGTATGACAGTAAAATTGATACTTTCAACTTTCCTTTATTTCGTGTTATTACAAAAGTGTACACTCGTCATGGGTAAGATACATAAAATATATCTGTTTTTTCTTGCGTTTTTAACTTTACATTAAATCCGCGTACGCGCGCCTGGTGCATGAAGTAAATATTTCGAGTTTCCATAGATAATAAACAGCCACGTGAAATAATCATATCTTCGAATCAAAAGTAAAACACCAACGAGAACTAGTATTTTCTCGCGCACTTACGGAATTTTACCGTTAAACGACATATACGATTAATTATACATTGTCTGTTTGCATTTCAACTTAGTGAGTTTTACCTTTAAACCGATTCAATTATTAATCACACATTGTCTATTTATATTTCAAACGCAGGTATGTTTAGTGAAATTGAATATATGTGTGTGATTTCTTTTTCTCTGGAATTTGCGAACTGCACAAAAACAGCAACACGTTTTCTATTTAATTTAATCAATTTGATCGATTTAGTAGAGGTGCAATATCAGAAATGTAAGCACGCGGTCAATCATTTTCTTAAAATAATTCTAAATAAAATGCAATTGTACATTTTATGAACGCGAGGTAGTAATTAGTATTCCTAATAGTGATTGTTAGTGTATAACTGTGCTTTGCAACGAGAAATTAGTTTGTGTGTGTTTTTATCAATGTGTGGTAATATATATATAATCAGTATTCCCTTTTACCATATGGTGTCGGGTTCAATGTGTGGTAATTCAAAATTAAATCATTGAATGGATTTTGTGTTTGTATCTTCAACAGCTATATTTTATTAATTTATTTTAAGCATTTTGATGAAAATCACACACTGGTAGGAGGATTCATGTTGAAGAAGGATGATTCGTTTCACTAAATAAATAAAAGTTGGTGATGTAATTACTCGATTTTTAAATGTTGAACTTGTCCATTTGAAGTATAGTATACAATTTCAAGAATCAATTTGGATCTAAGAATTTGCGTACAAATAAATTGATTAGGAGGTTTACAAATAAGTCGCCTATTTCCAAAAACCCTTAAATCCATTTGAAATACACCGATTTAGGGGTTTTGTAAATAGGCGACACAAATATTCGGGGGTAATAAGAATAAGAAAAGATAAATACTTGTCAATAAAACACTTTAACCTTTGTTTATTTTATTCGACCCAGTTCCGTACCTCAAACGTTAAGTTTAACAGCTGATTGGTTTGTTAAGATAAAGGTCGACGATAACGGCCGAGCCGACGTTTCTGAATAATTTCGTATTCCGTATCGATACCCAACGTTAAAAGAGAAGATAGTTTTGATACTGGCTTAGAGAGAAAAGGTGATAGTATTTTCAACTAGTAATACAAAGACAACAAACTTTAACATTCCACCAGCTTTCTGACGTAAACATTTAACCTAGGTAAAAGCGCGAATTTCAGTCCAAGCGTAGCGGAAAAAACAAAAGTAAAAATCCAAATTTGTGAATAAAAAGTAAATCCATCGTATTGCAGACATTTACAACACTCCTAAATAAACCTACAGAGATTTTATTTAGCATCATAATTCGTTAAAAAATATATAACCTAAAAATAGGGCTATAGAATAATTGTTTTCCTGATTATTCTTTCACTTGGCTTACAAATATATACTAAACCTTCGAAGTTCAGTTCATCCGCATCCATAAACACTATTTAATCGAGAAACTGCGAAACCGTTATCATAACATAGATATTTAGTCAATACAAATTGACCGGTATTAAAAAAACAGTTAAAACATATTTGTCGAACATTTTATTTCAGAATCTCGCATTTTTAAATATCGTTAAACAACAGATTTAATTAAAAAATGCAAACAATAATCATTAGTAATTGTAATTTACAAAATATTACCTAGGAATTTTAGGTAGATTATGTGAAATATATTAGTGTATAATTAATCATATTGTGTACATAACAAGTTTAAAAATGGTGATGTGTCCATCATAGTACTTTCCCCCGTAAATTGCGTATTAAATCACTTTTAGAATATTTGTAGCATTATTATTTTCAAAATGTCTTCAACTTTTTGATAACTACAACTTTTATTTGAAACATTTTTCAATTGGATCAACACATACTGACACAAACCAATGACTAGATAAAAAACACTATTTATTGAATATCTCAAAAACTAAGAGTGCTATGACAAAAAGTGAATCTACAAAAAATCTTTAATATTTTATTACCTACAACTTTTATTTGAAACATTTTCCAATTGTATCAACACACACACTGACACAAATCAATGGCTAGATAAAAAACACTATTTATTAAATATCTCAAAAGCTAAGAGTGCTATGACAAAAAGTAAGTGAACAATACATCTTCATTTTGTTATTATCTACAACTTTTATTTGAAAGAATTTTTTGTTTGATGAACATTTATTGAACAAATCTGAAAAAACTGAAAAACGCTAAGAGTAAAGTACCACTTCCGGTTTTCCGATTTTCACCAAAAGCTTTTCAGTTCTTCCGATTGTGACAAAAAGCTTAAGTTTCAAGTTTCATCTCGATATCTTTAGCGGTTTTTGCTGTACAGCGCACACAGACAGACAGACAGACAGACAGACATTTTTCAAAAATGGTCTTATTCGACTCAGGGGACCTCAAAACGGATATTTCCGCTAAAATTTTTGATTTGAAAATTTTCACGAAAACAATACTTTCCCTTTGTATTACATACGGGGGAAAGTAAAAATGTAATTGAAATATTTTTGAAAATATTTAATTTAAAGTATCGTTCTAAGAAAGGTGTTTGGTTCGGTACTGCAGGCCGTTTAGTCTCAGTGCGCGTGCGCCAAAATACATTCGGCCGAGTCCACAGGGTGTCAACAATATAGGAAATTGCCAAACCAAAATTTCTTCCTTGTCTAACAACAGTAAAATGCCTATAGCTCTATTTGACCGATGGTTTACCCAAGGATCACGGCGGCGCCACTAGAAAATTATAATAGGAAACTGTAAAAATGCTTTAACAAAAATGCTCTAACAAAAATTCACTAGATGTCTCTACATCTGTCTGTTTACCTCCAATTTTGTGTTCTACACGTGACACGCCATTTGTAATTAATCTTTTGCTTTTGCTCTGCAGATTAGACCGATTTTTCTGGATATTTTTGAAACCAAATTTGCAATGTGAGTCGAGAGAGAGAGAGTGAAATATTGCATGATTTGTGGTTGTGCAAAAGATGAAGTGAAGAAATTGTTCTGTTTAGCACGAAATCCGAAATTGTAATTATTTCAAAATATTTACAATTACTCATTTTATCCTCATTACCATTACCATTTATATTCACCGAATACTTATATTATTACAGAATTACATAAAGCGAAATCGCGTAAGTGAGTTTTGATTTTAATTTTAAAATATGGGCTATAGCTTAAATATGTAACAATGCACGCTTTTGCACAAGTGATATCTATTTTATAATGTTTTAATTCAGTTATTACATTAGGAATAAACATATTCAATATAATGTAATGAGCTGAATCGATTGTTTTAACTAATTATAATTTGAATTGTGATTTAATCGAATGGCACTTCCTTTTTATGTACGCACAAATGTAGTACCATTTCAAAGATTATAAGTGATTATGCACATCACTAATATAACATGCATATGCATTATATTCTGTGTAACAATTAAAATATGATAACAAATTAACTTAATTTATTGTTTAATTAGCACTAAAATGTAGTATATATTAGCTGTTTGTGAAATCCTGCTCTTGTTAATTTGAGACGAGATGTATTAAACTTAAAAAATCCAATTGATCACAGCGTTCACCGGCCCAGAGATAAACGCTGGCCGCATGCTGCTCGCCCCTCCAATAATTGTGCAGATGAGTGTACAACGCGTTCAACTAAGAGAAGATCCGCAAGGCGGCGGTATTTTACGGTCTTATTTTTCAAGATTTTTATTTTAACCTGACTCGGGCATGAGCTATCGCATCCTTATGAAATGTTCACATTATATTCCTTATAGTATAAACTAGTAAGATATGGGAATATTTTTTTTAATTTTGAAAAATTTAACATTATTTTTTTCATACCTCTGAAAGCAAATTGTTTAAAAAAAAAGTACTTCGATATTTTACTAGATAATTAGGCTTAATATACGCTGTCAAAATTTCAACTTTCTAGGACCTTTAGTTTTTAAATAAACCTAACATTAAATTTCAGACCACTGTTATATTCCCCTTAAAGCTTTAAATTTAACTCTTTTGAAAAACAACGGATGTCGGAGAATTTACAGCTTATGCATATGTTTACATTAAAGAAAAATTCACTGTATGGAACACTACTTACACCAACATCCATTCTCGGATAAGGAGACCGATAATTTCATTTCTAAGATGCATTTTTTGACGAACTGCATTTTGTTGAAAAGTGAAATGTAATTGACAAACTGTGACAAGGTTTTGACATATAGCAAAATATAATTTGTAATAACTTTTAAAATATACATTCAACATGTTCATTAGGTCTTTGTTATTTTTCGCATCGTACGGTAATTTAATACCGTGCGATGTATCGCACCATTTAATGCTTAGCAAGAAACCTGCCCGCTCCCCGCGCCCGATTACGTCATTTGAGATTGCAGCGCCGTCTCATCGAGTGGGTCGGTTAACTAAAATCATGATAAGTGGTGCCCCCTATGAGTTATCAATCTAATTTAATCTATGGCACACAAGTCCTAAAATGGGCCCAAGATTATGTGTGAATTTTTCGTAACTGTAGCTTCTCTGAGAAGCACAGATTACAGATGCACAACTACGTGAGAAAAAAAATGCCCCGTTGGGGTAACCATTTGGGTGGCGCCACAGTCGCGCAATCCAAAATATGGCGGTATATTTAAAATGTTATATATTCAATAATAATTTTTTCAATTCTAAGTCCATAATAAAATTATTGCTTACATTGAAGTAAGCAATAATTCAATTATGGACAGCAAAATTACACAGAAGGGTTTAATAGAATAAAAAGCATATATCACTTTAACTTTGTTTATTTACGAAAATAATTAAAAAAGAAGTTAGCAATATAATGAAATTATATATAATTGTTAAATAAAGCAAAGCAATCTAAATTTAAAAATGTTAAAGAGTATAATATAAATTATATACAGGGTGAGTCGGGAGGAGCGCACCAAACTCTAGGAGTGTATTATACACGTGAAAATAATGTAAAAAAACTCATTTGTTCTTATCCGATTTTCATTTGTTTTCAAGTTATGGCGTAATTAAAAATGTTCATCTAGCTTTCCACTTCTATCTGAATTTTAACATTATCAAAGTATGCCATGTTCGAGGCTTATAAACATTTGATAATTCTGACGTTTTGATGAACTGTCAGTGTACGGTGAACAGTAACTGAACGTTTAAGTTCGAATTAATGTGATTGTTAGTGTTGCAAAATGCCACATACTTATTCAAATTTAGAATATGCAAATATGGTGTTTGTATATGGTTTCTGTAATGGAAATGCTACAGCTGCTGTTGAAGAATATCGTAAACGTTTTCCACACCAAAGACATCCTGATAAAAACATATTTATTAGAGTTTTCAACAAATTGTGCGAGACTGGTAAGCTTCCCAGTGCTAACATAACATATGAGCGCGCTGCTCGACAAGGTTTTGTAGAAGTAGAAAATATTCTGCATCTAGTAGAAGAAGATGCAACTACTAGCTCACGGAGAATTGCCACTCAATTGGCAATTCCACAAAAAAGAGTGATAAACACGCTACACGAGCAAGGCTTATATCCTTATCACGTTCAGAGAGTACAGCACCTACAACCAGGGGATTACGCTAACCGTACGGAATTTTGTCGGTGGATAAATAATAATCATCGTAATGTATCGAGTATACTCTTTACGGATGAAGCTACATTTACCCGTGATGGCATTAACAACACTCGTAACTCTCATGTATGGTCTGATGAAAATCCCCACGCAACAGTAGAAAGCAATTTTCAACATCGGTTTTCTGTAAACGTGTGGTGTGGTATGGTTGACAGTTATTTAATCGGCCCTTTCATTTTGGAGAATCGTCTCACAGGAGGCAACTACCTCAATTTTTTACAAAATGAATTACAAGGCCTGCTAGAAGATGTTCCTATAAATATTAGAATGCAGATGTACTATCAGCACGATGGAGCTCCTGCACATGTCGCTCGTCAAGTCAAGCAACATTTGGACGAACGTTTTCCAGGGCGTTGGATTGGTCGTGGAGGTCCTATTAATTGGCCTGCAAGATCTCCAGACCTCACACCACTAGATTTTTGTTTATGGGGCTGGATGAAAAATGAAGTCTACAAAATAAAAGTGGACACACGGGAATCACTAATTAGATGAATTGAGAATACTGCAGCCCATATAAAAGAAGAAAGAAATGAATCAATTGGGAGAGCAACAAACGCTCTTCGTAGACGAAGCAGAAAATGTTTAGAAGTCAATGGCGGTATTTTTGAACATTTGTTGAAAGAACGCTATGATTAAGAACATTTTTTTGTATAACAACTTGTTTATTTGTTAATATGCTATAACTTGAAAACAAATAAAAATCGGATAAGAACAAATGAGTTTTTTTACATTATTTTCACGTGTATAATACACTCCTAGAGTTTGGTGCGGTCCTCCCGACTCACCCTGTATATTAAAATATAAATATATAAAATAATTATTTAATTTTATATTCCACTTTTAACAAAATCTTCAATATCTAATGAAATACTGTCAAGAGTCAATTGTGGTTTCGGTGACAAACGTAAATTATTTAAATTTGTTTCAGAATCTCGTTGTAAATTCAATTCAATTAGTGATCTTAAATCAGAGAGTAATTCAAATTCATCCTTTTCACAATTAGTGTTTTTAAAAGATTGATTAGCCAAATTATTTATAACTTGTGTTTTAAATGAATCAATAAATTGTGGGACTGTAGGATTATCATTGCACCCACAACTGGAACGGATAGCTCCAAAGAGATTTTCCAATGGATCCTGATTAAATGACCTTGGCTTGAAAGACTCTACTCCATGCTCCTTCAGCAACTTTTCAACCCCAATGAAGGCCTGAAATAAAACAATGTATATATTAGATATGAAGTAAAATAAAAACACATAGTGGAGGCAATTCCTTAAGCTAAACGTTTAAATTAATAGATACGTTCAATTTAATAGAATTGACCCTAGACATTTGGGATAATTTTCATGGAATTGTGTAAGTTCTAGTAACTAGTTTTGTCTAACTTAGTACCTGCAAAGAATAATGTATTTATTGTATGTATGTATGAATTTGTACATATTGAAACTTGACCAGTCAAATATAACTCAATTATTTTCTTACCTCCAATGTATGTAACCAACCTATTTGACTAGGTGGTTTCCACATTGAATGCCTTGAATTGGGATTTCTCATGTAACGCCATTGACTGATATCCTCTCTAGACTTTCGCCAGAATTCGCTATGACCCGTTCCTTCCGATACTGAACATTTAAATTGTTTGGCCTCAGGAGCATTATCAGTAGAACCGTTCAAGCTATCAAAGATGGTATCTACTGACAATGAAAAAACAGCTGTAGCTACAGCTCTCGGAGGTAGGATGTTACTTTTGACAGCTGCATAAACGACAAGTGATACCGATTTACTTAAAACCTGAGCAGCTAACTTAACTTTCATGGATTTTTCTCTTTTGGGTGCTAAATGGTAATCCGTCAGTTTATACAATGATCTGAAAATTAGAGGACTACATTTATCATTATTATAAACAGTCTGTATATCTGACCAACGAGCTTGGAAAACTTGACTTTCAGAATTTAATGTAATAGTTTTTGAAACTGGCATTTGAATATTATATTTTTGAAATAAATTTCTGGTGCATTTTAAAAGATGAGGTACATCAAAAATAGAATAAATAGTCCTACCATTTAGTTTAAAAAAAGGGTTTTCGGCAGTACAACCTAAGTCCTTTAAAGCTTTTACATTTGTTGTACCCATGTCGCATACTGTGGCAATTACAGTAATATTGACTCTTTCCAGAGCAGATAGAATATCTTTTAAAATATCTACTAACTTATCTGATTTTACTCCCCCATTAGCAAAATAAAAAGCTATTGGTTGTTTCCAAGTTCTAAAAATGCCTTGTGCCATGAAAACCAAAGCATAATTGGCAATTTTATTTGTTTTAAAATTACCAAAGTCTTCAATTCCAATAATTGAATCAGTTTTTGTATTATAAGAAATGTGTTCTTTTAAACTTACTTCATCAAAAGATAAAATGCATAACCGATCTCTACTGTTGGACGTTGATAAGCATTGAGATAGGTGAGTTAAGAGATGATTATTTACTCCAACATCAAATGGAACGTTATTTAGAACAGATAATAAAGTTCCTCTTGATGGCAATGCAAATAATTTACAAAGAAAGTTGTAACACCTTGGACTCTTTTTAAATATCGCAAGCGACATTATTTTGTCATCCAAAGTCCACCTTCTTCCTTTGGGTTGTTGTTTACTGCACCTAATTTGTGATATTAAAAACTGTGAAGCAGTAGAAGACATTCCTTTAAAAATTTGTTTATAGATTGGTGAATCATTAACTGAACTAATATTTTTGATATCAAACTTTTGCTTTTCAAATTTCTTTTTTAATAATCTAATATGACGTTTTTTTGTTTTAATAATTTTGACTAAATTTTCAGTTTGAGGATTAATTTTAATGTATCTAAATAAAGGTTTCCTGGTCTTTCTAATACGGGGAGTATACATTTTACTAGTAGATGATGCAACTACATTTTTTTGAGAAATTGCAATATTTGAACATGAAGGTTCCCCGGTCTCTGTAATAGGGGAAGTGCAAATGTTAACAGATAATGTGGATGGTTTTATATCCAGATCATGTTGTAACATATTACCTTCACCTTCATTACCAGCCACAACAAATGGAGCAGCAGTATGAATTAATCGCAAGCTGTCACTGCGAGCATCAAAGCATTCTTTGGAAAAATGCCTGTTGCAGATTCTCCAGGGGCAGCGAGACACATCACACACAATACCAAGATTATTTCTCCACTTCTCACATCTAAATAATACATTACATTAAATACTGTTTTCATATAGCAAAAAAGCTACACATTGGGAACTGTCTATGTCACCTCGTTACAATAAAAAAACGGTCATATAAATAATTAGTAAACTAATTCAACTGTCAAATAGTACAGAGTTCAATACCTGCAACCATCAATTTTTTGAATTATTAAACCAGTTGACAAAAATTAACTCTACTGACATTACCGATAATCTACATTTTTGAAATTGTTTCTATAAATCAACTTCCGTAAACATGTATTATAAACTACATTTTAATCAACATAAACATAATATACGTTAATATTAAATACAATACGTGAATAATAACATTATAAAATAAATATTAATTTTTGTGCAAAAGCATGCTTATTTAATAATATTAATGAAGCCACAACCCGTATATAAAAATTCACTTACGTCACTCGAATAATCTGTAGTAATAGTGTTTTCAAGAAAAGTAATTATTTTTTTGAAAACAATGGAATAATTAATTAGAAATTATTTGTCGTACTTACAATTCTGGATTGCGGGGAAAACAGAACAGTTTCTCCACCTCACCTTCACTGCAGCCACAAATCTTACAATATTTAGTCCCCTTACGATCCATATTGTAAAATTCCCAAGAAATTCAGATTAATCTGCGAAAATCAGCTGACCCTGCAATCAGAACAGAAGATAGAGACATCTAGTGCTTATTTTTACGACTTTCTAGCATATTTACAGTTTCCATTAATATTGACTAGTGGCGCTACGGAATTAGCAGTAATCCTTGGGGTAACCGTTTTACGGGATAGAGATATATGGCATTTTAACGTGTTAGACAAGGAACAAATTTTGGTTCCGATTTTTACATATGAGTTGTGGAGGCCTGCTGAGAAGGCTAAAATAAAAAATGACGATTTTCGTACATCAAAAATTACCCTTAAGCGTCTTTTTCACTTTTTGACCTTGACGAAATTAAGTCAGTTCTACCTGGCTGATTATTTTGACTGAATTTAACATTTTAATTTGTACATCACGATATATTTCACTGAAACCGGTTGGTCGACACTTAACACTAACACAAAGTCTTATTTTAATAACACTTATTTTTAACACAAAATATTAAAAATGTATCTATGAAAGTACAGCGAAACCGAAAAGAAAGGTTATAATAGACTCAAAAACGTAACCAAATCAACGTCATTGTTCTCTCTCGCACGAAGTATGGCCTGCGAGGAAAGGGGTAGGGGAAACATGAAAAGATACAATTCTGTCATACCTTGTAACACACATGTGTTACGCAGCGACGGCTCGCAGGCTAATTTCAGGGTCGGCCGCAGCGCCAAGGCACACAAAATTTGAGGTTGGGATCGCGCTTTATAAATACGAGGAATTGCACAACACAGTCACCTTTCAATAACTGATACATATTACCTTGGGTCTCTGGCCGACACTGAAGTTAGGCTGCGAGCCGTCGCTGGTGTTACGCCCATTGACGTACCTTGATGTAAATGCATCAGCGGTTGTGTCCTGTACTAAATTGTTTTACAAAATTCAAAAACACTTTTCAATTAATTTTTTTTGCAAAGAAATAAATAATGAAGTATGCTTTATAGGTAGTATTAGTGTATCTTTCTTGTACGAAGAAAATTAATGTAAATGATATTTGACATAATAATTTACACAACGAAACAACGATTTGTTGTCGTTCTGTTTTCGGTAATCAATCTTTTAATTCGGTACTTTATAAAGATTTTTATCTCTCGAACTCCCTTGAAACGTTAAAATTGTTTGTGTGTGTGTGTACGTATCGATCACTCATGAAAATTTGAACATTCAATCCGATTGAGACCCGAGGAGGAGGAAAAGACTTGCGTGTTGCCCGAAACTCGAAATACACAAACCCACCCTCCATCGGGCAAAGGTCGCGGTTCTTATGTATGTATGTGTGTTAATGTGTTAGTGTGTTACCGCCCTCGTTTCTCAACCCCCGTTCAGAACGACACAGTCACGAATCAACCCCTCGACAAGGAACTAATTCGCCGAAAGTCAAGTGCTACATAAAAAGGACATAACCTACAAACCAAAAAAAATACAGTGAAGAGTTAAAACGACGCCCCCCTTTCATCGATTTTTTGTTAACTAAATAAATAGTGTTTATAGGGATGTGAAGGAAAACGTGCTGGGGGAAATAAAGAGGTGTTTTTAAAATGTAAACAAAATGAGGGCGTGAAAAATGATACGAAAATTGTTTTTCTTTAATATTCTTCATACCAAGGAAATAATCAGTCTTAACAGTTGAAGAAAGGCTTTTTTATAATCAGTTCTAACATTTGACTTTAAATAAGAAAGGCTTTTTTATAATCAGTTCTAACATTTGACTTTAAATAAGAAAGGCTTTTTTATAATCAGTTCTAACATTTGACTTTAAATAAGAAAGGCTTTTTTATAATCAGTTCTAACATTTAACATTAAATAAGAAAGGCTTTTTCCATAAACAAATCGGTGTTGATTTTGTGATATTCGATTTTAGTTTAAAAAAAGTGATGTTTAAATTCAATAAATCTGTTTCTTGGTCGTGATGGGTGCTGAGGGTTCATGCAATCGAACTGATTGAATTTATTTCCAAAATCTTGTAAGTACACGCAGTTTTATTAAAATCAGCTTTGCTTATACTTATTCTTTCGCATATTTTCAACAATGGAATTTCAAAAGAGACGAATTGTAAATGTTGAGTCATTTAAGGAGAAGCTTGTGAATTGCGTAGAAAATGTTTATTATTCAGGATGTTGAATCATTTAAGGAGAAGTTTGTGAATTGTGTAAAAAGTGTTTATTATTCAGTATACTGTTGGACTTAAAATACAAAAGTTTCTTTGCGTCGCGTCGGTGATTTATTCGAAAACTACACAGCAATGTTGGAAATGTAAATTTGTAAACTGTTTAAAGATTTAACCTTCTCTGTATTTATCTGGAACTTTTTTTAAGTAGGGAGTTTTTCTATCGAGTGCACGTATGCCGATGAATATGCAGTGAATTTTCATGTAGCGTGGTTTGTAAAAAGCGTTCAATTCGAAGCTTCTACTCCCAGGCTAAGCATGAAGTAAAATTTCGAGTTTAGGAAAGCCTGAAAATTTGGATTTGCCGGGCGGAGCGAAGCGAGCCCGGCAAATCCAAATTTTCAGGCTTTCCTAAACTCGAAATTTTACTTCATGCGCCACCTGTATACAACACTGATATCAAGAAAAGCTCAAAATATACTGATTAATACATATATTTACGTAAATTATATGGTGTATAAGCATTATTTACATAATACCGTGCGATCATTGAAATTATGGTTTAAAGTAGGTAGCATTTTTTTTGTGCAGAATGTTAAATGAATGGTGGAATAAATTTAAGGCGGGGAATGCCGATTGTAAATAATATGGAAGAGCTTTGGAACTCTCCGATAGCGTCCGCCCTTATTGCCGATATTTTATGATAGCCTGTATTTGTATATAAATAGTTGTTTAGATATTTTTTGTACATTCCTCCCCGAAGATGACCAATGGTCGAAACTAGTCGTAGAAAATATAAATTAGTGAAACAAAACCAAGTGTTTTAATTAAATATCCAGAATTAAATTTAAGGTTATGGTAAAGTATGTGTTGACAGTCAGTAGTGCCAGTCTAATTTAAAATTCAAAGCCTACTCTAAATTATGTTTTAAATGATAGCATGGTATATGTAATAATCAGTATATTTTGAACTTCACTTGAAATCAGTGTTCTATACCGGTGGCGCATAAAGTAAAATTTTTCTAAACCCGAAATTTTACCTTATGCTTTTTTTTTACGGGCAAAGAACAGAAGTTAGGGATATTTCTGCCCTAGCACCGCAGCCGTGTGGCTTATTGACTGCTCTTACGATCATTCTGATAGAGGTGTTGTCAAATGCTCTCTCAATATCTAGAAATGTGGCCAGTGCCACTGTTTTGTTTTTCAGCGTGTCCTCTATCTTCACTACCAGTTAGTGTAAGGCAGACTCACATTATTTTCCAGCTTGAAAGGTGTGTTGGAAGGGATGAAGCGGCCTCTCTAATAGTGAGCTTTCCCTTATGCGTCTTTCAACTAGTTTTTCCATCGTTTTACGGAGGAACGATGTGAGGCAAATTGGTCTGTATCCCTTTGGCTGGGTTAAGTCCTTCCCAGGCTTAGGGATAAAGACCACTTTGACTTTCTTCCAGGTAGTAGGCACATATTTCAGTGCCAAGCTCCCCCTGAAAAGATTGCATAGCACCGGTAAAAGATGGCCAAGCCCTTGCTGTAAAAGCACTGGGTAAATCCCATCTTGTCCTGGTGATTTATATCGATGGAATGTCCTAATCGCCCACCTGATGCGTTCAAAGGTTATAACTTTCTTTGAAATTTCCCAGTCTTGTTTTGTTGCCGCCTTACTAGGGATTACAAGCGCTGTGTGGATATCTGCATTGTTTTGCAGGATTTCAGATCCGGGGAAATGGGTTCTCATAAGGATCTCCGCTGTTTCCTTACCAGTTTTTGTGAATTTTTCATCTGGTTTCTACAGAGTCCCGCAAGAGAGGTCGGAGGTTTTCGCTAGGATTTTGTGGAGTATTCTCCAAGCCTCCCGGCGCCTTATGCTTAGTCTGGGAGTGGAAACACTCATTACCTATACTTTTAATTATACTATAATAATTTTCATACAAATAGAAATCATTATTGGTTAAATAAGTTAAGAGCTATTAAATCAGTCACATATGAGTAGAAAATATGCTCTAATAAAATAACGGATGTGAAGTTAGCCATAGATTTCAGCCATAGATTTATTATTTCATAATTTCTAAAAGTATTCAAAATAAATAGAATATATTTACTTTAGGGTGTCAATAAAACATTAATTTAACAGAATGTGGTACAAGAGCCCCAATTTTGAACCCTTAATATATTTTTTCACACCCTTAAATGATAAGATAAAAAAATCTTTAAATATTTCAAAGTGCGCCATCTCCCATAAAAAAGTTAGCAACAAATATGGCTTCAGCACACATTAAACTATTATTTAAACAAATAAAATTCATTCCACCCAACTTTCGTCTTAGGGAAAAAAATAATCAAAATCATCTCTCTATCTCGGATCGGCGTCGAATAAATCTTCAAATATTTCAAAGTGCGCCGACTCCCATAAAAAAGTTAGCAACAAATATGGCTTCAGCACACATTAAACTATTATTTAAACAAATAAAATTCATTCCACCCAACTTTGGTCTTAGGGAAAAAAATATCAATATCATCTCTCTATCTCGGATCGGCGTCGAATAAATCTTCAAATATTTCAAAGTGCGCCGCTTCCTATAAAAAAGTTAGCAACAAATATGGCTTCAGCACACATTAAACTATTATTTAAACAAATAAAATTCATTCCACCCAACTTTGGTCTTAGGGAAAAAAAAATCAAAATCATCTCTCTATCTCGGATCGGCGTCGAATAAATCTTCAAATATTTCAAAGTGCGCCGTCTCCCATTAAAAAGTTAGCAACAAATTTGGCTTCAGCACACATTAAACTATTATTTAAACAAATAAAATTCATTCTACCCAACTTTGGTCTTAGGGAAAAAAAATATCAAAATCATCTCTCTATCTCGGATCGGCGTCGAATAAATCTTCAAATATTTCAAAGTGCGCCGTCTCCCATTAAAAAGTTGGAAACAAATATGGCTTCAGCACACATTAAACTATTATTTAAACAAATAAAATTCATTCCACCCAACTTTGGTCTTAGGGAAAAAAAATATCAAAATCATCTCTCTATCTCGGATCGGCGTCGAATAAATCTTCAAATATTTCAAAGTGCGCCGTCTCCCATTAAAAAGTTAGCAACAAATATGGCTTCAGCACACATTAAACTATTATTTAAACAAATAAAATTCATTCCACCCAACTTTGCTCTTAGGGAAAAAAAATATCAAAATCATTTCTCCATCTCGGATCGGCGTCGAATAAATCTTCAAATATTTCAAAGTGCGCCGACTCCCATAAAAAAGTTAGCAACAAATATGGCTCCAGCAACCATTAAACTATTATTTAAACAAATAAAATTCATTCCAATCAACGTTGGTCTTAGGGAAAAAAAAAATCAAAATCTTCTCTCTATCACGGATCGGCGTCGAATAAATCTTCAAATATTTCAAAGTGCGCCGTCTCCCATTTAAAAGTTAGCAACAAATATGGCTTCAGCACACATTAAACTATTATTTAAACAAATAAAATTCATTCCACCCAACTTTGATCTTAGGGAAAAAAAATATCAAAATCATCTCTCTATCTCGGATCGGCGTCGAATAAATCTTCAAATATTTCAAAGTGCGCCGTCTCCCATAAAAAAGTTAGCAACAAATATGGCATCTGCACACATTAAACTATTATTTAAACAAATAAAATTCATTCCACCCATTTTTGGTCTTAGGGAAAAAAACAAAATCATCTCTCTATCTCGGATCGGCGTCGAATAAATCTTCAAATATTTCAAAGTGCGCCGTCTCCCATAAAAAAAGTTAGCAACAAATATAGATTCACTACTACTATTTAATCAAAATTAATTCGGAACCAAACTTTGGTCTTAGAACAATATCCCTAATTAACTCGATGTGATTTTACCTGGCTTGTGCATAGTTCACATTTATGAATAAAAGTATCATTTGTTACACACAGTTGGCAGCAAAATCGGTGGCATTGTTGACATTCGATTTCTCGATTCATTTCTCCGCAATACAGACACATAAGTGAAATATCGTCAGATTGATCAATTATTAAATTTTTTAATGTCGTTCGGTAGGCCATTGGGTCGAAATGATCATCCCAGTTAAAATTATTTATTAATATTTGGCTATAATATAATATGTACGGTCCACAGTTGAAATTATCTCTTTGAATAGGATATATGTGCGCATTTTCATTCAATTGTTTAACCGACATGGATAATCCCAATTTATATAAGTAGGGAGCAAGTTTTCTAAACATTGATTTAGCTGTACGGCTGTCCCTCGAAAGTGGATCGAAAAACAAGACTTTGTTACTTCTAACATCTACATGTAACAATGTCCAATGGCAACCTTCCAAAATGGGCAATAGAAAAATGTGTTCCTTGTAGACTGTGCTTTTAACCTGAAATCTATTGTTAAGCATATTCGTAACTTCGCTTTGAAGAAACATTTTTGTTTCATTATTCTTAAAAATATTTAAAACATAATCCACAGTAAAGTTGTCGAGGTACATTTCTTACGGGTGTGAAGTTAGCAATAGATCCAGCAATAGATTTTAAAAAAATCATATCTCGGAAAAAACAAAAGCAAATTAAATGAAATTGAAGATATACCCTTCAAATAGCCTAAATTATTACCCCAAGAAATATAAAACCCTTAACTTTTACCCTTCATATTTTTTCACCCCTTCCAAAAATATGTTATGATTTTTTTTTAATTTGGCAATATTTCATAAAGTTACTTTTTAGCTCAAAACATCTCTATAATACCTTCTTTTGATAAGTGAAATCAAAAAAACGTTTCGACACCCCGTTCGCCACTAAACTATTGTTTTACCCTAAGATTTCAAAAATTAATATCTCAGAGAAAAAAAAATACAAATCGAATAAAATTTAAAATACACGATAAGAGATGTCTAAGTTATCACCCATAATTTTTACCTATAATATTTTTTCACCCCTTTTAAAAACGTAATCAATTTTTTTCTACTTTGGCAATGTTCCATAAAATTCATTTTTATCTCAAAATATCTCAATTCTACCCTCTTTTAATACACCTAATCAAAAAAACGTTTCGTCACCCTGTTCACCCCTAAAATATTTTCTTTACCCCGTGAATATGGAAATCAATATTTCCGAGAAAGCAAAATCAAATCAAACAAAATATTACTAAGGAATACATCTTAATTAATAGCACAAAGAAGATCAACCCCTAAAATTACCCTTTCATTTTTTTCTTGTCTTTAAATGTAATATATATATTTTTTTAAATTCACAATCATCTTAAATGTTGATATGTATCATATATTATTTCTTTTTATCATGAGTGTGTTTACTCTAATAAGCAAAAGTAAAAAAAAAGTGTCAGGCACTTTACCCCCATATAATAAAATAATAATCTCCTGCTCGTCGTATGGATTTATATGCGTATGGAATTATATGCAACGATTTAAACATTATTTTTTTCCGAATTCGGCAAAGAGCCATAGATAAATAAAAATTGTTATTCTTCTCATTAATGTGTGTACTTTCATAATCAAAAGTCAAAAAAACGTTTGGAGCACTTTTTCACCCCCGAACAAAAATAAAATCTCCCGCTCGTCACGTATGGATCTATATGCAATAAATTAAACATTATTTTTTCCATATTTGGCAAAGAGCCATAGATAAATAAAAATTGTTATTCTTATCATTAATGTGTGTACTTTCATAATCAAAAGTCAAAAAAACGTTTGGAGCACTTTTCCACCCCCGAAAAAAAAAAATCTCCCGCTCGTCACGTATGGATCTATATGCAATAAATTAAACATTATTTTTTCCATATTTGGCAAAGAGCTATAGATAAATAAAAATTGTTATTCTTATCATTAATGTGTGTAGTTTCATAATCAAAAGTCAAAAAAACGTTTGGAGCACTTTTCCACCCCCGAAAAAAAAAAAATCTCCCGCTCGTCACGTATGGATCTATATGCAATAAATTAAACATTATTTTTTTCGAATTTGGCAAAGAGCCATAGATAAATAAAAATTGTTATTTTTATCATTAATGTGTGTACTTTCATAATCAAAAGTCAAAAAAACGTTTGGAGCACTTTTCCACCCACGAAAAAAAAAAAAAAATCTCCCGCTCGTCACGTATGGATCTATATACAATAAATTAAACATTATTTTCTCCATATTTGGCAAAGAGCCATAGATAAATAAAAATTGTAATTCTTATCATTAATGTGTGTACTTTCATAATCAAAAGTCAAAAAAACGTTTGGAGCAATTTTTCACCCCCGAACAAAAAAAAAATCTCCCGCTCGTCACGTATGGATCCATATGCAATAAATGAAACATTATTTTTTCCGAATTCGGCAAAGAGCCATAGATAAATAAAAATTGTAATTCTTATCATTAATGTGTGTACTTTCATAATCAAAAGTCAAAAACACGTTTGGAGCACTTTTTTACCCCCCAAAAAAAAAATTATCTTCCGCTCGTCGTGTATGGATCCAGATGCAACAAATTAAACATTATTTTTTACGAATTTAGCAAAGGGCCATAGATAAATAAAAATTGATATTTTTATCATTAATGTGAAAAAGTGCTCCAAACGTTTTTTTGACTTTTGATTATGAAAGTACACACATTAATGATAAAAATAACAATTTGTATTTATCTATGGCCTTTTGCCAAATTCAGAAAAAATAATGTTTAAATCGTTGCACATAATTCCATACGCATATAAATCCATACGACGAGCAGGAGATTATTATTTTATTATATGGGGGTAAAGTGTCTGGCACTTTTTTTTTACTTTTGCTTATTAGAGTAAACACACTCATGATAAAAAGAAATAATATATGATACATATCAACATTTAAGAAGATTGTGAATTTATAAAAATATATATATATTACATTTAAAGACAAGAAAAAATGAAAGGGTAATTTTAGGGGTTGATCTTCTTTGTGCTATTAATTAAGATGTATTCCTTAGTAATATTTTGTTTGATTTGATTTTGCTTTCTCGGAAATATTGATTTCCATATTCACGGGGTAAAGAAAATATTTTAGGGGTGAACAGGGTGACGAAACGTTTTTTTGATTAGGTGTATTAAAAGAGGGTAGAATAGAGATATTTTGAGATAAAAATGAATTTTATGGAACATTGCCAAAGTAGAAAAAAATTGATTACATTTTTGGAAGGGGTGAAAAAATATTATAGGTAAAAATTAAGGGTTAATTTTTTTTGGTGATAACTTAGACATCTCTTATCGTGTATTTTAAATTTTATTCGATTTGTATTTTTTTTTTTTCTCTGAGATATTAATTTTTGAAATCTTAGGGTAAAACAATAGTTTAGTGGCGAACGGGGTGTCGAAACGTTTTTTTGGTTTCACTTATCAAAAGAAGGTATTATAGAGATGTTTTGAGCTAAAAAGTAACTTTATGAAATATTGCCAAATTAAAAAAAAATCATAACATATTTTTGGAAGGGGTGAAAAAATATGAAGGGTAAAAGTTAAGGGTTTTATACTTCTTGGGGTAATAATTTAGGCTATTTGAAGGGTATATCTTCAAATTTCATTTAATTTGCTTTTGTTTTTTCCGAGATATGATTTTTTTAAAATCTATTGCTGGATCTATTGCTAACTTCACACCCGTACATTTCTTCACTATTATCGTTATAGTGTAATAACTTGCATAACTTTCAAAATATAATTTATATCTTCCAAACTTGCAAACAACATAATCTCGACTTAGCTTAGGTATTTTTGGTTCGGAGTAATTATATATAATATATTTTTTGTTCATTTTGTTTTGCATTTTAGAAATTGCAGTTTTTTTTAAATAATTATGTTTATTCTTATATCTTTTCCCCCACGTTTCTTCCAACTCTGCCTTATAATGTTTCCTTTTCGTAGCGCATTTATTTCTTTCAATTTCGTAAATCAATCCCCTATACTCATTATTTGTGTAATCCCTAAGTCGCCTAATAAATCTAGAACATTTGTTATGTAAATGTCCTTCTAAAATTTTATTTTTCACAACCCCGAACCAATTTTCAACCAACGCATTATGATTTTTTGCAAAAATCAAACTAGTCCACATCGGAACAAAAGGAATATAATGCTTTAAAAACCATACCGCAAATGCATCCGAGTAATATACATTTTTAATTAGATCAGAAGAATGGCATTCCTCCTGCTTTATATTTCTATAAATGTTAGAAAAATATATATAAAACCGGGATAGAGAGATGATTTTAATATTTTTTTTTTCCCTAAGACCAAAGTTGGGTGGAATGAATTTTTTTTGTTTAAATAATAGTTTAATGTGTGCTGAAGCCATATTTGTTGCTAACTTTTTTATGGGAGGCGGCGCACTTTGAAATATTTGAAGATTTATTCGACGCCGATCCGAGATAGAGAGATGATTTTGATATTTTTTTTCCCTAAGACCAAAGTTGGGTGGAATGAATTTCATTTGTTTAAATAATAGTTTAATGTGTGCTGAAGCCATATTTGTTGCTAACTTTTTTATGGGAGACGGCGCACTTTGAAATATTTGAAGATTTATTCGACGCCGATCCGAGATAGAGAGATGATTTTGATATTTTTTTTCCCTAAGACCAAAGTTGGGTGGAATAAATTTTATTTGTTTAAATAATAGTTTAATGTGTGCTGAAGCCATATTTGTTGCTAACTTTTTTATGGGAGGCGGCGCACTTTGAAATATTTGAAGATTTATTCGACGCCGATCCGAGATAGAGAGATGATTTTGATATTTTTTTTCCCTAAGACCAAAGTTGGGTGGAATGAATTTCATTTGTTTAAATAATAGTTTAATGTGTGCTGAAGCCATATTTGTTGCTAACTTTTTTATGGGAGACGGCGCACTTTGAAATATTTGAAGATTTATTCGACGCCGATCCGAGATAGAGAGATGATTTTGATATTTTTTTTCCCTAAGACCAAAGTTGGGTGGAATAAATTTTATTTGTTTAAATAATAGTTTAATGTGTGCTGAAGCCATATTTGTTGCTAACTTTTTTATGGGAGACGGCGCACTTTGAAATATTTGAATATTTATTCGACGCCGATCCGAGATAGAGAGATGATTTTGATATTTTTTTTCCCTAAGACCAAAGTTGGGTGGAATGAATTTTATTTGTTTAAATAATAGTTTAATCTGTGCTGAAGCCATATTTGTTGCTAACTTTTTTATGGAAGTCGGCGCACTTTGAAATATTTGAAGATTTATTCGACGCCGATCCGAGATGGACAGATGATTTTGATATTTTTTTCCCCTAAGACCAAGGTTCGGTGGAATGAATTTTATTTGTTTAAATAATAGTTTAATGTGTGCTGAAGCCATATTTGTTGCTAACTTTTTTATGGGAGACGGCGCACTTTGAAATATTTGAATATTTATTCGACGCCGATCCGAGATAGAGAGATGATTTCGATATTTTTTTTCCCCTAAGACCAATGTTGGGTGGAATGAATTTTATTTGTTTAAATAATAGTTTAATGTGTGCTGAATCCATATTTGTTGCTAACTTTTTTATGGGAGATGGCGCACTTTGAAATATTTAAAGATTTTTTTATCTTATCTTATAAGGGTGTGAAAAAATATATTAAGGGCTCAAAATTGGGGCTCTTGTACTACATTCTGTTAAATTAATGTTTTATTGACACCCTAAAGTAAATATATTCTATTTATTTTAAATACTTTTAGAATTTATGAAATTATAAATCTATGGCTGAAATCTATGGCTAACTTCACATCCGTAGTAAAATAATATATTTTGATATTTCGAAAATCGTAGACTTATTTATTTTTTCTTATTCCTAACTAAATTTCGAGGGTCACAATAACATAATTAATCACCCGACATTAACCATTTCTTTGTAAATGAGACAGATTTGTGTTGTGTAAGAGGATTTGATAAATATTCAGATCGAATGGAACTTTGGCATGACTCCAAAAGACTGTAATATGCACTCGAATGTTTGAAAGCCATAAAGTACACAGTTTGTGTGCGTCTGTTTGTGTGTGTGTGTGTGCTTTTCCTATTGTGCTGGGAGAAAGGTCAGAGCTTGTTTTCAATGATTTCCACATTTATCATTCGGCATTGATCCACTTTTTTATTTATCTATGCATCTAGGACGAAATGGAAAAAGAGAACTGTACTTTAATCAATCAATTACAAAAAAATAAATTTTAACTTGATGAACCTTTTGCTCTCTTTTTTTGATTGTAATCTAATTATAAACTGGAGATTACATCGCCTCTGCTCTAGCTTTCTGTATTCAAAAACTGATTATCTTTTTTAAATTTGTTTAAGAAAACAGTTTACTTTCCTCCGACATTAAAGTAATTAGTTTTTTATATCTCTGTTTGCCCTGCGGTGAACAATTAACATTGATTTTCCTGTACAAGTGCAAATTTTTATAAAATGTTGAATACAATCATCAATTTTCTTATCATTAATATTTAACATTTTCAGATTTCATAGAGTAAACTTTACCATCATTACTAACATCAATCAAATATGCAATTGATTGACGTTAGTAATGATGGTAAAGTTTACTCTATGAAAACTGAAAATGTTAAATATTAATGATAAGAAAATTGATGATTGTATTCAACATTTTATAAAAATTTGTTAACACTACAATTAGGCATTGATCATTTCCGAGTACAAGCAAACTGTGCAGGCGAGTACTGAGTACAAGTACACTACATAAAATGTACTTGAGTACCGCCCATTCGATTTAATGTTTTGTTGATACTTATCATGAAATTATGAACATTTATAATTCGTCTGCTTTCAAAGTGCAATAATTATACAAAATTCCATTTGTTTCTGGATCTCGCCTAGCTATGGAAAAGTGACAGTTTAAGGGGATTATTGCAGTGTAACACGCCGATTGTGTTGGAAAGACCCACATAGTTTAGAGTAGCTCATCCGATGCCAAATTTACAGGATAAGTGGGGCGAATACAGTCAGAGAGAAAAGCGGCAGTTCGCTGTGCATTTGTGCATTGCTCCTTGGCATGAGTGGATGGGGCCTCGCATCGCGTGGAATAAACGAAAAAAATGCGTATAAAAAAGACGGATCGAAGGAAAGTGTCGATTCGTATTATTTAAACACGCTGATAATACATACAAGCTATGTATTGTTTTCAATTCGTTAGAAAGCGTTATCGGATTCTGTGTTATTTTTCGGTATTTACAAAACCGATGATTCTTATTCTTGTCATTATAGTAAGTAAGTAAGTAAGTTTTTTATTTCCAATTTAAATGAATACATTCCTGGATGAGTCAATATTGTTGCAGTATATTAGTATACATATAAAAAATGAATATATTAGTAATTGGTAGCTTAATGTAATGTTAGTAAAGAAACTGACAAACAAAAAGTGCATATAAATAAGTAAAAAAGACAATGTAACATACAAATTAAAACTTAAAACTAAGGTGTATAACATTTTAAAAATTACTGTATAGAGTAAAATGATATACGTAATAAATACAGGCATAAGAATTACATATAGGAACACATAACACATTGCAAATAGGACAGAACAATTTATACAAGTTAAAACTTAAATATAACGTGTAAAACATATTAAAATTAAGTGTAGATATAAAATAATATTATATAACTGACAAAAAAAAAATAAATTGCGTACTGGGACAGTTATTTACATGTTTTAAAGATCTTTAAGATAGTCTTCATATTCTGTAACAGTATAGAAAGAATTTTCTTCTATTATTCGTTTAATGGTATTGATAAAAGTCCTTTTCGGCATCTCTTTTATTCTATTAGGTAATTTATTATAAATATTAATACATTGCACAATACATGCGTTTTTATAATAACTATGTTTGAACTTTGGATGTCTTATAGTTTTTTTTCTGACGTTGTGCTCGTGTTTTACTTCATTTTGGTTAAACAGATGCAGGTTAGATTTAACAAATTTAAGCGATTCATATATATAGAGGCTTATTACTGGCATAAGTTTTAAGTCTCTAAACAGTTGTCGACAACTAGAATTAGGTTTTTTTCTGCAAATGGCTCGAATTAGTCTTTTTTGGACAACAAATACTTTGTGAATATTTGAGGCTGTAGTACAGCCCCAGAATACTATTCCATACGCCATTTGGGATTGACAATGTGCAATATATACAGTTCTGGCTGCATCTATGTGTATGTCCTGTCTTGTCGCATATATTAGATAAGAATATTTAGAAATTTTACCGCAAATATTTCTTATATGTGAGTCCCACTTCATATTACTTTGAAGAGTTAGTCCTAAGAATTTTACTTCTTCGGTTTCAGTTATATCTTTCCCATTCATAGTTAAATTTATTAGTCCCATTGACCTTCGGAACTTCATAAATTGTGTTTTGCTGGCATTAGCAACTAGATTGTTCATATTTAAATAAGTGCAAAGTTCAATTAGTATTGCATTTGCAGCATCATTTAGATTATCTAGTCGTTCATCTTCAAAACATAATGTTGTGTCATCGGCAAACATTGTTATATGACAATTAAGTGAAAGTGGCATATCATTTATGAACAATAAGAACATCAATGGGCCCAATATGCTGCCTTGGGGTACACCTACGATAGGGCTGGCTGTATTTGATTTGTATAATGTATTGTTAATATTTGCAACCGTCATTTGAAGCCTATCGCTTAAATAAGAAGTTAAGAGTCGATGGCAATTTCCCCTTAGACCATAATTATATAGTTTGTCGAGAAGCAGTTCATGCGGTACGCAGTCGAACGCTTTCGACAGATCCAAAAATATTGACAATACATTCTTGTTTTTATCCATGTTGTTTAGTACAAAAGACAAGAAGTTAAAAATAGCGTGCATCGTTGACTTAGATTTTCTAAATCCAAATTGAAAGCTGGTTATTGTTTGATTGGCTTCAACGAAACTTATTATTCTGTTGTATATTGCTCTTTCGAAAACCTTTGATAACGCAGGAAGAATAGAGATAGGCCTGTAATTAGCAACATTATGGATATCGCCCTTTTTGAAAATAGGAACTATTTTGCCAACCTTTAGTGCGGAAGGAAATACTCCTTCTTCAAGCGCGATATTAATTGCTTTGGTTAAAGGTTTGGTAATTTTTTCTCTGGTGTGTTTTATTACAACTACGTTTAAGTCATCTACATCTTTACTGTGTTTGCTTTTTAAATTTGATATAATATGTTTTATTTCTTCCTCTGTGGCTGGATGTAAATAAATGGAATTGGTTATTGTTTCTGCTGGGGAATTATTACTTATTACTGGAGAATTTGTGTTACCAACAGTACAGAAGTATTTATTGATTGTTTCTATTATATTTTGTGGATCATAGTTTTTTTCGTGATTATCATTAAGTATATATGAAGGAATACCTGCGTTAGTGGTTTTATTTTGATTATTTTCATTTATTAATTTCCAAAGTTCTTTTGATTTGTTTGACGAATCATAAATACGTTTGCTATTGATGTTTTGTATTTCATTGTTAAGTATTTTTTTATATTGTTTTTTTAAGCAAGTTAGTTGATTTTTAACAGAGATGTTTTTTGTATGTATGTATAATTTATGTAAAATTTCCATTTTGTTTTTCATATCTCTTAATTCTTGAGTATACCAAGGGTGTTTACGTTTAAAGTTATTTTCTTGAGTATATCTTATTGGACAGCATTGATAAAACGTTTGTAAATAGATTTCATAGAACTGATTAAAATATAAACCTGCGCTGTTAGTATCAGGCAAAATTATGTCCCAGTTCAGTTTAGCTAATTCTTGGGTAAATGTGTTTAAAGTATTTGAATTTATGGCTCTGTACTGTTTTATCAAGCTATTTTTGTGTTCAGTTTTGTAGTTAAATTTGAATAACTGTCCTGTATGATCAGATAGATTAGTATCTATAATAGTAGAATTCACATACGCAACATTAGAAATTATATTGTCTATGCATGTCCCACCTGTGGGAGTTATACGTGTGTTTGATTTTATAGTGATCTGTAAATTATAGCTGTCTAGCATATCTATTAATATTGATGTTTTTTCATCATTTACATTGAGAAAATTAATGTTAAAGTCACCGCCAATTATAATTTCTTTTTTTTCTTGTATGATAATTTTGTACAAAACGTTCTCAAAAGTATTCAGAAAAGCACTATACAAACCGTCCGGTGGTCGATATATAACCAGTACAATAATGGTGTTGTTCGCCGAAAAAGAAAATTCTGCACATGCTATTTCAATAGACATTTCTTGTGACAAAGTACATATATCGTTTCTATCTTTTGCATTTAAACAATCTGGAGCCAAGATTGCCGCCCCGCCATGTTTGAATTGGTTGCGTTTAAATATTGATATTGGTTTGTATTGCCCTATTAGTGGGAATATCTCGTTATATGTAACCCAGTGTTCAGTAATTAAAACAAAATGTATATCGAGTTCATTTAATATGGAATTAAGTTCATTTCTTTTATTTTTTATTGACTGAATATTTTGGTGTAAAACATTGATTACCTCCGTTTGCATTATATATTTTTTTATTATTCGCTGTTGTTTATTTTCTTTCGCGGATGAAAAAAACGTGTAAGATAAGCTCCGTAAGGCCATATATTGGCATCCATGGCCTTATCAAAATTATTAAGATCTACAGTTATTTTAAAAGAACTGTAATATTCAGGATATTTACTATTAATTTGTTCAGAGGTTGCCTCACTAAAATAGGATTTAATGTGCTTTAAAATATCTTCATTTTTAGTAGTTGGATCCAAACGCGAGACGTAAATAAACGCTTTCCTTGGGATGGCTGTTATGTTAGTTCTTTTCTTCAGTAATCCTGTGACTCCCGGCGCCTTTGATTTTCTATTCCGACGTGTCACCGTTTCCCACTGTTCCTCATTGTTTTGAATATTAGTTGTTGCGGGTTCAAAGTCCACATTAGACTGGGATTTGTGGTTCGTGTTTGATTTTGGTGTATATGATGAATTGGACATCTTTTGAGCGGGCTCGGCACTACTGACCTCGGTCTCCTTTTTATTTTTATTTTCAAAATCGCTGGTTGATAGTGACCTTGTTTTTGGACGTTGTTCATCAATTAATATTGGATTTTGCAAATAGATGTCTCCAGTTACATTGTTTGAAAACGGTTGTTTGTTTTTATTTTCAAGTTGAATTATTTTATCTTTTAATTTGATGTTTTCTCGAAGAACTTCAACTTTTTCTTCCATTTCAATGATCACTTTATTGAGTAATTCTACTTGCCTTTTGAGTGATACGTTTTCTAACAATAATGATGAGTTGCTAACCTCACTTTCCATCTGTGATTTACAGCATATCACTCTAGTATTATCTAAATACTCTATTGCGTGTTTTTTGCTACAGCTTCGGTGGTAGCTGTTTCCACATTTCACACACACTAGCACTTTACACTCTTTGTTGCCGCAACATGTAAGAAATGTTACGTTTTCTTCAGGAGCACTACTATCATTCGTCATTGTAACAGGCATTGCATTATAACACATTATTTTTACTTTTAAGACTCTAGTTTTGACAGCCGAACAAACTGTGTGTTTTATTTTATTAAATTAGAGATTATTTATTAAAAATATAATAATAAAATAAATCATGTTCATAAGCTCCTTGTGAATATTTATATGCCGGATATACCGGGTGTTGACTTGGCGGACGCAACATAGGAAATCGCATGTTAATTTTAAAGTGTTCAAATATTGGCTTCCCTATTTATTTTAGAGACAAAATGTATGTCACCTTTTTGTAGACGGAAACATTTTAAATTTATTAATGTTCACACTTAACACTTTACGTTTGTCTAAGTTAAAATAATTAAGAAAAAGTAATGTGATTTTATAAAAATAATGACATACCATGGAATTGATACAACAATTGCGGATATTCCCTGTTATTTTTTTAGTTCAGTTTAAAGCTTTAAACAAGTGTTTTCCACTCCCAGACTAAGTATGAAGTAAAATTTCGAGTTTAAAAAAGCCCCGTAAAAATTTGTCGAGGGTCGCGCAGCGACCCGAGACAAATTTTCTGGGCTTTTCTAAACTCGAAATTTTACTTCATGCGCCACGCGTATGAAAGACTATAATATCCTCAAATTTATGTAAATTCGAACTTCACTTAGAATCTGTGTTTTATACGCGTGGCGCATGAAGTAAAATTTCGAGTTTAGAAAAGCCCAGAAAATTTGTCTCGGGTCGCTGCGCGACCCTCGACAAATTTTCACGGGGCTTTTCTAAACTCGAAATTTTACTTCATGCTTAGTCTGGGAGTGGAAAACACTCGTTTAAAGCTTCAAATTGAATTCTTTTAAAAATCAACGAATGTCAGAAAATTTACAGCTAAAATAATTAAGAAAAAGTAATGTGATTTTATAAAAATAATGACATACTATGGAATTGATACAACAATTGTGGATATTCCCTGTTTTCCCTGTTCAATTTTAAGCTTTAAACAAGTGTTTTCTCAGACTAAGCATGAAGTAAAATTTCAAGTTTAGAAAAGCCGCGTGAAAATTTGTCGAGGGTCGCGCAGTGACTCGAGACAAATTTTCTGGGCTTTTCTAAACTCGAAATTTTACTTTATGCGCCACGCGTATAAAACACTATAATATTGTCAAATTTATGTATATTCGAACTTCACTTAAAATCTGTGTTTTATACGCGTGGCGCATGAAGTAAAATTTCGAGTTTAGAAAAGCCCAGAAAATTTGTCTCGGGTCGCTGCGCGACCCTCGACAAATTTTCACGGGGCTTTTCTAAACTCGAAATTTTACTTCATGCTTAGTCTGGGAGTGGAAAACCCTCGTTTAAAGCTTCAAAATGAACTGTTTTAAAGTCAACGAAATTCAGAAAATATACAGCTAAAATAATTAAGAAAAAGTAATGTGATTTATATTTTGGTCGTGGTCTGCATAATCCCACTTTATTAGGAGGATTTTTTCTTGTATAGTGTAAATCATTTCGAAAACATTCACTTCAATCAAGTGTATGCCATTTTGACATCCGCAATTGTTGTTTCAATTCCATGGCATGTCATTATATTTATAAAATCTCATTACTTTTTCTTAATTATTTTAACTTAGAGAAACGTAAAGTGATAAACGTTAACACGAATGAATTTAGAATTTTTCCCTCTACAAAAAAAGTAAATACATTTTGTTTCTAAAATAAATAGGGGAGCCAAAATTTGAACATTTCAAAATTTACATGGGATTTCCTATGTTGCGTCCGCCAAATCAACACCCGGTATATGAAAAAAACGGAACATAGGATTTTCAATGATATTTTTTATATAGGAATATTATATTTCCTAACTGCTATTGCCATGAAAATAATGTGTATTAATTTGGCCTCTGCCAAATTGGGTAAATACCCCAAATTTTGGGGAGAATTTCAATTTTTATTTCATCAAATATTCTAGTTTTTATGAATGCAACAAATAAATAATAGATTGAAAAAAATTAAACGGAAAGCTGCCCTGTTTTTTTTATAATTAGTACAGGGTTTACAAAATGATGATGTGTATAAATAGAGGATTGCAATAACATTGAATTACAATTCATTTATTCCTTATTTACTTACTATCAAAATATGACTCATCATAAATTAGCTAAATTTGAAAAAATATATTGGGCTCGGTGCAATGTTGAGCAAGAAACTTGTTATTTGAAATGCATTATAATAACTACCTTATTATTATTATAGTTCTATTTTGTCTAAAATAATTAACAATGAATATGCAGTCTAGACTGTGCCAAAAAAAATCGACATTTTTTTATTTCGCTCTTCCTCTGGTATATGATTCCCCGTTCAAAATCCGGCGGGTTCCCAAAATCTGAAGTCAATCGGTTGATATTTAGAGGAGCATCAAGTCTAAAACGTGTTTTTAAAATTTTTTCCTCGATTTTCGAGAGGTTTTAGCTTACTGTTCCAAAATAACGGGATGTTTGACGCCTGAGACACATTATTACATTCCAATACAAAGTATTCAATGCGTTTCAGTCGCCAGATCTACTTTCGGAAAGATATATTGGCCAAAAAACCCATTTTTTTTAAGGCCTAAAAACCGTGACTTCAACTTTCAAGTTCAATAACTTCATATTTTTAGGTCCGCGATGCGTCAATTGTTGTTTGAACATAGTCTAGTATCACATAGCATTACTTGAATTCAAAATTCCAGAGAAAATCGGCCATCAGTTGAAATAATCTTCACTCGAGGGAAAACACGCACTACTTGAAAATGGACCAAAATGACAAAAATTCAGATTGCAATAACTCAGCTGTGTTTAGTCGAATTTTGCGGCCCTGCCTACTAGCTGTTAAAGTTAAACAGCTAGTAGGCAGTGAAAATCATGAAAAAATGTTTTTCTTATCGGAGTGGGAAATGGTGAAATGGATTTCGTATCACAGTGATATGCATGATATTTAAAGGGAAGATCCCAACCTATTTAGAACTCAAAGATTCATACAATTTCGACTAAACACAGCTGAGTTATGGCTATCTAAATTTTTGCCCTTTTGGTCCATTTTCAAGTAGTGCGTGTTTTCCCTCGAGTGAAGATTATTTCAACTGATGGCCGATTTTCTCTGGAATTTTGAATTCAAGTAATGCTATGTGATACTAGACTATGTTCAAACAACAATTGACGCATCGCGGACCTAAAAATATGAAGTTATTGAACTTGAAAGTTGAAGTCACGGTTTTTAGGCCTTAAAAAAATGGGTTTTTTGGCCAATATATCTTTCCGAAAGGAGATCTGGCGACTGAAACGCATTGAATACTTTGTATTGGAATGTAATAATGTGTCTCAGTCGTCAAACATCCCGTTATTTTGGAACAGTAAGCTAAAACCTCTCGAAAATCGAGGAAAAATTTTTAAAAACACGTTTTAGACTTGATGCACCTCTAAATATCAACCGATTGGCTTCAGATTTTGGGAACCCGCCGGATTTTGAACGGGGAATCATATACTAGAGGAAGAGCGTAATAAAAAAAATGTCGATTTTTTTGCATATTATGCACGCAGTTAAACCCTACATTTTTTTAAACATTCGTTAAACAAATATTACCTATGCTCAGTCAAAAATAGTTGATTTGTAACATTAATCTACGACAACGTCATATTGGTGTTATTCTTACTATTCTTATAGTTTTGATATCATTGATTCGTTGATGAAGTCGCAGTTGATTCAAATAGGTCCGATTGCTAGAAACTTTACAATTTACTTTAATAGTTTTATTGGGAGAAGTTTAATGGCATTTAACAACTGCTTTAATAACGAAAGATTTAAGACGAAATAATGATTTGAACAAGACTGATTGTTATTCGATTGCTTCTGGCTTATTAATCAGCTTAAAAAACTTTAAAAATAATTTAATAATACCGACACTGTCAAATAATAAGGAAAGCCAATATTAAAGGTATATTACACATCTTTATTTAAATTAGTGAAACATTTCGTGTTTTCTATATTAGGGAACATGCAGTGTAAAAAAATACTTATTCCATTAGTAGTCAGAAAGCATGAAAATAAAACACTAGTACAATAAAATATCGATTATAATTGCGAAATATTAATTTTACGAGAATAAATGCTAACGACGCGAGCCGTTTTTGTTAACTATGATTAAAAAAAGAAAAGAAAAACAAACGCGAAGCCGTGCAGCGTTCACCGGCCCAGGGATAAACGCTGGCCGCATGCTGCTCGCCCCTCCAATAATTGTGCAGATGAGTGTACAACGCGTTCAACTAAGAGAAGATCCGCAAGGCGGCAGTATTTTACGGTCTTATTTTTCAAGATTTTTATTTTAACCTGACTCGGGCATGAGCTATCGCATCCTTATGAAATGTTCACATTATATTCCTTATAGTATAAACTAGTAAGATATGGGAATATTTTTTTTAATTTTGAAAAATTTAACATTATTTTTTTCATACCTCTGAAAGCAAATTGTTAAAAAAAAAGTACTTCGATATTTTACTAGCTAATTGGGCTTAATATACGCTGTCAAAATTTCAACTTTCTAGGACCTTTAGTTTTTAAATAAACCTAACAATAAATTTCAGACCACTGTTATATTCCCCTTAAGTATTGTAAATGGGGCTGGTTGTGTTTTAAATCAGGGTTTTTAAAGGTCACTGTCAGATGTTGGATTTTAAGGTTATAATTTCTGACTATTGTGATCTTACACTGTTGCCTGTTTTACAAATTTTCAGATATAAAAGGATAATAATATGCAGTTTTAAGATTAACAAAATTTACTACTTGGTTTTTGTACATACAAACACAGCAATAATATTGTATATAACAAATATAATGAATTCGGCTCTGCAAACTTATTTCGTCATCCATTTGTATTTCTCGCTTGGGTCTTCCCGTTAACACATTTTGATCAACTCCATCCATCCACCTTAATTTTGGTCATTCTCTCTTCTGTTGGCCCTCAGTATTTTTTTGTAGAATTGCAAATTTATTCCCACCCTCTTGTGATACTGATAATTTTCATGTCAAACAATTTTTAAGCCCGCATTCCACTTTTATTATTTAGTCAAGAGAACCTGCATCTGAATCTTCTGATGTTTGTTCTGAGCCAGATTCCCAAAGCGAAATAATAAAAGGAGGAATGGTTTCAAAGGAAAGGTTCCCCATGTGTTTTATCCAGTCATCCGAAATAAGTTTTTCACAATGATCACAGAAATTTTGCCTTGCCACATATCGGATGTACATTTTGAGAGAGACTCAAGCCATAAATTCTGAACACGATCCTTAGATGGTTGCTTAGAATTTATGTGCTTATTGTAGTTAGTCTTACAAAACCCCCATGCCATTTCAATTGGATTGTATTGACAATGGTATGGCGGTAATCTAAGAACTTCGTGTCCGTTCTTTCTCAAAATGTCATCAACTACGTAAATTTTGTCATTTGATCGAAAAGGTATAAATAAAGCCCATAGTTTCTTTTTGGTTAATTTTGGATTGAATTTTACATTGTGTTTAACCAACCACTCCTGCATTTCGCATTTCTTACAAGAAAATGAAGGAGTTTTGTCTAATTGCACAGAATGGTATGCAGCATTATCCATAATAACTACACATTTCCCTGAAAGCTTAGCCAAAGCAGGAATAAGTTGATTAACCACCCAATTTTGAAAAGTATTACCATCCATTGTGGCATGGTAATCTCGGTCATTGTTTTTCAAATGTAATAAAAAATCGCACCCATCCAAAAACCCACCCCTATACCCAACATGTAGAATGGTGAAGCGTTTGCCTTCATTTTTGAATTTAGTTGGATTACTTTTTATATCCGTTTCATGTACCCAGCGTCGAACCACGGATCCATTCTGATATATCCATGTTTCATCCAGGTATACGAATTGGATATCTTCACTGGAATTTTGATACTGTAAAAATTTTCTAAGGAAAATAATTTTAGCTGCAACAACATGTTTTTGTTCACAGAGAATTTTGCGCCCATTAATCAATTTGAATTTATACCCCATACTTATGATATCATAAATTATTGCAACACTGTTAAAATAAGGAATCAGGAGTGGCAATTTATAAAAAATGTAAATGTTGATACTGCAACATAACAACACGAAAGCATGGCTAGGCGAGATCCAGAAACAAATGGAACGGTGTATAACAATATTTTTTTCTTTCTTTGTATAATTACTAAGACCATTTCTGTTTTTCAATCACCTAGTATTAAAAGTATGTAGCATGTAGGCTTTAGGCCAGTAGAAGGTACCCCAAACCTTTCCTACATTTTTTGTGATTTTTCTTCTCATATTTTCACCCGTTGAAACGAAACAAACCGTGAATCTCTGTAGTATAATTCCAAATTCCAGATGTTTTAAAAAGTATCGTGCGCACACAAAAATCATATAAAAGAGAATGAACGAGATCGGAAAAGATGGTCCTCAGCACCGAGTGGTCCCAAGTTGAGGTGATCGACCTCCGTAACGACGGTTCCGGCCTCGGCTTCGGCATAGTGGGCGGCCGTAGCACCGGCGTCGTCGTCAAGTCCATCCTCCCCGGCGGCATCGCCGACAAGGACAACCGGCTGCAGAGCGGCGACCACATCATCCAGATAGGCGACGTCAACCTCCGGGGTTTCTCCGCCGAGCAGGTCGCTAGCGTCCTAAGATCGGCCGGCGTCGAGGTGAGGATGGTCGTGGCCAGACCGATCGAGTCCACCTCAGAACAGTTTAAAAACAGAACAGTTGAAACGACGAAATACTCGAGCGATGATGAAGAATTCGAAAATAGGATAACCTCGATCGTTCCGACGAAAATATTAACCGATCCGGAAGAAATCGAAAGGTTGTTGATTTCTAACGGTTATCAAGATTACGATAATGTGGTAGAGAATGAAATTACAGAAGATTCTTTTATCGTTAACGGAAGCTGTGATTCACTCGAAGACAACACAACCTCCAACTTCGACTACAGCACAAATTTGAACAACCCTAGCACCGCACAATTTAACACTAATTTGAATAAATCTTGCACAGAACAGGATAATACTAACGTAAACAACCCTAGTACAGCTTTTGAAGACACAATCAACACCGGCTTGACAACTCAGTTCGGCATTAAAATATCTCAAACCACTGGTACACAGTTTAACACCAGTGTCACCACAAATTTGAACATCGACCCAACTTTGACAAGCAATAACACAAGCCCAAAAGTGATTTCAACTTCTAACAACACCTCTTCCCACAATCCAAACTGCACTAGCTTAAGCTTAAGGTTCAATCCAAACAGACTCTCCACATTCAGTGACACTGACATAACCTCAAACTTGAAACTGTTTGATAACACCAAGAAAAGACACTCTGATTTTAATCCCGAGAGCGACACAGCCTCTTCCTTTAAGAACACCAACCCGACCCCGAATTTCAACCCGCCAGCCGTCTCTCCTTGCAACATCGAGTCTGCCTCAAACGTCAACCTGCACAAAACCTCAAACTTCGGCCCACACATAGCAACCACAACCTCGAACTTCAATCCACACGTAGCAACCTCGAACTTCCACACCCTCAGACACTCGGATTTCAACCCGGATGCAATCTCTTGCTGCACCAACATACCTACACCAACTCCGACTCGTCCAACTCGAAACTTTAACAACCGATACGTAAGCACAAACTGCAAGCAAACCTCCCCGCTGAGCGACGAAGAAACCTCAACGTTCGCAGTCGACATCGACATCGAGTACTCGCTACCCGAGACCGAGCGCTTCACCCTCCTCCTGAACAAAACCGAGTACGGTTTGGGGATAACGATAGCCGGGTACGTTTGCGAGCGCGAGGACTTGAGCGGGATCTTCGTGAAGAGCATCAGCGAGGGCAGCGAGGCGCACAAGTGCGGCCGGATTAACTGCAACGACAGGATCGTCGAAGTGAACGGCGAATCCCTGCACGACTGTACCAACTACGAAGCCGTCGAAAAGTTGAAGAAGTCCGGCAGTGAGGTCAGGTTGACTTTCGAGAGGTACCTGCGAGGGCCCAAGTTCGAGCACCTGCAGGAGGCGTTGGCGGTCACGAAGGAGGTCCAAAAGGATCTGAGTCCTCCGTCGCCCTCCGTGACCACGCTTAGCTGGATTCCTATTGATACCGAAGTAAGTGAAAAGAGCTTACGGAAACGAGGAGGAGTTGCACACGAAAAGATTGCACGAATTTAGAAATGTTCGGCACCTGTAACCTAGAATGCGAAAGAAAAAGGAAAGATTGCGCTTTGTAGATTTTTAGATTGCACACAATTAAAGATAAACGCAGAAAAAAAAGATTTAAACGATTGCACTTGTAGAAAAATAGAGTAGCACATGTAGTATTACACACATGCACACAAACACACACATACAAAAGAAGGAAAAAGTAGTGCAAACTAGGGATGTTCGATATATATCGATATTTAATTGATGAGGCGGATACATGATGAAACTCCATAATACTATTTGAAATAAAACAACGCAGTTGGGAGGGTTTCACTTTTAATAAAAGTGAAACCCTCCCAACTGCGTTGTTTTATTTCAAAAAATATATATCGATATTTTTATGCAAAATAATCGATATTTTTTTGTCTGATATATTGCTAATATCGACACCATGTTGTCGATATCTACATGCTATACTCGTTAAGTAAGTAGGTAAGTAAGTAAGTAAGTATTTATTGGTGATCATAACAATATTGTTTTGCACAGGTCAGGAGTATATAAATAAATGTATAAGTAAAACAAACTAGGCTGCTAAGCATAAAATTAAGCGATGCAAAAAATGAACATAACAAAGTTAAGTAAATCACATACACATATTAAAACAGAATTAGAAAATTTTTTTAAAAATATACTTATAACTAACACTTTAAAATTTAGATCATGTTTAATAAAATTATAGTAAATACACAATGAAACAAAACATTAACACATTAAAAGAGTCTCCATGTCACAGTTTAAAAATTCTTCACATGAGAAAAATGTGCCTTTTATTAGCAATTCTTTTACTGCCCTCTTATACGAGGGGTAAGAGCGTGTTTTTAAATGAGGTGGCAACTTATTGTAAAATTCGATAGCAAAGCAATTAGCACCTGAACGTGATTTTGTTAGTCTGTGGTGTTGTTTTTGCAGATTATCACGGTTCCTTGTATCGTATTTGTGGTCAAGACATGCGTATTTATCAGGATATTTTTTTATATATAGAAGACATTCTAAAATAAATAATGATGGCAATGTTAAAATGCCTAGCTCGAAAAAACTCTCTCTGCAATCATCGCGATATTGTAATTTAGCTAGTATACGGATAACCCTTCTTTGTATACCGAATATCCGGTGACGACAAGATGAGTGTCCCCAGATTAAGACCCCATATTTGAGGGCTGACTGGAAATATCCAAAATATGCCGTCTTTAACGTTTCACTAGATACGGTACCAGCCAATTGACGTAACGCAAAAGTAATTTTAGAAAGCTTCTTTGCTAAAATGGAACCGTGGCAATCCCACTTAAGGGCCGAATCCACATGAAGACCAAGAAAGCAAGTAGTTTGATCTGTTTCACCAACATCTACCTTATTGAGAGTAAAGATAAGTTTTTTGGTTTTCGTGTTGTTCAGTACCAGCCCATTATCTATACACCACTGTGCAATTTTCTGTTTCATTACTTCCGCTTTTTCTGATACTTCTTTAATACTTTTCCCTTTTACCATTACTGTAGAGTCATCTGCAAATAAAATTACGTTGGCCAGACTTAGTTGTTTCGGCATGTCATTTATATATATTAGGAAGAGTATAGGCCCTAAAATTGACCCCTGTGGTACACCACGGTTGATTGAAGAAGTATCAGACATTTTTCCTTTGAACTGAACTACTTGGTGTCTCTCGGTAAGATAGCTGGTTAGTAACTGTAAGCTATTATTACAGAAACCATATGCTTTTAACTTGGTTAGCATTATATCATGTATAACGCAATCAAAGGCTTTACTCATGTCGATAAATGATGCCATGGTTATTTCCTTTTCTTCGAAAGTTTTCAATATGGATTCAGTTAACTCTAAAATAGCATCACTAGTGGACAGACCGTTTCTAAATCCAAATTGATTTTTGTTGAGTAGATCATTAGATGTAAAGTATTCCATAATTTGATCTTTCATTACCTTTTCAACTATTTTTGAAAAAACTGGAAGAAGCGAGATAGGCCTATAGTTATTTACTTGATCTGCATTTCCACTTTTGAGTATAGGGATGACTTTCGCTAATTTTAAAATTGTTGGAAATGAGCCCACTTTTATAATTGAATTAATTAGTTGAGTGAGCTCCGGTATTAATATGTCTTTTGCATTTTTTATTAGATCAATTGAGATACCGTATATATCTGTACATTTACTATTTTTAATACTAGCTAGAATATCTCTTATTTTAACCTCACTAACCATTTTAAAGCTAAAGTTAGTATCACAGTTCACATTAATATCACAGGTAAAGCTAATTGAAGGAATATCTTTTGTTAACATGTTGGCCACATTACTAAAGAATACATTGAATTGATCACAGGTAATATCACAGACTGTACTGGTTCGTTGCCTATTTGGATTAATAGCTTTCCATATAGCTCTCGGTTTATTCGGTGCGGAGTTAATGAAGTTATCATTAGCTTGCCTTTTCGACTGGATTATTGCATTTTTATATCTTTTACGATATTCGGATTTAAGCGCACGTGATGCGGGGGAGTTATTAATGATATTATTTTCTTCAATTAATTGAAGTATGTCTCTCATTTTACCCAAGTCCGCATTAAACCACTTGACTTTGTTTATCTGTTTTGAATCGCCTTTGATCGTTTTTATAGGGAAGCATTTAAGTACGCATGATGTTACGATATGGGTGAACATTTGCCACTTTACATTTAGATCTATTTCATGGCATTTAACGAAGTTCCAGCGGGCCTCAGAAAGCATGGAAAAGAAAGAAAGAGTGCCATGGCGCGTTATAGGCCTGTATTGTTTGATACTACATTGCTTAGCTGTCGTTATATCTTTAATATTTACAAATATACCGTTGTGATCGGATAATGCTGTTTCTATACATTTAACAACAATGTGTGTATTGATATTTGTAAATACGTTATCAATACAGTTCGCCTTACGGGTTGCAAAACTAACCAATTTATGTAATCCATACGTAGACAGCTGGTCAATGAGAGATAATTCATTGCTTTCACTGCTATCGAATTTAACATTAAAGTCTCCACCTAAAATAATTTTACTCGATTTATAATCTAGTTTATCCAAAAATGACATTAAGATGCATAAAAAATCATTAAAATCCGACGAAGGAGAACGATACACGCAAATAATGTAACATTTCGTCAAGGGCAAATAAACACATGATAATTCACAAATTTTTTCAGAGCTAATTACGCTTGTGATATTATTGAAAGATGTTAGATGTACATTATTATCTGCATAAATAATTGAACCACCATGCCGAGTGGCTTTACGCGAAAAATAAGCTTTAGAGGACAGTGTATTAATATGTGATACTACACACTCATCTTCCGTCAGCCAATGTTCGCATAAAGCCAGAAAAGTGAGTGATTTGTCAACAATGAACGATTCTAACTCATGAATTTTGTTTCTAAGGGACTGAATATTTAGGAATAAGATATTAAATTCGTCTGCTTGGTCCTCTGGGTGTTCTGTGTAATTGCTATTTACATTCTCTTCTGTTCCAACGGAGGCTCTTTTTGGGGTCTTTGGTGTCGAAATAAAAAACGCCTCAACATAACTCCAACAGGCCACATTGCAGGATCTTCCACTTTACTCAGGCAATCGAATGGAATTGTTATTTTAAATGATGTGTATTCATCAGGGCGACGCGAATTAAGTTGTTCGCATTGAATCAGTTCCACTTTATTATCAGTCAAATGTGCTTTTAGGTCATCAGTAGTCGCGTCCGGATGAACTCGGTATACGTGAAGGTGTGCGCGTTTCAGTACACCCTTAAGGGAAGATTGGGTATTGGAGTTCCCTTCAATATTCTTCTTAATCGGCTTCATCTTGGGCAAAATTGTCTTCCATTTGTACTTGTCTTCTGTTTCTATGTGGCTTACTGTTTTATCCGTTGTCAAAGGTTCACTTTCAGTATCTTGAGTTTTCGCAGATTTTAGGTTGGTAGCAGCCATAGATTGAAATACTTCTTTGTTACAGATTTCTACATCCTTGCTTATATCATGTAGAGAAGGTGGTTTCTGTAACTTGGATTTATTTGTTTTCTCTGCTGCCATCTTGTTGTAGTTGGCCGAATTAGCTCGAGTAGAAGTTAGGTTCGTTACTTTGCTCGATAATTTGCAATTACAGGACTCTGTACATGCATCCAGCAGATTCTCCAATGAACTGATTCGATCTTTAAGTTTATAGTTTTCCTGAATTAACTTCATTTTTTCCTCCATCTCAGAAACTAGCTTGCGAAGTAACATATTATCGCTTCTTATGGTACTTACATCGTCGTATGCTTCAGCCATTGCTAAGCCGTCCATAACCTCACTTATGCTTTTAGATTTTGTATAGGCTGCAGTGCATCCCGGAAGATGTATTTCCAGGCATGATGGATGGTACTGCTTCAGGCAAGTTTTACACTCACTTATCGTAGCGGCTATTTGCTTTTTGCACTTGTTACACTTAGTATTTTTCGCATTATTTGCGCAGGGAACTGTAGTAGTCGACGCCATACTAAAAAAAATTATTATTATTCATTAGACGCCATCTATTGTATTCAATTAAGAAAGAAATGAAGCACATTTTACATAAAGTAAAAATGTACGTCCACGCAGGGTTATGTTTTTAATAAGAATTATTCGTGTTTAATAAAGTGTTTTTCTATTTAAAACATTCCGAAAAGAAACGGTTAAAATGTATAAAAAAAATTATACATACATATTCCAAAGAAAATTGCTGAACATCGAATTATGAAAGGTTTGATAAGCAGTATACAGGGTGGAAACCTTAACTGGAATAAATTCGGTATTTATGAAACGAGAAGTTCCAGAAAAAAATTCTTGGATAGGTCGATTTTTGTTCTCTATTGCGCACTTTTTAGCGTGTTCAAATCAAGTATGACGTCACTAGCCTTTTAGGTATGACGTCATAGGCATTTTTTTTAAATGTAAACAATTTTTTCTTATTTCACTAAATTTGTAGCCCTTTTCATTCTCTTTACGACTATCCAAAAATATTTTGTTTTTTTTATTTTTTCATTTTAAAAATTAAACAATTTTTTTTTAATAAATTAATTTAATGTAACAAATGTTCAAAATGTTTTTCTCTTGGCAAATAGCCAATCGGTTATAAAACCCATCCCTTACATTTTGAAACATTTGCGGTGAAATATTTCTCATTTCATGCCTGATACGTTCCTTCAGATCCTCCATTTTTGTTTAATTTTTGAAATAAAAAGAAAATAAAAATACAATATATTTTTACATGATCGTAAAGAGAATTAAAAGGGCTACAAATTTGGTGGAATAAAAAAAATGTTCCTATTTAAAAAAATTACCTATGACGTCATACGTGAAAAGCTAATGACGTCATACTTGTTTTGAAGACGTTTAAAAGTGCGCAATAAAGAACAAAAATCGACCTGTCCGAGGATTTTTTTCTGGAACTTCTCATTTCATAAATACCGAATTTATTCCAGTTAAGGTTTCCACCCTGTATGAGGGGTGATCAAGAAGTAAGGTTACAAAATGCCCACGTTTCATTGCAGGCTCTGTAACTTTACTTTTTAATAACCCCCCCTAATTTGGAACTTCTCTTGAAATCATTGTCTTATACGCCTGGCGCATGAAGTAAAATTTCGAGCTTAGAAAAGCCTGGAAATTTGGTTTGGTGGTTTTGCTTCACTACACGACCAAACCAAACTTCACAGGCTTTTGCCTAACCTGGGAGTGGAGGACACTTGTTCGACAATTTCCTACGGCTCATTTTATCTTTTTCTGTTTTATATAAAATAATATATGCGATATTAATAAAAGAAGTCCTAAAATTATCAATATTAGGAAAAGAAATAAAATTTGTTAATAATTCAAATCATGAGTTATTATAAAAATCTTAGAAATGCACCAAAAGCGTCGACATTTTTAAAATCCACTAAAATTTTGAAAATTATCACGATGTTTGCGTTATATTTTTTGTTGTTAATTAAGTAACAGCAATATCTTGTGCTATTTTGATATCCGCAATTGTTGTATTAATTCCATGGTTTTCTTAATTATTTTAGCTGTGAATTTTCTGACATTCGCTGATTTTTAAAAGAGTTCAATTTGAAGCTTTAAACGAGTGTTTTCCACTCCCAGACTAAGCATGAAGTAAAATTTCGAGTTTAGAAAAGCCCCGTGAAAATTTGTCGAGGGTCGCGCAGCGACCCGAGACAAATTTTCTGGGCTTTTCTAAACTCGAAATTTTACTTCATGCGCAATGCGTGTAAAGCACAGATTTTAAGTGAAGTTTGAATATATATAAATTTGACAATATTATAGTGTTTTATACGCATGGCGCGTAAAAAAAGTAAAATTTCGAGTTTAGAAAAGCCCCGAAAATTTGAAATCTTTAGATATTCGTTGTTTTTTTAAAAGAGTTCAACTTGAAGCTTTAAACGAGTGTTTTCCACTCCCAGACTAAGCATTAAGTAAAATTTCGAGTTTAGAAAAGCCCCGTGAAAATTTGTCGAGGGTCGCGCAGCGACCCGAGACAAATTTTTGGGCTTTTCTAAAGTCGAAATTTTACTTCATGCGCGACGCATGTAAAACACTGATTTCAAGTGAGGTTCAAATATACATAGAGTTCACAATATTTTAGTGTTTTATACGCGTGGCGCATGAAGTAAAATTTCGAGTTTAGAAAAGCCCCGAAAATTTGTCTCGGGTCGCTGCGCGACCCTCGACAAATTTTCGGGGCTTTTCTAAACTCGAAATTTTACTTCATGCTTAGTCTGGGAGTGGAATACACTTGTTTAAAGCTTTAAATTGAACTTTAATAAAACAGGGAATATCCGCAATTGTTGTATCAATTCCATGGTGTCATTATTTTTATAAAATCACATTACGTTTTCTTAGTTATTTTAACTTAGAGAAATGTAAAGTGTTAAATGTGAACATTAATAAATTTAGAATTTTTCCCTCTACAAAAAAGTGAAATACATTACCGATGTGAAGATAGCCACGGATTTTCCAGCCACGGATTTTGGCGCCTCCACCATCACACGAATTATGGAATAGATTCCCCAGATATTCAAAATTTCATAACTCCCAAACCACATATTTTATTTTCAAAATTTCTTCAATAATAGATTAAACAATATACATAGAGCGAGTATAAATAACCAGAATGTTGTAACTCTTAATTGTTCTTTATTTAAACAATATATTGCTGTCCCGCGTATGTCACCTTTCATACCAAATATTAAAAAAATCATGTCTCTATAAACTCCTATTTAATTTTCCAAATTTCTTCACTAATTGTTTAAACAATATATCTAGACCGAGCATAGATGGTCAAAATGTTGTCACTCTTATTTGTTAATTATTTATATAATATATTGCTGTCCCACGTATAGCACCGTTCATACCAAATATTAAAAAAATCATATCTCTTAAAAATCCTATTTTATTTTACAAATTTCTTCACTAATTATTTAAACAATATATCTAGACTAAGCATAGACAGTCAAAATGTTGTCACTCTCATTTGTTAATTATTTAAATAATATATTGCTGTCCCGCGTATAGCACCGTTTATACCAAATATTAAAAAAATCATATCTTTAAAAAATCCTATTTTATTTTCCAAATTTCTTCACTAATTATTTAAACAATATATCTAGACTAAGCATAGATGGTTAAAATGTTGTCACTCTCATTTGTTAATTATTTAAATAATATATTGCTGTCCCGCGTATAGCACCGTTCATACCAAATTTTAAAAAAATCATATCTCTTAAAAATCCTATTTTATTTTCCAAATTTCTTCACTAATTGTTTAAACAATATATCTAGACCGAGCATAGATGGTCAAAATTTTGTCACTCTTATTTGTTAATTATTTATATAATATATTGCTGTCCCCTCGTATAGCACCGTCCATACCAAATATTAAAAAAATCATATCTCTTAAAAATCCTATTTTATTTTCCAAATTTCTTCACTAATTGTTTAAACAATATATCTAGACCGAGCATAGATGGTCAAAATGTTGTCACTCTTATTTGTTAATTATTTAAATAATATATTGCTGTCCCGCGTATAGCACCGTTCATACCAAATTTTAAAAAAATCATATCTCTTAAAAATCCTATTTTATTTTACAAATTTCTTCACTAATTGTTTAAACAATATATCTAGACCGAGCATAGATGGTCAAAATGTTGTCACTCTTATTTGTTAATTATTTATATAATATATTGCTGTCCCGCGTATAGCACCGTTCATACCAAATATTAAAAAAATCATATCTCTTAAAAATCCTATTTTATTTTCCAAATTTCTTCACTAATTGTTTAAACAATATATCTAGACCGAGCATAAATGGTCAAAATGCTGTCACTCTCATTTGTTAATTATTTATATAATATATTGCTGTCCCGCGTATAGCACCGTTCATACCAAATATTAAAAAAATCATATCTCTTAAAAATCCTATTTTATTTTCCAAATTTCTTCACTAATTGTTTAAACAATATATCTAGACCGAGCATAGATGGTCAAAATGTTGTCACTCTTATTTGTTAATTACTTATATAATATATTGCTGTCCCCTCGTATAGCACCGTCTATACCAAATATTAAGAAAATCATATCTCTTAAAAATCCTATATTATTTTACAAATTTCTTCACTAATTATTTAAACAATATATCTAGAGTAAGCATAGATGGTCAAAATGTTGTCACTCTTATTTGTTAATTATTTAAATAATATATTGCTGTCCCGCGTATAGCACCGTTCATACCAAATATTAAACAAATCATATCTCTTAAAAATCCTATATTATTTTACAAATTTCTTCACTAATTATTTAAACAATATATCCAGACCGAACATAGATGGTCAAAACGTTGTCACTCTTCTTTGCTATACGCGGGACAGCAATATATTATATAAATAATTAACAAATAAGAGTGACAACATTTTGACCATCTATGCTCGGTCTAGATATATTGTTTAAACAATTAGTGAAGAAATTTGGAAAATAAAATAGGATTTTTAAGAGATATGATTTTTTTAATATTTGGTATGAACGGTGCTATACGCGGGACAGCAATATATTATTTAAATAATTAACAAATGAGAGTGACAATATTTCGACCATCTATGCTTAGTCTAGATATATTGTTTAAATAATTAGTGAAGAAATTTGGAAAATAAAATAGGATTTTTGAGAGATATGATTTTTTTAATATTTGGTATAAACGGTGCTATACGCGGGACAGCAATATATTATTTAAATAATTAACAAATGAGAGTGACAACATTTTGACTATCTATGCTTAGTCTAGATATATTGTTTAAATAATTAGTGAAGAAATTTGTAAAATAAAATAGGATTTTTAAGAGATATGATATTTTTAATATCTGGTATGAACGGTGCTATACGCGGGACAGCAATATATTATATAAATAATTAACAAATAAGAGTGACAACATTTTGACCATCTATGCTTGGTCTAGATATATTGTTTAAACAATTAGTGAAGAAATTTGGAAAATAAAATAGGAGTTTTTAGAGATATGATTTTTTTAATATTTGGTATGAAAGGTGACATACGCGGGACAGCAATATATTGTTTAAATAAAGAACAATTAAGAGTTACAACATTCTGGTTATTTATACTCGCTCTATGTATATTGTTTAATCAGTTATTGAAGAAATTTTGAAAATAAAATATGGGGTTTGGGAGTTATGAAATTTTGAAAATCTGGGGAATCTGTTCTATAATTCGTGTGATGGTGGAGGCGCCAAAATCCGTGGCTGGAAAATCCGTGGCTATCTTCACATCGGTAAATACATTTTGTCTCTAAAATAAATAGGGAAGCCAATATTTGAACACCGCATCCGCCAGGTCAACACCCGGTATAGAAAAACATATATTGTTAGAAATGAAAAATCCACAGACATTTTGGAAATTGAAATTCACTAAAATTCATAAAAGCCATCAAAACATTAAAAATCAATAAAAGGCGTTAAAATAATAAAAATAAATGAAAGGTGTCAAAATATCAAAAATTAACGAATGTCTTAAAAATTCACCTAACCTAACCCAACCCAACTCTAGCCCAACTTAACTCTAAGCCAACCTCACCCAACTCTAACCCATCCAAACCCATTCCAATTAACTCTAGACAATTCATTCGTAAGAAATTCTAACGAGTGTTTTCTACTCCCAGATTAAGCATGAAGTATGCCGGGCAGAGCAAAGCGAGCCTGGTAAACCCAAATTTTCAGGGTTTTCTAAACTCGAAATTTTACTTCATGCTCCACGCGTACAAATCACTAACTTCAAGTGAAATCTTCAACGAAGTGGTTAGAGTGATAGTATATTACATTACAAGTGTGGTAAACAGCATATTACGTGCGAGTGTAGAGTTAAACACGAGCCGCGCAGCGGCGAGTGTGTTAACTCCACGAGCACGTAATATGCCTACCACACGCGTATTATACATAGTTTTACCTGCAACCACCTATATAGTTTTCATGCGAACACCAAATATAGTAATGTAGATTTAAGTAGCAACTGGCAAAAAGTTTTATTTTTATCTATTTTCATATTATTTTGTGCAAACTAGTTATTATAATGATGATGATTATTTATAACTACAGAACAGTTATTAAAAGAAAAGCTACCATTTCGCATTGAGTTTTGTGTATTAACTGCAATATGTTGGTTTTCATTGCTTTCTGCATTGCTTCTGACTTTAGGTGCTTGTGAAATGTAAGGTCGCTTGAATCAGACATTACCTGAATAACGTGTCGCACTTGTACGATGACTTTTCAAAACTGACGTTTGTCATTTTTTTGTTACAAAAAACGCGTGATTATGACAGTGTTTTCTAGATCAGTAAGGTGGTTAAGAAAACACTGTTTTCTTATGTGGTTGCAGGTAAAATAATTGTACTATGTCAATTATCAATTGCTTAAATAGCGGGGAAAGTGCTATGATGGATACATCACCATTTTACTATTCGATTTAATGGGAAAATTATTCGATTTAATGCGTAAATTATTTGATTTAATGAGCAAATTATTTGATTTAATGCGCAACAATTGTAAACACTACCCAAATTAATTTCAACGAACCTTGATTCGATTTCACGATTATTATCGTTGTTAACAGAATAAAACTAGCATTCTAAACTAATAAAGAAAACACTGTTTTCTTTCACAAATGGATACATAAAATTTCAGCTGCGAGCTGAAATCGGAAAGTCCGATATGGTCCAGGTAAACTAATGAATGCAACCAATCGATAAATGATTGTGTAGTATAATTTAAAACTGTAACAAGTTAATAATTGAATACTGTCTCTTATTTCACATTTTACAAGCCAACCAAATCACGTCCTAAATTATCACAAAAGAGTTGTTTACTACATGGAAAATTTAGTACATGGAATTGTATCACTCAACACACAAATTAGTGCTTAGAACAATAGGAACATGTTTACCTAGTGGCTTTGCATAGACGAAATATTTTTAAAAAGAGTACATTTTTTTTTAGAGTAAAGATACACGGCGTTTTTGGCATGAGTCGATTGATTTATTTCTTTAAATTACAGTGTGCATGTCTTGCTTTATCACCACCATCATCAAAAACAACATAGGAAGATTCGAATTATCGACAGCGCCGTTGCTACCGCCGCACGCACCTAACATCTCTACATGTAGTCGCTGATGGCCATATGCATTGCTTTTTACGATCACTTTCATTCACTTTTATCAATCGTAGTTTGGTATGTCTATTACGAAACGCAAAATATATTCATATTTTGGCGTAGAATGCTCAACGTAATTAAACTGTAGACTGGAAAAGTCTTTTAAATATGAAAGACGTGATTATAAACTGTTGTTTAACAATTCCACTTAGTTCAAAGAAGTGAGAATATTTCTGGTTTTTATGAATGCCTCTGTACATTTTCAGCCACAGATCGAGCCGGAGGGCGAATCCTGCACGACAATCAACAGTGAGATTTATTACGAACCTCCCGAGACCAAGGAAATCTTCGTCGAGGATAACTTCCGTTCGGAACCGTCTCCCGATTGCGAAAGCGTCATCAAGCGCAAGTGGAGCACTATAATCGGAGAGGAAGCCGAAATCGTCGTCGCACATCTTACAAAATTAACAGGTTAGGTTAAGCTAACGTAAATTCAGTTTTGAAGTTGATCAAAATAATATTTACTTGATTTTGATTGATTCGTTCTCATATTTTTTTTTTCCACATGAGGTGGTATCGCTTTGCGTCCCTGCACTACGGTCTCCGTGGTCCTTTTGTGCTCCTCTGGTTATTTTACTCCCTGTATATTCCTGTGTCTTCTAAGAAGTCCAGGAGTTTGGGCCAGGGGATGTTCTTGAGCTGTTCTTCAGGAAGCACGGGCTTCCCGAGTTGCTCCGTGCGTTGCCGTTTATGGGCTTCGCATGTGCACAGTAGGTGTTGGGGAGTTTCCTCTTCTTCCAAGCACCCACGGCATAAGGGGGCTTTTCTCAAGACCCATCCTATGTTTGTGCTTATTCAGGTCACAGTGCCCAGTAATTAGTCCTGTGATTTTCCTTAGTTTCATTCTGCTCTATCAGGTACCGGGCCATCTAGGAAGAGTCTCGTGTGCCTCATTCCCATTTGGTTGTGCCATGCCTTTGTATGCTCCTCTGCTAACTTGCGTCGGATTATTTCCTTTCCGGTTTCATGTGGTATTCCGAAAGCGGGTTCAGGTCCTATAAATTCACCTGTTGTCCCTTGTTTGGCCAGCAGGTCGGCCCCCAAGTGTCCAATAATTTCTTGGTCCTTGGGTATCCATACTAGCTGTGTTTTTGTTGTTGTCGCCAGTGCGTCCAGCCTGTTTATGCAGTCTATAACCAGTCTGGACTGAACTATCGGCGAGGCTAGCGCTTTTAGGGCTGCCTGGCTGTCCGACATAATGGTAATTGGTCCTTTGTTGAGTCCCGACTCCATTATGTGGTGGGCACACCAGTCAATGGCGGCCACTTCAGCCTGGAAGATGGAGGCATGTTTCCCCAGAGCAACCGTGAATTGTTTGCTCCGGTTACAGCCTCCATAGATTCCAGCCCCGGTTCCTTTAGTGTTTTTGGACCCGTCTGTGTACCAGATGGTTCCTTTACTCGTTCCCGGGTATGTTCCATTTGTCCATTCACTCCGCTGTGGTATGATTATTTTGAATCTGCGGGATGGGTGTACGATTTTAGTGAAATCGGACCTCATTTTTAGGATTTCTTCTTCTTGTAGCACTTTAAATGTTTCCGGTCTAGATGACCCTACATTTAAAGTGTGTCCATTTATGTGCAGTCTGTAGGCTGCCTGTCTGGCTTCCATCATAACATATAGATGTAGTGGTGGAAGCGATAATATGTGTTCCATGGCTGCTGTGGGCGTTGTTCTCATTGCCCCAGTAATCAGCAGACACGCCTGTCGTTGCACTCTTTCGAGTTTTACCGCTGCGCTCTTGATTTGGGTTTTTTCTCCCCAAGCGAGCGCCGCGTATGTCACTATGGGTCTTATGACCACGGTGTATAGCCATTTGGTCATACTGGGTCTCAGTCCCCATGTGCGTCCTACCATTTTCCTGGTCGCAAAAAGTCCTCTCATGGCCCTTTTGCTGATGTTCTCCAGGTGGAAGTTGAAGTTCAATCTGGTATCGAGTATGACCCCTAGATATTTTACTTCATTTTTGATTGGGACTTCCATTTCATACATGCGTAGCGATGTTATGTCATCGGTTTTTCGTCTCCTGGTAAAGGGGACTATCGCCGTTTTGGCCGGGTTTACAGCTAACCCTTCGTTCTTGCACCATCTTTCCACGGTAGTTAGAGCCCTCTGCATCAGGCTTGATACAGTGGTCCCAAACTTCCCGCTAACTAGAATGGTCAGATCATCTGCGTACCCCAGGGCATAAATGCCCTGGTTTTCAAGTAGCAGCAGAAGGTCGTCCATGACGAGGCACCACAGGAGCGGCGAGAGAACCCCTCCCTGGGGGCACCCGCCAGCGACCACCGCTTCTGCTGTCTTTCCGTATAGAGTAGTTGTTACAGTCCGGCTCCTGAGCATCTTGTTCACCCAGTGTCGGACTTGCGGGTAGATCCCTCTTTTCTCCATTGCTGTTGCTATGGAGTTGAAGGTTGTGTTGTCAAACGCCCCTTCAATGTCCAGAAAGGCCCCCAACGCAATGTCTTTGCATTGTATGGTCCTTTCGCATCTGCTCACTAGCTGGTGGATTGCCAGTTCGCATGACTTTCCCGCTTGGTAGGCATATTGTTGACGGTGTAGTGGTGAGTCCTTTAGGACTCCTTCCCGTATGTGCCTGTCTACTAGTTTTCTAGTAGTTTTAAAATGAATGATGACAAGCTGATCGGTCTGTAAGATTTGGCCAGGGCATACGAAGCACGCCCTGGTTTGGGTATAAATACCACCCTTACAGTCCGCCAGCTGCTTGGAATGTATGAAAGGGCAAGGCTAGCCCTGAGGATATCACATAGTGGTCCCCTAAGCGCTGCTATCCCCTTTTGTAGCATGACAGGATATATCCCGTCAGGACCTGGTGATTTGAATGGTTTGAACGTGTTATTTCCCCACTCAATGTCACCAGGTTTGATAATTGTTTTCGCTGTGTCCCAGTCCTGTTTTGGAGCCCATGTGTTGGGCTCGCTTAGGTCCCCGGATACAGTCCCTCATATTTAGTAAGATTCATCATGAGAAAACCAATTATTATTTTTGTGAAAATATTTCAGTTAAAGTAGTTTTTATTTCTTGCCTTTATTAGGTTTGGGGATAAGTTTGGAAGGGACTGTGGACGTGGAGGCGGGAATCGAAGTCCGACCGCACCACTACATCCGCTCGATCCTCCCGGAGGGCCCCGTCGGTCAGAACGGCCGACTGAACTCAGGAGACGAGCTGCTCGAAGTCAACGGACAGAAACTCCTCGGCATCAAACACGTGGAAGTGGTGAAAATACTGAAAGACCTGCCGAGCACGGTACGGCTGGTTTGCGCACGGAAGAACGAAGAAAACAGGGTCATTAACACATCGCAGGACAGGGAGGCTTTCGAGGCGAGGAACATCGTCGGTGGGAGTTTGAAGAATCTGCTGAACGACACGCAGCAGCACCAGGAGAAGGAGAAGAAGCTACTGAAGGCGTTCAGCGATACGTTTAACTCGGAGTCGGGTGAAACGCAAACGCAACACCGAATTAACCACCAGCAGAGATTGCTGAAGGCCCTGAGCGATACGCTAGACTCCCAGTCGGAACACCAGCAAAACCAACAGAGGTTATTGAAAGCTTTAAGCGATACAAGCATCAATACATCCAGCACCGCGACCATCACAGATGAAAACAGTTTGAGCAATTTGAACAAAGCTAAGTCGCGCTCTTTGGAAAATACAAATCTAGCAATGTGGGGAGACGAAGTCGAGTATATCGATTTGATGAAAACCGACAGGGGTTTGGGTTTTTCAATTTTGGATTATCAGGATCCCGTCGATGTTAAATCAACGGTGATAGTGATTAGGAGTCTAGTGCCGAACGGGGCGGCTGAAAGTGATGGGAGGCTGCGGCCGGGCGATCGTTTGATTTCGGTGAACGATAAGAGCGTGAAGAATTCGACGCTGGATCAGGCGGTGCAGGTTTTGAAGGGGGCGCAAATGGGGTTGGTCAAGTTGGGGGTGGCGAGGCCGCTGCCTGTGGTTAGGGGCGGGAGCGGGGGCAGCGGCAGTAGTCCGACGATAGGGTCGTGAATTTCAATAAGGGTAATAAATAACAAGTAGAGCAAAAATGAATTCTGTAATTTGTGCGAGTTTTATTTGAGTGCATTTGATTGAAGAAAAAATACTTGGGCCGCCGACCACTTAGAGTAATCACGTGACTGTAGGAAACCAGGAAGCCAAAATTGATCCATTGATCAATGTACAAATTTCACCAACTTATAGCAGCTCCTAGACTGCAATCAACTAATTTATGCCACTCTACGTGTTCATCGGCTCAAGTTTAACTAAATGAGTTCGTCATTTTACTTAGACAGTAAATTATGTTAACCAAAAAGTAATGTTGAGAAATTCTGAAGTATACACATTTTTTGTGATGATGTGAATTTAGTTACAATGTTGAGTACTAAATACAAATTGGAAATTTTCGATTTGATTTTTAACTTAGATACAGATATTCACTGAAAACAATAACATGTAATAATTCTAAATAAAATATAAAACGGTCGATTTATGGTGCTGGTAGAAAAAGAACGTCGTTTGTATAAAATGTTATTAACATAGTAGAAAAAAATATATATACTTATAAATAAAATGACCAAATCCTATTTATATTAATCAGAAACAAGTACACGAGTTATTTAAATTACTTAATGATGATGTTAACTAAATTTATGCATATAATCTGTTTTTTTTAATATGACCAATCAAATTTGACAATTCAAGAATTTAGCGGTGTGAAGCAGGTTGCGTTTTAGGTTAGGACAAGATTAATTACATTTTATGTTGTAAATCAACTTTAAATTTGTAGGTTATGTGAAGGAAAATATGACAGTAATTTGACAATTCAATTAACTCATAAAATAAATAATTTATTTTACAAAGATTACAATTACAAATGTACCTATCGCCGCCTTAAATTATTTGTATCTACTACCAATTTAATAAAATGTCCCAGAGGATTAGGTAAATGCTCCTTGCTCATTTACATGTTGAAATTTTCAAAAAGTTATAAATACAAGGAATTTTTCTTTTAGGTATGTTACGATTTTTCAATGTAAATTTTCAGACATTCGGAATCTTATTAAAAACTTTCAATTTGAAGACTCTAACAAGTGTTTCCAATCCCAGACTAAGCATGAAGTAAAATTTCGAGTTTAGAAAAGCCCCGTGAAAATTTGTCGAGGGTCGCGCAGCGACCCGAGACAAATTTTCGGGCTTTTCTAAACTCGAAATTTTACTTCATGCGCCACGCGTATAAAAACACTGATTTCAAGTGAGGTTCAAATATACATAGAGTTCACAATATTTTATTTTCGGGCTTTTCTAAACTCGAAATTTTACTTCATGTGCCACACTGATTTAAAGTCAAGTTTAAAATATACTTCGATTTAATTTTGTTTATTTCATTATTTTACAAATGTATATAAAGAATATGTGAAAGTATACTTAAAAGAAAAAATGCCTGTTTGTGTTGTAAAGTTGCAAGTTGTAGCGTTCTCTTTTTCGAAACTCTCTGCATCGTGACAATTTATTTGACAAATTATGATTTATTTGTCACATAGAAAATCATTTACCAACATCTCAAAATTTGATTTTTAAAATACCCTACTGTTAAAGAAGGACTGCAACTGTTCGCAGTAAATACACCCTAAGTTTGGTCATATTAAAAAAAAAAAAAACAGAGTTTAGCTAGGTTGATTCATTAAATTTTTCGCAAGAAAAATATGCACTAATATATGTATTTATGCCCGGTTTCACCAACTTCAATTAAATCTTATTCGTTGATTAAATTTATTTGTCGATTGGAATAAACATTTTCCATGTCATAAACATCAATATCATGTGAATTGATTGATGTTTCGACTACATACATGTCGAAACCGTGCTATCATTTAAATTATGATTTAGAGTAGGCGGCATTTTTTTTTGTGCGGTTGCTCAAAATGCTAATTGAATCATGAAATACATTTGAGGTTATGGTAAACTATATGTTAACAGTCAGTAGTGCCAATCTAATTTAAAATTCAAAGCCTACTCTAAATCATGTTTTTAACGATCGCATGGTATTACTAGATTTTAATCGATGAATAACTATTGGTCGATTTAACTGACGTTGGTGAAACCTGGCATTAGTTTTGTAAAATGCTGTACAAATGTTTACTCTCTTTACACAAAATAATTTACAAAGAATAACGTTCCATTAGTTTAGAGGTAAAATTGATTAATTGCTCTAACACTTAATGACTTTTACCTTCAAAACGGCAATTTTTGTATCATATATTTTTGGTTCTTGAAAATAGTTTACACAAAAAAAAAATGGCAATCAACTTTTCCGCTCGTTAGAATTAGCTTATAATAATAGACAATATAGTCAATCAAAGGCTCAATTTTTACTCGAAATTCAAGCTTTTATTAAAATATTTAACTTGAGATGTTAAATACCCGAGCTTTAATAAATTAAAGGAGCCTTAATGTCGAGTAAGAACATTGAAAAAAGCCACCTCGATGAGTAATCCAAAATAAAAACGGTAGCCGCACATTTTTATAAATATTAGTACAATAATTAGTACACGTTTTAGCTTGAGAGAAGAACAAACCGCAAACAAAAAAATGTACAGCCTTATTAACAGACTTTAGCGTGCAGCTCTTAATGCGGTTCTAACATTTTCGGATTAATAAAACATAATATAAAAAATTACGAAAAAACTATTCGTGAAAATGCAAACAGTGTCTTAATTAATAAGACAATTTAAGACGATAAATATTCATTGAAACAACTACTTCCCGTGCAAATACACCTCCGGATATTGAATTATACAATGAAATATATAAAATCAAATTAAATAAGATTTTAAATATTTCATTGTATAATTCAATATCCGGAGGTGTATTTGCACAGGAAGTAGTTTCAATGAATATTTATCGTCTTAAATTGTCTTATTAATTAAGACACTGTTTGCATTTTCACGAATAGTTTTTTCGTAATTTTTTATATTATGTTTAAAGTGTGCAAACTATAAGAAGTGTAAGCTTATTTTCTCGAATTCAAATAGTTTTGAATTTGAATTTATCTTGTTTAATAAAACATTTGAGTAAATAACTATTGTTCGTTTGCAACTAATAATTTAAATAATTTAATAACAAGCCTTACACTGTAAAGTAAATAGGCAATTTTGATTAAATAAATAACTTTAGTAACGCAGCAAGTCTTATACATAACCTTAGTTGTCGTAACAAAATAGGGTGATTTTACTGGAAACCGGTGTTTGATACACGTGGGCATGAAGTAAAATTTTGAGTTTAGAAAAGCCTGAAAATTTGGTTTGGTTGCTCCGTGCTATTAAACCAAACCAAATTTTTAGGCTTTTCTAAACTCGAAATTTTACTTCATGTGCCACGCGTATAAAATACTGATTCAATGTGCAGTTCAGAGTATACATCTTTAGCATACTGCTTTATTAGTATACTTGAAACTTCGATTGAAATCAGTGTTTTGTACGCGTGGCGCATGAAGTAAAATTTCGAGTTTAGAAAAGCCTGAAAATTTGGTTTGGCCGCTCCGCGCTTCGCGCTACGCAACCAAACCAAATTTTCAGGCTTTTCTAAACTCGAAATTTTACTTCATGCTTAGTCTGGGAGTAGAAACACTTGTTAGAAGTTAAATAAATGCTTTTTAAAAACAGCAGAAAGTAAATTAGAATCGAATAATTTAGCGGAGGAAATACATTTTCAGAAACATAAACTAAAACACTGTAAAATAACCTATAAACTGTTTGATTACAATAAAGTTGGCACACAATAAAATGCAATGTTGTCATGGTCATTTTATTGATATTTCGAAACTTATTAATAGCATGTAGATTTTGTTCTATTAAAACGAAATGTTAGTACCGCGTTAATATCGATTAACTAGCATCAAACTATAACGATGTTAACGGCAATTCTATTAATAAGGTTATTAACCTTTAGGAAATAAAGCGCAGTTTGAAAAAAAATTACAATTTTTTTTTTAGAAATATGTGCTAGTTGTGAAAATTAACAAAGAAAAATCATACTCAAAAAAGTATTACACATTCTTTAGAAACTAATAATAATGATTTGTTAAAGTTAGAGACAGTCGTTTGTTTTTCTCGTATATATTATTTTGATATGTTTTCACTCACTTTAATCAATTATTTAGTTAACGAAAGGGGTAATCATACAGCCCAATGATTTTATTGAGGATTTAAAATAATACAAATTAAATACATACAGGGTGTCCCATTTTAATCTTAACAGGGGAATATCTCAAAATTAGTGCGTCCAATCGAGAAAGTTGCCGAATGAAAAGTTTTGTGGTTCGGAGGGGGACGTCCGATTCTTCCATAAATTTCACCCCCCGACCCCTTGTCTCTTGCGGCCGAGGTCACCTTTACGAGCACGTCGTTCGAGTGATTGGATGGTGACATGGGACGGACATCTCCGATCCGGAAACTGACGCCGATATTCACGCTCAGCCTCACGGTAGTTTCTCTCCGTGTGACCGATACACATCATCATATCGATAACTTCGTTCGGTAAATAATCCGACATTGCGAAAAAATAGGGTACGGTATTTTGAAAACGCTCAAAAACGACTGGCTGGCAAAACTTTAATTGTTTTAAACAGCCACCCACATCACCGGATTTGACATCGCCAGATGTTTTTTTTTTGTGAGTACATTAAAGATGTATTTATTTTAAATGGCTTGTGAATTTTTTAATCATAAATTGTCTGCCAAACACTAATTTTATGTTTTTTTTTTTTTTTCCTGTGGGGGCCGTCTTCCTTTCGGATCCGGATGCACTGCAGCCTAGGTGGCTTATTGTACTGCCCCAATATTATTACACTCACGCAACTATTCCGAACTCGATGCCCTGCACTAGCTTGTGCAGGTCCTTCAGAGGTTGCGCGTGGAAATCATTTGGTTCCATTTGTCTGTTCCCAAATGTTTTGCCCTTTCAGTTGTGCGGGAAATCTAGAAATTTTAATTGTTTATTTAGGCCCATGCTCGCCGAAGGGAATCCTGGATAAAGCTGACCCATTAATTTAAACTTTTCTTCTAGCTGGAAACCGACATTGACTATTTTTGTAGTGTTTTTTTTTCATTTGGCACCAATACTTGTGAATTGTTTTTTTGGTTTAGTTATTGCTGTTTCTAATTTTTCTTTGTTAACAAATTCTATCTGATTGAAAACCAGTAAATTTAAATTGCTTAGTTACGACGGGGCCGCAACTATAGATTTTTACCTAGATAACCGAACAGTTTTGATTATTGCTCACTCTCTCGATTACTCGATTTCAAGTCGAATAAAAGTATTATTCCATGTAGTCTATACTTAGGTTTAATTTTTCTACGGGGCCGTAATCAATACGTTAGTAATCAAATTTGAAATTTTCGCTTGTTTTAAAGTATTGCCTAACATTTGTAATTTGTTTGGCCAAGTGATCAGTTTTATTAATTTAATCGTATAAGGAGATTTGGTCTCACTGTTCGTTTTTTTTTACGTAAATTTGTTTGGTCTCTAATTTTCTTTTATTGGATTAGCAGTTATATTCATTTACTCATCAATATTTTGAAAACTTTTGGTACAAATTAACTTTCGACGGCCGTAATTTTAATATCAACTTAAAACTCGTAACTTGAAAATTTGGATACGATTTGCTTTTAATTGGAATATTTCTATTTAGCTGGTATTCAATCAAATTTTTTTGTAAAACATTTCGAATTCTCGACGGGGCCGAAAATCGTCTTATTTTATATATTATTCGATTAACATTGTTTTGTATCTATATTTACATATCTCGACGGGGCCGAACATATTTTGATCAAGTAATTTTAAGATTTAGACAGTCGTCATTTATTTTGATTATTTACATTCTTGCATTTTTTTTTTGGAGAATTTTCTTTTATTTTCTATTTTTTTTTAACGTAAAGTTATTCTCGACGGGGCCGTTTTAATTACTTCTTGATTTAATTGCAATTTAAACGTTTTTTTATTTTGCTTAAATTCGCATTCAAATTAAATTGTCAGATTTTGGTTTACTTTCTTTTGCTCATTTATTTTAAACGGGACCGTTATTATTTTATTACATTCAGTAACATTTTTTGAAAAAATTTGAAAATGAGCGCTCCAAATCTATCTACCACTTCGCAAACGCAAGAAGTTATCGAGGGTAATTTGCGGGAGACGTCAAACGAAGGTTCCTTCGAAACACGGCGAAATGCCACGACTTCCTGGCCCGACAACGGTTCATCGCTCGACGAGATCGAGCGCACCAGGCGAGAAATGACCGCGGAGTACGAGAAAGGGCTTCGCGAGCTAGAGGAGCGCAAGAATCGCGAAACAGAGCGCAGAAGTCGCGAGGAACAAAACCGACAATTGGAAACCGTCGGACCCGGTCGAGATTTACTATCACAATTCAAGGTGATCCGCGAGAGTTGCGATAGACAACTTCGCGAAATGCGGGAAGATTTTCAGCGTGAGAGAGCGAAACTTCGGCGAAATATCCAAGATTGGATCGAACGCGATTATCGTCGTACCCCCAGTTTGGAACGCGGACACATAGATGAGGTTAGACACGATTCTGACCTAAGGCAAGCGCGCTTTGATGAAGCCTCACTCCCCCCCTCTCAAATCGATGAACCGCCCGCCCAAGATGGGGTAATTTCTACCAAACACATCGCGGAAATCATCAGAGAAGTAAAAAGAACGGAACCAGAAGCGACATTATTCTTTAACGGCCGGGACTAGCATAAGTTTATTGCGCGTTTAGAACGGGAGTTTCATGGATTGTGTCTGGAAGACAGCGAGAAAAACCGACGAGCGCTTGTCGGATTGGATTCGGCATACGTCGCAAAATTCGGCGGTTATTTCGCGGAGGAAATCCCCTGGAACCAGGCCAAGGAGCTCTTCTACGAGTCTTTCGACCCCGACACGGTAACTCACGACGAAGCCCTGGAAATGCTTCTTACACCGCAGGGAGATACGCATCCTGGGGTGTTCGCTCTGCGGAAGCAAACTTTATTTAATCGTTTTGCAGCGACCGATTGGACCGAAAGCTTCATGACGAAAGCAATGTGGCGACTCTCATCCCCGTCTCTTCGCCAAGCATTATTTTTTCGTCCAAGTACTGTGGACGAATTTGTATACAAGGCTGCACGATTATCCGCGTCAGAGTTGAAACCAATGCCCGTTGTCCCGGTGATAAGCCAAGAGGCTGCACAGACCCGCTGGGAAAGTAATTCGCGCCGAAGGGAGGAAAATAGCAACCGCCCATACACGCCACGGGTGCACCAGGAGCCGCCCCCAAAACAACCCAAACACCGTGACACTAGATTTGGGCAACAAAATCATCAACAAGCAAAACAGACCGCGAACACCACCGCAACAACGTCGCAACAAGTCTCCGCAGGCCTCGTCATCAGGTAACCCCAAGCCCGTAAACCAATCTCCGAAAAAGCAGCGCACATTTACACAAAATGACCGGCTGCAAAATAATGTACCTGCGAGAAACTCTACACCGCCCCCTCCGCCGTCCAAGAAGCCGCCGTTCTGCAAACGCTGTCGCGAAGTTCCGGTGCCGTATTACAGAGGCGACAGTTGGTGTCGCCGTTGTATAGCCCGATTTTCCTTAGATGCTCTTTGACAGTCATGTGGCCTGTGAGCAGTCCTATGGTTGTTTTCAGCTGTGCCCTACTCAATGTTAGTAGTCCTGCAGCTTGGCTTGAGTTAGGCCCTTACTATGGTTAAGGCCTGGTCTGTTTTCCCAGTATTCCTTGTGTTTGTTGCGAGTCCACTTCCTGACTTCAAGGCGACTCGACTTTTTTGTTATGCCCAAGGCAGGTTCGGGTCCCATAAATGAAATGGTGGCTCCCTGCCTTGCTAGCTCGTCAGCTTTTTCATTACCCGCAATACCAGAGTGACCCGGCGTCCAGACAAGTGTAACCTTGTTCTGTCTCGCTAGGTCATTCAGGGTATTGAAGCATTCCAATACCAGTTTGGATGAAGACTTTTGACTCTGGAGAGCCTTCAGTGCCGCCTGGCTATCGGACATGATATAGATTTGCCTGTTTCGACAGTCCTTCTCTATGTCGGTTCTCGCACATTCTATGATTGCGAATATTTCTGCTTGAAAGACTGATGCCAGGCTACCCAATGGTTGAGCATAGCCTGTCCTCATGTTTTCATTATAGATTCCTGATCCAGTACCTGTGGTTGATTTAGAACCGTCCGTGTACCAGATCACACTTTGTGTATATCTTCCCTAAAGCCGTTCCATTCGTTGTGGTCTGGAATAGTGACTTTAAAGAGTGAATTTTCAAGATATCTGACTACCATATGATCCGACCTCATTTGCAGGAAAGGTCCCCCTATGTCTGTCAAGAGACTTCTGTGTGGGGTATCAACTCTTACGTTGTCCGATGATAATTGCAGAGTGCCAGTCTTGCCTCCCCCACTATCAGAATATGAAGTGGTGTGAGGTCTAGAACCGTCTCCATGGCTGCAGTGGGCGTAGTTCTCATAGCCCCCGTTATGCTAATACACTGGCGAAAGAAATTAACGCATCACATTAATTTTTTTAATTTAAAAATAAAGTTTTGATGTTTAAAAACAAAAAAAAATAACAACAAAACCAACTGAACTATAATAATGATTTTCAACACATTTTCTTTCATTAATGACTAAAATAATGTCATAAATAAAAAGAGGAAAAAAGTTAACATGTGATTATAAGACTTAATATCTAGTGTTTCCTCCTCTTGCTCGAATAACTGCCTGACAGCGACGGCTCATACTGTTAATTAATGATCCAATTTCATCCTGGTTAATATCTTCCCAAATTTCCTGCAATCTTTGTCCAAGCTCTTGTTGATTGCTTGGACGCCGAGGAAGTGCTCTAAGGCGTCTGCCCATCGCGTCCCATAGGTGTTCGATCGGATTAAGATCGGGCCTCCTGGCTGGCCATTGCATTGTGTTGATACCCACTAGGTCAAGATACTGTTGTACAATTCGGGCACTGTGTGGTTTTGCATTGTCATGCATAAACAGGAAATCGTTTCCTCCAAAGGGAGCAAAAGGCATTACGGATGGTTCTAAAATGTTTGCAATATAAGACGCTGCCGTGATGCTTCCTCTTGGTATGACCACCAACTCCGTACGAGCCTCTAAAGTGATACCACCCCACACCATAACAGAGCCTCCACCAAACATAACGGTCGGAACAATGTTACACTGCGCATAACGTTCACCTGGCCGTCTGTACACATGCATTCGTCTGTCACTGCCGTAAAGACAAAATCTGGACTCGTCGCTAAACATAACATTAGCCCAATCGGCCTGTAACCAGTTATTTACGTTTTTCGACCAAGCGGTTGGTTTTTTAAAAAACGTTTTTATTTAATTATATATTTTTTATTACACATAAGTACTGAATTACAACAACAATACGCGCAAATACTAATTACAGGCTGGAACTCTATCAGGAACTGACTACAATAGCATGCATTAGATTATATATAAGAGTAAACGCGAATAATGCAAAGATAACATTTAATAGAATAAGCATAATTATCTATCATAAGGAATGCATTGAGAGAGATACGTAACTAGTTTACATGTTTTTGCGCAAATGTTAACCTGGCTCTGCGATGGTCTGCGGTTAATTGTGGTCCTTTTGCCGCTGTTTTCGGAGTTAAATTAAAACCACGTAACCTTTTTCTGATGGTAACGGAACTTACATGAACATTGTGGATCTCTGCGAGCATATTTTGTAGCCTAGGAGCCGTAATAAACCGTTCGCGTAACGTCTGCATCATTAAAAAACGGTCTTGAACAGCCCGTTCTCCCTTGTCCTGGCCTTCTTGAGTATGCCTGAGTTTCCCGATGTCTCTTCAAGACACGGGATACGGTCGATTGATTAACACCAAGACGCTGACTGATGTAACGCTGACTCCTACCTTCTTCTGCAAGTGTAACCACAATCACTGCTTAAATTAAGATTCGGACGTCTATCAATATTCATTCTTCACTATTTAGCACTTAATTTTAACAATTACTTGAAAACAAACTCAAAAAGAAATTTTATATGAACCTTTCTTACAGTCAGAATAATGAAAAGTGCTTCATTTTATTTATTGACAGAAAACCATGAGATCAAAAGACAAAACACAACATGTAAAACAGCATACTTGATAAGATTTCTTATTGTAAAAATATGTTTGTGTTCAAAGAAAACTCGATTCCAAGATATCAAAAAAATCACAAATGATGCGTTAATTTCTTTCGCCAGTGTACAAGCAGATTACAGCGCCACCTGTTGCAAATAACAAAAAAGTTTTGAGGTAAAACCTACCTAGTTTTTTATGCTCTTTCCGAATCCGCAATAAAAATTGGGGGCTCCCATTTAAGATTTCAAAGTTACCCCTATTATCCACCCCCTTGAGGGTCGGGGGATGAAATAATAATAATAATCTTTATTTAGCATCTTTGCTATATAATAACATAGAAAAATATATGTATATCTATATATATATATATAAAATAAACATTTCATGGAAGAATCAGATGTCCCTCTCCGAACCACAAAACTTTTCATTCGGCAATATTCTCGATTGGACGCACTCATTTCGAGATATTCCCCTGTTAAGATTAAAATGGGACACCCTGTCTACGGATAATTCAAAAGTTTGCTACTAGATATTTTGAAGTGAACAAGAAAATACGATTTTAATATATTTCATACGTAGATAAAAACATAAATATAAAAGAAAACTGAAAACCTGATAAGAATACTTAAAAATTGCAATAGTTTATTAAAATTAATGATAAGTAGAATTAATTAAAATATGTTTTCTATTTTCTTTTCAAAGATTACGTAATAGTATATTACATAGCGAGAGTGGTATGCAGCATATTACATATGAGCGGACATGTTGCGCACGAGCCACGCAGCGGCGAGTGCAGTATTCCGCGAGTATGTAATTGCCATACCACTCGAGAAACGTACGATACTTTACCTACGCCCTAAGAAAATAAAAAATGATCATAAAAGAACAACTTATTTATTGTAATCATTTTTAATAGTACCATGATAATGATGAAAACTAAATTACTTCTTGATCAGGAATAAAGCTGTACATTTTCCGAGATTGGGGTACAGTTTTCCTAATATTATTTTCCTAATGATTTTTTTCCCTAACTTATTATTTTCCTAATTTAACAATTTTCCTAATTTTTTTTTCCTAATATTCCTAATTTTCGTAATTTTCCAATGTTAACCGTGAAGTTCCCATGCCAACCGTCATTTGTCAGGCAAACAAAACCTCTAGAAAGTGTCAATATTTCAGTGCGTGTGTCCAAATTTGCGTCTGTAAAAATGACCGTTGAACTGATTCAAACTAACTTAAGCCATGTTTTACACATGAGCGGATTTTTGTATAGTAAACGCCTGACAAAAAATGGAAGAGTCTTTTGGAACTGCAAACTGTGTAATGCCACGGCGGTAACGAGGTTGCAGTTGACGCACGGACAGGCGGTGGACGTCATAAAAGGTGGAGAAAACTTGGATGCCACCCACAACCACGCTCCAGACTATGATGCCGTCGAAGCCATCAAATTAAAATATCGCGTGAAGAGAAAAGCGGTGGAACACCCCGAAGCCCCTCCTATTCAAGTGTTGCGCGAAGAATTGGACGGCGTGCCAGCTGCTGTTCTGGCTCATCTACCTGACAGGCCAAATATGGCAAAATTAATTTCGCGAAGAAGAAGACAAAATATGCCAACGAACCCTGTCGACATCGAAGATTTGGAAGAAGTACCAGAGTTATATGCGAAAACACATACGGGTGAAAATTTCCTTTTGTATGACTCGCGTGAGGATGATGATGACGAAGAAAACGAAGGGATGGGACGAATTCTGATTTTTGCGACCATACAGAACTTGCGGCTGTTAATGAGAAGTCCAAATTGGTACTTGGACGGCACCTTCAAGGTTAGGTTTATTCTTTTCATAATGTACATTATTTTTATTTTATTTTTCGAGTTGTACCGTATTATTTTTTCAGGTTGTACCGCAAATTTTTTTTCAACTCTTCACTGTCCTTGCTTCCCTGACACAAATTCGGAACAGTAAACAAGAAATAGTCGCTATCCCTCTCGTATACGCACTGCTGGAAAATAAAAAAACAAGTCGCGTACGAAAAAGTACTGGATGTCATCAGAAACGCGTGTGAGGAAGCAGGCATTCCACGCAGAGTGCCGGTTATTGTGATGACGGATTTTGAACTCGCTATCCTGAACGCAATTAGAAAAATCATGACGGAGAGTACGAAAGTCAGAGCCTGCTTTTTTCACCTCCGACAAGCAGTGTACCGGTACATCCAACAGGAGGGGCTGCAAGTGGCGTATAGCGATAAGAAAGATCGAACTATAAAAGATGCAGCGCGAATGATGTGCGCTATCGCGTTCGTTCCTCTCGCCGACGTGTTATCTGTGTTTGCTGAATTAGAAAACCAAGCACCTCCTGCATTCAAATCGGTGGTCGACTATTTTCGGGTATTTTTTCTTTCTCATCAGTCCGCTATCAGTCTGCTCATCAGTTATTTTTTACAAGTATTACTACCCCGTAGACGACGTACGTAAAAGGACAGACAGCTCGAGGTAGACTTCGCGCCGTTGATGCCCGATACCCACCAGATGTTTGGAACATGTACGATGCGACGCTCCAAAACCTATCGAGAACCAACAAGCTTTCAGAAGGTTCCTTTTCCTTTTTCCTTTTACTTTTTCCTGAATCCAACAACTGTCCTTTATCCCACATCTTATCTTACAGGTTGGCATACTCGTTTCGCACTTGTGGTGGGAAAGAACCATCCGGGTTTGTACACTCTCCTCAAGGAACTCAAGAAAGAGCAATCTGACACTGAAGGCATGATCCGCGACCTAAATTTAGGGAAAAGAGTCCGGCGAGACGTGAGCAAAGCTATGGAGCAGAACGAAGAAAGGATTACGAACGTCGTTCTCCAGTATGAAGATCGGCGGGAGGAAGCTATGGAGTATTTAAAGGACGTCGGTTGCTACATTGGTTTTTGAACTGTACATTTGGAAATGAGTCTCGGAAATAAAATGTGAATTTGGAAAATAGTATTAGGAAAATAATAATAATAGAAATTAGGAAAAAAAAATATTACGAAAAAAGATTAGGAAAAAAAAATTAGGAAAAAAGGATTAGGAAAACTGACCCCATACCATTTTCCGACATTCGTTGTGTTTTAAAAGAGTTCAATTTAAAGCTTCAAACGAGTGTTTTCCACTCCCAGACTAAGCATGAAGTAAAATTTCGAGTTTAGAAAAGCCCCGTGAAAATTTGTCGAGGGTCGCGCAGCGACCCGAGACAAATTTTCTGGGCTTTTCTAAACTCGAAATTTTACTTCATGCGCCACGCGTATAAAACACTGATTTAAATTAAGATTCAAATATACATAGAATTCACAATATTTTAGAGTTTTAAGCGCGTGGCGCATGAAGTAAAATTTCGAGTTTAGAAAAGCCCAGAAAATTTGTCTCGGGTCGCTGCGCGACCCTCGACAAATTTTCACGGGGCTTTTCTAAACTCGAAATTTTACTTCATGCTTAATCTGGGAGTGGAAAACATTCGTTTAAAGCTTCAAATTGAACTTTAAAAAAAAAACAAAGAATATCTAAAGATTTACAGAAAATAGGCTGACAACATTCGTTGTTTTTTAAAATAGTTTAATTTGAAGCTTCAAACGAGTGTTTTCCACTCCCAGACTAAGCATGAAGTAAAATTTCGAGTTTAGAAAAGCCCCGTGAAAATTTGTCGAGGGTCGCGCAGCGACACGAGACAAATTTTCTGGGCTTTTCTAAACTCGATATTTTACTTCATGCGCCACGCGCTTAAAATTCTAAAATATTGTGAATTCTATGTATATTTGAATCTTAATAGAAATCAGTGTTTTATACGCGTGGCGCATGAAGTAAAATTTCGAGTTTAGAAAAGCCCAGAAAATTTGTCTCGGGTCGCTGCGCGACCCTCGACAAATTTTCACGGGGCTTTTCTAAACTCGAAATTTTACTTCATGCTTAGTCTGGGAGTGGAAAACATTCGTTTAAAGCTTCAAATTGAACTTTAAAAAAAAAACAAAGAATATCTAAAGATTTACAGAAAATAGGCTGACAACATTCGTTGTTTTTTAAAAGAGTTCAATTTGAAGCTTTAAACGAGTGTTTTCCACTCCCAGACTGAGCATGAAGTAAAATTTCGAGTTTAGAAAAGCCTAAAAATTTGGATTGGCCGCGTAGCGAAGCGGAGCGGCCAATCCAAATTAGGCTTTTCTAAACTCGAAATTTTACTTCATGCGCAACAGTATAAAACCCTGAACTATCTTAAAGTAAAAAATATACGGCTTTCGCAAACTAATATGTAAATGTGATTAAAACGTGAGTCAAATTCTGCGCTGAACCAATTGTTTAAAGCAGTGAATAATCACTGCTTTAAACAATTGGTTCAGCGCAGAATTTGACTCACGTTTTAATCACATTTACATATTAGTTTGCGAAAGCCGTATATAACTCTAACGTTTATTGGGTTGCCTAAAATCGTTGTTGTGTATGTGTGTTTTTTTAACTTCACTGTAAATCAGTGTTTTTAGGCATGGTGCATAAAGGAAAATTTCGAGCGGTTACTAGATAGGGTGTAGGTAAAGAATTGAACGAAATAAAGTCGAATTAAAATATGATAAGCCAACTTCCACACGTGTATTTTTTTTATGATGATGATAATAATAATAATATATATATATATATTATCATTTGCCTTTTACCTTTCGGTGTAGGCTTAATAATAATAATACTGAACGCAAATCGAATATTGTAGAACGATTAAACAAACACCTAACACGAGCATTTACAAATATATGAAATGAATAATAAGTGTAACTTTTAACTGAATGTAAATAAATAAAAACGTCGGAAGGAAGTAACGGTCGTACTTGTTGCAAAAACACAAAACTTTGTAACGGGGAAATCGACCAGTAATAAATAAATATACAAAAGTGAAAGTCGTTGGGTACAATTTTTACTTCGAAACCGACGATTTGTTCAATCAGCGTGACGTATTATTAGCGAAAAACATCGGTTTCAAAGTAAAAGTCGTACCCAACGATTTTCACCTTTACATTGACGAAATAATTAAGTGACAGAATTTAATTCGATATAATAATAAAAGGTGATAGAGTTTACTTAGCGTTTAGTATTTTTTAGGTTGTATCTCTAATAAATGAAAAAAAAATCAAATTAATTAAAACTAATCAATAATGTACAAATGTTAAGTTTGTTAATTAAATAAAGCTTATGTATTATGTATTACACGCACATTGTTTTTGTATTTATGTTTCGATGCTCATTTGTAGTTGTAAGATTTTTTTTAAACATATTTTTGTTTCAACGCTCATTTGTAGTTGTACCGTGCGATCATTTAAATTATGATTTAGAACAGTGGTCTCCAAACTACGGCCCGCGTGCCAAATCCGGCCCGCGACTTGCATGAATCCGGCCCGCGATTGTTTGTAATTTTTTTTGTAAATGTCATATTTTGAAATATTGTAACAATTGTTCCTTAAATTTTTCATAATTAACCCGACACCATATGGTAAAAGGGAATACTGATTATATATACAGGGTGTCCGTATTTCGAGGAAATGCATGGGGATCTCGGTTATTTGAAGAGTTAGAGAGTTGGTTAAATTAGGGCAAATACGTGAAATTTGGAGCCCAACAATAATCCGAAAACAGATTTGAAATATCTTTTTTTGTTTTCGAGATATTGCCAAAAAACTATTTTTTTCAAATTTCGTTTTTATTTTTTTATTCAAAAACTATTGGATCTAGGAATTTGCAACTTTTACATTATACAGGCACTTTTTAATCAGGAATTTAGTAGTATACTTACATTTAAAATTACTTTAATATCTTCTCCAGAACCATAGCCAACTTTTGTTTTTCTTATGGGCGCCATATTGGATATTCATATTTTTGGAAAGAACTTTTTTTTCTGAATTCAACAGTATATCACACTTATAATTTATTTTGCGTTTCATTTGAAACAAAGCAACCTTTTGTTTTTTTTTTAAGAGTGCCTTGAAAACAGTTGCACATTTTAAAATTCCTGGAGGCCTACAACTATATTTTTTTAGGGAAGGAACCAGAATAATCACTCTGCTGCTTGATGAAGTTTTTCATAATATTAAATAATAATAAACAAATTAATTAAATATCTTTTGAACTAAAATTATCACAAACTTAGAGTAAGTGTTCGAATATATCACCATTGACCTCCAAACATAATTCTAGTCTTTTCCTTAAATTTTGGACTGCCCGAAAAATGTCTCTTCTTCTTAATTGCTGAATGGTAACTATTATAATTCTTCTTAAATCGTCTTTGTCCTCTGGAATAGTTTTATAAACTTTTTCTTTTATAGCTCCCCAAAGAAAATAATCTAGAGGTGACAAATCAGGTGAGCGAGCTGGCCAACGTATATCACCATTATTTGCCATAACTTTATTTGGAAACATTTCGGACAGACAATTAGCGACAATTTGGCTGTTGTCAGGTGGTGCACCATCTTGTTGAAACCATACATTTCTTAACATATTTAAGGGGATGTTATTGCCTACGTAATCACTTAAAAATGTTCATAAAACATCGTGATATCTCTGTGAATTTAATGTATCTTCGTAAATGTATGGACCTACAATATTGTCTCCCAAAATACCGACCCATACATTTAGTCCGAATCGCACTTGTCGTCGTCTTTCTTCATGTTGTCTAGGATTATTTATACTCCACACATGTTCATTATGCCTATTGAATATCCCTGTGTTGGAAAAACGGCATTCGTCAGACCATATCACATTTGACAAGAAATTCGGATTTTCGTTTAATGTTCCCAATAAAATACGACAAAAGTCCATCCTTCGTCTAGCATCTCCAGGATGAAGAGCTTGAGTAACTTTAATTTTAAATGGGCGATATTTATTTTTTTTTCAAAATTCTCCATACGTATTGAAACGTCACACCAAACTGGTTCGCAAGTTCTCTCGTTGAGGAAGAAGGGTTATCTTGAATCTAGGGGAATAAATATCATCTTATTGTAATTAAAATGAAATCATTTTACCGCTTGCAAAATTTGGTTTTCATTTTCATGGGGTTGGTGATATCCATATCTTTGTCGTGGCTTTACGAAGGAACCATATTCCAATAAATTTGTATGTAGTTTTATGAAATGACTTTCACTTGGCTGTTGCCTTTCTGGATAGCGCTGTAGATAGACTTCGGATGAAATACGTACATTTTTGTTTGAAGTATAATAAACTTCGATCATATCTCGTTTTTCTTGGTTCGAAAACACCATTTTTAACTTTATTTTATGTATTATGTATAATGATCGTATCTTATTGACACATCAATAACTGAATAACGTATCAATATTATTGTTTCCAAGGCACTCTTTACAAAAAACAAAAGGTTGCTATGTTTCAAATGAAACGCAGAATAAATTATAAGTGTGATATACCGTTTAGTTCAGAAAAAAAAGTTCTTTCTAAAAATATGAAAATCCAATATGGCGCCCATAAGAAAAACAAAAGTTGGCTATGGTTCCGGGGAAGATATTAAAGGTATTTTAAATGTAAGTACACTACTAAATTCCTGATTAAAAAGTGCCTGTATAATGTAAAAGTTGCAAATTCCTAGATCCAATAGTTTTTGAATAAAAAAATAAAAACGAAATTTGAAAAAAATAGTTTTTTGGCAATATCTCGAAAACAAAAAAAGATATTTCAAATCTGTTTTCGGATTATTGTTGGGCTACAAATTTCACATGTTTGCCCTAATTTAACCAACTCTCTAACTCTTCAAATAACCGAGATCCCCATGCATTTCCTCGAAATACGGACATCCTGTATATATATTTTTCATAATTTTATAAAATTAATCGGATCTTGGCCGACTTTATTATGTAGAATTGTATTTGTGGCCCGTGAAGAAGATAGTTTGGAGACCCAGGATTTAGAGTATAATCTGTTTTTTTTAATATGACCAATCAAATTTGACATTTCAAGAATTTAGTGGTGTGATGCAGGTTGTGTGTTTTAAGTTAGGACAAGATTAATCACGTTATGTTGTAAATCAACTTTTACTTTGTAGGTTATGTGAAGGGAAATCTGATATTAATATGACAATTCAATTAACTCACAAAGATTATGATTACAAATGTATTTACCTATCACCGCCTCAAATTATTTGTATCTACTACCAATTTAATTAAGTGTCTCTGAGGATCAGGTAATATTCCTTGCTCAGGAATATCTGTCTTCTTTATTATCTGTCAATTTTTGTGTGCGGTTGCACAGAATACTAGTTAAATGATGGAATAAATTTGAGGTTATGGTAAATTATGTGTGAACAATCAGTAGTGCCAATCTAATTTAAAACTCGAAGCCTACTCTAAATTATGTTTTTAACGATTGCACGGTAATTACATTGGTACGTCGGCCCCAAAATTGTTATTCAAGACAAATTCTCGGCTCAAAAATAAGATTCAGTAAGAACAAGATAAATTCAAATTCAATACTATTTGAATTCGAGAAAATAGGCTTACGCTTCTTATAGCTTGCACACTTTAAATATAATATATAAAATTACGAATCGTTTTTTCGTAAGATTCAGTAAGTGCACATTCTGTCATCATTGAAATGAAATAAAGGAATTCATAGGATATTTGTGCAAAACCATAATAAACAGATGTGATGTGTCTAATTCAACTTTTATTCTTGAAGCAAATGCACGTTCTTCTGTTCTGAAACACAATTTTGTGGCCCACCCTTTGTAATGTAAAGTACGTCTGTGTTATTAATAACTACCAATAGAGAGTTTTAAGATTCTACTATTAACTCATGACATTCGAATTATTACACATAAAAAGACTGTTATTCCTTGCTTCACTTTTTATTTGTAGATAAGGAATAACAGTCTGTAAGTAAGGAATAACAGTCCTGTTATATCTAATTCTGGATATTTAATTAAAACACTTCCTTTTATATGTAATAATCACTTCGCGTAAACTCAAAACATAGTTATTCGAATTATTGTTAGTGAATTTTAAAAAATCCCAATAATAAAGCATTTTATATTTTGTACTTAACGGAATGACTTGTGCGCACACGCAGTCTGCGCTAATTTATTTTTGTATGATCTCGATTTTAATTTATCTTGATAATTATGTCCGATGTATACATTTTTATTATTACATTGTACTTCTTATATTTTTATTGTGATATTTTTTTTATATGAATAATATAAATGCAAATGTTTATGTGTTTTTTTTTTGTAATTGTAATAAGACTATTAAAATTCGACGAAATAATTGAGGGACAGGATATGCATGTTAACATAAAAACCCCACGATTCAATTTGCTTCCCATTCTAGTTCATTCTCGTTTTGATTGTGAACTTAAAAAGGTAGAGAACATTTGCTACTATTTGAATTTATAGAAATCTGCTCGTTCTCTAAAAAAAAAACCTTTATTTGCATAAAAAAAGTCTACATTTAAAATCAGACTTTTATATACAAAGAGTTTTATGTAACACTGTACATTTTCATAACGAGAATTTTTCTTTTAAGTATGCATATACATATATACGTTGAACATTATCCGACGCTGGGTTTATTAAAACAATTCAATTTGCTGCCTTAAACGAGTGTTTTTCACTCCCAGGCTAAGCATTTTTTTATTTTTTTATTTAACACCTTTAATAATTAGCAATCTACCCATGGGCATTCATCTAATGGTTTAAAGTACATTTCAACTGCGTGAGGTCAAGGTCTACATTAAGACTTTAACTAATTGTTCTTAAATATATGATGTGTTTTCATTATTTAATTTAATTAATTTCATTTCATTTCAATGTCTGTTTTATTTATACGGCAATTCCAATATGTGGTGTCGCTTCAGGCGATAGGTCGTTTTACTGTTGTCCAGTAAATTCAGGGCTAGCAGGTTCGGATGCACTTCTAGTCTTTTGATGTATCGCGCAGTCACGCATTTCACTTCGTCTTTAACCTCGGTCTTACATACCAGGGAGCATTTGTGATTATTCTTAATGTTTTTGATTGGAATCTTTGTAGGATCTCTACGTTTGAGGAACTCGCAGTGCCCACAGTTGAATTCCGTATGTCCATATAGGTTTTAATATATTCTATTCTATTCTATTGAAAGTGAGTGGGTAGTTATGCTACCCTCCACTGCGACCGCAAGGATCTATTGTGGCTCACAATTAAGGTCGAACATCCGACCTTACAGCTCACCTTCCAAGTCCATCTTCTTGATGAAGTCAAGGATCTTGTCAGGTGAAGTTTTCTCCAGGTCCTTCAGGTTTAGCTTCGGTGTGCCAAACACCGTGGTCCTGATCTGGTTGCCAGCTGGACAGGCACATATGACGTGCTCCGCTTTTCATCATCCTCTAGGCATAGGCGGCACTCAGTGGTGTCGCTTAGTCCTAGTATATTAAGGTGATGCCTTAGACGGCTGTGTCCAGTGAAGAGAGCAGTTAATGTGTGAACATCTGATCTGCTCAACTTCAACCATGAGGCCGTCCTGGCCGCAGATGGTCCACTTGTTACCGCTCTGAAATGTCTCATCCCAGGGCGGTTTTGCCAGAAATCCTGTGCCTCGTGTCTCATCCATCCGTTGTTACGGTCTCTAGCTGTTGATCTGGGTATCCCCAGAGCGGGTTCTGGTCCGATGTAGGCTGTACGCGCCCCCTCTCTGGCTAGGGAATCGGCTAATTCGTTTCCCTCCACGCCAGAGTGGCTTGGCACCCACATCAGACTGACCCCGTTTACCTGTGCCATTTGGCAGAGGGCTTCCTTGCAGTTCCGTACAGCCAGCGAGGAGCATCTAGAAGATGCCAGGGCCCTAAGGGCCGCCTGGCTGTCTGAACATATTTTTATTGTCCTGCCCGCCCAACCCTTTGAAAGGATTTCGTGGGCGCACATTTCAATGGCGTATATTTCAGCCTGAAGTATGGTAGCATACCTGCCAAGGCTGTAGTAAAGTTCAGTCCTTGGTCCGACGACTGCGGCTCCTGTTCCAGTGGACAGTTTTGAGCCGTCAGTGTACCAGTAGGAGTCAGCCTTTTCTGGGGTGATTTTGTGTCGCTCCCAGTCGTCCCTGCTTGGGAACAGGACCTTGTACGGCTGATCCTCGCAGTAGTCCGTGACTGCGTAGTCACTCCTCATACTTAGGGTGTCATCCGCCTCAATGGCAGTTGACAGCCCATTTGGTGTGAAGACTATCACCTTCGGATCCAATAGGGCCGCGTGGTGATACCGATACGTTGCCAATCTGGCCTCGCCCTGTATTAGGATATGCAGGGGGGTGAGGTTCAGTAGCATTTCTAGCGCCGCTGATGGGGTAGTGCGTATGGCTCCAGTTACCGCCACTGTCGCCATTCTCTGCAGTGAGGAGAGCCTTGATATGGCCGTTTTTCGAGTTGTAATCGGCCACCAGGCGATACTGCCATAGGTTATTATTGGTTTTATGACCGAACCATATAACCAGTACATTTGCTTGGGGTTTAATCCCCATGACTTCCCGCAAATTCTATGGCACGTCCACAGGGCGTACCTTGCTTTGCGGATTGTCTTGTCCAAGTGGGAGTTCCAATTCAGCGATTTATCCAGGGTGATTCCTAGATACTTCGCCTCCTCCACAAATGGTATGGTTTCTCCCCGTAGAGTAAGAGGTCTCAATTTCAGGATCCTCCTTCTCGTGAACGGGACAACTGATGTTTTGCTAGGGTTTACGTTTAACCGTTCCCCTATACACCAGTTCTGAGTCGCATCCAGTGCCTCCTGCATGGCTTCACAGATTTGGTTTTCATCCGTGCCCCTTGCAAGAATGACTATGTCATCAGCATACGCTTGCACTTCGACGTCAAGCGTATCTATTATTGCAAGCAGATCGTCTACCAGTAAAGACCACAGCAGGGGGGAAAGAACCCCTCCCTGCGGGCATCCCCTGGCAGTCCTCAGCTTGACCGTGTCGCCACATAGTGACGTTGTCACGGTTCTGGTGTCGAGCATTGCTCTGATCCAGCCTGTAATAGCCGGTGGAACCCCTCTTCCCTCGCGGATTTGCAGAGTGATCCCGTCAGAGCAGCGTTGAAGGCCCCTTCTATGTCCAAGAAAGCTGTTACCGCAATTCCCTTGTAGTCCAGGGTTTGCGCAACTTTCCCAGCTAGGTTATTCAGCGCCCAGTCCGCTGACTTCCCCTTTTGGTAGGCATACTGGTGCACACTAAGAGGGTTAATACTCAGTATCTCCCTCCTGATGTAGCCATCCAGCACCTTTTCTAGGGTCTTTAGGATAAATGACATCAGGTTTATAGGTCGGAAGGATTTTGGTAGGGGATCTGTTTTTCCCACCTTAGGTAGATAGACTACCTTTACTTTCGACCAGCTAGTTGGAATGTAATTCCACGCTAGGCTCGCTCTGAACAGTCTTATAAGGTGGAGGATTACTTTCTCCAAGCCTTTTTGGAGTAAGACAGGGAAGACCCCATCTATTCCTGGTGCTTTGTATGGTTGGAAGGATTTGACCGCCCAACTTACTGATCTGTAGGTAACGATTTTGTTTACCACCTTCCAGTCCTGCTTCCCCGGTCTCTTAGTTCGATCCCGTGGAAGCATTGTATCCGGTGTTTGGTTACTTAGAAGGGAACAATCTAGGAAGTGATTTTGGGCCAGGATCTCTAACGTCTCTTTACCAGAGGCCGTATGTGAGCCATCACGTATGTGAGCCATCTTTTAATATAACTTTGTACACTAGTAGCTTATTTTCAAGCGATAGTTCAGATTGGCGACCAATTAACCAGTAGAGCTTAGTGAATTTTAATCCCAGCTGTTTCCGCTTCGTGAAAATGTGCTTTCTCCAGCTAAGCCTTCTGTCAAGGTGCATACCCAAATACTTGACATCTGCTTGTGGTAGCTGCTGTTGGTTTATGTGAACTGGTGGACAGGTTCCTTTTCGCAGTGTGAAAGTTACATGCACTGACTTTGTTTCGTTTGCTTTAATCCTCCATTTTCTCAACCATTCTTGTATATTGTCCAGGGCCGCTTGTAAACATTGGGAAGCTTTTTCAGCATTACGATTTACTGCCATAATAGCCGTGTCATCAGCGAATGTCGATGTGTTTGTATTTAGTGTTGTCGGTAAGTCGGCCGTGTAGATAAGGTAAAGAATTGGTCCTAAAACGCTCCCCTGCGGTACCCCGGATGATATTGGGTATAGTTCTGATGTCGTTTCTTCGTACTTCACCATAAAGTATCTATCACTCAGGTATGATTTTAGTAGTTGATAAAATGGGTGTGGAAGGTCTCGTTTCAGTTTGTAAAATAGTCCTTGGTGCCAGACTTTGTCGAAAGCTTGACTTACATCCAGGAAGGCTGCTGTACAAAACTTTTTGTTTTCTAGACTGTTTCTGATAACTTCCACTACACGGTGTACTTGTTCTATCGTGGCGTGTTTGTTGCGAAAGCCAAACTGGTGTTCGGGGATGAGTTGTAGCTTGGTTATAATCGGTTTCAGTCGTTTCATTAATAATTTCTCCAGCAGCTTCGATAGGATAGGTAGCAAGCTTATTGGTCGGTAGGATGCGACTTCTTCAGCAGGTTTTCCTGGTTTTGGAATCATTCTTATCTGCGCTACTTTCCACTGCGATGGAAAATATCCCGTTCTTAGTACCGCATTGTAAATGTGTGTGAGATGTGTCAGCGCTTTATCTGGTAGCTGTTTAATGACTGTTCCTGTTATTAGTTCATAACCTGGGGCTTTTTTGGGATTCAAATCATTTTTGATTGTACTTTTGAGCTCTTTTACCTTTATCGAATTAATGGGAAGTGCTAGCTGGTGTGGAGATTCCAGAGACTGGATTATTTCATTATCTTCCTCTGTGCTGATTTCTCTAGAGTGAGGTTGGAATACATGAACTAGATGTTCTGTAAAATTGTCCGCTTTGGCCTTATCATCCCTCGCCCAACTGCCGTCCGGTTTTCTTATTGGTGGAATATTTACTTGGCGTTGTTTGAGTTTCCTGGTGACTTTCCATAGTGAATAGTATAGGCTAAGCATGAAGTAACATTTTTTTAAAGAGTTCAATTTGAAACTTAAAATGAGTGTGTTCCACTCCCAGACTAAGCATGAAGTAAAATTTCGAGTTTAGAAAAGCCTGAAAATTTGGTTTGGTCGCGTAGCGCGAAGCGCGGAGCGGCCAAACCAAATTTTCAGGCTTTTCTAAACTCGAAATTTTACTTCATGCGCCACCGGTACAAAACACTGATTCAATGTAAAATTTAGCGGTGTGTTTTAAACTTCGTAATATGTCAGTGTTTTGTACCGGTGGCGCATGAAGTAAAATTTCGAGTTTAGAAAAGCCTGAAAATTTGGTTTGGCCGCTCCGCGCTTCGCGCTACGCGACCAAACCAAATTTTCAGGCTTTTCTAAACTCGAAATTTTACTTCATGCTTAGTCTGGGAGTGGAACACACTCATTTTAAGTTTCAAATTGAACTCTTTAAAAAAAAACAACGATTATATAAAGATTCACGGCATATACACTGTAATGGAGCATATATACTTGAAAGAATAACTCCCTGTATGAACAAAATTGTGGCAAGGCCGTAGACTGGAGGGGGAGGATATAAAGGTGCACCCGCCCTGGAATTTTCAAAATGTGAAATATATTTATGTAAAAGCGGCGAAATCAATATTTTTATCAGTAACCCTCCCAATTTTTTTTTTCTAGCTAGGAATGAATTTTTTTTTTATTATTTGCAAAACACTTTACTATAATTACAATCTGATCACAAATGGATCAATGAGTAATATTTAGTTATCTAGGAATGAATTGAGGCATTAATTGCGATTGATTAGCTACAATTTGTAATGGTCATATAGGCAACAAAATTTACACAAAGTAAAGGCGTCAAATTTTATTGAATGAAAATATTCGGTTTTACATAAAACTCTCTGTATGTACTATTGGTCTTTTTTTTAACTCTCTCTACCAACCCAGTCTCGCTACAATCCTTAGAACAGCTCCATGCTCCCTCATCCATTCAGTTATCCTCCTGTTTCCCCCCAACCACTCCTCACATACTCCTTCACACTCCTGTGCCAGATGGCTCCATGTATCTATTCCACTTGCGCACAGCACACATCTACCATAGCTTTCTCCCATCCAAACATTCCTTCCTCTCTCCTCTGAACCGCATCTAGCTCTTGCTGGGGTTAATAATAATAATACTTTATTACCCAACAGATACAGTATCCAGTAACAGAGTAACATCATAACTTAAGTATATAAATAATCACATCATAACTTAAGTATACAAATAACAATATAAAAATTTAAGGTAAAATTTAAAAATAAATTGTTTGGTGTTGTAGACGTTCAAAATAAAGTAAAAATACAATAAATTAGTACTTGTACGCAATTACAAATTAAAGCATTGGTTGATATGACTAAGGAATGAACTGAAAGAATCACCAAATATATCAGCATTATATTGCACACTATGGTAACTTATCCTTCTTTGATAAGTGTTACCGGCGTTTTATCGAAAACGTCGTAACTTGATTACTTTATTCACATTCGCGAAAACATCGGACTCCATTTGTTTTGCTCATTTCATTTCATAATCATTTTAATTCCAAATGACTCAAGTTCGTAACCATTCATTCGATGTTCTTTTGTATATATTTTTTTCTTGTAAATATGTAAATTAGTCCAATATTGAATTCCCCCGAACGTGACCAACAATGACGACTTGCAAACCACCCCATCTTTAACCGCGCGACCAGCACCGGCCGATGTTTACAACCCCGAGGAAGGTCATAAAATTCCGCACCTCCGAGGACCAGCGCCATAAAACCCACGGCGCGCTGTAGATGTTTACGACCATGAAAACAAAGCCTTTGGGAATTTCTCAAAATTTCGGGAAAACAGCGAGAACAAAGGTTTATGGTCGTAACATCTGCAGCACAAACTTCGACACGCCGGAGCAGTCGGAAACCAGAGGCCCAAAACTTTTTGGCCTCAGCTAAATATGAAAACTCCACCCTCTGCTTCTTCCACCACGTTCTCGACCAATCACCGTCACCCCCAAGATACATGGCGGGGGTGAAGACAGCGGTGGTTGGGAAGATAAGAGACAGCGGAAGACAGAGGAAAGGCAGTACAGTTCGGAAGTCAGTACAGTTCGGAGCTATCATCATCGGAGTTATCATCATCAGAGTTATCATCAACAAAGTTTCACCAAGTTTCTATGAAATCATTAAGTGTCGCGAATTAGTCAGTTCGTAAGTCGTTGCGTTCGTTCATTATTGTTATTCTATTTTCTCTTGTTTGTGTCATTTATTTCATTCATTATCATTCTTGTGTTATTTTGCTTTGTGTGTCGTGAATAAATATTTTATCATTGTTTTTGGAAGTCAGAGGTTAATTTACAAATCATTTTAAATTAAACACAATAAAAGTGAGTGTCTTTTGAACTAGGATTTCGGTAAGTTTCTTTTGTTATTATTGTGTGTGTGTTAAAGTACTGAGCTAATCGGAGTTGTTACGGAGGGACGTTGTTTTTTTATGGAAAACTCATGCTCTCTCAAATTATCTATTAAATTTAGCATAAACAGCAAGCGACGTCCCGCGCCCCGATAACACAAGTCACTATTAGTCAAGTACCCTGGCACGCTCCCATGCACTTGTCGTTCTCTATAAATTCAAAGAATTGCAAATGTTTTCTACATTTTAGGTTCACAATCAAAACGAGAATGAAAAAAGATAAATAATAATATATAGGTATTTGATTGAAATTCACTTGGTTTGTTTTACTAATAAATTGTTTTATTTTCAACTAGTTTCGGCTTAATGCCATTTTCAAGAATGGTGTACAAAAGAGCAAATGAAAATGGCATTAAGCCGAAACTAGTTGAAAATAAAACAATTTATTAGTAAAACAAACCAAGTGAATTTCAATCAAATACCTATATATTAATAGAAATGTTTTACCAAGTGATCAATGAGAAACAAGTTAACGATATATAAATAATAATAATAAGACATACTTTTTATCATAATTATTAATCGTTTCTTCTCCGTAAACTCAAAGTGTTACTGTTTTTCTCAATATGAAAGCAGTGATTATTAAATATACTTTTCGAGTTGAGTGAATCGAGAACAACGATTAGTACGAAAAAAGGAAAATGGCGAGCTAATGGTGTGTTAACAGGACCCGTTTCAAGCCCAATGCGAAAAGGGAACAGTAACTTTGAAAATACACTCACCGGACGTCTTGGAGCTCAATCTCTCGCAGAACTGACCTTCTGTAACAAAAAGAAATCATATTTGAGTGATCGTTAAAGTTATTCTAAAACTCGGGTGAAAATAACGGTCGTACTTCGTCGAAACACTCAGGTATTATTAACAGGGATGCCGACCACTGAGGAGGTTTTCTTATCTCAAGTAATCAGTTTATTGAAATCAACCGAACTTTCGGAGACTATTTATCTCCTTCTTCAGGGTTTTACAATTTTTAATCTGTTGCCCAACCAATGAAAACGGTTCATCACGGGTTTATTCTCAGGGGCATAACATAGGACAAGAGGGCACACACTAAACAAATTTTACATGTCCCAACATTTTATGTCCACCGATGGTACACTTCTGTGCAATAAAATTAAGCACACAAAATATATTATATATTAAAACGGGCATGATGAGTTTCCTAGTTACAAAAATATGTAAATATGCAAATTTCCCTAATGTCAAATTGATGCGCCATTTAGACAACAATTCAAAAATTCTAATTCTAACTAAAATAGAAGATGTTTTTTTTTTATTTCGGCTTTGTTGTATTTATTATGAGCGTTTTTTTTTAAAACGTCTTGATTTTGGTTTTTTATTAAAGGTGTTATTTTTACGTTATGGTTGTAATGGTTCGACCCTAGGTATTGTACAAATTTATAATTTGTATTATTATTTACGTTGTGTTGTGTGTGTAGTAACCCTTTTATTTATTTACCAGGTTCGTTGCTTGTGTCAATATGCATTATCGTAAATACTGTGTCTTTCTTCCCTTTTAATTTGACTATGAGGATAATAATAATAATAATAATAATTCTTTATTAACGGACAAGCCATTTACAATGTAGAGCCAAAAACATATAACTAAAAGTATAAATGAAATTGCCAATTCTTGGTTGCAGAATACTTCAAACATAAAAAGTGCGATTCTTTTCGCAATCTACAACAAGTTAGTCTTACAAAGACTATATCAAACACTCATTGAAACAACTACTTCCCGGGCTAATACCCCGACGGACATTGAATTGTACAACAAGTGTTTGCTGTTACATACAGTAACCTACTGCAAATGTAACAATTTGGGTCAAATTATTCAGGCCATCTATAGACGCGTTTCGAGATTTATCTCTCATCAGTATAGCTCGAAACGCGTCTATAGATGGCCTGAATAATTTTTGGTATATCTTATATTATTTATATTTACAAAATATTTTTACCGTTTGTACTTAGAAGTCATGTGCATTTAGTTAAACTCAAAAAAATGTATGACTCTACTTGCGGGAGCAAAATTAACTAGCCCCTGCATTTGCATTACGAGATGGGAAACCCACAAAAACCATCCCGGAGTTGTTAGCGAAGCATATGTAATATAATCATGTTACCTTATCTTGTGCATTCAACAATTGATATAAACTGCTACTTCTTTTTGCTTGCATACAAATGAACATTTTGTGCATAATTGTTCGGCTTATTGTCCCTTTTTCGTCCCTTATATTTCTTTGTGCATAATTTGTACAATCTGACTTACTTTTGCGTATTTGCAAAAGAGCCTGCGAAACAAATTAGTTTAGCTTTCCTTATGTATACGAGGTGTGGAAATTAAGTGATGAGACTGATTTTTTAAATTAGTTTTATTCGAATAAAATTACAATTGAATGTTGTCTCCTTCAAAGTAATTCCCTTGGGAAGCCACACAGCGTTGGAGACGTTTCTTCCACTCCTCATAGCAGTGCTGGAACTCGGATACTGGGATAGCCTTCAGCTGGTCGGTTACAGCCGTTTTAATGTTTTCGAGTGTCCCAAAATGACGTCCCTTCAGATGAATTTTCAATTTAGGGAAGAGGAAAAAGTCAGCAGGACTCAAGTCAGGTGAGTAAGGAGGCTGAGGAGCCACAGGAATATTTTTAATGGTCAAAAACTGGTTTATTGATATTGCTGTGTGACACGGCGCATTGTCATGATGCAGGATCCAATTGTTCTTGATGTGTGATCTCACACGAGTGATCCTTTTTCGGAGTCTTTTAAGAACCTCGCGGTAAAAGTGTTGATTTACTGTTTGGCCTTGAGGCACAAACTCTTTGTGGACGATTCCCTGGCTATCAAAGAAACAAATCAGCATGCATTTAATTTTTGATTTGCTAATTCTTGCTTTTTTGGGCATTGGAGAGCCTGGCGTGCACCATTGCATGCTCTGGCGTTTTGTTTCCGGGTCGTATTCAAACACCCAACTCTCGTCACCAGTGATGACATGTTCCAAAAAATGTGGATCATTTTCAATCGATTCCAAAAAGTCAAGGCACCTGTCCTTTTGTTCCTGCGAAAGGTTTTTTGGAACCATTTTCGCGCAGATCTTTCTCATCCCCAATTCATTGGTCAAAACGTGATGAACGGTTGTGTGACTCAAATTCAACTGTTCCCCCATCATTCTGATCGTTAACCGACGATCTGAACGCACAAGTTCCCGGATTCTATCGACATTTTCATCGGTTCTTGCTGTTGCAGGCCTTCCGCTGCGTGATTCATCTTCCATCGACTCTCTTCCTTCTGAAAATGCCTTAAACCATCGAAAAACCTGGGCTCTTGACAAAACACTGTCTCCGTAGGCCTGCTGAAGTTTTGCAAAAGTTTCTGTTGCACTGTACCCAAGTCTCAAGCAAAACCTGATAGCACACCGTTGCTCGAAATTAATATCACTCATTTTTAGAACGCACTTCAAAATACGGTTTCACGAGAACAATGACTACGCACAGCGTAATGACTCGATCAAGTTCAAACTTGTACTGAACGCCTATCGCATGTCCATCTGTCACCCCTCCAAGCCACGTGCTTCCAGTGTTGCCGTATCGAACGCTATGCTGCCAATCTCATCACTTAAGTCATATTGTTAGTATGATTAATTATTATGTACCACCTAGACATGCACGTAGCCGCATGCTACTTCATAACGAATTTTGCAGGACGACTTGCAGTTTAAATTGCCCCATGACTCGATTAACGCGCACGGCTAATGACATTTGTAGCGGTATTGACTTTTTTAACTCATCTATAGGTTTAATTAGGAGGAGTCTCGCGGATGGTGTGCACTAAATGTTATAACCCTATTATGGTTTACGCAGATTAACATATGTGTCTGTGTGCATATTTGTGATTCATGTTTTGTGTCTTACATTTTAGTTATATGTTTTTGGTTCTACATTGTAAATGGCTTGTCCGTTAATAAAGAATTATTATTATTATTATTATTATTAATTTCCACACCTCGTAATTTGTACGATCCGACTTACTTTTGCGTATTTCCAAAAGAGCCTGCTAAACAAATTATGTTTATTTGGCTGCACAATTTCATTTGGAACAATGCTCACTTGTATTTATAATTACTTCGATTTTTGAACTTACACCGTTCTTCACGTCTCCGGACTCACTGTCCACCCGACTGCCGGACTGAATCTCCACTCTCAATACATCACTTAACACTTTTTTATCAACATTACTTTACTAACTCACATCCCACTGAAACTTCCTATTCTCAACTGTACCCATTTACATTCAAATACTGACTCTTCTCCTCCCTGTCCCAAAACTAACTGATTTTTAGAATCGTTTCTTTGCTGCTCTCAAAGTCCTCCCCTCCCCTGATTTTGTTGTTTAGACCTTATCTACTACCATATATGGTCACAAAACCCTTTCCTCTCTGACGTCAACGTAATTTCCCTGACTTTGCACACTTGGTGTGTGTGTGTTCGTTAAACCCTGAACTGAATCTTTCTGTATATGTTAGCATTTCTCCAGCGCCGGTACTTGTTTATTATTTTAAGGCGATGCTGCATTTGTTATTTCTTTTTTTTTTGGTTTGTTTGGCATAGTTATTACCATTCAGCCACTAACGTTGATTTATAATATCTATATTAACATATATTTCGACTATTTCGACGTCACAACACATTCACACACATCCATGGAACCGGAGACGAGTATTTTTCGTTAGAAAAATTACTCGCCTCCGCTGGGAATCGAACCCAGATCACCTCCGTGTAGCGTTGCCAGGCGTCCGGATAAAGCCGGACATAATTAGGCTTTTTGATTGCATGTCCGGCCAAAATAAACGGTGTCCGTCTTGTCCGGCTTTTGTTAGGCTTTTTACATTTCGCAAACAAGCGAGCACTGCCGCCGCGCCGCGCCGCCGAGCGTAGGCGACGAGAGTCGACTACCGAACCGAAGTGCCGCCCGTATTGTTCATTCCTCGATTGATAGCGCACGTGCTGTACCTTGCGTCGTCAGTTTCTGAATTTAGCGACAATAATTTTGGTAAGTACCTATTATTTGTACTGTACTATTGATGCTACTTCAAAAGGTCTTATACATTTTATAATGTATTTTGTTCATATTATGACCAATCTATTGATAATTTCAACCAACTTTTAAAGTGAATAATACTTTTCCCTGAGTTCTAGATAGTAACATAGTTACTTATTTTTATTTGCGTGTAGAAGTATTTTTAAAACAAAAAATTTGAATGAAAAATTCAAACTGTAGGTTTCAAACACATATCGTGCCGCACGGTCCGTGCGCCGTGCGACTGTAAGTAATATGATGACAAACAAATAAAACAGTCATTTTCTTAATTTTCAGATCTCAAAATGCCAAAGAGAAAATGTATTTTTTCAGAAGAATTAAAAATAAAATATGAAATGTTTAAGCCAACAGCACAACCGTCGGAGGTGAAGTGTGAGCTTTGCGACCAGTTAATATCAATAGCCAGTAAGGGAAAATATGACCTTGAAAAGCATTTAAATACCGAAAAACACCGTAAAAATATTAGGACTTCTGGGTGTTCGTCAAAAATAGACAATTTTGTTACAACAAGATCGGGACCAAAAAGAGAAGTGCAAGCGGCTGAGGCTACTTTAGTTTTTCACACAGTAAAGCACAATCAGTCATTTAATTCATTTGACTGTGCAGTACCACTTCAAAAGTGCCTTTATGCTGATTCAAATATTGCGAAAGAAGTAACCTGTGCGAGAACAAAGGCAGAAGCAATTTTGAAAAATGTTCTTGCACCATATGTTTTAAAAAATATATTGGAGGACTTGTCTAATATAAAATACATAAGCGCTTCGACTGACGCAAGCAATCATGGTGCTATTAAGTTATTCCCGCTGTTAATTCAGTATTTTGACTATCAAAAAGACGGAATTCAGGTTTCCTTAATAGATATACAATCAAAACAAAATGAGACATCCGAAACGATATCTAATTACGTCTACGATTCACTGCGTGACAAAAACCTCTCAGACAAACTAGTGGCATTTTCGGCTGATAATGCTGCTACAAATTTTGGCGGCAAAGACAGAGGAGGACAAAATAATGTTTTCTTTACATTAAAATCTCTAACGAATAATCAGAATATAATTGGAGTCGGCTGTGTTGCACATATTTTTAATAATTCTGTCCACAGTGCTCTTGATTCCTTGCCACTGTGTTTTGAAAGTATTGTCATGCAGATTCACAATCATTTTGCTACATTTACCGTACGTACAGAGGAACTTAAAAGTATTAGCTCAGAATTAGACATTCATTTTAAACAAATACTTTATCATTCAAAGACGCGCTGGCTGAGTCTTTTTCCAGCTATAGAAAGGATTTTACAAATGTTTGAACCTCTTAAGTCGTATTTCCTAAAAACGGAAAAGAATAATACATCCAGAACTTTGAGAGAATTTTTCGAAAACGACCTTAACGAAGGCTATTTGTGGGCTGTTCATTCTTTCATGGCCATTTATCAAAATCGCATCAAAGATACAGAGATGGCTGATGTTTCTGTAAATGAGGTTTTGGAAAACTGTTCTGAAATAATCAATAGCATAAATGCAAATCCATTTTGCGTAAATTCAAAGAAAACAACGAAAATTCTGAACAGGTGACTGCGTTTAAAGAGGATATTAAAAACATGTACATTATTGCAGTACAATATTTACGATCTTGGACTGAAAACTTATACAAAGACACAAAACCTTTCACATGGATGACTTTAAAAGATGTTCCTGAATGGAATCAAGTTTCCGATACTATAAGTATCCTATCGCAAAACAACGTTAAAATCGACGATAGCAAATGTTTTGACCAACTGCAAAATCTTAAAAGTTTTCTGAATACTAACAAAGAGAACGTTGATTTCAAGAAGCTATTAGCACATAAGAAATGGGTAGCCTATTTTAAATCGATGATAAGTCAAGATTGCTTTTCAGAATTCCTAACTATTTGTCAGTATTACTTTGCTATCCCAGGACATAACGCAAACGTTGAAAGAGTTTTTTCCTTGATAGGTCAGCAATGGACGAAAGAACGCAACAGATTACATGTTGATACTATTGCCAAAATGTTGGTTGTAGAATTTAATTTAAAACATTTGACATGTAAGGATTTTTACAACTACATTTTGAAAGAAACTGAGCTCTTAAAGCAGGTTTCGACAAACCAAAAATATTAATAATTATTTTTATTGTGTAACTCAAAGAGATAATGTTTTTTTTTGTTTTATATTTTAACTTAAAAAGAAGTTATTTATTTTTTTTTAGTTAAAAATGTCTTATTTGTTCATAAATGTTTAATTATCTAGAATTTAATTTTATTGTGTAACTCAAAGAGAAAAAGTTTTTGTTTGTTTTATATTTTAACTTAAAGAGAAGTTATTGATTTTTTTTAGTTAAAAAAGTATAATTTGTGCCTTTCTTATTATTTAAGAAAAAATCAAATATGTTGATAAATGTTTAAGTATCTAGAATTTAATTTTGACTGATGACTATTTGACTGATTAATAATAAAGTACTTATCTAAGACTGATTTGGCATTCGATTTTATTTATTATTTCACTAGAAATTAACAAGATTTATGATAATAATCAAAAAGACTTGATTTTACATAAAAAATTGTTGTCGTACCTATTAATACTAAGACAAAATCCTCAATAATATAGGGTGTCCGGCTTTTTTAACCAAATGTCCGGCCAAACTGGCTGGTCTGTCCGGCTATTAGGTTTGGCGACCTGGCAACGCTACCTCCGTGTCCGATTGGCGAAACCGGCGGCTCAACCGCTCGGCCACGGCGGGCCCCAATTATTTCTTTCATACAAAAAATTTCGATCGACTAATGTTATTCTTGTATTTACTGGATGTCGATTTTTCTTTATTATTTTCTTGGATGATTTTTGTATTAATATTTGCATTTAATTTCGTCAAAAATAATATTTGCACATGACCCCTACTGACCTATTACATGGTGTTTTATCATTTATTAAAACTACTGCTATGCAATTAACACAGACCCAAATTATACAACTAGAATATTGTGAAAAATAGTTATAAGGCTAGTACTTAATTTTATTGCACAGAAGTGTACATCAAGCGATAAAAATAAACTAGCGGGAAAAAAGTAGTACTCATTTCATTTCAAATTAAAATTAGATAACCTCTTCTTCTTCTTCTGCTATCCCTTGTTGCCCCTTAGGGCGTTGGGTAAAATTAGATAACAAGAAAAGAAAAAGATCTCAACTTTAAACTTACATTTAATGAAGTCGACAGAACGTTTGCAGCCAGCTCGCTTTCGCCTCATCCGATCTCTTCGAGACATCTCCATTTTGGAAACACTCTTTATTTTAAAAAATCGCGGATGTTAATTATTTATTTAATCTCGCACAAACACTTTAATTATTTTAAACAAACCGATTGTTTTCTAACGATTTACACCGGAAGGTAATCCGGATGTTTCCTGCTCGTACTAGCACTTAATCACTTTCGAAATTAATTTAACCGAGTCTGATTTATTTTAATTACAACAAATCAATCGTGTTTCAGCAAGGTAATAAAGCGGTTTTATGATTTTTAAAATTACGTTTTTGCATCGGAAGGTAATCCGGATGCGTACTGCACGTACTAGCACTTAATCACACTCGGGGAGGGTTTTTAAAAATGAAACAGCAAGTCACGACCGATCGCTCCCAAATATTGTTGTTGGCGGAGTCACAAAACAACCCACTGAGCAAAAAACAAACAAATAACGTTATATCAACATCACAAATAGAAAGACTGTTATTCCTTACTTCACTTTTTATTTTTATGTTATGTTAAATGTCATCTATTTTATCATGATTATAATATGATACTTAAATATCTTGGACTTCTTCCATTAATTAAACGAAGAGTGTACTTTTCCTTGTGTTTTGCGTACCGCATATTAAATAGCAGAATAAATTGCTCTGTAATACTTGCATCAATTTCACTATATGTACCTACACGCTTAACTAGGCATCAACAACTACTTGCTAGCAAGTATCACGCAACAAATTATGCATCCAACAGCCCTAGGAATGCATTAATTGATAATATTAATACATATTGTAGATTGATAGATGTTTTTGGTGTAAGCTTACAATGTTTCAAGCGTAATTGTAAAAATGTGCTTGAATGTAGTACGTAGTGTTATAGTATGTATGATTCCATGGATGCATACTTGTATTTGTATATAAATTTAGTTTTAGTCGTTATTCACATTGTTTGTGTGATTTTGTGCGATTATTTCGATTTGTTAAAAGACTATAGTCTTTTAACAAATCGAAATAATCGCACAAAATCACGCAAACAATGTTAACAATTGTTATTTTATTATGTAATGGCCCACCGTTAAAATAAATAAATAAATAAATGTACATTTCGAGACACAAGGTGTTCATTATCAATAACAAACTGTTTGTTATTGATAATGAGCACCTTGTGTCTCGAAATGTACATCTAACATAAAAATAAAAAGTGAAGTAAGGAATAACAGTCTTTCTATTTGTGATTAATCACTTCACGTAAACTCGAAACAAAACAGATATTATATCAACATTGTAACAACATTAACCCATTAAGCGCCATTGATGAATCCACGCAACATTATTAACTTTTTGTTAATTTAATTACTAAATAAGTTAATTTGATATTTTATATTATTTGACATGACTTTTAAAATGTATAAAGAAAAATGTAAATATTTTGTTATTTAAATATTTCGACCATTATTCATTAAAAAAAAAAAAATTTGAGTGCACTTCTAACTTCACAATATTTCAGTGTTTTATGCGCGTGGCGCATGAAGTAAAATTTCGAGTTTAGAAAAGCCTGAAAATTTGGTTTGGCCGCTCCGCGTCGCGGGGCGACCAAACCAAATTTTAAGGCTTTTCTAAACTCGAAATTTTACTTCATGCTTAGTCTGGGAGTGGAATCACTCGTTCTAAACTTCATACTGCACGTTTTTATATGAAAATCAAGTATTTAGGGTTTTTGTTCAAAGGGACGGGAGGATATGAGGAGCATGTGAGGTGGGTGCAGGGGAAGACTAGAAAGGCGTGGGGGATAGCGTGGGAAAAGTGGGGGAAGTGGATGGGGAACAATGTAAGAGTGGCGTGTAAAGTATGGGATGCGTGTGTGAGGTCAGTGTTAATGTATGGGGTGGAAGTATGGGGGACGAGAGGGTATGAGTGTGTGGCGTACCCTCGAGGAATGTACAGGCGAGAGCGTGGCAAACAAGGAGCTCCAGGCATCAGTGAGGCGGATGAAAAATCCAGGGCAACCAAAAAAATAAATATTTTAGACATATAGAGAATTTTGCATGTAAAATGTTAGTTAACATTCTTTGCATTAGAATAAAGAAATAATCTCTATTTTGACAATTTCCTGAGTAATTAATAACAAACCTCACGTATCAGTACATGAGTAGAAGTTTGTTAAAACAAACCAAAACACAACAAGTGTATAGAGAGGAAGCAGTTGTGGTTCTTGAAGCGTATGTTGGGATTGGAAAGGTCGACACCCGGATACATAGTACTACAGGAAACGAATAGAGAGACGCTAGAGTGCGAGGAAATGGTGAGAATGGCTAGGTATGAGATGAAGTTATGGGACTTGGAGGAAGAGAGACTGGTGAAGGCGGTTTGGGTGGCGTGCGTGAATGGGAGAGAGGGTAAATGGAGGAGCGAGAGAAGGAGAATGTATGAGAGGGTGGGTTTGTCGGAGGCGAAGGTGATGGAGTGGCTGGGGAATGGGGTAAAGATGGATGCGTGGGTGAAAGAGAAGGAGAAGGAAGTGGAAGCACAGGAAAGGTAAGGGTATATAGAGAGGAGTGAATACAACGATAGGTACGGGAGGTGGCAGGTACATGGGAGAATGCCGAGGTATTTGATAGAGGGGAGATGGAGTAGGGAGGAAAGAGTGTTGCTGGCGAGGGCGAGGTGTGGGTCGGAGGAGAGAGGAAGGAAGGTGTGGATGGGGGAAGAGTATGGGAGGTGTGTAATGTGTGAGCGGGGGAGGGATACGCGGAGCCATCTGGCAGAGGAGTGCGAGGGGGTGTAGGAGGAATGGGTGGGAATAAGAGGGAATAGAAGAGTGACGGAATGGATGAGAGAGGATGGGGCCGGGGTAAGGATGCTGGAGAAGTTAGGAGATGAGAGGGAAAGCAGAAGGAAGAGAGGGGGCAGTGATTAGTGTAGATATGGATGTAATAGAGTATTATGCCAATAAAGGTCTTTTTTTTATATATAAAATCGACCGATGCCTGAAATTTTACAGCATAAACATTATGTACAGAAAAATGCACTGTATGTTATATAATAAATCATTCATAGATATTATAACAAGTGGACCATCTGCGGCCAGGACGGCCTCATGGTTGAAGCTGAGCAGATCAGATGTTCACACATTAACTGCTCTCTTCACTGGACACAGCCGTCTAAGGCATCACCTTAACAAACTAGGACTAAGCGACACCACTGAGTGCCGCCTATGCCTAGAGGATGATGAAACAGCAGAGCACGTCATATGTGCCTGTCCAGCTGGCGACCAGATCAGGACCACGGTGTTTGGCACACCGAAGCTAAACCTGAAGGACCTGGAAAAAACTTCACCTGACAAGATCCTTGACTTCATCAAGAAGATGGACTTGGAAGGTGAGCTGTAAGGTCGGATGTTCGACCTTAATTGTGAGCCACAATAGATCCTTGCGGTCGCAGTGGAGGGTAGCATAACTACCCACTCACTTTCAATAGAATAGAATAGATATTATGAAAAGAAGTGCAGAATTTTCCCTAAAATCAACTTTTAGAGTTATCTCTATAATTGCTTGGCCGTTAATGGGTTAAACGTTGTTTTAATATTGATAAAATATTACTTAAATGGAGTTGCTCAGTGGAAAACGATTGCGCTCTGCAAAATAAGAAAAGGGCAAATTAAGGTCACTTTGAAATCCGCCTGCAATTCCACATCCACCATTTCCCACTGAGACGGGTTTTAAATCTTCACATCTACACAACAAGGTGTAAAAACAACACACACTCATGAACTTAGCAGTAAATCAAGCGGAATTACGTGTAAGATGAGTTAACAACAAGATATTTAATCCACAAGCAAATTTTACTAACAAACATTTAAATTTGATAAGGCGAAAACAAACGCTGTTTTTACAGGCGTGATAAAGTGTAAAAATGAGAGTGCTAGGGTTGAATTATACATCAAAATGCGCGGAATTTAATGACGGATAACTTGTTTTTAAATCGAGTCAATTTTACTTACCGAAAGTTGATTTTAAAACGGATCGGATTTCGAAAACGCAGCAATTGTTTTTAACACTTCATTAAAATACCGGTGGGGGCGCTGCGCGGCGGAGCATTGCTCCAGCCCAAGCGGAACGCCAACTTATAGGCAATTGACGTAAAACTTCATATTCTATGATTTTATTAATGTATTTATTGAAAATTTACGTTTTAGTATATTACCTAACGAGAGTGCAGGGTCGGTTCACTCTTACGGACTTGTTTATAAATAAAACACTGTTTATCACTTTGTTTGTATAACAATTGGTTTATTTGGTGACTATAGTTTCGATACTACACGTATCATTATCAAAACGGTTTGATAATGATACGTGTAGTATCGAAACTATAGTCACCAAATAAACCAATTGTTATACAAACAAAGTGATAAACAGTGTTTTATTTATGTTCAACAATGTATAACGAAGTAGAAGCCTCTATAATCAGTGGACTTGTTTATATTATAAAAATAGTTGAGGGAAGGACCAGCAGGTGGCGCATCCAGTACTAGATTTGAAGGATTTCAATGTCCCGCCATATGCTCCATAGAAAATGTAACATCTAGATATTGCCGCTCATTAGTTTTCTATGATTCGGCTCATTCTTTGTTGTTGTTGAGAGAGATTATATTTTGATATTTGCATTTTGTAGGTTATAATCACTGCAATAGCATTATTTTGCGATTATTAGCAAATTATTCATAACTGTATTGTTTCGAGTTTACGTGAAGTGATTAATCACAAATAGAAAGACTGTTATTCCTTACTTCACTTTTTATTTTTATGTTAGATGTACATTTCGAGACACAAGGTGCTCATTATCAATAACAAACTAAATTCTTAAAACTATGTGCGCGGTATATATAGTTGAGGGGATATCGGAAAAACGATATCCGATATCCCCTCAACTATATATACCGCGCACATAGTTTTAAGAATTTAGTTTGTTATTGATAATGAGCACCTTGTGTCTCGAAATGTACATCTAACATAAAAATAAAAAGTGAAGTAAGGAATAACAGTCTTTCTATTTGTGAGCAAATTATTCGATTGAAAGTATTCTCAAACGTTTATTTGTGTCTTCATTGCGATTTCCCAGATATCAGCGGTGGTGTAAGTCAATAAAGGTTAGTCATTTTTTAATTTTCTTTATTACATAAGGTTTGTTTGTAGTCTTCCATTATATTATTAATACACAGTTTTAAGTCCTTAGTGCTAGTATAGTTTGTGTTTTTGTGTTATATTTATTGTGTGAGTGTGTGAAATTAATAAAAAAAATGCCTAAATACCGTACTTGTATGGTTAAAAAATGTGACGATAAAACTTCACCCAGGCATCAATTTCCAAATCCACAAAAGGATATGGCAAGATTCCAAATATGGGTTGATGCTTGCGATAATGAAGAATTAAGGAATAGGATTTATGCAACGAAAAAAATCTGCCTCATTCATTTTGCGAAGAAGTATTGTGGAAGTAACAACTTCATATTGTTAAACGCTATTCCGACATTATTTTTACCAAAACGTCAGGAGACTGTACAAGAAACAGTTGATGACAACGAAGAGTTTTTAATTGACGAGCCCGATGCACTACTGGACGATGTTCCCTTATTTCTTGCAGAAAAAACAAACGCCGTGACTAAAGAAAATGAAAACGAAGAGATGCTGTCAGTTACGCCACCACCATTATTACAGGGAATTGGTCAAAGTGGAAACCTAACACCAAAAGCAAAGAAAATATACAAGAGAGCTACTCGTCTAAAAAGGACTAATTGGATACTTAGAAGGAAACAGCGCACCCTAAGAAAACGGCTGGATACATACGAAAGTATGTCTAGGAGTAAAATAATTAATATGGCCACATTAGACATAAATCCTATAATGAAACAATTTGTAACAGGCCAACTAAATTTGGAGGGACAACACCCTAACGGAAGAAGATTTTCTCTTAAAATGTTCTTTATTAGTGCTAATAGATAGTAACAATCTTTACACAAGTCAATTGGTCTTAAAAACTAAATACATCACAGTATAAAAGAACGCTACTATACATGATACATTCTAAAATAAGTCTATAATAAGCTAATAAGCTGAAAAACACCTGTATCTAAAATTAAAATATAAAAACGGATAAAATATAATTTAACATTACAGATTACAGAGAGAGGGCAGCATAATTCCTCTATAATGAGGTACCAAAATCAAAATCTAAAAATTCGTCGATACTATAGAAGGCATGTTTAGTCAAAATAGTTTTTATTAAGTTTTTAAACGTGTTTAATGATAGGTTTCTGATATGAGTGGGTAATTTGTTGAAGAACTTTACGGAGTAATACCTGGCACCTGTTTGTGACTTCGTAAGTCGCATTGCGTTTGTGATGATGTTGTGTCTATTCCTGGTGTTGTGGTTATGGATTGCGGTGTGACTGTTATACTTGTTGGAATTATTCTTAATATAGAGAAGGCATTCATATATGTATAATGATGGTAATGTTAACAGATTTAGTGATTTAAATGCCTCCCTACAGTCATCTCTATAATTGCTAAAAGACAATACCCTAATTGCTCTTCTTTGAAGTCCGAATATTCGATGGCGAATCGCGGAGTGCCCCCATGCTACAAGTCCATACCTTAACTGCGACTATATATATGATATATAGGTATCTCTTAACATTTCGCTGGATATACAGTAGGATAGTCTCCGCAGGAGGAATATACTGGATGACAGTTTTTTGGCCAACGCATCTCCTTGGGAACACCATGTAAGTTGCCCATCCAGGTGTATACCGAGGAATTTTATATCGTCTTTGTGGGGTTTATGGGTTTTGGCTAAGGACGAAAGTAATGTTTCGGTTTTTTTGTCGTTGATTCGAAGGCCGTTACATGAAAACCAATCCGACACTTTACTTCGGGACAGTATAGTTTTCGAATCAGCTTCTTCTATTGTGTCTCCCGTTTCGATAATTGTCGTATCATCCGCATATAGGCATGATTCTGATCCTGCCATAAAAGCCGGTAGATCATTTATGTAAATCAAAAATAGAATAGGACCCAGTATTGATCCCTGAGGAACACCGAATTCTAACTTGACCTCGAATGACTTGGTCTCTTTAAAGTGGACAACTTGTGATCTATTCGAGAGATATGACAGGATCAGTCTGCAACTGTCTGGATGTATGTTGTAACATAGAAGTTTACGCATCAGGATGTCATGGGACACACAATCGAAGGCTTTTGTTAGGTCCAGGAAGGTTGATATGCAGGCAGATCCGTTTTCAAATGTGTTTAATATATGTTCTGTAAGTTCTAATATGGCTGTAGTTGTCGATTTCCCCCGACGGAATCCAAATTGCTTATTTGTGAATAAGTTTTCATCTTCGAAGTAACTTACTAATTGATTTTGTAGAATTCGTTCGTATACCTTGGAGAATGCCGGTAGAACGGAAATGGGTCGGTAGTTATCAACACAATTCGGATCTCCTTTTTTAAAGATAGGCACCACTTTAGCTTTTTTTAAAGCGTCAGGAAAAAGTTTGCTCTTTATTGAGGTGTTTATTTGGTGCGTTAGAGGCTTGACAATTTGGTTAATTACTCTTTGGATAACATCCACCCTTATACCATACATATCTCTGCTTCCATTGCACTTGAGGCTATTTATGGCACTCGCGACGTCACTGTACGATACTTCTTTAAAGTTAAAGTAGTTAGTGATCTTTTTTGTATTTAAACACGTGATTCTTATCGGGTCTAAGTCCGGTTTTGTTAACGAGTTTACAATACTTCTCGCCATGGAACCGAAATGTAAGCTTAGATTTTCAGCATTAAGCGCGCAATTTATCGTTCTGTTATTGGGCTCTCTTTTATGGTTAATTACTTCCCACCGTGCCCTTTGTTTTTGTTTTGCTTTTTGAACATACGTGTTATTCGCTTCTATTTGGGCTTTTGTGATTTCTTTTTTATAGAATACTTTGTACTGATTTTTCATAATTTTTAGATCGTCTGTCTTATATTTGTTATATGCTTCACATATCAATCTCAGATTATCTCTCATACGCGCTAGTTTTTCTGTGAACCAGGTTATTACCCGTTTATTTCGAAATTTTGCTTGTTTCAATGGGAAAGCTAACTCAAATTCATTTATAAAAACTGAATGGAATTTTAAAAATGCCTTATTGGTGTCTGTTGATTCAGAAGCACTCCATTGTATCGTTTCCAGCCTTTTGAATAATTTAAATACACCTAAGTCAGTTATGGGGCGGTAAGTTTTGCACTGAATATCACATAGAAGAATTATGCTGCTGCTCAATTCCAAATTTTACACCGATATGGTCTGATAGCCCAGTTTCCATAGGTTCAACTACATAACGTGAACTATTACATGCTATGTTGTCAATAGTATTTTGAAGTCGCGTTGGAAAGTCTACGATCAATTTTAAACCGAATTCACGTAGCAAATCTACCAGATTGGATTGTCTAACATCAGTTGTATTGAATTGAATATTAAAATCTCCTGTAATGATAACATTTTTGTCGACAATATGTAATGACTCTAAAGTTTGGGCTAAGAGATTTAGAAACACATTAAAATCACTATTTGGGGATCGATATACTACAAGTAAAAAGCAGTTATAGGTATTTAAGTATACACCGGCAATTTCAAAATCTTTATCTTTGGACATATTGTCTATGGTAAGAGTTTTAAATTGTATATCGTTGTGTAGCAAAATTAAGACACCTCCATGAATGAATTGTGTTCTCGCAAAAAACGCTGCTAATGTAAAATTTTCTAATTGTAAGCTATTGATTTCACATTCGGTCAGCCAGTGTTCACAAAGACATAGTATTGAGAGCTTAGCTTCGGTGTAATTTAATAGTACATCCACTTCATTTATTTTTGATCTTAACGATTGAATATTTAAGTATAGTCCGTAAGTTATTGATTTATGCAGGTCGTTGGTTATATTCCGTTTTTTGGAGACGAACTTCCCGCTGGTGAGGCTAACGAATTAGTATGTTTGGTGAGAAGGCCCGCTTTACGAAAGATGGATTCGATCATGATCTTCTTTTCATATCTATTCAGGTGAAAATTGGGTTTCACCTCTATTCGGTGACGTTGCAGTATGTCGCTATTGTTAATGTAGTTGCATGTTGCCTCCATGCTGCTTCTGTGTAATTTGTTGTTTATGTCGTCAATAATCTTGTTTAAGACTGGTCTTCTTTGCCAATGTGGATTAGCAACAATATGTAAGTTAGTGTGATTTATATTGTGAAGATATTTTGTAAGATCTGTTGTATTTGTATGTTGTCCTTTTAATGCATCAACTGTGCCTGCTAAAATAAAGACGTGATCGTTTTTGGTAAAATCTCGACACAGTTCGGTTACATTTTCGATTATATTTTGTAACGGTGCGTTTGGTTTCTGGAATATAATAGAGTTTCTTTTGTTGAAAGTAGTATGTATAATATTTGAGAGACCTTTTCCTAAATTATCTGTCAGAAATAAAATTTTCATATCTGGATCAAGGGTAAAATCTTCTCGATGTGTTTCTGTAGTAGTATATTGTTTTAGTTGGTCATTTAATTCATGTATGTTATTCTGCAGCTTAATATTTTCGTTGTACAATATTTCAATTTTCTCCTCTTGTTGATTTATGGTTTCTTTTAGAGAGTTTCTAGTATGGTTGACATTTGTGTCTTTATTAATTTTGCATTGTATATTTTTGTTTTTCGTTGTTTCTTTACTTTCTAGATCTCTAAATTTGTCACTCCAGAAATTCGCTTCTTCAAGTAGTTCTTTATTTTTCTTCATTAAATTGACGTTTTGCTTTCTATATTCCGTCATTTCTTTTTTAGCATCTTCCATTGTCTTTGTAAGTGATTCTTCCGCATCTATTGCATCTCTTTCTATTAGTTTCAATCGTGCCATGATAAAGTGTTAGGTGTAACATTTTACAAGCAAAGTCCCAAAATGTACAGGTTGCTTTCTAAAAATTTTAGTATGCCATCAAAGAATACAGTAATGAGAATGTTAAAGCAAGTACCGGTAATGCCAGGATTCAATGATGTCATATTTAATAATTTAAAAGAAAGTGTTGAAAAAGTACAAGACCACGAGAAAAATTGTGTATTGTTATTTGATGAATGTCAATACAACCATATTTACAAAAGAATACTCATACAGGCAATGTAATGGGTTTTCAACACTTTGGAAAAAAAACGTCAAACTTAATCGCTAGCAGTGTTACTGTCTTCATGATAAAAGGTATAACTAAAAAATGGAAGCAACCTGTATTTTATGGATTTTCTGCAACCGGCATGAAAACAATTGATTTGGTACGGACCATAAAAGACGTCATTGTCAAATGTCAAGAATGTGGATTACGTGTAGTATCAACAATTTGTGATCAAGGACCGTCAAATGTGGCTGCTATTAATTATTTACACAAACGATCAGCAGAAGAAGCTCTCAGAAAGGGAGAAGCACAAGAAGATTTCACCTTCAACGTAAATGGAAAGAAGATTATACCGCTCTACGATACTCCGCATTTAATTAAAGGAATTCGCAACAACCTCTTAACAAGAAATTTAATATGGGAGAAAGGAAATGATGAAAAGTTTACGTGCAAGTGAAAAGAGATACAGCAGGCATACAATATAGACAACCACAGCGGAGAACTTTTTTTTTTTTTTTTTTTTTATTAGTTACGTGCCAATACAAAAATGTTTACACAAGTCAAAAAAAAAACATAAAAGTATAAAATGCATTAATATCAAAAAATCTAAAAACGGATAATAATACTTAAATATCTAAATACATAAAAACACTACAAAATATGAGCAGTAAATTGAAACATGTTCAACTGATTATAGCATTGAGCTATTTAAGAACTCATCGTGTGAATAAAAAGCTGATGTTACTAGCACAGTTTTAATTTTCTGCTTAAAATGGCTAAGATCCAGTTCACGATAATGCATTGGTAGATGATTATAAAATCTGCTGGCATAATATCTTGTGCCGCTTCTGGTAATGGATAGTCGTACATAATCTGGACATATATTCATTTTATTCCGCGTATTATAGGTATGTCTGTCTTCATACATAAGGTATTGATCTTTATGTTTATTATATATATTATTCGAGTCATGCCAAAACTGAACGATAAACATATGTATCAGCATAAAATGTCTAAAATGAAGGTGGCACATGCAACCCAAGTGCTTAGTCACACAGTAGCTTCAGCAATTGGACTTTTTGCAAGAACGTCACTTCAAGCTGAAGATGGAACATTCTTGGAAAAGCGAGCAAAAGAAACTTCTCAAGTCATACATTTTTGGAATCAATTATTTGACAGCTGTAATGGGCAAACATTACATCCGAAGAACGGAAAAACACTAAGATGTGCTGTTTCTAAAACCTCACCTCACCTGAAATTTTGGAAGGAAGCAAGGAAGAATTTATCAAAAATGTATTTTCAGAAGGAAGGTACTACAGAAAGATTTATTCCGCCGTCATTAAAAAAACTGGATTATTACTCTCAAAGGTATGGAATTATTGGTGAAAGATTTACTGCAAGGGGATAATATGTCATTCTTTACGCCAAGGACTTTTAATCAAGATTCTTTAGAGAACTTTTTTGGTCAAATCCGTCAACATTGTGGACCAAATGAAAATCCTGGAGCAAATTCTTTCGTCAATTCTTACCGAACTCTGCTAGTAAATAATTTAGTAACACAATGAAACACTTTTAACTTTGTTTGTATAACACGTTTTATTTAATGTGACTGCAGTTTCGACAAATTTAGCTTGTCATTATCAAACATGGAATGTTTCGTTGTGAGTTACGTGAAGATGATTTTAATAAAATAAAACACGTTAGTAATCCTTTTTCTTCACTGGTTTATTTAGATCGCTAAACGTACATTTCGTTCACCATGTGAACATTTTCTATAGCTGTACTAAACTAAATTTACAAACAAAAGTGCGGCATATATATACAGATTTAAGCTAATTATTTGTTATTGACAATGGCGGTAAATACAGGTAGTTTAGGTTAATCTTATTTCTTAATGACAGTGGCGTTAACAGGTAATATCTTTGTTGGGTACAGGTAGGGGGATTAAATCTAATAATACATTGTTAAGTGGTGTTAAATCGAAATTAAGTAATCTATTTTTGTGTTTTTTTCATTTGGATTGCTTCTAGCATGTTTAAATTATGGTTGTTTGAGTTATCTAATAATTTTAATTTATCTATGGAAAATTTGTGTCCTGTTGTGAGGTGGTGTTCTGCGACTGCTGATTTATCTGGGTTCATTGACTTTAGGTGGTACATGTGTTCTTTAAACCTGATTTCTATATTTCTTTTTGTTTGCCCTATGTATAATTGGTCGCAATTTGAACATTCAATGGAATATATACCAGCTTGTTGGAGGTCGTTTTCTTTACAAAAGGTGTTTCCTAAATGGTTCTTTAATTTTGAATTTGTGTGTTTTATCAAACATGGAGTATCAACGGGAGGGAAGGTACCCCACGCTGATTACCAACTAGCTCAGGTTGGTTGAGTTAAAGAGAGATGAGCAACTAACCTTTGAAACACGTATGCTGTTTTAAATTATTTATTTCAAAACAAAATAAAGCAAAAAAAAAAAAAAACATTAAAACAACGAACAGAATAAGAACAAGAGAAGCACAGTGCACGAGTTACAGGGCAGACTTGGTGTGGCGTCGGCGTCGCGATCGGGATTTCTACTAGCCCAGCGGTGGCGTCTGGCTAGGGGTGGCTTCCGGATGGAGGCGGCGTCCAAGTACCAAGACGGCGTCTCGGTGTGAGACGGCGTCGGTGGGGTGGTGCATCTGGCTGGATCCGGAGGCAGCAACGAACACTACGCTCGTAGTGCGGGACGTCAGGAACGACGGCGAAACGGCTGGCGTTGGCGTCGGGCAAAGTTTCCTGGCGTCCTGGTCCAAGAACAGGAACGACGGCAGGGACGGCTAACGTCGGCGGCGGTTGTTTCCTGTTGTTGGAATCTTCTTCTGGCGGCAGGAACGACGGCTAGGACGTCTGGCGTCGGCGTCGGTCAGAACTTCCTGGCTCAGAAAGAAGAGTTGAGGAATGGTAGTTCCTCCTGAATCCACATGCTGCCCCTGTACGGCACAAGAGTGGACTGGCTTCCTGGATGCCGTCCCCCGGTATTTATGCCACGAAAAATGGCTTAGAGAAGGGATGATTTTGAGGACTACGTGACCGTTGGGAAAGAATTCGCTAGAAAGTAATTATTGCAGACAACATAATTACTTCCAGCGAACCCTCAAATCCAAACAACCGTTAAGCTGCAATTTGAAAGAAGTATAGAAATTTATAATCTCTCTTCTTTCAAATTGCAACGGTGGTCATTAGTCCTCTCCCTTAATTGCCGTTTTCGAAAAACCCCGAGGGACAATCCGCCACACCTGCCCAGGTAGATGGTGGCCCGGGCACGGTTTAAACCGCCCGAGATAATCCTTTGGACCGGTCAATTAGTTAATTGCTGGGTACGAACTCATTTTAAATAAAGGAAGAATTCTAAATAATATTTACAATTCTTGCTGCCGGAGATTAAAATAATCCCCGGTAACAGGAGTAACTTAAACTAGAGGTTTTACAGGTATATATACACAATTACAAGACAGCGGTAAAAATGGGGGTGTACATTAGGTCAACCTGGTCGTTAATTAAGGGAATTCCCGGATTAGCGCGGGCCTTGTGTATCTCTAGTGCTTCTAGCAAATTCATTTTACGACCCTTTTCGGCATGATGGATTATGGTAAGTACATCTTTTTCAAAAGTGTGATTTTCGTCTAAAATTTCGATACTTACTCTGTTTCCTCCTTGCTCCATCTTGTCATCACTTTCACAATTTAATAAGGGTTTACGAGATTTAGATTTGTTTATGAAATAAAATTCTTCGTTTTCAATAATAACAACGATATATATATTCAAAATTAAATCAGTAAACAAACGAGTAACAAATCAAATCCACAAAAAAAAAATAGAGCGATTAACTATGACGATTAAAGTTACGACTAAATTATAAGGCAATTCGACAAACACTTTTAAAAAAAATTGATCTCGTAAAATCTTGAATTATTAAATACAAACTATTTATCCCCAACTTTCATTTAAAACTACTGACTGGCACTTTTACAACTGTCTCCCGTTAACACACTCGACTATTTAAACTTTGCAATACACTTTAATAACTCTGACGATTGTTGAACACCAACTGACTGACGAATTCGGGCTGTCCGTTCATTATAAAGACAGCGTTTTTGCGAAAGGTTAAGTTGGGGGTAGCAGAGCCCTGGAAGGGTATTTTCACCCGCACCTCATTGGCTGAGGCTGTGGTAGGGGTTGCTAACTCTTCCGCTTATTGGTTACCGATACGCTTGGATGATCACTCTCAACCGTTATTGGTCAGCTCCTTACTCAACGCCAATTGGCCGCGCGTCATTTGGGCAATATGCATTTTGAGAGTGACATCTTCGGAATTTGTTCAACAATTAAATTAAAAAGAAAATAATAATGTAAAGTAAAATGCCAGTATTAAATAATAAGTAATTGGTAATTAGATTTTAGATTGGTGAGAAATAGAATGACTTCTGCTCATTTTGCAGGAGAGAAAAAAAAATAAGTATTTAAAGAATTAAATTAATGTTTTAAAAATGTTTGTCTAAACTGTTTGTTTGGGTTAATATATACATACAATATAATATAAATGAAATAAAGACTACGTCCTAAGAAAAACAAAAGAATTGAAGTTCTGAATTACTAAAAGAATAATAATTGAATTGAAAATGAATCTTGCAATTCTAGAATTTAACTTAAGACTTATTATAAATATAAACTCATATATAATACACATTGCGATATTCGGATGTGAATTCATATCGCGCTTAAATTAAATTAATTCGCAAGTATCTAGAATTAATTTAATTTACTTTGAATTGTGATTTTTGAAAAAACTGTACAAACCTAAGAAATAAACATTATGGTGCTTTTATTACGGTCAGCGTATTTTCGGGACTCGAACACCGGGCGGTAATGAAAACTAATCCACTCATTGTTCGACACTGAGCCGGCGTCCTTTTGTTCTCGTCACGTTCGGGATTTATATAATCCCGTTCGGACGGATTTGGGAATTTCGAAGATTTCGGAAATTTTGTGTTTATTACTTATCCAGAAAATACGCTGCCGGTTTATTGCTTTATTGCCCTAGGATTAAACAGAACAAAAAGGCAAACATTTCTATACGGACTTAACGGATTTTCAAACTAATACAAGGTTTAATTTTTATGCAAAATGTAAAAGGAATGAAATGCGATGAGGTCCGATGTTACATTAAATCGCGACTGAAAATTTAACGTGTTACGACGTGTCGAAGTGACACGCCGGTAACAATACGCAGTAGAAACAATGAAAGGATATTCACCGGTGGATAAAATGTCTGTAGGATATATTGGTGGATTTGTTACAAAAAAGATAGGGGATTATTATAAATGCGAAACATGCAGGGATTGTATTTTATGCAAAGATAAAAATCAATGAAACGAATGGCACAATTTCACAAAGGAAAAAGAATTCACTGATAGTATTCCCGAGAAATTAAAATACTGTACACCTAATTCTTGGCAATATACTTAATATTCTTTAACTGAAAATGTTGAAGTTTTTCATGAAATTTAAAGACTTCTGTTAATTTTCAACAATGTAAAGATTTTCATAAAATTGTCAATAATTTTGAAATATACGGTTTTCATGCATTTTCGCATGAATTTTTTTAAATCTTGGCAGTTTTCGTAAATTCCCTTAATTTTCCTTAAATTTAAACATTTTGATATTTTACATAAACAATCAAGATTTTTGTCAAAAAATTGGGAAAACTTTAATAATTAACTGAAATCTTAAAAATTCATCAAGATTTTCGAAAAACTAAACGAGTGTCATCCACTCCCAGACGAAGCATGAAGTAAAATTTCGAGTTGAGAAAAGCCCTAAGAATTTGGATTTGGACGCGCAGCGTCCAAATCCAAATTCGGGCTTTTCTCAACTCGAAATTTTACTTCATGCGCCACGCGTACAAAACACTGATTTAAAGTGAAGATATGAGCATTTCATATATTTTTCATGACTATTCGTCATCTTTTTTTAAATCTTAATAGTTTTTGTAAATTTTCTAATTGTTCTCTACATTTAAAAATGTCGACGGTTTTTATGCATTTTTCACAATTTTAGTTGGTTTCAAAAATCGTGACGATATTTTATAAATTTCCAAAATTTTTATCAATTTTCTAAACTTTTTCTGAATTTCCTTAATTTTCTTTATTTTGCAGATCTTGATCTTTTTAAAAAATTATGACAGTTAGTGGTATTTTTCAGTTTGAAATGCCCATATCTTTAGTTTAAATCAGTGTTTTGTACGCGTGGCGCATGAAGTAAAATTTCGAGTTGAGAAAAGCCCGAATTTGGATTTGGACGCTGCGCGTCCAAATCCAAATTCTTAGGGCTTTTCTCAACTCGAAATTTTACTTCATGCTTCGTCTGGGAGTGGATGACACTCGTTTAGTTATTTGAAAATGTTGATGAATTTTCAAGATTTTAGTTAACTATCAAAGTTTTCGCATTTTTTTTTAATTTCCAATATTTTAGTTGATTTTTAATGCTTTCTAAGATTTCGATTAAATTTCAAAATTCTGAAGGGTTTCCTAAATTTTTAAAAATATCAATTCTTAATTTAAATTTCCAATTTAAAATTCTTGGAAATATATATACTTAATATTCTTTAACTGAAAATGTTGAAGTTTTTCATGAAATTTAAAGACTTCTGTTCATTTTCAACAATGTAAAGATTTTCCTCAAATTTTCGATAATTTTGAAATATACGCTTTTCATGAATTTTCGCATGATTTTTTTTAAATCTTGGCAGTTTTCGTAAATTCCCTTAATTTTCCTTAAATTTAAACATTTTGATACTTTACATAAACAAACAAGATTTTTGTCAAAAAATTGGGAAAACTTTAATAATTAACTGAAATCCTAAAAATTCATCAAGATTTTCAAAAATCTTAACGAGTGTCTTTCACTCCCAGACGAAGCATGAAGTAAAATTTCGAGTTGAGAAAAGCCCTAAGAATTTGGATTTGGATTTTTTCCAAATTCGGGCTTTTCTCAACTCGAAATTTTACTTCATGCGCCACGCGTACAAAACACTGATTTAAAGTGAAGATATGGGCTTTTCATATATTTTTCATGACTATTCTTAATCTTTTTTTAATCTTAAAAGTTTTCGTAAATTTCCTAAAGGTTCTATACATTTAAAAATTTCGACGGTTTTCATGAATTTTTCACAATTTTAGATAATTTCAAAAATCGTGACGATATTTTATAAATTTCAAAATTTTTATCAATTTTATAAACTTTTTCTGAATTTCCCTAATTTTTTTTTGATAATTAACTGAAATCTTCAAAATTCATCAACATTTTCAAAAAACTAAACGCGTGTCTTCCACTCCCAGACGAAGCATGAAGTAAAATTTCGAGTTGAGAAAAGCCCTAAGAATTTGGATTTGGACGCGCAGCGTCCAAATCCAAATTCGGGCTTTTCTCAACTCGAAATTTTACTTCATGCGCCACGCGTACTAAACACTGATTTAAAGTGAAGATATGGGCATTTCATATATTTTTCATGAATATTCGTCATCTTTTTCTAAATCTGAAAAGTTTTCGTAAATTTCCTAAATGTTCTCTACAATATTTTTAAGAATCTGTTTCCAAAAATATGCCACCTTGATAATTGCTTTAACATATTATTATAAAGTATTGAGAAGCACAAACCTTTCACATTTAAACCTTGCGAACACACCACTGAGATGATGAAAAAGATTATATACAACTTTAGCAAGTTATGTTGCTATAATTGGTGCAATGGTGTAAATAAAGTTTTAATGAACAAGGATGACCGAGTTGGAAAAAGGAAAAGGGATCCGATTTATAGCCAGGCATTGGAATATGCAAAGAAGAGGCAGAAGAAGAGGAAGTATAACCACAGTGCTTAGATACAGGGAATTTTTCTTTTAAGTATACACATCCCAATGTATACACTGAATTTTCATGTATTCGTTGATTGTATAAAAGCGTTTTATTCAAATTGTTTATCTTGCGAAGCAGCCCGACCAATACAAATTTTTAGCCGTTATAAACTGGAAATAATGAATAACTATTTTTCGATTTAACTGATGTTAGTGAAACTGGGCATATGTGTTTTTGTTCACTATGGACATGTGGATTAGACCTACTGGGGATAGCACATATAAAAAAATGAGCCAAATAGCTCTACCTCCTGGGTGGTTTGGAAAAGAGTTAGTATATATTTTGATTTATTTCAGTATTTATTTCTCCATAATAAAACATGTAAATCTTTTAATAGGTACCACATGGTTCAAGAATGGTCATGTGCATTACAAACAATAAACTGTTAATTTAATAATAAATGTATAAAACTAAACTTTAATTTTATATTTATTTTCCAATTTACCAATAGTATATTATTCAACAAGCGCATAATGAAAGCTATTAATCATGAGAATGAGGTTTACGGAACGAGCCGCAGGCGAGTGGAGTAAATCATTCGAATGATTAATAGCCATTATGCGCGAGTAAAATACTATACTTTATCCACAACCACAAAATGTATATTCATTCTTGCTTACTGCAACTTTTCAAGAATAAGAACATAATTCATTAAATCATTTACTTTTAATTATAACTAAGAAATACATATAATAATACTATTTATTAGGATTAATGTTAATAGTAACGTTAGAACAATTATTAAACACCATAGGGGGCATTGAAGTGGGTACACCAAGATTTACGGTTTGATCCAAAATATCGAAATTAACGGAATTTGTGCTGGAAGATACAGCTGTTACATTATTTGCTGTCGATTCTATTGACGATGCAATTTTTCTGGCCGTTTCCTTTTTGTTTTCCAAAGAATCGTTAATATAGCCTTCTGCAACCGCAGTTGACTTCCATCCTCCATGACGTTTTAACGCAGTGATGTCTCCACCAGCATCAACCAAAATGGTGGCTGAGGTTCTTCTAAAGCTATGGCCTGTATATTGCTCGGGATTGGGTAATTTCAAAAAACTGGCGATATCCCTTCCCATTTTTGTAAATTTATTAATACCAATTCGCTGTTTAGTACACTTTCCATTTTGAAAATTTTGAAAGAAATAATCACAGTTTATCTGCTTTCGGAGGCACAAATATTTTTTTACAATGTGGTAAAAATTACCAGATACTGTAAATTTCCTAGAAATTTTAGTTTTTGTGGTTGGCACCTTAATCATATAGCAGGAATTAAGGTCTTCTTTATCTTTAATTTTCATGTTATACAGCTCATTTGAACGACAAGCGCCCATTAAACCCATAATTAATGCAACCTGAAGGAAAAATTACTGCAATTTTTAAAAAATATTAAAATAATTTAAAACTTACTTTTGTTGCAAGAAATTTGTCATCCGGTGCATTTGCAATGAAACTGTTAACATTTTCTGGGGAGAAAGTGTTGGCTTTTTTCGGAGTAAACCCTTCATTTTTTCTTTTCAAAAAAGCTAGAAGTTTGCCATAATTTCCAATATTGATGTTTTCAAAGATTTTCAATGTATTCTGCCACAACGATGAGGTGTTGTATTTTTTTGATAATTCAGTAAAATACACCAAAACTACCGACTCAGTTGAAGAATGTGCTTTTTTCTCCTTTTTCCATTCACAAAACGTGTTGTATGTACTTTGGTATATGTTGCGAGACTTTTTAGGCAACAAATTGATGAAAGCGATTTCGGCCGATGTGAAGTTTACGGGATGTTCTCGAAAATTGATTTTTTATATTGATACTTGTAGAATCGCGTATGGAATGGCCGAAAATGACGAAAAAAAAGTGCGGAAACCACGTTTAGCCCCATTTGGGGGCTCCGAAAGGGTGAAAATTGGTGTATTTCAACAGTGTTTTTTGGTGTGTACGAAATAAAATGTGGTGATTATATGTATTCGTTTCACAAAACTAAATGGTTTAAATGTGTTTTTATAAGGATAGGACTTACAGTTTGCTTAAAACTTTCACTTAAATATTACGATTTTTGACAGGTTATGTGTGTCAACAAAAATCAACAAAAGAAGTAATTGTCAACAACTTAACCTGCCAAAAATCGTAATCTTTAAGTAGAAGTTTTAAGCAATCCGTAAGTCCTATCTTTATAAAAACACATTTAAACAATTGAGTTTTGTGAAACGAATACATATTATCACCACATTTTATTTTTTTCCGGCTAAAAAACACATTTTAAGTAAACGGATTTCCAACCTTTCGGGGCCCCAAAATGGGGCTAAACGTTGTTTCCGCACTTTTTTTTCGTCATTTTCGGCCATTCCATCCGCGATTCTACAAGTATCAATATAAAAAATCAATTTTCGAGAACATCCCGTAAACTTCACATTAGCCGCGATTTCTGCCGCGTCCCTTATTTCAGGGGGTGTCAACAAGTCAGGATCGGATTCCATGTTGCTTCTTTCACCTTCGATAAACTATTAACCACACTATCACAACACAATTAACACAATTTGCACACAATTTATAAATTGTTTTTGTTTATGTCAAAATTGATTAACATGAGGTATCCTGATTTTGTAGTGATTTCTTATTATTCACAGTTGAGCAGTGATAAGTCAAAATATTACTCACAGGTTTCATAACCTATTTATAATAAACGTCATTATTATTGACTCTTAGCATGTATAATTATAATATTATAGAGTGGTTGTGGATAAAATATTTTTTTTATGCAGGATATACTAAGGTAAGTAATTATTTTTTTAATTAATTCATTATATCAATAAACACATTTATTTGACCTTAAAAGGAATATTGAACTTTTAAATTCACTAAAAAAATTCTTTTATATCATTTTTGTTTTTTATTCTGACAATATTTATTATAAAATTATAATTTCAAATTTTCAATTTGAAAATAATGATTGTATAATTTAAAAAAAAATTGTCATAATAAATAAACATAATATATTTCAAAGCGCACAGTTTATTTTAAATATACGAGATTCCCGCCTGGTCCGCTGGCTCGGCATTTAGTACGGAGAAAGGACCACTAGTGGCGCTGAACGCAGTCTCGGCGACTATATGGGAGTGGGCCTTCTATAGATATTAGTTTTCTATGCGAGAGTGGTTTCCAGCGTATTACATATGAGCGGACATGTTGCGCACGAGCCGCGCAGCGGCGAGTGCAGTCATAGATTAATTTAGATCGACGACTCCTAGAGGGCATCACGATTCGTAATTTTAGTTTGGTGCATCACCCGCTGTGAGGGCGCTGCATTCGAAAACGTCATCTAGCGCGGGGTGCGGGCGGTATATTGCCTACGGGTTGCGCGGTGCGGGGGGTATTGAAATGGGTGGAGGGAGGTGCGGTACGGGCAGCACCACGCGGCGTTTGAATTGCCACGGAATGCTAGAAATTATAAATGCATAATTAAAGTATGAAATGTATATTGCAAATATTCAATACATGTAATGTTTATAACTAATTACAAATTAATTAACCACATATCCTCTCTACAAATATTCTTCTTCAACAACTTATACTAAAGATTATATACACATTACAGGATTAAAAGATAAATTGTTATAAATAAAATCCAAAATTAAATATAGAAAAAACGTAAATCAAATCTAGAGAAAAATTGTGAAATACCATTTTGTTGTTAAATGGGTAGAGGACAAGTATGAGGGTCACAATAGATCATAGTGAAGATCTCTTATTCGACCCACTCACTTTAATATTACAGTACATAATAGTAACAAAATAAATCAATGCAAAACATTATTAACCCAATATAATATACACTTAACATCCGAGGAAACAATGGCATACTTAGGGCTCACAACATTGCAACATCGTGTCATGGAATTAGATATATCTGTTTTCTTTACAAAATTTTAAACTGGAAAATCAATTCAAATCATATACGACCGTAACATTTCTCCAGTTTTATGTGCTTCAGATGCACACTCAAGACGCTTCTTGATAGAAGCGTTTTGAGCATGCAATTTTCTGGCAACCCGTTGAATGTCTTGGGCATACGAATGTAACACCTTTGCTTGAGGGGAAAGCTTTCTTTTTCTTGTCACATTTAAAGTTTTCAACAAATTTACTTTAAGACATTCCTTTTTGCTCCGGGAACGTACTTTGTGACAAAATGAATTATTTTGGAGCGAAACTTTGCTGGAGCCAGATGTATTGGAAAGGTGACAGCTGGTGCTGGAACTCGCCACTGGCTGAATGTTAGAATGTTCCATAACACGGGTCCCAATACAATCATTCTCCCTCGGCTGATCCACTTGTGAAAAACTGCATTGCAGATCATCTATAGCAGAATCGTTCAGTTCACCCACATTAGACCAATCCGTGAGTGCTATAAACAAATAATATACTAAGATATATATATTTTTTTTAAATTAAAATTTATTGAACTCAAATAGATTCGTTTACAGATAATTATCACAATTTCAAATCACATTTTTTGGTATCTTATTTACAAGATTGTAGTATCAAATAGTCAAAATTTTGAGTAAAAACAAGTACTGTTTCATGTTTTCCATTTCCATTAAAAAAATGTATTAATTTAACTTACCAATCGGTTCACTGAGAAATAATGTAGGGACACTCCTCAGTTTTAAATTAGTCTTGCTGGTCTGACATTTTGTGCTCTCAGCAAAGTGCTTGTCGCAAACTAAATATCTTTGCAGCACTCCTTTCTTCAATTTTTGATTCAGGTCCTCCCGGCCTACGGCTTCTAGCCATTTCTCGTAGACCTATACAAAAAATAAAGACTTAGATGTTGTCATTTAAGATTCTTATTGTTTTGTTTAAAGAAAATTTAGTAAAGTAAATAGAATAAAATCTGTATATATTTATGTTTGAATTAATCTTATGCAAAGCTTAATTAGTATTATTGTAAACATTTCTTAGCATTCTTATTATACCTAATAATTATATTAACCACATATAATTAACAATAATTTCAATAAAATTGCTTTGGAAATTATTGAAGATGAAATATTTTGAAGAAATTGTTAACCAAGAAATTATTTCAACTGCCCAGCAATATGTAAATATTATTATTATAACCAATTTATTTTAGTTTTAAGTTTTAGTGAGATAACCAATTTGTCATATGAGCTGCAGATAATCCCCAAATGTAACACTTATTGTATATTTTTTTTTAAATACAAGTACAAGCTAAAGTTTGAAAAAGTGTTATTTATAACTGTTGATTTTTAGTCAACGTGAGTTAATTGATTTATCAATCTACTGTAGAAATCATCAATTCATATATAATATATGAAATATTCGAAGTTGCTTGCAATATTTGCTATAGAAATCAAATCAGACAATATGAATTAATTTTACAAGTTATTTTAATAATGGGAATTACTAGTTAACTAAGTTTTGAAAGTTTATTTTGATCACTGAATTTAAACTGGTTTAAAATAACAGGTACACTTTAATAATAAAGTAAATTTACATATTTAAATGAAATGATATAACAAATTAAGGCTTACCCCATTTTTCCGAGTAAATCTATCCATACGAATATTTTTTTTCGCAATTGTTGCAAGAATCGCACAATAACGGGTCATAATTATAAATTTATCACACTGTCTTGATTGAACGAATACAAAACAGAAAATAACTTAAAACTAGAAAATATTTCCAATACTTACGGGTTTGTTTATTTTTCTCCAGATAATTTCGTCTAATCAGCATTCTTGTGCCCACTTGGGCCATCAGATGTTGATTGACATATGTTCCCCACTTCCCGAAAACTACGAAATTGCGGGAAATTTGAAATTTCGACATTAGCGCCCTCGAAGCGGGCGATGCACCGAACTAAATTTATGAAATTACGAAATTATATGGAGTTGACGGGGCCTGAGTGCAGTATTCGGCGAGTATGTAATGCCATACCACTCGAGAAACATACGATACTTTACCTACGCCCTAGCAAAATTAACAATGGGCATTAAAGAACAACTTATTTATTGTAATAATTTTTAATAGTACCATAACAATGATGGAAACTAAATTACTTCTTGAATAATATACAGGGAATGAAACTGTACATTTTCCGACATTCCTTGTTTTTTAAAAGAGTTCAATTTGAAGCTTTAAACGAGTCTTTTCCACTCCCAAGCTAAGCATGAAGTAAAATTTCGAGTTTAGAAAAGCCCTGTGAAAATTTGTCGAGGGTCGCGCAGCGACCCGAGACAAATTTTCACAGGGCTTTTCTAAACTCGAAATTTTACTTCATGCGGCACGCGTATAAAACGCTGATTTCAAGTGAGGTTCAAATATACATAGAGTTCACAATATTTTAGTGTTTTCTAAACTCAAGGAGATGCTGATGCCGCTGTCTTGTCCATTTTTAATTTTCATCTTGGTCAAAGTCATCCAAGGTGAACTTTTTTTTTTTCAAGTGAAAAAACATATGGCTCTGCCATGAATAATTATTTACTTAGATTACATAGTCATTTTTCATTTGATACTATTTTACTTAAGTATTAATTTCATTCATCATAAATTTCATGATTTTATCCGTTAAAATGGCATTGTGTACTTGTTCTTTGAAAATTCAATATTGTAAAAAGTAATGACTAAAAGAAAAATTATTTCAAGTTCACCTTGGATGTTTATGATAAATCATGATGAAAATTAAAAATGGATAAGACTATTGCATCATTTTTAATATTATTTTAAATTAGTAAGATTTTTATTATTTTGTATTGAGTTTATCAATTTTAATTAATTTTATTGAAATTAGGAATTTTTGACTATTTTAGAAAGGTACATTACGAATTTGTGTATTGTGTATTTTTGCATAAATAAATGATTTTAAACGGGTTTAATGATTTAATATATGCAACCCATTCAGCATTCGCGTGCGTATTTTTTCATATTTATTTATGTTATTTATTATACAGTTCATTTATGTGTTGGATATCAAACTGTCGTGGTATTTTGCAATCTTGCATTTTATTCTCGATGTATGTTGGCACTTTATTGTGTATTTTGCATAAATAAATGATTATTAAATGAGTCATTCAACATACGCGTACGTATTTGTTCATATATATTTATTTATAGTATACAGTTCATATATATGGTGTTATGGTATTTTACATCTTGCATTTTCTTCTTCTCGGCGAATTTTACCACATTGTTCTGTATTTGCATCAACAAATAAGTATTTTTATCAGCGTTCGATGTTTTAACATATGCAACTTGTTCAACATTTGCGTACGCTGGGTTGCCTACGCCGCGATACCGTCACCGCGTGTTTATCGAGTTCATTCAGTTCCTTTTTCTAGGTGTTTATCAGCGGCCGCGTGCGTTTATCACAAACAAAAAAAGGTGTAGACAATAGTAAAAAACGTGTGCGGGAGAAAAGAAAACGGGTTGTTATGTAATAAACAAACAGTGCAAAAAACAAATGACGGCGAAAACCAGAAAATGTAAATCAAACTTAATTCCATGTGCGAAAATAGTTTAAACAAAATAGGGAAAAACAGGTATGATTGTTGGGTTTGAAATCAAAAGCAAAAACAAACTTTGGACGAGACTGAATGAGAACTGAATGGTGTTTGAAGAAAATGTCATTTCTGGGAACGACAAGGAAAGTGTCTATAAAACGTAGTCGCATGTGTAAAGGCATATCGATTAGAACATTTGCCTGTTATGGTGACACGCAACAGGCAAATGTTCTAATCGATATGGGCCTTAACACGTTTACTACCAGACTCTTGAGGGAAAAATCCACCACCACACCCCAGAGGTTTTATGATTGAATTTGTGTAAGACTACATCTTTTTATAGCATTTTAATTGAAGTTCAAAATATACAATATAATAGCACACTGTTTTAGAAGCATGTAGTGAACTTCATTCACGATGTTTTAGTGCTGAGTATGTGTGGCGCATAAATTAAAATTTCGAGCTTAGAAAAGCCTGAAAATGTGGTTTGATCGCGTATCGATTTTAAAAGATTTCAGGTAAATATTCAGAACAAGTCAACAGTTTAAGACTCAATACAATACTGAACTAATTATAATAATAATAATAATAATACGTCTTTATTTATTATAGAAAAAATATTTTACAAAATGTCTAGTAAAAGTAACAGGCGAAGTTCAGTTAGCCTAATGACTATTAACTGTTCTTCCACTTAACCTGAAGAATATTAACAGATTATTACATAAATGGTTCATACAAATAATATTTAATTAAGAAAAAGTACTTTTTTAAAAGTAAAAGTAAAAGTATGTGCGATAAAACGAATTAGGATTAACACTACGATTAACATTAACACTAACATTAACATTAACGTTACTCTCATATAATATTGAAGCAAAGGAAAGGCGTACATAAAGAAAATGATAAGATAAATATATAATTTGTTATTGATAATGAGCACCTTGTGTCTCGAAATGTACATCTAACATAAAAATAAAAAGTGAAGTAAGGAATAACATCTTTCTATTTGTAAATATATAATCATTGAAGATAACTTCCAGACAGCTTTTATTCTACTCAGCGTTTGTTTATTTTATAATATGCACCAAGTGCAAGTCGTGTTAAATAAATTTTGATATAATTAGGAGTTGGGCTAGGTGAATTTAGATAAATTAGAAGTCTGATTAAGCGGACTAAAATAAAATTAGGAGTTGGGTTACGTAAATGTAGATAATTTGGGTTAAGTGAATTTAAACAAAATGAGAAGTAGTGTTAGGTGAATTCTGATAAAATAGAAGTCGGTTCAAGTGAATTTAAATAAAATGAGAATTTGTGTTGGGTGAATTCAGATAAATTAGAAGTCGGGTTAGGCAAATAAAATCAGTAATTGAATTTAGATAAATTATAAGTTGAGTTAAGTGAATTAAAATAAAATTAGGATAATACAAAAATGTTTCAAATGTTAATTGAGATCAAATGTTAATTCATATCAAAAAAGTTGTTCCAAGGGAAAGTTGCATCAAACACGTTGAACTGGTTCAACTCTGAACTCGAGTTTAAAGTGACATTAGAACAGTAGGAACTGTCATTTAAAACTTGAGATCAGCTTGAACTTAAGTTCAACATTTTTGGTGTAACTAGGTCTAATAATGAATGCAATGTCAATAATGCAAACACTGTGTCATTGCCTATACGATAAATCGAAGCTTGATGCAGTGATTGCGTCAATGATATTGAAGGGGTGGTGTTAAAATCCGTAAAGATGATTTTAGCCTGTTGTTTTAAGTAAAAGTTTTTTTTAATTTGTTTAGATATGGGCAGAGATGTCGATTGAGCAAGTGAATGCAAAGAGCGTCCGGTTCACGGTGATGGACAGTGGCAGCAGTGAGATCAGGGTGTTTCTGGTGAGGACGGACACCGATGAAACAAAATAACTGTACAACCGTCTGCAGAAGGGTCTTGTGGTCGGAGCAAAAAGGGCAAACACCAACAACAACAAAGACTTTAATAAATAGGAAACGTCCAGTATATTTTAATTATGTATTATAACATATTAAACAATAAACAAAATAAAGTTTGATGTTCGTTTTTTTTTAAATTTAAATAAAATGAGAAGTTGGTTTAGGTAAATTTAGATGAATTAGAAGTCAGGTTAAGAGAATTTTAATAGAATCAGGAGTTGGGTTAGGTGAAATTAGAAGTTGGATCAGGAGTTGGGTTACGTGAAATTAGAAATTTAGACGTCGTGTCAGGAGTTGGTTTAGGTGAAATTAATAATTTAGACATCGTGGCAGGAGTTGGGTTAGGTGTAATTAGAAATTAGGACGTCGTGTCAGGAGTTGGGTTAGGTCAAATTGGAAATTTAGATGCCGTGTCAGGAGTTGGGTTAGGTGAAGTTGGAAGTTCAGACGTCATTTCAGGAGTTGGGTTAAGTGAAATTTCAAATTTAGACGTCGTCAGGAGTTGGGTTAGGTGAAATTAATAATTAAGACGTCGTGTCAGGAGTTGGGTTAGGTGTAATTAGAAATTAGGATGTCGTGTCAGGAGTTGGGTTAGGTGAAATTGGAAATTTAGATGCCGTGTCAGGAGTTGGGTTAGGTGAAGCTGGAAATACAGACGTCATGTGAGGAGTTGGGTTAAGTAAAATTCCAAATTTAGATGTCGTGTCAAGAGTTGGGTTAGGTGAAATTCCTAATTTAGACATCATGTCAGGAATTGGGTTAGGTGATATTCCAAATTTAGACATCTTGTTGGGACCTTCAACTAAGCCAACTCTTGAAACAGAGTCTAAATTGAAAATTTCACCTATCTGAACTCCTGTCTTGACGTCTGAATTTGTAACTTCACCTAACCCAACTTCTGTCACAGCATTTAATTTCAAATTTCACTTAACCTAACTCCTGACAAGACGTCTAAATTTCCAACTTCACCTAACCCAACTCCTGACACGGCATCTAAATTTCCAATTTCACCTAACCCAACTCCTGACACGACATCCTAATTTCTAATTACACCTAACCCAACTCCTGACACGACGTCTTAATTAGGTGTAATTTATAAAATCACGAGTTGGGGTAAGTGTAAGGTATAAAATTCACGAGTAGGGTTAGGTGTAATTTATAAAATCACGAGTTGGGTTAAGTGTAAATTATAAGATTCACGAGTTGGGTTAGGTGTAATTTATAAAATGACGAGTTGGGTTAAGTGTAAGGTATAAAATTCACGAGTTGGGTTAGGTGTAATTTATAAAATCACGAGTTGGGTTAAGTGTAAGTTATAAAATTCACGAGTTGGGTTAGGTGTAATTTATAAAATGACGAGTTGGGTTAAGTGTAAGGTATAAAATTCACGAGTTGGGTTAGGTGTAATTTATAAAATCACGAGTTGGGTTAAGTGTAAGGTATGAAATTGACGAGTTGGGTTAGGTGTAATTTATAAAATCACGAGTTGGGTTAGGTGTAAGGTATGAAATTCACGAGTAGGGTTAGGTGTCATTTATAAAATCACGAGTTGGGTTAAGTGTAAGTTATAAAATTCACGAGTTGGGTTAGGTGTAATTTATAAAATCACGAGTTGGGTTAAGTGTAAGGTATAAAATTCACGAGTTGGGTTAGGTGTAATTTATAAAATCACGAGTTGGGTTAAGTGTAAGTTATAAAATTCACGAGTTGGGTTAGGTGTAATTTATAAAATGACGAGTTGGGTTAAGTGTAAGGTATAAAATTTACGAGTTGGGTTAGGTGTAATTTATAAAATCACGAGTTGGGTTAAGTGTAAGGTATGAAATTCACGAGTTGGGTTAGGTGTAATTTATAAAATCACGAGTTGGGTTAGGTGTAAGGTATGAAATTCACGAGTAGGGTTAGGTGTCATTTATAAAATCACGAGTTGGGTTAAGTGTAAGTTATAAAATTCACGAGTTGGGTTAGGTGTAATTTATAAAATCACGAGTTGGGTTAAGTGTAAGGTATAAAATTCACGAGTTGGGTTAGGTGTAATTTATAAAATCACGAGTTGGGTTAAGTGTAAGTTATAAAATTCACGAGTTGGGTTAGGTGTAATTTATAAAATGACGAGTTGGGTTAAGTGTAAGGTATAAAATTCACGAGTTGGGTTAGGTGTAATTTATAAAATCACGAGTTGGGTTAAGTGTAAGTTATAAAATTCACGAGTTGGGTTAGGTGTAATTTATAAAATGACGAGTTGGGTTAAGTGTAAGGTATAAAATTCACGAGTTGGGTTAGGTGTAATTTATAAAATCACGAGTTGGGTTAAGTGTAAGGTATTAAATTCACGAGTTGGGTTAGGTGTAATTTATAAAATGACGAGTTGGGTTAAGTGTAAGGTATAAAATTCACGAGTTGGGTTAGGTGTAATTTATAAAATCACGAGTTGGGTTAAGTGTAAGTTATAAAATTCACGAGTTGGGTTAGGTGTAATTTATAAAATGACGAGTTGGGTTAAGTGTAAGGTATAAAATTTACGAGTTGGGTTAGGTGTAATTTATAAAATCACGAGTTGGGTTAAGTGTAAGGTATGAAATTCACGAGTTGGGTTAGGTGTAATTTATAAAATCACGAGTTGGGTTAGGTGTAAGGTATGAAATTCACGAGTAGGGTTAGGTGTCATTTATAAAATCACGAGTTGGGTTAGGTGTAAGGTATGAAATTCACGAGTAGGGTTAGGTGTCATTTATAAAATCACGAGTTGGGTTAAGTGTAAGTTATAAAATTCACGAGTTGGGTTAGGTGTAATTTATAAAATGACGAGTTGGGTTAAGTGTAAGGTATAAAATTCACGAGTTGGGTTAGGTGTCATTTATAAAATCACGAGTTGGGTTAAGTGTAAGTTATAAAATTCACGAGTTGGGTTAGGTGTAATTTATAAAATGACGAGTTGGGTTAAGTGTAAGGTATAAAATTCACGAGTTGGGTTAGGTGTAATTTATAAAATCACGAGTTGGGTTAAGTGTAAGTTATAAAATTCACGAGTTGGGTTAGGTGTAATTTATAAAATGACGAGTTGGGTTAAGTGTAAGGTATAAAATTCACGAGTTGGGTTAGGTGTAATTTATAAAATCACGAGTTGGGTTAAGTGTAAGGTATAAAATTTACGAGTTGGGTTAGGTGTAATTTATAAAATCACGAGTTGGGTTAAGTGTAAGGTATGAAATTCACGAGTTGGGTTAGGTGTAATTTATAAAATCACGAGTTGGGTTAGGTGTAAGGTATGAAATTCACGAGTAGGGTTAGGTGTCATTTATAAAATCACGAGTTGGGTTAGGTGTAAGGTATGAAATTCACGAGTAGGGTTAGGTGTCATTTATAAAATCACGAGTTGGGTTAAGTGTAAGTTATAAAATTCACGAGTTGGGTTAGGTGTAATTTATAAAATGACGAGTTGGGTTAAGTGTAAGGTATAAAATTCACGAGTTGGGTTAGGTGTAATTTATAAAATCACGAGTTGGGTTAAGTGTAAGTTATAAAATTCACGAGTTGGGTTAGGTGTAATTTATAAAATGACGAGTTGGGTTAAGTGTAAGGTATAAAATTTACGAGTTGGGTTAGGTGTAATTTATAAAATCACGAGTTGGGTTAAGTGTAAGGTATGAAATTCACGAGTTGGGTTAGGTGTAATTTATAAAATCACGAGTTGGGTTAGGTGTAAGGTATGAAATTCACGAGTAGGGTTAGGTGTCATTTATAAAATCACGAGTTGGGTTAAGTGTAAGTTATAAAATTCACGAGTTGGGTTAGGTGTAATTTATAAAATCACGAGTTGGGTTAAGTGTAAGGTATAAAATTCACGAGTTGGGTTAGGTGTAATTTATAAAATCACGAGTTGGGTTAAGTGTAAGTTATAAAATTCACGAGTTGGGTTAGGTGTAATTTATAAAATGACGAGTTGGGTTAAGTGTAAGGTATAAAATTCACGAGTTGGGTTAGGTGTAATTTATAAAATCACGAGTTGGGTTAAGTGTAAGTTATAAAATTCACGAGTTGGGTTAGGTGTAATTTATAAAATGACGAGTTGGGTTAAGTGTAAGGTATAAAATTTACGAGTTGGGTTAGGTGTAATTTATAAAATCACGAGTTGGGTTAAGTGTAAGGTATGAAATTCACGAGTTGGGTTAGGTGTAATTTATAAAATCACGAGTTGGGTTAGGTGTAAGGTATGAAATTCACGAGTAGGGTTAGGTGTCATTTATAAAATCACGAGTTGGGTTAGGTGTAAGGTATGAAATTCACGAGTAGGGTTAGGTGTCATTTATAAAATCACGAGTTGGGTTAAGTGTAAGTTATAAAATTCACGAGTTGGGTTAGGTGTAATTTATAAAATGACGAGTTGGGTTAAGTGTAAGGTATAAAATTCACGAGTTGGGTTAGGTGTAATTTATAAAATCACGAGTTGGGTTAAGTGTAAGTTATAAAATTCACGAGTTGGGTTAGGTGTAATTTATAAAATGACGAGTTGGGTTAAGTGTAAGGTATAAAATTTACGAGTTGGGTTAGGTGTAATTTATAAAATCACGAGTTGGGTTAAGTGTAAGGTATGAAATTCACGAGTTGGGTTAGGTGTAATTTATAAAATCACGAGTTGGGTTAGGTGTAAGGTATGAAATTCACGAGTAGGGTTAGGTGTCATTTATAAAATCACGAGTTGGGTTAAGTGTAAGTTATAAAATTCACGAGTTGGGTTAGGTGTAATTTATAAATTGACGAGTTGGGTTAAGTGTAAGGTATAAAATTCACGAGTTGGGTTAGGTGTAATTTATAAAATCACGAGTTGGGTTAAGTGTAAGGTATGAAATTCACGAGTTGGGTTAGGTGTAATTTATAAAATCACGAGTTGGGTTAGGTGTAAGGTATGAAATTCACGAGTAGGGTTAGGTGTCATTTATAAAATCACGAGTTGGGTTAAGTGTAAGTTATAAAATTCACGAGTTGGGTTAGGTGTAATTTATAAATTGACGAGTTGGGTTAAGTGTAAGGTATAAAATTCACGAGTTGGGTTAGGTGTAATTTATAAAATCACGAGTTGGGTTAAGTGTAAGGTATGAAATTCACGAGTTGGGTTAGGTGTAATTTATAAAATCACGAGTTGGGTTAGGTGTAAGGTATGAAATTCACGAGTAGGGTTAGGTGTCATTTATAAAATCACGAGTTGGGTTAAGTGTAAGTTATAAAATTCACGAGTTGGGTTAGGTGTAATTTATAAATTGACGAGTTGGGTTAAGTGTAAGGTATAAAATTCACGAGTTGGGTTAGGTGTAATTTATAAAATCACGAGTTGGGTTAAGTGTAAGGTATGAAATTCACGAGTTGGGTTAGGTGTAATTTATAAAATGACGAGTTGGGTTAAGTGTAAGGTATAAAATTCACGAGTTGGGTTAGGTGTAATTTATAAAATCACGAGTTGGGTTAAGTGTAAGTTATAAAATTCACGAGTTGGGTTAGGTGTAATTTATAAAATGACGAGTTGGGTTAAGTGTAAGGTATAAAATTCACGAGTTGGGTTAGGTGTAATTTATAAAATCACGAGTTGGGTTAAGTGTAAGTTATAAAATTCACGAGTTGGGTTAGGTGTAATTTATAAATTGACGAGTTGGGTTAAGTGTAAGGTATAAAATTCACGAGTTGGGTTAGGTGTAATTTATAAAATCACGAGTTGGGTTAAGTGTAAGGTATGAAATTCACGAGTTGGGTTAGGTGTAATTTATAAAATCACGAGTTGGGTTAGGTGTAAGGTATGAAATTCACGAGTAGGGTTAGGTGTCATTTATAAAATCACGAGTTGGGTTAAGTGTAAGTTATAAAATTCACGAGTTGGGTTAGGTGTAATTTATAAATTGACGAGTTGGGTTAAGTGTAAGGTATAAAATTCACGAGTTGGGTTAGGTGTAATTTATAAAATCACGAGTTGGGTTAAGTGTAAGGTATGAAATTCACGAGTTGGGTTAGGTGTAATTTATAAAATGACGAGTTGGGTTAAGTGTAAGGTATAAAATTCACGAGTTGGGTTAGGTGTAATTTATAAAATCACGAGTTGGGTTAAGTGTAAGTTATAAAATTCACGAGTTGGGTTAGGTGTAATTTATAAAATGACGAGTTGGGTTAAGTGTAAGGTATAAAATTTACGAGTTGGGTTAGGTGTAATTTATAAAATCACGAGTTGGGTTAAGTGTAAGGTATGAAATTCACGAGTTGGGTTAGGTGTAATTTATAAAATCACGAGTTGGGTTAGGTGTAAGGTATGAAATTCACGAGTAGGGTTAGGTGTCATTTATAAAATCACGAGTTGGGTTAAGTGTAAGGTATAAAATTCACGAGTTGGGTTAGGTGTAATTTATAAAATGACGAGTTGGGTTAAGTGTAAGGTATAAAATTCACGAGTTGGGTTAGGTGTAATTTATAAAATCACGAGTTGGGTTAAGTGTAAGTTATAAAATTCACGAGTTGGGTTAGGTGTAATTTATAAAATCACGAGTTGGGTTAAGTGTAAGGTATAAAATTCACGAGTAGGGTTAGGTGTAATTTATAAAATCACGAGTTGGGTTAAGTGTAAGTTATAAAATTCACGAGTTGGGTTAGGTGTAATTTATAAAATGACGAGTTGGGTTAAGTGTAAGGTATAAAATTTACGAGTTGGGTTAGGTGTAATTTATAAAATCACGAGTTGGGTTAAGTGTAAGGTATGAAATTCACGAGTTGGGTTAGGTGTAATTTATAAAATCACGAGTTGGGTTAGGTGTAAGGTATGAAATTCACGAGTAGGGTTAGGTGTCATTTATAAAATCACGAGTTGGGTTAAGTGTAAGTTATAAAATTCACGAGTTGGGTTAGGTGTAATTTATAAATTGACGAGTTGGGTTAAGTGTAAGGTATGAAATTCACGAGTTGGGTTAGGTGTAATTTATAAAATCACGAGTTGGGTTAAGTGTAAGGTATGAAATTCACGAGTTGGGTTAGGTGTAATTTATAAAATCACGAGTTGGGTTAGGTGTAAGGTATGAAATTCACGAGTAGGGTTAGGTGTAATTTATAAAATCACGAGTTGGGTTAAGTGTAAGTTATAAAATTCACGAGTTGGGTTAGGTGTAATTTATAAAATGACGAGTTGGGTTAAGTGTAAGGTATAAAATTCACGAGTTGGGTTAGGTGTAATTTATAAAATCACGAGTTGGGTTAAGTGTAAGGTATGAAATTCACGAGTTGGGTTAGGTGTAATTTATAAAATCACGAGTTGGGTTAGGTGTAAGGTATGAAATTCACGAGTAGGGTTAGGTGTCATTTATAAAATCACGAGTTGGGTTAAGTGTAAGGTATAAAATTCACGAGTAGGGCTAGGTGTTTTATAAAATCACGAGTTGGGTTAAGTGTAAGGTATAAAATTCAACGAGTTGGGTTAGGTGTAATCTATAAAATCACGAGTTGGGTTAAGTGTAAGTTATAAAATTCACGAGTTGGGTTATGTGTAATTTATAAAATCACCCAAGTTTTCAATTTCACTTAACCCAACTCCTGACTTGACGTCTAAATTTCCAACTTCACCTAACCCAACTTCAGAAGCGGCATCTTAATTTCAAATTTCACTTAACCCAACTCCTGACAAGACGTCTATGTTTTTAACTTCACCTAACCCAACTCCTGCCCGGAGCCTAAATTTACAATTTCACCTAACCCAACTCCTGACAAGGCCGTCTGAATTTCCAACTTCACCTAACCCAACTCCTGACACGGAGTATAAATTTCCAATTTCACCTAACCCAACTCCTGACTTGACGTCTGAATTTCCAACTTCACCTAACCCAACTCCTGACACATTGCCTAAATTTCCAATTTCACCTAACCCAACTCCTGACAAGACGTCTGAATTTCCAACTTCACCTAACCTAACTTCTGATCCGATTTCTAATTTATCTATCTTGCTGAGAGGGGTGCCTGTTATCATTGAAGGGAAGGTGTGGTGTAAGGGAATTAAATTACCGCACGATGCGAGCAATAACAAAGACATTATAATATTGTTAAATGTATATTTTAAAAAGTATTACATAATTGAATTTAAGACATTACTGGATGTCTGGGATTGTACTTTGTGACTAGATGGAGTTTCAGAATTTCTTGATCTAACAGCAACGGGAATATCCTCCATGGAAGAATGCTCCTAGCCCGGTGTGATGAAAATCTCCACGTCGGTGGGTGTTTTGTGTATAGGACTTGAAGATCATCCACGAATGCTACGGAGAAATAAAGACAAATAATATAGATCAAAAATGTTCATCAAAATGTTTAACATCCAACATGTTTGGATTTGTTTGTGATGTTTTGAAAATGTTAACCTGTCAGCATCAATCACCAAGACCAATCGGTCTATTTTGTATGATTGCAAAAATCCCAAACACGTTCACGATTAACAGTCCGGTCATCAGAGAATTCCCTAACAGCTAGCAGTAAACTTCTAACTGTTGTCTCTGATGAACGGAATCATTGTCAAGTTGTAACGTGCCGTTATATATACTACCCCGTATACCGCATTAAACTATCATAGGCAACCCAATATACCTTACTATCCTATCATAGACTATATACATCCCTTTTTCACATACATGCCTATCCTAATATAATACTCAATTTCCAGCTCCAACATTTTGTTCCATTCTTTTCCTTTCGAGTTTTTCACTAAATCCACTCCTATATAAACGGGTTACACTCGCCTTTTTGGTCAGACGGCGGATCTCAGTGGTTGACACGAGTTCTGCTTAAAGGCCCAGTGATTGACACGGGTCCCGTCTAGTCTCCGAAGCCGAAGATCCGAGAAGCCTAGCAGTTAGGGTAAGCCGAGACGGCGTTGTGCCGTGACTTCCGTTCGCCGTTCCCTAATTGATATTCGTTATTTGAACATTATTTTATTTTTATATTTTCCACAATTGTTATTTTATTTACTTTATGTTATATAATATCAGAATCCCGGTAAACCAAGACAGCATTGTGTCTCTGGGTTTCCGTCTGCCGGACTTTATTAAAATATTCTTAGTTACGTTATTTATAAAAATAAATAAAGGGATTATTGCTTTATTTATTTTTATGCCCGTTGTATGTTAAATAATATTGTTTTATTTTGTTTGATTTTGATAATAAATCTATTATTAAATGTTTGTTGTTTCCGTCTACACTTCGGTGTAGTGGCGCCTGAGTTAAACGAAACCAATCTCTTATATCCAAACTCCACTGAGCTCTCGAAATACACAAAAAAAACTGTTACATAGTTGAAAGTAAAATGTCAGCTTTGTCATAAACTGTTTTGACAGTTGGAGCAAAATGTACTTGAGTTTATTTTTCTAAAAATGTGCCGAGTGCAATACAATACTTGGAAAATAAAGTACTCGTAGACTGAGTATAGAGTACACGGAAAGTACTCAAAGTACAAATTTTGAGTATTTGTACTCGAGTACCGCCCTGCCCTGCACTCTGGTTTTAAATTTGTTCGACTGCAGACTTGTTGACAATGGGTCCGTTTATCAAAATGTTTAACATTCAATATGTTTGGACTTTTTTGCGATGTATGTTGGTTTCTAATGAACGGTATTCGGTATAGTCTATTTTGTTTGATTGCAAAAATCCCAAACAGATTCACAATTAACAGTCCTGTTATCAAAGTATTCTCCAACAGTTGGCAGTAAACTCCTAAAGGTTGTCTCTGATGAACGGGCCCAATAGCTTAAAATTTAAAAATATTAAATATACTTACGGTTTCAATTATTTATTTTAACGCCTGTCCCCATTGATTTTGACTAGCTTGATCCAGCAGCAACAGAAATATACTCCACGGAAAAATGCTCCTAGAAATATCCACGACCATGGGTATTTCGTGTACTTGAAGATCATCCACGAATGCTACAAAGAAATAATGTAGTAACACCCTGGTTTTAAATATGTTTGACTGCAGACTTGTTTAAAATAATACATAATAGCTTAAAATTTAAAAATATTGTCTATTCTTACGGTTTTAATTATTTATGCTCATGCCAACCCGATTTCGTCTTATAGGCATTTTTGTGAACTCAGACCAAGAACCATAGATTAAATTAGATTGATAACTCATAGGGGGCTCCACGTATCATGATTTTAGTTAACCGACCCACTCGATGGGACAGCGCTGCACTCGCAAATGACGTCATGGGCCCGGTTAGCGGGCGGGCTTCTTGCTAAGCGGGGAGTGCGGTGCAGGGGGTCATAACATTGAATGGTGCGTGCGGTGCGGGGAACATCGCACAGTATTAAATTACCGCGCGATGCGAAAAATAACAAAGACCTAATGAACATGTTGAATGTATATTTTAAAAGTTATTACAAATATATTTCTCTATATGTCAAAACCTTATCACAGTGTGTCAATTACATTTCACTTTTCAACAAAATGTGTGCAGTTCGTCAAAAACTGCATCTGAGAAATGAAATAAAAGGTCTCCTTAACCGAGAGTGGATGTTGGCGTAAATAGTGTTCCATGCAGTGAATTTTCTTTAAGGTAAACATATGCATAAGCTGTAAATTTTCCGACATTCGTTGTTTTTCAAAAGAGTTCAATGTAAAGCTTTAAACGAGTGTTTTCCACTCCCAGACTAAGCATGAAGTAAAATTTCGAGTTTAGAAAAGCCCCGTGAAAATTTGTCGAGGGTCGCGCAGCGACCCGAGACAAATTTTCTGGGCTTTTCTAAACTCGAAATTTTACTTCATGCGCCACGCGTATAAAACACTAAAATATTGTAAAATTTATGTAAATTCTAATTTCACTTGAAATCTGTGTTTTATACGCGTGACGCATGAAGTAAAATTTCGAGTTTAGAAAAGCCCAGAAAATTTGTCTCGGGTCGCTGCGCGACCCTCGACAAATTTTCACGGGGCTTTTCTAAACTCGAAATTTTACTTCATGCTTAGTCTGGGAGTGGAAAACACTCATTTAAAGCTTCAAATTGAACTTAAAAAAAAACAAGGAATATCTAAAGATTTACAGAAAATAGGTAAATTTGAAATATGTATACTTAAAAGAAAACTTCTTGTATGTATAAATACAAATAAAATATTTCCAGAAGAAAGTTATTGTTACTGCAAAAATGTTCAGCAAAAATATTAACGGGAAGTATTTGGTATATAGTGAAACTTATTTCGTAAATCGGGAAATCTTTTGACTTATATTTGACAAGGTGAAAGATATTTGGGATATAGTGAATCTCATTTGATCAATAGTGAAATGCAATAGAAAAACCGTGTAATTGAATTGAAGACATTATTTTATGTTCTGGGATCGTACTTTGTGACTAGATGAAATTTCAGAATTGCTTGATCCAAAAGCAACAGGAACATTCTCCATGGAAGTATGCTCCTAGCCCGGTGTGAAGAAAATCTCCACGTCCGTGGTTGTTTCATGCATAGTACTTGAAGATCATTCACGAATGCTAGGAAGAAATAAAGAGAAATAATGTAGACACACTAGTTTTAAATGTGTTCGCCTGCAGATTTAATTAAAAGAATAGACAATGGCTTAAAAACTTAAAATATTACATAAACGGTTTAAATTAATAATGTTAACGCCCATCCCCAACGATTCAGAATTGCTTAATCCAACAATAACGGGGATATACTCCATGAAAAAATGCTCCTAGTTCAGTATGATGAAAACATCCACGACCATGGATATTTAGTATACTTGAAGATCATCCACATGTACTAGGAAGAAATAATGTAGTAACACCCTGGTATTAAATTTGTTTGACTGTACACTTATTTAAAATAATAATAATAATAATTTATTGTGCCATAACATTAAGTTTTACACTTGTCAAATACAAATGGAATAATAATGATATACCTTAAATCTAACAATTTCTAAATATAAACAAATACATACACATTAAAACATCAATGCACAACCAGAGTTGTACAGAGAAGGGAATAATCATAAAACGCATTTCAACATTTAATCTCCGATATGCTGCTATTAAGAAAATCTTTTACACTGTAGAAGGCTTTACTCTCTAGGTATTCCTTCATACGCCTCCTAAATGCAGGTACACTTAATGACTTCACATCCCCAGGCAATTTATTGTAAAATTTAGGTCCATAGTAATTAACGCCCCTTCGTGACTTGGTTAGCCTAAGCTTCGGTATGTCAATTTCAGATGCCGATCTAGTATTGTGGGTGTGTGTTTCATTACGCTGACTGTAAGATGCCAGATGTTCACGTACATAAGTTAGGCATTCAAGTATAAAGATGCACGGCAAAGTTAATATTTTTAGATGTAGGAATATATGCCTACAGTCATCGCGATAGCTAAGAGAACCTAGAGTTCTTATTGCTCTTCTTTGTAGCTTAAAAAGCCTGGTGGTAATGCTACTATGACCCCATATGATTACTGCATAATTAAGATGACTTTGAAATAACGCATGATATATTTGTACCAGGGCACTTCTGGGAAGCCAACATTTCACCTGCCGCAGCAGGTATGTCGTTGTACATAGCTTTTTTGCTGTTTCTTCTTGATGCTTTTGGAAGCTAAGTTTGCTGTCTAGGTGTACTCCAAGAAATTTTACACAAGTTATACTAGCAGTGTTAGTTAGTGAAAAATTAATGTTAACGGACTTGTCTACATTAAGGCATAATCTGTTTGTGTCAAACCAACGAGACACCTGATTGACCGACTCTTCATGTATTAATACTGCATCATTTGCTGATTTTCCTGAGGTCTTAACCGTCGTATCGTCAGCAAATAATATAACTAATGAGTTATCCGGTTGATAAGAGAGGTCGTTGATGTATAGTAAAAACAGAAGTGGTCCTAAAATAGAGCCTTGGGGAACACCAAATGATAATTGCAGTTCCTTTGATCGGTTGTTATTAATTAGGACTTGTTGGCGCCTTGAGCCTAAGTAAGAGTTAAGTAACCTACAACTTGTGGGATCAAAATTATAATAATACAGCTTCCGCAGAAGAACATCATGTGAAATGCAATCAAAAGCCTTGCTCAGGTCTAAAAAGGTAGCTACTGAGTGAGATTTATTTTCGAAGTCATTGTATATTTCTTCTACAAGTGCAATGATTGCATCCCTAGTAGATCGACCTCTGCGAAAGCCATACTGACTACAATTAATGATTTTGTGCTCACCAAGGAAATCTATCATTTGTTCGAACATAATTTTTTCAAATATCTTGGATAATGCGGGAAGTAGAGATATAGGCCTATAATTATTACAAATAGTACGGTCACCTTTTTTAAAAACTGGAATTACTACCGCATGCTGTAAACAGCTGGGGAAGACACATGAGTCAATACAATTGTTTAGTAATTTAGTTAATGGTAAGACTAGAACATCCGTCATACTTTTGATTAAAGTTGTATTAATGCCATATATATCCTTGCATTTTGTGTTTTTCAGTTTACTGATGGTATTTCTGACGATAATTGAACTGACGTTCTTGAATTTGAAATAAGTCTTGATGTTTAGGTCTATTTTGTACATCAATGATATTGGTGAAGCGTTAGTTGGTTTAATATCATTTATGAGCTTATGAATAATATTTGAAAAGAAAACATTAAAAGTATCTGGATCAATTTCCGGGAGTTTTCTACAAGTGTTATTTTTTTGTACCGATTTCATTAGTGACCAGGTAGCACTAGACGTATTTTTCGATTCTTTGATGAATCTATCATTCGCACTTACCCTAGCATGCTTAAGTTCCATATTATAAAATCTTTTATACGAGTTATAGTAAGGTAGTAACGTTGGATCTCTAGTGCTAGCATCTCTCATTAAAAACAATGTTTCCCGCATTTGTCTTAGATTATCGTTATACCAACTTATTTGATGTCGAGGGTTGGATGGTAATATTTTTTCAGGGAAAGATTCATTGACCAGTGTTTCGATAGTACTTATAAACATGTTAAATTGATCTTCAACATGGTTATAATTAGTTATGAAATTCCAGTTGGTATTGTCTAACGAACTGTATAGCTTAAATTTTCCATATTGGGTGATAGGCCGCACTTTTTGCTTAGTATTGTTTTTGGTAGCAGTATTGAGCTGGATCTTTAGGAATATACCAAGATGGTCAGAGAGGCCGGCATCTACGGGTTCCGCACTTAGATTAATATTGGAGAATATATTGTCTATTACGTTATTACACCGTGTATTAAATTTTTTTTAATACACAATAGGTTAAAATTTAAAAATATTTTACATACTTACGGTTGTAATTATTTATATTTATTAACGCTCATCTCGAGACGATTTCGTCTTATCAGCATTTTTGTGCCTTCAGATCCGACGGATCTGACAGCTGTTGAATGAAAACGAGCCCACGTTAAAAATTGCGGGAAATTTGAAATTCCGACATATGCGCCCTCCCATCGAGTGGGTCGGTCAACTATATATGTGAACTTATAGAATCATATGGAGTCGACTGGGTCTGCCAAGAACGATCGAGTGTGTATAAGGATCGCTGGTTTAAAATGTGATGGAATGCGGGCAAGGACGTGATAACACACAGGGAGCCACGTTGCTACATCACAGGACCGTAAACTTTGGCGCGGGGTAAGGTGACTGCTGAAATTGAAGGTGAAGCATACCTTATACACTCGACGTACCTTGGAGCCCACATGTCCGAAATTGCGGGATATTTGAAATTTCGACATATGCGTCTTCTCATGGACTGGTTTAGTCAACTAAATATGTGAACTTACAGAAACTATAGAGTTGCCGGTCATCAGAGAATTCCTCGTCCTCAACAGTTGGCAGCATGAGATATTATATTTTCTATGGTTGGCAGTAAACTCCCAACTGTTGTTTCTGATGAACGGGCCCATTCACTTTTTTCTGGGTAAACAAGGCTAATCAATTCCAAAGTGTTTTGTTAATGTTGGAATAAATTCAACAGGAATACACTGTTGAGCTTGTTGGATTGAATTTCCAACTAACAAAATGTTCAATCAGAGCACATTTGGTTCGGCGGCCACACCGAGCAACTCAAACCCCATGAAGGACTATGAGGTGACTTCGCCCCCAGATGATTCCGTAAGTTGTTTGTCTTTCTCGCCGGCGACTTTACCACAGAATTTTTTAATCGCGGGGAGTTGGGATAACAACGTGCGGTGCTGGGAGGTCGAGCAAACTGGTAAAACGGTGCCAAAGTCAATGCAGACGTGCGGTGGACCGGTGTTGGATGTTTGTTGGAGTGACGATGGCACAAAGGTGAATAATTAATTGAGCATTGCGGAACAAAGTTGCTAATCTCTTTGATTCTTAGGTGTTCATGGCTGGTTGTGATAAACAAGCGAAAGCCTGGGATTTGGGGAGCAATCAAGTCGTTCAAGTTGCAGCTCACGATGCCCCCATAAAAACCTGCCATTGGATTAAAGCGTCGAACTACAATTGCTTGATGACTGGCTCGTGGGATAAAACTTTAAAATTTTGGGACACGCGCAGCCCGAATCCTATCATGAGCATTTCTCTACCGGAAAGATGTTACTGCGCCGACGTTGATTACCCAATGGCCGTCGTTGGAACAGCTGGGAGACATATTCTGGTGTATCAGTTGGAGGGAAAACCACAAGAATACAAAAGGAATGAGAGTCCTTTAAAGTACCAGCATAGATGTGTAGCCATATTCCGGTAAGTAAATTACTAATTAATATTTCAACTTAGGTTGTATTTTTATTGCATGTTATTGCCATTTTCTTTAAAATATAATTCTGTTTTATTAGCATAAGTTTTATTTTATTAATAATATTTCTTGCAATTTTAACATGTTATGTTATGTTCAAAAAATTTGTTACATCTTTTAATTTCAATTATTATTACACAGTGATAAGAAAAAAGTGCCGACCGGCTATGCATTGGGCTCAGTGGAAGGCCGTGTCGCCATCCAATACGTAAACCCGACCTCTCCCAAAGACAACTTCACCTTTAAATGCCACCGTTCGAACGGGGCTCCGAACGGTTTCCAAGACATCTACGCCGTGAACGACATCGCATTCCATCCTGTGCACGGAACTCTGGCCACTGTCGGTTCAGACGGGACGTTCAGTTTCTGGGATAAGGATGCCCGCACGAAGTTGAAGCCCTCGGAGGTAATGGAGCAGCCGATTACCCGGTGCGCGTTCAATCACAACGGGCAGATCTTCGCGTATTCTGTCAGTTACGATTGGAGCAAGGGACACGAGTTTTACAACACGTTGAAGAAGAATTACATTTTCTTGAGGCCTTGTTACGAAGAGTTGAAACCGAGATCGTCGACTTAATTGATTAAATAAAAATTCAATTTGTTTCAACTATTTAATGGGTCTATTAAGAACTTTATTTTAGATTCATCTACTTAATTAATATTATTTTGATAATAATGATTTTTTTAATGTTTCTTTTTTGTAATAATAAAATCAAGTGTTTTTTTCTGTATTTAATAAACAAACACTTACTGCATATGGTTCAACATTACTCTTCTGCTGAAACAAATTACTCATTTTTTAGAAACAATTTCCTTTTTCTAACTTAATTATAATTAGCAATTACAATAATGAATACAGAAAAATTCTTTGCAAGAAAGATTTGAGAATGTTTGAAATGAATAAATAGTGTGCCAAATTCGTAAACTTCAAAGGCACTCGTGAACATCTAAAATTCCCGCTAGTTTCTGTCCACAAAAGTGGAACCAACTTATTTATCATATACTATCTATGGATAAATTAAGTTGCTACCCCTTTTGTGTCTAGAAACTAGCGGGAATTTCAAATGTTCCGCAGCTATCTTCAGTCGTGTGACAACTTCATCGCGTTGAAAAATCGGTGTACTAACTTCACAACGATCGACGTCATTCACCGGCAGGTCATAATCGTGTGTGCACGTACGCAAATATTCCCTTCTCTTTTCCAACTCGGCGGAAGAAGAAAAGTCATTAACCGGTCGAAAAATCTAAGGTGTCCACATCAACAAACAAAAAATGGGGTGCAGCTGCAGGGGCCTAATCCGTTTTATGTCCATGAGGGCGTTGGAAGGAATTATCGCCGTACTTTTAATTCTTTTCATACCGAATCTACCTCCACATTGTAAAATCGAAAAACCCTACAAGTGAGTACAAATTTGCACTCACAATTAGATTAATTCGAATCATTTATGTTTCAACAATAAGAAGAAGTTATTGAAATTGTATTTTTCTTGTTTTGAAAATCGAAGTATCCTCCTTACAATTTCTGCAAGTGATTAAGTGCAGTGTAATTGTGGTAATTTTCTAATTTAGAAGAAAAAATTAATTCACCTATTCATGTCAAATAAATTAACGATAATGTACACGAGTACAGATTTTAATTATTCATCTCTCTGCCTTGTCTGGTATACTTTTTTGCATGTAATTATGAAAATCATATGAGTTTGACTTTGTGGAATAATTGGTCGTCTGATAAGAAAATGTATATTTAATATGTTTTTTAAAAGATCGTACATTAATTATTACACAATTTAACTGATTGAATTTTCAGAGTTGAGCCGACCAAGCCTTTCGAGGGCGGTTTAGCGCTCAACAACAAATTGGACAATGTTCGTTTCTGGCACCAAGGAGATTTTAAGGGCCCCGAGGCTTTTGCTGCTTACAACGGCGAGCTTTACGCTTCGCTGCACAGCGGGGATATCGTTAAACTCACCGGTGAGGAACACATCACGCCCGTCGTCAGATTCGGCAAACCATGTAAAAACGAGTTCGACGAGAAGTACTGCGGAAGGCCGCTGGGTCTCGCTTTCGATAACGAGGGGTATTTGTACGCAGCAGATGCTTACTACGGCATTTTTAAAGTCAACGTCAAAACCGGTAAGATTTAATTAATGTGATTCGAAAGAAAACAGTCAAATTTTACTAAAATTTAGGTTTTCTATTTAATGAATGAAGATCAAATTTAATTGATAATTTAACTGTTTCAAGTGTTTATTGTTTTAACTAAAATTAGTGAATTAAATATGTACAAAGCTGTAGGGATATAATTAAACTAAAAGTTACTAATAATAAAAAAATCACACAGTTTACTGTTATTTCTTGCAATGTTTTTTAAATGCATTATTTGAATAATCGATATCGGCGCAACACATTTTATAATTCATGATTTGTTTGTTCGGTGTTTGAAGGCTGCATAGTTGCATATTTATGTGCATTAATTATATTTATCTGTAATTATTTGTGTAGCAACTTGTTTTTTTTTACTACTCTTTAAGTTGTGATAATTAAATGTTATTTAATTTTTATTTTATGCTCTATAAAAAGTAATGGCAAGTAGGGATATGTATATAAAATAATAAGATTCGTGATTCATTTTAAAATTGTAAATGTGTTTTTTACTTATCCGAACTTTTAAAAAAGACTTTCTAAAATCGGAACCTCTTGATCGATTTAAACTTTGCAAAATAAATGATTGAATAATAAAATAACACAACAGAAATAAAATAAAACAAATTTGAACTTAGCATTAAATAAGTGTTTTGTACAGGTGGCGCATGAAGTAAAATTTCGAGTTTAGAAACGCCTGAAAATTTGGAGTTGCCGTGCTCGCTTCGCTCCGCCCGGCAAATCCAAATTTTCAGGCGTTTCTAAACTCGAAATTTTACTTCATGCGCCACCTGGGAAGCACCCATGTGAAAAAACAAAATAAAACGTGTTTTTTTTTAATTTAAAAAAAAACATTTACATTTCTTATCGTAGGAAAAAAGGAGCAATTAGTTTCACCTGATGATGAGATCAACGGGAAGAAGCCGTTGGTGTTCAACAGCGTAGTCGTTACCAGTAGCGGAGACGTCTATTTTACCGATTCGAGCACGGAATTCCTCCTTGAAGATGGGATGTTTGATATGTTCGCAGACGCCTCTGGCAGGTTAGTAATAACTATAAAAAAAAAGCTTAATCAACTTTGAACCTGAGATAAATGTACAGACTGTTTACATTTACTTTTAATCACACTCTCTGGATATGCTTTATCAAAACTGATAATGCAAACAAAATAAATAAGTTATTAGTTTTTCAACTGAACGAAAGTGTTTATTAAAATGTAATGCATATAATTAGTAAAAAAATGCATGTTAATTTTGAGTAATTTTCATTACAGATTGATTCATTACAATCCGAAAAACAAACAAACCAAAGAACTCTTGGGCTCACTTCGTTTCGCTAACGGAGTTATCCTTTCGGAAAACGAGGATTATCTTTTGATCAGCGAAACGGGCCACAGCCGAATCCACAAGTACCATTTGAAGGGGGCCAAAGTGGGCACTTCTGAAATCTTCGTTCACGGTCTGCCTGGCTTGCCAGATAATTTGAACCATGATGGTCACGGAGGTTACCTCATTCCCTTGGTCAGCCCGCACGACGCTGATTACCCGAGCCCGCTGCAAATCTTCGGCCCATTCCCGCTTGCCCGTAAGTTCATCTCCAGGGTCATGGGATTAATCGAGTGTATGTTTAATACGATGGATAGGGTTTACCCGAATGATTTCGCCAGAACGGGTGCTTATTTCATAGGGCATTTTTCAGTCGGAAGAATGATTACTTTTAATAAGAGAACTACGATTGTTAGGGTGAATGCTGGAGGAGAAATTATCGATAGTTTCCACACGAACAAGGAAGAAGTGAAATCAATTAGTGAGGCTTTTGTTTATAAAGGGGATTTGTTGTTGGGCTCGCCATTTCAGGATAGCATCGCGAGGATCGCTTTAAAGGATTTGGGATTGAGCGGAGCTAGAGAAAAAAGGGAAGTCAGGAAAGAAGAAGCTCCAAAAGTAAAAGCTACAGAAGCTCCGAAAGTGAAAGCTACTGAAGCTCCGAAGGTTAAGACGACAGAAGCTCCGAAAGTGAAAGCTACCGAAGCTCCGAAGGTTAAGACGACAGAAGCTCCGAAAGTTAAAGCTACTGAAGCTCCGAAAATCAAAGCAACGGAAGCTCCGAAAGTAAAAGCAACAGAGGCTCCTAAAGTAAAAGTCACTGAAGCACCGAAAGCTAAAGCAACCGAAGCCCCGAAAGCCAAGCCCACCGAAGCTCCCAAAGTAAAAACGACTGAAGCACCCAAAGTGAAACCGACTGAAAAAAAAGCCACCCAAGCGCCAAAATCGAAAACCGCTCCGCCCCCGAAGGAAGCCCCTAAAACAGTAAACACTGAACAGAAACCGAAAACGCCAGAAAAAGTGAAAGCCACAGAAGCCCCGAAAGTCGACAAAGTGAAACCCACCGAAGCACCCATACCTAAAACAACGCAGCCTCCAATAGTTAAAACGGAAGCACCGAAACAACAGAAAGCTAAAGTAGTCGAACAAACAAAGGAGGCGCCCAAGCCGAAAGCGGCAGAACAGAAAAAACCTGTGCCGGAAAATCCGAAACCGACGGCAGCACCGAATCAGAAAAATCAAGATCCTCCCAAAGAGAAAGTCGAAGCTAAACCGACGGCTAGTAAAGAAAAAGTAGCAGCAACATCTAGTCAGGAGAAAATCAAGAAAGCATAAGTTTATAAAAAAAAAAATGATGTGCCAGCAAGACAACAAAAAAATTGAGTGAGAGAAAAGACAAAAAATAGTGTCAGTAAACGAATAGTTGGAAGTGTCTCAAAGTCTGTGATCATCATCATTCGATTGGACTTTTTTGATAAAACAATGAAAAACACTTTTTCTAATAACCAGTCAACTGTTTGCAAGACTCACTATTAAATTTAGTTAAACATTGCAGGTTTAAAAGTAAATTTCATTAAGTGCACAGGAAATCCATAGCACTAAATGATTTTTACCTTTTAATGATACACACATTTCTAAGAAAAATGCCGTGTAATAAACGTAAATGCAGCCTAAATATTAAGAATGAGTTATGCAAACGAATTTAGTAATAGAAATGTTCATTCCATATTTTGTAGGTTTAAAAGGAATTTAGGTGTCAATTTAAAAACTATTTTTTATTTTTTTTTATAAAAAGATTGCATTTATGAAAGTATTTTTATCACGAGAATTTATTTGTTATCGCTTAAATGTTTTATTTTTTCTTTATGTATCAATAAAATTTGGTAGCTATAAATGTATTATTTTTGTAACATGAGAAATATTGTTTATTTATTATACTTCCGCTTAATTTGAATTTATTGTTTCATCATAATAAAACTTTTTGGAATGATACGTTTGCTGTTTTTGTGATTGACTGAAGAGCCGGCGAGAAATATTTCTGTCGAGGTTTGGTTAAGATAGTAAATTTAGATGGAAAAAAAAATGCCGGTACTTGCCCCTTCAAGTACCGGCATTTTTTTTGCCATCTAAATTTACTATCTTTTACTTTATTTTATTTACTTCTTTGTCAAGCCGACGTAAATACATTTGGACACTACTATCTGTACTTAGACACTTGCCCATCTGCAACTTATACCACTCTCTGAAATTGCAATTAAGTTCAACACTTGCACATCTGCAGCTTATGCTTTCTTTGAAATTGAGGTTATGTTCAACACATGCGCATCTGTAACTTATCTTTCTCTGAAATTGAGGTTAGGTCCAACACTGGCCCATCTGCAACTTATCTTTCGCTGAAATTAAGGTTACGTTCAAAAATTAATTCCTTTGCACGAAATTTTTAAGTCAACGACCGGTTGAATAAAAATTATTCGTGATTATTAAGACAAAAAAAAATATGCGGCGATCATGATCAGAATCGGTAAATCTTTCCTAAAAGGAAAATTCGGGTTAGTTTCGAGTAGAAGTTATTCGAAAAAGTACGTGCCATTGTCGAAAGTTATCCGACAGAAATTCTTGGATTATTTCATCAAGGAGAAGTATCACGATTTCGTAAGATCCAGTCCTGTTGTGCCTTATTATGATCCAACTATTCCGTTTGTTAATTCGGGAATGATACAGGTAAAAAAAGAATAAATTCATTCAGGATTTTCGAAAGAAAAATGTTTGAATACTGTCAATAAGGACATTCAGAGTTTGAATACACTTGCTTTTTTAAAGAAAGTTTATTTACTGTCGTTTTTTTTTTATTGTGCAGTTTAAAAATATATTTCTTGGAGCGAAAACGCCGAAATATAGAAAAGTAGCAAACTCGCAAAAGTGCATACGCGTGGGTGGAAAACACAACGATCTGGAAGTCGTCGGCACGGATGGATACCATCATACGTTTTTCGAAATGTTGGGGAATTGGTCGTTCGGAGAATGCTCTAAGGTAACCACAATTTTTACTCAAATATACGAATTATTCAAACAACGAAATCCTCTCGAGCATCCATCAATTTTCACACAAATTAATTCAAGAAATAATCAGACACAAATTTTTGAAACAGGAGGAATCCTGCACGCTGGCCTGGCAGCTATTAACCGAAGTCTACGGCATCAATAAAAACGCACTGTACGTGACATACTTTGGGGGCGACGAGGTTCTCGACTTACCCCCAGATTTGGAGTGTAAAGAAGTTTGGAAAAAAATCGGGTGAGTTTATAAAATTAAAGTGTAACAGTTAAAGTTAAAACAGATAACAAATGATTGTGTAAAATATAAATAGAAAATGCCATTAATTGGTATTATTCTAGGATAATTCCGTTTTGTAGTAAATTAATGTGTTTATAGTGTTCCAGAATCTCGAATTATTCCCTTTGGTATGTCGTATAATTTCTGGGAAATGGGGGCGAGTGGACCGTGCGGGCCCTGCACTGAAATACATTTTGATCATTTAGGGAGAGGTTTAGACAGGGCGCAATTCGTTAATAGAGGCCTGCACGAATTAATCGAACTGTGGAACATTGTTTTTATAGAATACAATAGGTTAGTTTGTATTCTGTCCCGCTTTTTTTTTTTTTAAATTAACACGACTTGTACAAGGATTTTTCTTTTAAGAGTACCTACAAATCTCAAAGTATATTGATTGAAGCAAGATTTGGTTAGATGAAAGAAATAAAAGTTTGTATATGTGTTTTGAACTTTGCGCAATATTTCATTGTTTTATATAGAAATTCGGATGAAACACAAGCGGTATATTTAAAATTTCACTTTAAATCAGTGATTTATATGCGTGGCGCATGAAGTAAAATTTCGAGTTTAGAAAAGTCTGAAAATTTGGATTTGCCGGGCTCGCTTCGCTTCGCCCGGCAAATCCAAATTTCAGACTTTTCTAAACTCGAAATTTTACTTCATGCTTAACCTGGGAGTGGACAACACTCGTTAGAAGCTTCAAATTTATTAAAGCAACGAATGGTTGAAAATTCAAATCAAGATATGTATATGTTACACTCCAACATCGAAAACGCTCACTGAACAAAATAAACGCGTTGCGGACTTTGCTGAACGACCAAATACCGAAATAACATTATTTTTCGCGACGTGGCCGGTTATCACAGTCCGCAACGAAAAATGTTTCGTAGTCTACAGATTTAGCACAGACTCTCCGAACATCTGCAATAATGTTAGGATAACTTCATGCACAATGGATTTTGAAGTGCCTAATGTATCTACTAGCAATCTGAAATGTTATGTTAATCACAGTTCAAAATTGCTTTCATCTTAGCTACATTTTTTTAACACTAAGACTTTGATGACTTCCCTGCACGATGTTTATTCTAGTTAGGTTTTATTTTTTCCCACAATGGTTTGTGTCAACTATACAATTGTACTTTTCCTTAAACATTTTCTAAGTATGCTTTCTAATTGATAACAATTGTATTAGTACCTTAACACAAAATTTTATTCTGTATCAATTTTGAACTGTGATGCAACCTCCGAGCAGCAGTCCATTTTGTAGTCGATTTACACTCTGAAAAAGCTTAACCTCTGAGCCTCTGAAAACTGGGTTAAACTATTTAGCTATCACTCCCCACTACCCATTACACACGAAGATTTAACTCCCAGACCCTTTGACTTACCGCAAAAAAAAACATTCTCATTATTTTCCGAACAAACCATGTATGTATTAACCATTGAATCAATCTGATTGATGCAATAAGAGTATTTTTTTCTTTATTCAAGTTATGTATCTTAGAAAAGAACTCCGCGTCGCTACGCGACCAAACCAAATTTTCAGGCTTATCTAAACCAGGGTTGTTAATAAAAACTTTTTTTTTTTCATTTTAATTAAAGCAAACAGTTTTTTTACAAAACGCGTTTTTTTCATTGAAACTGCATTTAAAACATTAACAATTAAAAACATTTTTAAAGCGTGTTTAAAACATGTTAAAAGTACGTTTAAAACAGAACATAAAGGGTATTTTTCTTTTTAGTATATACATCCTGATTATAACAGCGCTTTTTAAATTTGCGGGAATTCGTTGTTTCAAAGCGGTTAATTTGAGGCTTTTAACAAGTGTTTTCCACTCCCAGACTAAGCATGAAGTAAAATTTCGAGTTTAGAAAAGCCTAAGAATTTGGATTGGCCGCGTAGCGAAGCGGAGCGGCCAATCCAAATTAGGCTTTTCTAAACTCGAAATTTTACTTCATGCGCCACGCTTAAAAACACTGATTTACACTGAAGTTCAAAAACACACACATACAATAACAATTATAGGCAACCTAGTATACATTAGAGTTATTGGGTTGCTTATAATCACTGTTTTAAACAATTTGTTCAGCGCAGAATTTTACTCACGTTTTATTCATATCTACATATTAGATTGCTAAAGCCGTGTATTTTACGATATTTCAGTGTTTTATACGTGTGGCGCATGAAGTAAAATTTCGAGTTTAGAAAAGCCTCCGCTTCGCTACGCGGCCAATTTTTTTTTTTTAATTAAATTAATTAATAGACTATTTATGATTTTCAACTTTTTTTAAAAGTTGAAAATCATAATTAGTCTGCTAATATATTAAGTGATAATGGATTTTCCAAAAATAAGTGCCTTAACAATCAATGAGATAAATTAATTAATCTTTTATTGTAGAGATCAAAATGGGGAAATAAATTTTCTACCGAAAAAACATGTGGATACAGGAATGGGTTTTGAGAGGTTATGCGCCGTTCTCCAGGGAAGAATCAGCAATTACGATACGGATATTTTTCGATCCTTATTTTCCGCTATACAAAGGGTATAATCTGATTTTGTTTTTAAATTACAATGAACCGACAGTAGCGTAGTGAAAGGCCAGCAGCTACCTGAGAGAAAAGGGGGCACAAAACAAACTAAGTTTAAAATTAATTTTCTTTCAAGTAATCCAAAACAAAATAATACCGAACGTTTGGCAGTATTATTTTGTTTTGTTTTACTTGAGACAAAATTTATTTTAAAATTATTTAGCCAGTTTTGAGAAATTAGAGGAAAATTTAACAGATTTTTCTCTGATTTCTCAAAACTGGCTTAATCATCCAGTAGACTTTAAATCGAAATTGCTACGAATATAATTCTACCGGCCAAAAAAATATATCTTAAAAGATTAGTTTATTTAAAAGCTTTTTGTCTCTTATTAATGTTTGATATCTTGTACGGTTTTGCCACAAAAAAATTAAATGAAAATAAATGATTTTTTATTATTTAGTAAAAATGAAATCTAGTTCTTCGGGTGTTAAAAAATACATGTTTTTTCTTTGTCGCCGCCATTGTTTAACAAACGTCAATTGTGTATAATATTAATTAACGAGTGTTTTTTGAGAGTAATAATTTTTGAGACAAAATGAAGTGATTTACTTAACAAATTTAAAACACCTAGAAAATTCGTAAATAATTACTTTTATAGTTGGATAATTTTAAAAGAGTTTTTACGTAGGTAGATATGCGGGGACATTCCAAAATATGAAAGCTATTTCGGTGAAAATGACTGGGATTCGATGAACACGGGTTATCGGATATTGGCCGATCATTCTCGGATGGTGACCGCCAGCCTTGCTGATGGAATGATTCCCGAGGAAAAGTAAATTTCTTTCAACCACAGAAAATTATAGTTGTAATTAGTCATGGGATTATTTGAATGATAATAATCGATTATGAAAATAATGAAATATTTCGAGATTGTATTTATCCAAATTTATTTTTAGTCAGAAATTGAGGAAAGTAATGAGAAGAGCGTTTGTAGTGGGCACAAACACCTTCAAAAAAGAAAAGGGCCTGCTGAAAGAACTGAGTAATTACGTAATTGAAAGTTTGGGGCCAGTTTATCCAGAAATGGAAAACAATGCGAAACAAGTAAGTTTTATTCAAATAATTTTTGTATACGTGGAATTTGGTAAATTTTCAGGAATTAATCATTTTTATAAAAGCGTTCAATTTGAAGCTTCTAACGAGTGTTTCCACTCCCGGGTTAGGCATTAAGTAAAATTTCGAGTTTAGAAAAACCTGAAAATTTGGATTTAAAAATTTTCGGGCTTTTCTAAACTCGAAATTTTACTTCATGCACCACCGGTATTGAAAACCTATTTAAATTGAAGTTGAATAATAAACTGCTTAAGTTTGATTACAAATGTTTATTTCGTGTATCCATCTTTTCCAAAATTCCGAAAGTGTTTCCTGTCTGATTTTTTCTTTTAATTATATTTGGATATCACAAAGAACTTGATTTTAAAGGCGCAAGATTTGGATACGCGAAATGAATATTTACCCGAGCCCTAAGGGGCAACAAGGGATAGCAGAAGAAGAAGAAGAAGAAATGAATATTTATAATAGTATATTACGTAACGAGAGTGGTATGCAGCATATTACATATGAGCGGACATGTTGCGCACTCGCCGCGCAGGAGCGAGTGCAGTATTCCGCGAGTATGTAATTGCCATACCACTCGAGAAATGTACGATACTTTACCTACGCCCTAACAAAATAAACAATGAGCGTAAAAGAACAACTTATTTATTGTAATAATTTTTAATAGTACCATGATAATAATGAAAACTAAATTACTACTTGATCAGGAATAAAGCTGTACATTTTCCGACATTCGTTGTGTTTTAAAAGAGTTCAATTTGAAGCTTCAAACGAGTGTTTTCCACTCCCAGACTAAGCATGAAGTAAAATTTCGAGTTTAGAAAAGCCCTGAGAAAATTTGTCGAGGGTCGCGCAGCGACCCGAGACAAATTTTCTGGGCTTTTCTAAACTCGAAATTTTACTTCATGCGCTACGCGTATAAAACACTGATTTCAAGTGAGATTCAAATATACATAGAGCTTACAATATTTTAGTGTTTTAAGCGCGTGGCGCATGAAGTAAAATTTCGAGTTTAGAAAAGCCCAGAAAATTTGTCTCGGGTCGCTGCGCGACCCTCGACAAATTTTCACGGGGCTTTTCTAAACTCGAAATTTTACTTCATGCTTAGTCTAGGAGTGGAAAACATTCGTTTAAAGCTTCACATTGAACTTTAAAAAAAAAAAACAAGAAATATCTAAAGATTTACAGAAAATAGGCTGACACAACATTCGTTGTTTTTAAAAAGAGTTTAATTTGAAGCTCCAAACGAGTGTTTTCCACTCCCAGACTAAGCATGAAGTAAAATTTCGAGTTTAGAAAAGCCCTGAGAAAATTTGTCGAGGGTCGCGCAGCGACCCGAGACAAATTTTCTGGGCTTTTCTAAACTCGAAATTTTACTTCATGCGCCACGCGTATAAAACATTGATTTCAAGTGAGGTTCAAATATACATAGAGTTCACAATATTTTAGTGTTTTAAGCGCGTGGCGCATGAAGTAAAATTTCGAGTTTAGAAAAGCCCAGAAAATTTGTCTCAGGTCGCTGCGCGACCCTCGACAAATTTTCACGGGGCTTTTCTAAACTCGAAATTTTACTTCATGCTTAGTCTGGGAGTGAAAAACATTCATTTAAAGCTTCAAATTGAACTTAAAAAAAAAACAAAGAATATCTAAAGATTTACTGAAAATAGGCTGACAACATTCGTTGTTTTTTAAAAGAGTTTAATTCGAAGCTCCAAACGAGTGTTTTCCACTCCCAGACTAAGCATGAAGTAAAATTTCGAGTTTAGAAAAGCCCTGTGAAAATTTGTCGAGGGTCGCGCAGCGACCCGAGACAAATTTTCTGGGCTTTTCTAAACTCGAAATTTTACTTCATGCGTCACGCTCTAAAACACTTATTTCAAGTGAGGTTCAAATATACATAGAGTTCACAATATTTTAGTGTTCTACACGCGTGGCGCATAAAGTAAAATTTCGAGTTTAGAAAAGCCTGAAATTTTAGTTCATACTTAGCCTGGGAGTGGAAACACTCGTTAGAAGTTTCAAATTAAACGATTTTACAAAATTAACGAACGCCAGTGTATATATTCGATTATGTATACCTACTTAAAAAAATTTCAATTCAATCAACATTGATTTATTGTATTTTTATTAAAAACAGATTCATCAGATAATCGATTACGAGGAGGAAGTCTACCGATCGTTGCGCACAAACGCCTCGGACGAGTGGACGAAAATCGTCACGGAAAACCCTTTGCTGATCAACCTCGACGTCATCGAAATGCCCGGCCTGGTCCACGCGTACAAAGAAATCAAAAACACGAACGTCAAAGAAATCACCCCGCACTTCGGCTTTAAACTCTTCGACACTTACGGCCTTGACGAAGAAACGATCGCGAAACTGTGCAGGAATTTAAACGTGAAATTCTCCGAGGGCGATTTCAAGAAAGAGCTCCAGAAAATGAAGAACAAAAGCAAACAATCGAGTATTTTTAATTACGCTCAGAATGAGGGTGAAATCAAATTTGGGGATTTTAAAACAGACGATCGTTTTAAGTATGATTATAAAAAGAGGGAGACGGGAGGTTATCTTTTTAAAGATTTGGATATTAGGGTCAAGAAAATTTTGAATAATGGGAAATTAGTGGAAAGGATTTCAGTCGACACGGAATGCAGCTTGATTTTCGATAAAACTAACCTATACGTCGAATCCGGTGGGCAAATTAGCGATACAGGCGAAGTCGATTTTGGGGATATAATCTTTGAAATTTATGACGTTAGAAATATCAATAGTGTAATTTTACATAAAGGAATTTTCAAATCCAATAAAAACATCACCAAACACGAACTTAATACTAGAGATCAAATTTTCGAAGTAACTGTAAACTCTAAAGGAAAACTTAAATTTAATCCATCGTTTCGATTGTGTAACATGCGTAATCACACTTCGATTCATTTGTTGAACGCATTTCTAAAGGATTTAAAAGGCGCGACTTGTCAGAAGTCGAGTAAAGTTACGGACAAGTGGATGAATCTGGATGTGGGGATTTTTAGCGAGAAGGTCAGTGTTGAGGATATTGTTAAAATCGAGGGGATGATGGCGGAGGTGATCAGAGAGGGTGTCGACGTGAAGATCAAGGTAATCGATTCTCAGAAACTGATAGAGTTGGATCAGGTCACCTTGATTCCGGGGGAGGTTTATCCCGAAGATGGAATTCGATTGGTCGAAGTTAACTGGAAAAATAAGGTGTTGTCAAGGTATTATTACTATTTGCTTTATTTGCACAACGGAATACAAATTCCTCCTACTTAATAAACATTAAATTTAATTAAAGCACTTTGACGAATAAAGCACTTGTTTACGCCATTAGACGGTTTGGGTTTTTTAATTACTTAGACACGTAGTATTTTAACAATATACACTCGACCGCAAAAAAAACGCGTCACTTGAAAATTCACGTTTTTTCGTGAATATTCAAACAGCCGGATACTGCCACGCCACGGACCGGGGTTCAAATACCGGCCGAACAAGTTGTCTGCATTTATATAGGTTAGGATAAAAATGCCAAACACTCCGTCTTCTCGGATATGACGTTAAATGCATGTAGGACCCGTGTACTGCCTGGATGTTGCGTGCACGTTAAAGATCCCTACCGGTGGGTTGGAACTCCCACCGGGTTCGGCAAAATTCCCGGATAGCTGTAGACCTAATCTCCGGCGTCATGATTGACCTTAGCAGCGGAAATAGATGACGTAAAACCCAAAATAAAAAAATTCAAACAGCCATAACTTCGGTCGATGTGGATGAAATTTGATGAATTTTTGAGTTTTTGGAGCGCTAAAGTTTTCTCTTTAAGGACACATAAGTGGATATAACGAAATTTAAGCATTTCTGCATTTAAAAGTCCTACCAACAAAAAAATGTTCAGAATGTTAAAAATGATAAAAGTTGAGAAGTTATACTGTGCCAAAAAAAAAAAATCGTTGCTCTACTAAAAAGCGCAACAAAATTCCATCATTTTCCTTTGAAATAAGCGAATAATCATGTCGATCCAATGATTTGGATTGAAGTTATGGCAGTCTTTTTAAAAAGTGTATTTTGGGGCATAACTTTGGCGGACAGGCATAACTCTGCTCGCAAACCTGTGACATTATGCGATTTAAAAAGCTTGAAGTTTTCTCTTTGAGGCATGTTAGTTAGATCTTTAAACATGCACATTTTACCCCCTTTCACCCCCTAAAGGCGATGAAACGTTTTTCACTTTAAAACTTTTAACTTTGTTAACTTGTACAATGCGCAAAAAAAATTGTGGCTTCAAGCAAGGGACATCCAGAATAAATTCAGTCCTTCTCCTTTAATATGCGCAAAAATTCAGATCGATAAATTGATTTGGAGTAAAGTTATGACAATTTGAGAAAAATTGATTTTTTCCCCAAACTCAATGAGCAGAAGTTAATTTTGGCCTGAAATAAGGCCTTACATAAACTTGCATTTCACCTCTACTGAAAAAACCTACTGACAAAAAACTTCTGCCAGGTTTGCGAGCAGAGTTATGTGGATGAAATTTGATGAATTTTTGAGTTTTTGGAACGCTAAAGTTTTCTCTTTAAGGACACATAAGTGGATATAACGAAATTTAAGCACTTCTGTATTTAAAAGGCTCGAAGTTATGGCACAGTTTTTAACTTAGCGTCAATTTCAGCAATGAAAATGCAAAAAATTGTCACCCAGTCAAAACATTTTTTTGGCAGTAGGTTTTTTCAGTAGAGGTGAAATGTAAGTTTATGTAAGGCTTTCAGGCTAAAATTAACTTCTGCTTATTAAGTTTGGGGAAAAAATCAATTTTTCTCAAATTGTCATAACTTTACTCCAAATCAGTTTATCGATCTGAATTTTTGCGCATATTAAAGGAGAAGGACTGAATTTATTCTGGATGTCCCTTGCTTGAAGCCACACTTTTTTTTGCGCATTGTACAAGTTAACAAAGTTAAAAGTTTAAAAGTGAAAAACGTTTCATCGCCTTTAGGGGGTGAAAGGGGGTAAAATGTGCATGTTTAAAGATCTGACTAACATGCCTCAAAGAGGAAAATTCAAGCTTTTTAAATCGCATAATGTCACAGGTTTGCGAGCAGAGTTATGCCTGTCCGCCAAAGTTATGCCCCAAAATACACTTTTTAAAAAAACTGCCATAACTTCGAGCCAAATCATTGGATCGACATGATTTTTCGCTTATTTCAAAGGAAAATGATGGAATTTTGTTGCGCTCTTTTTGAAGTGGAGATACGATTTTTTTGGGGCACAGTATAACTTCTCAACTTTTATCATTTCTAACATTCTGAACATTTTTTTGTTGGTAGGACTTTTAAATGCAGAAGTACTTAAATTTCGTTATATCCACTTATGTGTCCTTAAAGGGAAAACTTTAGCGTTCCAAAAACTCAAAAATTCATCAAATTTCATCCACATCGACCGAAGTTATGGCTGTTTGAATATTCACGAAAAAACGTGAATTTTCAAGTGGCGCGTTTTTTTTGCGGTCGAGTGTATTAAATATACGTGCATCAAAGATAAAATGTACAAATATAAAACGAATAAAATAAATAAATAACAATGAAATAACAAAATGAATTAAACTATATAGTATTGAAAATATGAAAGAATTTAGACAAAGTGAAATGAAAGTTAAGTTAAAGGTTTACAAATTAAAAGAAGTGTTAAAATTACAAGTTTCACATTACAAGAAAAGGAGAACTTACTTGAACGCTGGTTGATGGAAAAGTGATAAGTTTTTGGAAGGAATGATTTAAGAAAAGGGTTGGGTTTCAAGAATCAAGTATAAAAGGGGACGTGGGAAGAAGTTCCAGCGATCGAGTTGCTCAGAGATAACAATAGGGTTGTATTTTTCCAAACTGCATTTTTAGAAAGTTTCCTAACAAAGCTCGAGCGGAACTAATTAAGACTGGTCCGCGAAAGCCACGTTCGGGCGGACACTGTCGCTCATCCAAATTTAACACAATGAGCTTTATTGGGGTAGAGGCTAGGCAAACCTTGAAATTTGGAGTAAAATACTAAGAAATATCTGGTGATGGTTCAAACTCAAACATTCACACAGTAATAGATACAAATAGAAAATACACAATTGAGAAAAGATAATAAGCGAGCAGAAAGTTTAAGGTCACCCACAAAGGATGTATATATACAAAAGACAAGCACAAGCACGAAAATAAGAAATAAAAATGTAAAAAATTCCACGAGCGACATTTGGCGCGAACAGCTCTAATAACCTTTCTTCACACTTTTATTTGTGTGGTGTTTTTTAATTAAAATGCACATAAACACTTAACTTAAGGGGAATATAACAGTGGTCTGAAATTTAATGTTAGGTTTATTTAAAAACTAAAGGTCCTAGAAAGTTGAAATTTTGACAGCGTATATTAAGCCCAATTATCTAGTAAAATATCGAAGTACTTTTTTTTTAACAATTTGCTTTCAGAGGTATGAAAAAAAGAATGTTATATTTTTCAAAATTAAAAAAAATATTTCCATATCTTACTAGTTTATACTATAAGGAATATAATGTGAACATTTCATAAAGATGCGATAACTCATGCCCGAGTCAGGTTAAAATAAAAATCTTGAAAAATAAGACCGTAAAATACCGCCGCCTTGCGGATCTTCTCTTAGTTGAACGCGTTGTACACTCATCTGCACAATTATTGGAGGGGCGAGCAGCATGCGGCCAGCTTTTATCCCTGGGCCGGTGAACGCTGCGCGGCTTCGCGTTTGTTTTTATTTTCTTTTCTCAATCATAGTTAACAAAAACGGCTCGCGTCGTTAGCATTTGTTCTAGTAAAATTAATATTTCCCAATTATAATCGATATTTTATTGTACTAGTGTTTTATTTTTATGCTTTCCGACTACTAATGGAATAAGTATTTTTTTATACTGCATGTTCACTAATATAGAAAACACGAAATGTTTCACTAATTTAAATAAAGATGTGTAATATACCTTTATTATTGGCTTCCCTAATTATTTGACAGTGTCGGTATTAATAAATTATTTTTAAAGTTTTTTAAGCTGATTAATAAGCTAGAAGCAATCAAATAACAATCAGTCTTGTTCAAATCATTATTTCGTCTTAAATCTTTCGTTGTTGAAGCAGTTGTTAAATGCCATTAAACTTCTCGCAATAAAACTATTAAAGTAAATTGTGAAGTTTCTAGCAACCAGACCTATTTGAACCAACTGCGACTTCATGAACGAATCAATGATATCAAAACTATAAGAATAGTAAGAATAACGTCACTAATATGACGTTGTTGTTACAAATCAACTATTTTTTACTGAGCACAGGTAATATATGTTTGACGAATCTTTAAAAAAATGGAGGGTTTAACTGCGTGCATATTCATTGTTAATTATTTTAGAAAAAATAGAACTTGAATAATAATAAGGTAGTTATTATAACGCATTTCAAATAACAAGCTTCTTGCTCAACATTGCCCGACCCGGTCATAAAATAAGAGAGATTGAGTTTTGCCTGACCCGGTCCGGTCAACATTTCAGGTCTAAATAAATAAAAAATATACTTATCTGATTATAGGCGTAGTTTTTAGAAAACGTAAAAAATATATATAAAATTAAGATAATTTAAATATTGAATATGATACGGGAAAATCGCCTAAGAAAAATTCAGGCCCGTGCAGTGCTCCAATTGACATATCTTCCCTAAATATTTAGATGACAAATCTCAAATATATTTTTTGTTGAGTATAAAATGTCTGCCCGAAGTCATTTTATTATTTATTTGTTGCATTCATAAAAACTAGAATATTTGATAAAATAAAAATTGAAATTCTCCCGAAAATTTGGGGTATTTACCCAATTTGGCAGAGGCCAAATTAATACACATTATTTTCATGGCCATAGCAGTTAGGAAAGATAATATTCCTATATAAAAAATATCATTGAAAATCCTATGTTCCGCATTTTTCATACAGGGTGTCTACGGTAAACCGTTCGTTAAAAGTTTATGGGGTTGCCGTTGCACTAAAAATTTGAAAAAAATCCTTGTCATACAGTTAAATCAGTGAAATATTTTCAACTTTATATCACTTCCTGTTCCACCGGAAGTAGCACCAAATTTGTTATTTCAAATAGAACACCCTATATATTAGTCATTTTTTAGATTCCTCGATTAAATTGCAACATATTTTATTCAAATATATGTACACTTATCTCTTATAGTTTTGAAGCAAAAAAAATATTTCTAAAATGTTGACCTCTAAAAGGCATCTTGAAATCTGTCTGTAACTTCTCTTAAGAATAAGATAAAAATATGATTTAAAACTCTACTTGTACCTAGGGGATGCTTCTATAGGTATATTAATTCGCAACTGAATTTTAGTAGGCAAGTAGTAATGTTTTTGTTTTGTCGCGTATGTAATGCAAAATGTCAAATAATAACAGTATATTACGTAACCAGAGTAGTATCCAGTATATCACATATAAGCGGACATGTTGCGCACGAGCCGCGCAGCGGCGAGTGCAGTATTCCGCGAGTATGTAATTGCCATACCACTCGAGAAACGTACGATACTTTACCTACGCCCTAACTAAATAAACAATGAGCTTTAGAGAACAATTTATTTATTGTAATAATTTTTAATAGTACCATGACAATGATGGAAACTAAATTACTACTTGAATAATATACAGGGAATAAAGCTGTACATTTTCCGACATTCGTTGTATTTTAAAAGAATTCAATTTGAAGCTTTAAACGAGCGTTTTCCACTCCTAGACTAAGCATGAAGTAAAATTTCGAGTTTAGAAAAGCCCCGTGAAAATTTGTTGTGGGTCGCGCAGCGACCCGAGACAAATTTTCTGGGCTTTTCTAAACTCGAAATTTTACTTCATGCGCCACGCGTATAAAACTCTGATTTTAAGTGAGGTTCAAATATATATAAAGTTCATAATATTTTAGTGTTTTATACGCGTGGCGCATGAAGTAAAATTTCGAGTTTAGAAAAGCCCGAAAATTTGTCTCGGGTCGCTGCGCGACCCTCGACAAATTTTCATGGGGCTTTTCTAAACTCGAAATTTTACTTCATGCTTAGTCCGGGAGTGGAAAACACTCGTTTAAAGCCTCAAATTGAACTTGAAAAAAAAAATAACGAATATCTAAAGATTTAAAGAAAATAATTTCTTTTAGGTAAACATAGGCCTAAGCTGTACATTTTCCGACATTCGTTGTTTTTTAAATGTGTCCCATTTGAATCATTAAACGAGTGTTGTCCACTCCCAGACTAAGCATGAAGTAAAATTTCGAGTTTAGAAAAGCCCCGTGAAAATTTGTCGAGGGTCGCGCAGCGACCCGAGACAAATTTTCTGGGCTTTTCTAAACTCGAAATTTTACTTCATGCGCCACGCGTATAAGACACTAAAATATTGTGAAATTTATTTATATTCGAACTTCAGTTGAAATCTGTGTTTTATACGCGTGGCGCATGAAGTAAAATTTAGAGTTTAGAAAAGCCCAGAAAATTTGTCTCGGGTCGCTGCGCGACCCTCGACAAATTTTCAAGGGGCTTTTCTAAACTCTAAATTTTACTTCATGCTTAGTCTGGGAGTGGAAAACACTCGTTTAGAGCTTCAAATTGAACCATTAAAAAAACAACGAATAACTAAAGATTTAAAGAAAACAAGCTGAATTTGGTATACGTATATTTTAAAGAAAAACTCCCTGTACATCAAAGAAATGTCATTACCCTGCATAAATGCGACGAGAAACGAATTTTCGAAATAATTCGAAAACTACTCGCTTTAGAAGTATAGTTGTATAATACTTTTTTGTAGGAAATTTTCCCCCCAATCGTACTACGTGATAAAAATTGGATCATTCCATTAAAAAAAAAAAAATGAATTACTTGATATTGAAGAGAGCACTTAGATATTGACATTTTAAGAACACTTATTGTGAAAATTGACAGTTTCCAATTAATTTACTCATAGAGGCATTCTCTAGGTACAAGTAGAGATATAAATCATATATTTATCTTATTCTTAAGAGAAGTTACAGACAGATTTCGAGATGCCTTTTAAAGGTCAAAATTTTAGAAATATTTTTTTTTCTTGAAAACAATAAGAGATAAGTGTACATATGTTTGAATAAAATATGTTGCAATTTAAACGAGAAACCCAAAAAAATGCTAATAAGTAGGGTGTTCTATTTAAAATAACAAATTTGGTGCTACTTCCGGTGAAACCGGAAGTGCTATAAAGTTGAAATATTGCACATGAGGAGAACTGATTCAACCATATGCCAAGGATTGTTTTCCAATTTTTAGTGCAACGGCAACCCCATAAACTTTTAACGAATGGTTTAGCGTAGACACCCTGTATATATCCGGCATATAAATATTTACAAGGAGCTTATGAACATGAATTATTTTATTATTATATTTTTAAAAAATAATCTATAATTTAATAAAATAAAACACATAGTTTGTTCGGCTGTCGAAACTGGAGTCTTGAAAGTAAAAATAATGTGTTATAATGACAAGAATAAGAATCATCAGTTTTGTAAATACCGAAAAATAACACAGGATCCGATAACGCTTTCTAACGTATTAAAAACAATACATAGCTTGTATGTATTATCAGCGTGTTTAAATAATACGAATCGACACTTTCCTTAGATCCGTCTTTTTTATACGCTTTTTTTTCGTCTATTCCGCGCGACGCGAGACCTCATCCGTTCATGCCAAGGAGCAATGCACAAATGCACAGCGAGCTGCCGCTTTTCTCTCTGACTGTATTCGCCCCACTTGTCCTGTAAATTTGGCATCGGATAAGCTACTCTAAACTATGTGGGTCTTTCCAACACGATCGGCGTGTTACACTGCAATAATCCCCTTAATATTTATTAATTAATTAAATTACAATTAAACATAAATTTACGGCGAATGCAAAGATCGCTAATACTCGACTGCCGGAAAAGGCTAGGCGCACACATTACCAAAAAAAGTGAATATTCGTGCCAATAGACTATAAAAAGTAAATACTATTATTGGCACGAAATTCAAAGTAAATAATATTATTTTAATATAAATACATTACAATTTGAATTACCAAATGTACATTTCAGACACAAAGTGACCATTATCAATGGATTAACACTGTGCTTTATTCGTCAAATTAATTTGATCTTCACGTAACTCACAATCAATTTATTTAATTAAAGCACTGTTGAACATTTTCACACAAACTATTATTTTTAGAGAGCCTTGTTGTGGAACTCACGTTCTAAACACGGCGGACATCGAAGATTTTTGCATTGTGTCGTGTAAATCATTGGGCCGAAGCACGACGTCTCTTTACGGCGTCACCGGTGAAAGGGCGAGAATGGCTAGGAATAACGGCAGGGAACTTTTAAGTCACATCTCTAAATTACAAGACACGGTTTACGACAACATCGACAAGGTATTTTTAATCAGTTGCATAGGAAACTATACATATTAAAGAAATGTTAGGTTATTTTAATTACTTTAATTAAAACAATTTTAACCTTTTTCACAAGTTTTATTATACAGTTTGTTTGATTTATTGTGACACAGCACATATGTCCGTTATTAGTACAGATAGAAAGAAAAGTTAAAGACAAAAGTTTTAGTATTTTTTATGATCTATTCAATCGTAATGTCAGAAAAACAGTTGAAAATCAAATAAACACGTGAAAGCTATTAGTTTCATTTTCTTTAATGGAACACCCTGTATATTTTGTTTATTTCAAATAGGCATTAATATTAGCCTTATAATGATACCACATAAGCACCCCTTTATTATAGAAATAACACGACAATTGCCAATAAATGAAATTTATCAGTTGACATGAATAACTATTTAAAGTGTCTGTTCAAAGTGACGTCCGTTGTTTGCAATACATTCTTCACATCTCTTCATTAAATTTCGTCGTGCTTTTTGCAGCATCCGTGGTGTTATTTGGCCACATGCCATACGAATACGATTTTTAAGATCGTCTAGATTTTCTGGACGAGTAACATAAACTTTTTGCTTTAAAAATCTAAAATAGACAGATCTGGCGATCTTGCTGGCCAGTTTATGGGGCCACCATTTGCAATCAATTTCAAACCAAACTTTCTTTCCAAAATGCGTTATGGGGAGGAGCTCCATCTTGTTGGAACTACATATCTCGACGTATTTCTAGGGGGATATCATCTAAATAATCTTCAAATTCTATCGTAGGAAAGTTGGCATATCGCTCCGCATTCAACGTTCCTTGATAAAAAAATGGTCCTATTATGGTATCACCTAACACACCAAGCCACACATTAACTGCAAATCTTTCTTGGAATCTGCATTCTCGAATTTGCCGTGGATTCTCAGTATCCCAGTAATGGTCGTTTTTTCGGTCGGAGATTCCGTTGTTGTTGAAATTTGATTCATCACTCCAAAGAATTAAATTTAATAAATGTTGATTGTTGCTAAGCCAATTACAAAATACTATCCTCCTGTCAGAATCACCATCTCTTAAACCTTGTACTAACTTAATTTTATATGGTCTCATTTTATGTTTTCTCAGAATAGAAAATATTTTAGGCATACTTATTCCTAAGTCAGCCACTGCTTCGCGTATTGAATTACGTGGATGTGCTCTAAAATAGGCCAATATCAATACTTCATTATTATCTTCTCTTTCTTGTCTTCTCCTTCGTAATTTATTATTAAAACACCCATTTCTCCGTAAATGTTATTCAAGTCTTGCAAAAGTGCAATAATGTGGTTGTCTTCTTTCTGGATACATGTTTCCATAAGTGATACTAGCTTCTCTAGAATTATCGTTGCATCTAACGAAGACCTTTAGCATATCCATTTTTTCATCATTAGAACAGTAATTATCACCCATCTCTAAAGATTTGAATCAACAACACGCAAGACGGGAACTTACTACACTACTTTGACATTAAAGCGTTAACAAATTGTTTTATGTCAATTGTTATCCATGGCAACTGATAAATTTCATTTATTTGCAATTGTCGCGTTATTTGTATAATGAAGGGGTACTTATGTGGTATCATTATAAAGCTAAGGTTATTACCTATTTGAAATAAACAAAATATACAGGGTGTTCCATTAAAGAAAATGAAGCTAATAGCTTTCACGTGTTTATTTGATTTTCAATTGTTTTTCTGACAATGCTACTGAATAGATCATAAAAAATACTAAAACATTGTCTTTAACTTTTTTTTCTATCTGTACTAATAACGGACATATGTGCTGTGTCACAATAAATCAAACAGACTGTATACCAGATGTACATTTCGGTCACAAGATGACCATTATCAAAGGATTGATACTATCAATCCATTGATAATGGTCACCTTGTGACCGAAATGTACATTTGGTATATAATAAAAATTGTGAAGAAAGGTTAAAAGTGTTTCAATTAAAGTTATTATAATCTTCACGTATTGTGTATTTAGCCTGATGTAATGGATATGGCTGTGGCGACGCTGAGACAAAGACTGAATTTTAACATTGAAGAAGACACCATTATTCCCCTGGTTATCAAACATGAGTGTTCGGAAAAACTGAATTCTATCAGTAAACAAATCAAAGAGACTACACGAAGTAATTTGAAGTGAGTTTATTTTTTGTAATTAAATAACCCATTACGAACGAGACGTTAATTACTCATCCCGATTTTTGCTGCGTTTTCAGACAGTCGTTTTTATAAAAGCTTTTAATTTGAAGCTATTAACAAGTGTTTCCAATCCTAGATTTAGCATGAAGTAAAATTTTGAGTTTAGAAAAGCCTGAATATTTGGATTTGCCGGCCGGAGCAAAGCGAGCTTGGCAAATCCAAATTTTCAGGCTTTTCTAAACTCGAAATTTACTTCATACGCCAAGCGTATCAAACACCTAAATATTGTGAAGTTTAAAATATACTATATTATTAACTTGTTTCTCATTATTCACTTGGTAAAACATTTCTACTAAATATAGGTGTTTAATTGAATTCACTTGCACAAATAAGACAATTAACTTTGTTTATATAACTGAGGATTTTATTGTGACTATAGTTTCGACAACTTTAACTTGTCATTATCAAACATAAAGTATGTTATGTTTGATAATGACAAGTTAAAGTTGGCGAAACTATAGTCACGATAAAATCCTCATTATGTAAAGTTAATTAAAGGAAAGGCACTTGGTATTGTTTCACAAATAAAATTAAATTAAACTTTACATAGTGTAATATGTTTCACCAAGTGCCAGATGAGAAATTAATTCAAGAAAAAAAAAAAAAAAAAAAATCCTCAGTTATACAAACAAAGTTAATTGTCTTATTTGTGTAAATAATGATGTATAACGAAGTAGAAGCCTCCACAGTGAACAGTTTGAATTCACTTGGTTTGTTTTACTAAAAATATTTTATTTCAATTAGTTTCGGCTTAATGCCATTTTGAAGAATGATGTACAAAAGAATAAAATTGGTGTTGTTATGTCCGTGAGGCCGAGATGGACATACAAAATATATTGAAGGGTTTTCTCACATACACGATTAAAACGCCGTTTCTGCTTAACTCAAACTTTATTCTCCGACGGTCGGGACAACACTCCCATGGCTCGCAAACCTGCGCCCAATCTGGCGGGGTTTTTTGTAGCCACAGAAAACTCTCAACTCAAATAATAATACATTCAATTCAATTCGTGAAATACATTACACCATCTTCCCTTAAATGAATCAAACCTTATAATTAATGTTCATATTGCGCGGACGCAAACAACGTTCGTTTTCTTCGACGGTTACGCTACGCGCACAATCACTAATACGCACTTCACTTTCCGCTGCGTCTACATCCGGATTGTTTATACAATTAATGATTTGGTTCGCATGCCTACGCCACTGTTTATTTAACGATGGTATCTTCACTAGGTAGGTTCTAGGACCAAATATCTTAATAATTTGTCCCTTTATTCACGAAGGCTTTGCAAAACGGTAGTCTCTCACTGCCACTTGTTCATTGATTTCAAATACCGTACTACGTTTCCCACAAAATTTTTTTCGTTGTTGACCTTGACTTGTGTTAACAGTTCTAATTAGATTTTCATTGACCTTAATATTTTTTAAATTATCTTCCGGTTTCAATACATCTAATCTTGTTCTTAATCGTCTACCAAATATTAATTCTGCTGGAGTAACGTTCGTTGTGCAATGCCTCGTGTTTCTATATTCTAACAAGAAGTTTTGTAATCTTAAATTTACCTCATCCACGCTCCCCCTTTCGACGGTTTTGATTAGAACCTTTTTAATTGTTTTTACTATGTTTTCTGCAGCCCCATTGGTTGCAGGGTGGTAAGGTGCAATACCTTTCCACTTAATTCCGTTTTGTTTTAAAAATATTTGGAATACTTCGGAAGTAAATTGTGTCCCATTATCTGACACTACCATCCGCGGTAACCCAAAACGAGCAAAAACACTTCTAAGTGCAATTATTGTATTTTCAGCCGTGATCTTTTTAATTACAAATGCTTCAATCCATTTTGATTGAGCGTCCACCAATACTAAAATATGTACGTTAAATATCGGTCCTAAAAAATCAATATGCACTCGATCCCACGGTTGTAAAGGATATTCCCATGGAATTAATTTCATTTTCTGTGGGCATTGACGCCCTTCTAAACAAGCGCTTTAATTCAAAAACGTGTCGTCAGTGCACTAAGTTCTATAAAGCCTATGGACTCTTGTCGCCAAGGTTTCAAAGATTGCGGTATTTTAACATTAGCTTCAACGTATATATATGAAGTAGCCTTATTTGTTCGACAAAACACTCATCTATTTCCATCAGCGCAACACAACTACCCTACCAGATATAAAAATCACCTTCAACCACCAGCTCATAAAACCACCCTATTTAAAAAGGGGATCATTTATAACGGTTCCAAAATCTATAACTGTTTGCCTCATGAAATTAAAGACAGTGCATCTCTTATAATTTTCAAACGAAAACTTAAAAAATTATTGCTTGAAAAAAATGTATATACAATTGAAGAATTTTTTGTTTAAAGAAATTGTCTATGTCTAATTATTGTTTATATTCAAATAGGTACATTTTAGTTTACACCCTTCAGCTGGATTATGACGTTTTCCTTTTGAATGCATGTATTGTTTAGTGATGAACAACTGTATGTAATTTACAAATGGAAATAAATTATATTATTATTATTATTATTATCGGGAATACCAAACCAATAATGGCTATTATCTGTTTTAATTTTAGCCATAATAAGAGAAGTGGAGTGTATAAACTAAAATGTGATGACTGCGATGCAATATACATAAGACAAATGGGCAGGTCCTTCGAAACCCGATTAAAAGAACATAGGAACGATATTTTAAATAATAAACAGACCACGAATTTCGTGAAACATTGCATCGCATCTAATCACTTTTTTAGTTCATACGATTGTAAAATGTTGCACACAGGTAACAAGGGATTAGTTTTAAATTATAGGGAAGGACTAGAGATAAGTAAAGCCATAAAGGTGGGCAGAAACGTGGTCAACGATGAGGAGCTTTGGTATTCCCCGATAATTAAACAATTCAGGCCATGACCCAAATTGTTACATTTGCAGTAGGTTGCTGTATGTAACAGCAAACACTTGTTGTATAATTCAATGTCCGTGGGGGTATTAGCCCGGGAAGTAGTTGTTTCAATGAGTGTTTGATATAGTCTTTGTAAGACTAAATTGTTGTAGATTGCAAAAAGAATCGCACTTTTAATGTTTGAGGTATTCTGCAAGCAAGAATTGGCAATTTCATTTATACCAATTATATTCTTTTGTACATCATTCTTGAAAATGGCATTAAGGCGAAACTAGTTGAAATATTTTTAGTAAAACAAACCAAGTGAATTCAATTAAACACCTATATTTATTAAAATATACTGTTTGTTCTTAATCTGATGTAAATTAATTTTACAAATGTTTAGTTTAATTGATTCAAACGTTATTTTTTATTGGAATTTTAAGAGAATTTGTTGATATGGAAATGAAAAGTGTGCTGAGTTCGAAAGTTATGAAGAGCGAGTCGGAAAAAGAATTCATTGTTCACTATTTGCGGACTTCGATGATTCTGGACAACGTGCCGCTGCAAAGAGCCACGAAAGTTTGTCAAAATATGCCCGTTGTGGTGATCTCCTATTCCGATAGTATCGTAAAGGCCAGATGTTGTGTTCCTCAAGTAAATAAAAACAAACAAGTTTTTCTAGTTGGAATACCTCAACCGTTTTTTTTACTCGTAGGAGTTTAACAGCGACCAATTCAATGCTGAAAAGTGGCTGAAAGTAATCGGGTTCATTTTCAAATCGCCCGTCGTTCCTCCGAAAGGCCAGGATCCTACGCTCGTGTGCAATATGAAGGGGAAAAAGATAGGAATGTCCGACTGGCAGAGTCTACTGAATGACAGTCTCGATGCTGCAATTCTCTTTGCCAGAAAACATTTGTGAATTTAAAATGTTACGCTTGTTAAATAAAATATCTTCATTATTATTAAAACGTGTTCATGTAATTAGTTGAACTCTGCTGAAATTCAACCAACTGCTTTCCGTTTTTTAAATTATGATAGATGACCTCAATTTCCAGATGGTAAATTTCGACTCGTCAAAATTTTACATCGAAATTTATCATTTCGAATTGTTAATTGGACGCATTAACAATTCGAAATGATAAATTTCGATGTAAAATTTTACAATTATTTATTTATCAATTATACATCGAAATTCATTATTTATAAATTTCGAAGCATAGAATCAAATTCGTATCGAAATTTATTATTTAGAAATGTCGATGCGTAGAACTAATTATACATCGAAATTCTTTATTTAGAACTGCCGATGCATATAATTCATTAATACATCAAAATTCATCATTTAGAACTGTCGATGGATAAAACTGATTACACATCGAATAATGAATTTTGATAAATGATCAATTAATTTTCTGTAAATATTCCTTGTTTTTTTTTTTAAAGTTCAATTTGAAGCTTAAAACGAGTGTTTTCCACTCCCAGACTAAGCATGAAGTAAAATTTCGAGTTTAGAAAAGCCTTGTGAAAATTTGTCGAGGGTCGCGCAAATTTTCTGGGCTTTTCTAAACTCGAAATTTTACTTCATGCGCCACGCGTGTAAAACACTAAAATATTGTGAACTCTATGTATATTTGAACCTCACTTGAAATCAGTGTTTTATACGCATGGCGCATGAAGTAAAATTTCGAGTTTAGAAAAGCCCCGTGAAAATTTGTCTCGGGTCGCTGCGCGACCCTCGACAAATTTTCACGGGGCTTTTCTAAACTCGAAATTTTACTTCATGCTTAGTCTGGGAGTGGAAAACACCCGTTTGGAGCTTCAAATTAAACTCTTTTAAAAAACAACGAATGTTGTCAGCCTATTTTCTGTAAATCTTTAGATATTCCTTTTTTTAAGTTCAATTTAAAGCTTTAAACGAGTGTTTTCCACTCCCAGACTAAACATGAAGTAAAATTTCGAGTTTAGAAAAGCCCTGTGAAAATTTGTCGAGGGTCGCGCAGCGACCCGAGACAAATTTTCTGGGCTTTTCTAAACTCGAAATTTTACTTCATGCGCCACGCGTGTTATACACTAAAATATTGTGAACTCTATGTATATTTGAACCTAACCTGAAATCAGTGTTTTATACGCGTGGCGCATGAAGTAAAATTTCGAGTTTAGAAAAGCCCCGTGAAAATTTGTCTCGGGTCGCTGCGCGACCCTCGACAAATTTTCACGGGGCTTTTCTAAACTCGAAATTTTACTTCATGCTTAGTCTGGGAGTGGAAAACACTCGTTTAAAGCTTCAAATTGAACTTTAAAAAAAAAGGAATATCTAAAGATTTACAGAAAATAGGCTGCAACATTCGTTGTTTTTTAAAAGAGTTTAATTTGAAGCTCCAAACGAGTGTTTTCCACTCCCAGACTAAGCATGAAGTAAAATTTCGAGTTTAGAAAAGCCCTGTGAAAATTTGTCGAGGGTCGCGCAGCGACCCGAGACAAATTTTCTGGGCTTTTCTAAACTCGAAATTTTACTTCATGCGCCACGCGTGTTAAACACTAAAATATTGTGAACTCTATGTATATTTGAACCTAACCTGAAATCAGTGTTTTATACGCGTGGCGCATGAAGTAAAATTTCGAGTTTAGAAAAGCCCCGTGAAAATTTGTCTCGGGTCGCTGCGCGACCCTCGACAAATTTTCGCGGGGCTTTTCTAAACTCGAAATTTTACTTCATGCTTAGTCTGGGAGTGGAAAACACTCGTTAGGAGCTTCAAATTAAACTCTTTTAAAAAACAACGAATGTTGTCAGCCTATTTTCTGTAAATCTGTAGATTTTCCTTGTTTTTTGTTCAATTTGAAGCTTTAAACGAGTGTTTTCCACTCCCAGGCTAAGCATGAAGTAAAATTTCGAGTTTAGAAAAGCCCCGTGAAAATTTGTCGAGGGTCGCGCAGCGACCCGAGACAAATTTTCTGGGCTTTTCTAAACTCGAAATTTTACTTTATGCGCCACGCGTATAAATCACTAAAATATTGTGAACTCTATGTATATTTGAACCTCACTTGAAATCAGTTTTTATACGCGTGGCGCATGAAGTAAAATTTCGAGTTTAGAAAAGCCCAGAAAATTTGTCTCGGGTCGCTGCGCGACCCTCAACAAATTTTAACGGGGCTTTTCTAAACTAGAAATTTTACTTCATGCTTAGTCTAGGAGTGGACAACACTCGTTAAAAGCTTCAAATTGAATTCTTTTAAAAAACAACGAATATTAGACAATTTACAGCTAATGCATGTTTACCTAAATTTTACCATGAGGTAACCACATTTAAATTCAGCGCGCATTTGTGACGTAAGCGATCTCACTCCTACTCAAAAATCTTCGATTTTGTCGATCCTTCTTACCGTATACTCGACCGTCCTTGGATTTCCAGATGGTAAATTTCGATTCGTAAAAATTTTACATCTAAATTTATCGTTTGGAATTGTTAACGCGTCCAATCAATTATACATCGAAATTCATTATTTATAAATTTCGAAGCATAGAATCAAATTCGTATCGAAATTTATCATTTCGAAATGTCGATGCGTAGAACTAATTCTTTATTTAGAATTGCCGATGCATATAATTAATTAATACATCAAAATTCGTGATTCAGAACTGTCGATTAATAAAATTGATTACACATCGAAAATTATGAACGCTGAATTTTGATGTGTAATTAATTTTATGGGAATATTTTATTGTTGGTGAACATGATCGAAATGTTTATTACAAAAATGTGGGAGTCACAGATTTGTATGGTCGACTCTAATCTAATCTATGGTCCACTCATTACATCTGGTTTGAGCATTATATTATTCATTATCCATATTCTGTTTGTGGAAATTATTTATTCTCAACTAACTTGGAAAACAGTTTTCGAGAAAAGCAAAAATCAAAAATGGGCAACAATCGTGCAAACCAAATGAACCCCAACAACTTCGCCTTTTGGAGATCAAGAGGTTTCTCGGGAAGACCAAGTAATTGGATTTCTTTATCATCATCGACTTTATCGAGTTATTTTTCGAAATTTCTGGACTTACTGGTATACACCATTCCATTTGTTTCTGGATCTCGCCTAGCCATGCTTTCGTGTTGCAGTATCAACATTTACATTTTTTATTAGTTGCCACTCCTGATTCCTTATTTTAACAGTGTTGCAATTATTTATGATATCATAAGTAATCCTCTTTTTAATTTTCAAGAGGTTTATTGTTAATCTTGCAACAATTATTTCGCCACGCGGTCGCTTCTTCGAGCATTTTATTATTAAATCAAATTAATCTAGTGTTGCAATGCTGTGTCAATGTCAAAGTGAAAAATGACTGGACAAAACACATGGGGAACCTTTCTTTTGAAACCATTCCTCCTTTTATTATTTCGCTTGGGGAATCTGGCTCAGAACAAACATCAGAAGATTCAGATGCAGGTTCTCTTGGCTAAATAATAAAAGTGGAATGAGGGCTTAAAAATTGTTTGACATGAAAATTATCAGTATCACAAGAGGGTGGGAATAAATTTGCAATTCTACAAAAAAATACTGAGGGCCAACAGAAGAGAGAATGACCAAAATTAAGGTGGATGGATGGAGTTGATCAAAATGTGATAACGGGAAGACCCAAGCGAGAAATACAAATGGATGACGAAATAAGTTTGCAGAGCCGAATTCATTATATTTGTTATATACAACAAATATAAAACTGCATATTATTATCCTTTTATATCCGAAAATTTGTAAAACAGGCAACAGTGTAAGATCACAATGTCAGAAATTATAACCTTAAAATCGAACATCTGACAGTGACATTTAAAAACCCTGATTTAAAACACAACCAGCCTCATTTACAATACTTAAACTGTCACTTTTCCATAGCTAGGCGAGATCCAGAAACAAATGGAATCGTGTATAAACAAAAATTATCCAGCGGATAATCCGAAGGGGAGCTCACACATTTAAATAGATAAAATGTTGAATATTTCAGGGGGTTATATCATGGTTAAAATGAACATTTCTATTTTTTACTTTCCCATATTTTATTTTGATAATATATTAATGACTTACACTTATTACAGAGGATGCTGTGGACTGGAAAAAAGTAATAAATCAAATCGTCAATAATGAAAGTGTTTGATCTCGGCATGAACATTAATAAAAAGAGTCAATTATTTTAATTTTACTTATATACTTTCAAATATTATTCTTTCTACACAATTAAGTGGTAATCTTAATTTTTTGTAGAAGTACATAAGTTTTTTTAATGTATTTTGTATGCAATCATGTAATTGAGCTTAGGGCTGTTGAGTATCAAATAAATAAATAAATAAAATGTTTTACTACGCATAAACACGAATTAGATATTTTTTTTCAATACAACCTGTTACCGGCGCTTTACCGTAAGTGCCCGTCAACTCGTTCAATCAGAGATTTATTAGCTGCTGCGTAATTTTGGGAAACATCCGTCCTATTTGTTTTCATTTCATATTTTTGTTAAACCTGTACATAATTACTTCTTTCACTTAGTTTCCAAATGAGTAAAGCTGGTTACATGCATTGATTATTTTAGATTAAGGATTTTATCGGACACTTTTCTCATTAATCACTTGGTAAAACAACAAATTAAATTCACTTGGTTTTGTTTCACTTATATGTATTTTATTTTCTACTAGTTTCGGCTTAATGCCATTATCAAGAATGATGTACAAATGGATTTGTTTGGGAATATATACAGTTTCGAGTTTTAGGTTTTATTGGGTAATAAGGGCATTTAATATCGGGAAATTCCAAAGGTCTTCGTTGTCGTTGACCACATTTTTCCTTGCCTTTATGGCTTTTGAAATTTCTAAACCCTCCCGGTAGTTAGGCGTTAATCCCTTATTACCTGTATGCAGAATTTTTAAATCGTTTGAAGAAAAATGGTGATTAGATGTGATACAGTGCTTAGAAAAACCGGTGGTTTGTTTTTTATTCTCTATGTCTTTTTTATGCTCTTTTAACCTGATATGAAAAGACCTGCCGGTTTGTCCTATATACACTACATCACAATCATCACATTTTAATTTATAAATACCACTTTTCTTCAATTTACAATTTTTAGTTTTGATTTTATTGTTAACTATTAATTTTCCTAAATTATTTGTGTTTGTCAAAATTATGTTATTATTCTTTCCTTTTAAATTATTTTTGATTTGCAAAGACAGTGGCTTAATGTATTCTAATCTATTCCATGTTATTGTGTCTGAATTTGTCCCACTATAAAAGTAATTTCGTAATTGTTTGTGTTGTTTCTTTTTTAACATTTTATTAATTAAATCTTCAGTGTAGCCATTGTTAACTGCTATTGTTTTTATTGTGTCTAGTTCATTTTCAAAGTCTATTTTATTTAGAGGGATATTGATAAGTCTGTGTAAAAGGGCGTGAAATGTATTTAATCTGACTATGTGTATTTGAACATTCTGGTATGATGACATCTGTGCAAGTTTCTTTTCTATATATTTTGTATGACAATTTATTGTTTATTTTCAACTTACTATACTTCTTAAAAACCAGTTTTCGAAGAAAGCAAAAATTAAGAATGGGCAACAATCGAGCGAACCAAATGAACCCCAACAACAACGCCTTTTGGAGGTCAAGAGGTGCATCGGGAGACCAAGTAATTGGAATTCTTCATCATCATCTTCATCAAGTTGCTTTTCGAGTAAATTCTGGACATGCTGGTAAATAACATGTAATATACAAAATAGGCCCAGTGGGAAATTGTAGGGTGGGCTGATGCGTCTTAAATAGATGAATTAGCTGTGTACAAACACGTACAAACATTTTAAATGTTAAATGTTTCAGGGACCCACATCATGGCTAAAATGAACATTTTTATTTTTTTTACTTTTCCCATATTATATTCTTATTGTATTTTGATAATATAATCAAGACTTGCACTTATTACAGGGGATGCTGTGGACTCGGAAAAAGTAAATCTAATCGTAAATAATAAAAATATTTGATTTCGCATCTTGCCGAAATCAAATATTTTTATTGTTTTACTGTCAATAAGGACAGTAAATTGTAGTGATCTTGATCTGTTTAAAATTAATAATAAAAGTCAATTGTTCAACATAATTTCTAGAATTAAATTTAATTATACTTTTATACTTCAGTATAAATGAAATTGCCAATTCTTGGTTGCAGAATACTTCAAACATTAAAAGTGCCGAGATTCTTTTCGCAATCTACAACAAGTTAGTCTTACAAAGACTATATCAAACACTCATTGAAACAACTACTTCCCGGGCTAATACCCCGACGGACATTGAATTATACACCAAGTGTTTGCTGTTACATACAGTAACCTACTGCAAATGTAACAATTTGGGTCAAATTATTCAGGCCATCTATAGACGCGTTTCGAGATTTATCTCTCCTCAGTATAGCTTTACAGCAAACACTTGGTGTATAATTCAATGTCCGTCGGGGTATTAGCCCGGGAAGTAGTTGTTTCAATGAGTGTTTGATATAGTCTTTGTAAGACTAACTTGTTGTAGATTGCGAAAAGAATCTCGGCACTTTCAATGTTTAAATGGATTTGCTCAGTGGGCAATTACTCATTCAAAATCATATTCAAATATTTAAAATGTTTGAATATCATAATATTCGGTCAAAAACATATTTAAATATTTGGATATTTAAATATGTGAAAAATTAAGTAATTGAAATGAGGGTTTATAAGACGTTTAACGTTTAAGCATGTTTGAGGTTTAGCATTTAAGTGGAGTAAAACGTGCGCATTCATACACGGTTTAATGATTTTAAGAATTAACATTTAGCGTTTAAGAGTACGCTATTTTCTACTTTCCTTAAATGTCTTTAAACATAAATGCTTCTGGGCACAATATTCATATTCGACTATTTGATGATTCTTATTCGAATCCCAGCCTTTAGATAAACAACTTGTAAACTACTAATTGCAGACTCATCCATCACTTGGTGAAACATTTTTTAAAACACTGGATTTAAACTTTGTTTAAAAAATTTATAAAAACACTTGGTTATTGTTTCACTATTTGTTTTTATTTTTGAAAAACTGACTAGTTTCGGTCAGACGACCATTTTCAAAGTTATTACAAGAATGATGTTACAAGAGGAGCGGTGTGCATTTTATACTTAAAGGGGATTAAATCATTAACTACGCCCCAACATTTGAAATTGCATAAAATTTAGTATACATCGAATGATTTGAAAAGAAAACACTTAGTTAAATTTCACTAATATTTTTGTATTTTGTCCCAACTAGTTTTGATTTTCAGTGATTCTCAAGGAATACAGAAAATTACTTTTTTACGAACGAAATTAAATATTTATAAACAAAGAGTTTGAATAGTCTAGAGCCTGGGTCTCCAAACTTTCCAGCCTTAGGGCAATACTGATTACTCCAGTAAGTTCCGAGGGCCAAAACCATATTATCATTATTGCCGGTGGTAAAAAGTGAAATAGTCCACTGATGAAAAAAAATGTCCGAAAAAGTACACAACGTCTAAAAAAGTATGCTAGCTCTCCGCGGGCCGGACAAAATCTGTCCGCAGGCCGGATGTGGCCCTAGGGCCGTAGTTTGGAGACCCCTGGTCTAGAGGGAGCATGCCCGTATTTGTTTTGTACATTGTTTTGTAACGCCACAGCTGTTTTTCGTCAAAATTTTTTACTGTTTTGTTGTTCATTTTTCAAGATTTTGGACTCTCTTAATACTTTAAGTTGATTTAGTTAAGTTAATTTAGTGCAGTGTAGTGCAGGAACCTTGTTTTCTTCTTTAGAGACGCTAATAAGTTAGGTTATATGAACATTACCCTCAATCTCTTTGTATTGTGTACAAAATTACGTAATTGTTTAGTGTGTGTTTAATTAAGTAGTGTAAATCGAACTGAAAATGGCATGTATCTGCATGTTCAATTGTGGCTATTTTAGTGTACTTTTTTGGTTATTAATTTATTGAAACGAGACAAAATACATTAGCATTAAATTAAATAAAACTAGTAATCCTTTTCCTTCACTGGTTTAAACCAGTGAAGAAAAAGGATTACTAGTTTTAATTAATTTAATATCATCTTCACGTAACTCATACTGTAATATTACATTAGCATTGATTAAACATGCAAAATATTAGAATAATATTTAATATTTCTTATCTTATAGGACAATAAATAGCCTGAATGCCAAATATTTATAAACAAATATACATGTGTAAAGCCAGGGCATGAGACTTAAAATAACTGTAAATATAGATTTTCTTACAATATTTTTTCTATAAAAAGTATTAATCGATTATTTATTTTCAATCCCCTTCTCTAAAAATTGGTTAGCACTTTTCGATTCCCAAGGATTTATTATTGATCAAAAGCAATTGTTTGGGAGAAGAGCGTTTAAAAACTCCAATTATTGTCCGAGACCAGTATTGTTTATTGTTCGAGATGCTTATAATATTTTTTGCTTGATTGGATATTATTTCTTCCGATTCATATAGAATATGATACTGACATTTTGTCATATATAAATCATTCGATCTGGATTTACAAGTTGAAATTCAAATACCGATTTGATATGGTAAACGCAACCTGCTATCTTATTCTACATAAAGTAAGTACGTGTCACTGTTCTGATTTAATTATATCAGGCACGGGATTGTGCATTAAAGGGTTAGCAAATATCGTTCATTGCTAGAAGGAAGAGCATTTCCATGTCACTCTCAAACAAGAAAAGCGTTGCTTCAATATTATAATTTTTCACTGATCAAAAATCTCATAAAATCATCAGTCGAAGTGATTTGTATAATTTAATTTTTAAAGTGAAGATTATATTTGAATAAACCACTGTTTACACGATCTGTGACGGAATCAAAACGCAGACGTAAATTTGTAAGGTTATTGCGGAATCATAACAACGCCCATGCCCACCACCCTAGACATAGATTAAATTAGATTGATAACTCCTAGGGGGCTCTACGAATCATGATATTAGTTAACCGACCCACTCGATAGGGCGGCGCTGCAATCGCTAATGACGTTATTGCGCGCGGGGAGCAGGCGGGCTTTTTCTAAGCGGGGTGCGCGGTGCAGGGGGTCATAATATTAACATAAATTACCGTGCGATGTGAAAAATAACAAAGACATAATGAGCATGTTAGATGTATATTTTAAAGGGTATTACAAATATATTTCGCTATATGTCAAAACCTTATCACAGTTTGTCAATTGAATTTCACTTCTCAACAAAATGGCTGCAGTTCGTCAAAAGATGCATCTTAGAAATGAAATAAGAGGACTCCTTATCCGGAGAATGGATGCTGGCGTAAGTAGTGTTACATACAGTAAAATTTTCTTTAAGGTAAACATATGCATAAGCTGTAAAGTTTCCGACATTCGTTGTTTTTCAAAAGAGTTCAATTTAAAGCTTTAAAAGAGTGTTTTCCGCTCCCAGACTAAGCATGAAGTAAAATTTCGAGTTTAGAAAAGCCCCGTGAAAATTTGTCGAGGGTCGCGCAGCGACCCGAGACAAATTTTCTGGGCTTTTCTAAACTCGAAATTTTACTTCATGCGCCACGCGCATAAAACACGAAAATATCGTGAAATTAATATATATTCGAATTTCACTTAAAATCTGTGTTTTATACGCGTGGCGCATGAAGTAAAATTTCGAGTTTAGAAAAGCCCCGAAAATTTGTCTCGGGTCGCTACGCGACCCTCGACAAATTTTCACGGGGCTTTTCTAAACTCGAAATTTTACTTCATGCTCAGTCTGGGAGTGGAAAACACTCATTTAAAGCTTCAAATTGAACTTTAAAAACAAACATGGAATGTCTAAAGATTCACAGAAAATGTTTCCAGAAGAAGGTTATTGTTACTGCAAAAATATTAAAAGGAAAAGTATTGTGAAACTCTCTTGCCTTATATGTCAAAGGTGAAAGATATTTGGGAAATAGTGAATATATCATATATACTTACGGTTGCAATTATTTATATTTATTAACGCTCATCTCGAAACGATTTCGTCTTATCGGCATTTTTGTGCCTTCAGATTTGACAGCTGTTGATTGAAAACAAGCCCACGTTAGAAATTGCGGGAAATTTGAAATTCCAACAGATGCGCCCTCCCTTCGAGTGGGTCGGTCAACTATATAAATGAACTTACAGAATCATATGGAGTCGACTGGGTCTGACCCTAGACAAGAATTCTATTCTTAGTCCGAGTTTATAAATGTCTACGTGACCAAAAATGATACATCGTTTAGAAATGTCGATGCATAGAATCGATTCTAGATCGAATTTCATCATTTAGAAATGTCCACGCATAGAATTAATTATACATCGATATTCATAATTTATAAAAGCCGAAGCAAGGAATTAACTACACATCGAAATTGATTATTTATAAATGTCGATGCATATAATTAATTATGCATCGAAATTTATTATTCAGAATTGTCTGTGCATAAAATGAATTTACATAAACATCGAAATTCGTAATTTATAAATTTCGATGTACAGATTTTAATTTATTTAAAATAATACTAGGATATTATCATAAAGATCAGCGAATCGAATTGACCTTTATTGTTTATCTATTACCTTGATAATTATGAAAATATACCTAATATACAAAATAATTCAACAAGTAACTGTTAATTACCAAAATCTTATTAACGATTACAAAAAATACCGAATGTAATGTAATTTAATTATTATTTATTTTGTTTCACTCTGTTGGCGAACATGATTGGAATTTGTATAGAAAGGGTATTTACATAAAATCCTTATCAGCTGTTTGTGGTGATTAAAAAGGTGTGTATTTTATTAGAGTCCACTCATTCTATTGTTTATTATTGAAGACGGCTGTTTGCTGAGATTATTCCCAGCTTGGAAATTCGTTTTCGAGAAGCAAATTAAGAATGGATAACAATCGAGCGAACCAATTGAATCCCAACAACGACGCCTACTGGAGGTCAAGAGGTTTATCAGGAAGACCAAGTGAATGGACTTCTACTACTTCACCTTCATCATCATCATCATCATCATCATCATCATCGACTTCATCAACTTCACCAAGTGGATTTTCGAGTAATTCTGCAGGTAAATAATTTAAAACTTACAAATCAGGCTTGCACACAGTAATCTTAAAAGGGGTTCACTAGTTTTAGGGAAGTTTCACACATTTAAATAGATGTATTTGCTTCGCTTCAACAATGAAATATGTTGGAAATATTACAATTTAGTTAATTTTAAGGCAACTCTATACCAAACGAATATTAAGTTTGCTAACATTTGCCAACAGGATTATTATTTGATGTGAACAATAGCCTCCAAAACATGAATGAATGTTCATTCGCATGAAATGTCTGGAAATGTGAAGAAACATTCGTTCTTGTTTGCAGTTACCATTCACAACAAATAATAATCATGATAAATTCAAATTCAAAACTAATTGAATTCGAGAAAATAAGCTTACGCTTCTTATAGTTTGCACACTTTAAACATAATATATAAAATCAAATTAAATAAGATTTTAAATATTTCATTGTATAATTCAATATCCGGAGGTGTATTTGCACGGGAAGTAGTTGTTTCAATGGATATTTATCGTCTTAAATTGTCTTATTAATTAAGACACTGTTTGCATTTTCACGAATAGTTTTTTCATAATTTTATATATTAAATAATAATCATGTTTGCAAATGTTTGGGAACGCCATGTTTGTTTGGTAAGGACGCGCCTTTACCCCTAAAGGCGCGTCCTTACCAAACAAACATGGCGTTCCCAAACATTTGCAAACATGATTATTATTATCTCAACCCTTCGAGCAACCCCTGCGGGCGCGCTTCAATATACATTTAATTACCGTTTTGAAATGGTGCGATTTTCCAATCGATAATAATAGAGATATCTAGAACATAACAGAGCTGGGCAGGATTCGAATCATTCAGGATTCGAATCCTTTTAGAGGATTCAAAAGAGGCATTCGAATACTTTAGTTCAACTGGATTTGTGATCCGGATCGTTACCTTTTCTTAATTCGAATCCAAATGTGGGTGATTCGAATCCTTATAAAAGAATTCGAATACTTCTGAAAGGATTCGAATATTTATAAAAGGATTCGAATATTTATCAAAGGATTTGAATACTTACAAAAGGATTTGAATCGTTAAAAATAATTTGAATTAATTGTGAGGATTAACATGGAAAATGTCTTGTGTGTGTTTTAAAATTGCTCATTAAATTACCGTTTTATACGCGTGGCGCATGAAGTAAAATTTCGAGTTTAGAAAAGCCCGAAAATTTGTCTTGGGTCGCTGCGCGACCCTCGACAAATTTTCATGGGGCTTTTCTAAACTCGAAATTTTACTTCATGCTTAGTCTGGGAGTGGAAAACACTAGTTTAAATGAAGACAACCTTATATAGGGTGAGTTTTTTTCGATGTTCTCTATGGGGATCTCGGAAACTATAAGAGATAGAAAAACGGTTAAATGGGGAAAGAAGTGTAGTTTTATAGGACGAATAAAATGACACTTTCAAAATATTTGAAAAAGTCAAGGGTAACTAGATATTTTGAATAAAGTAAAATGTGTCAATTTTTTGAAATCAATATATCTCTATTATTATCATAGATAGAAAAAAACTGTAAGGGACAAAGTTGTAGAAAATTTTACACAGATTAATAACAAAAATTCAAAAAAAAAATTCGCCCATATTTTGGGAGATATGACACAAACTTACCTTTTTTTAAATGGAAACAACAGTTGGCTATGACTTTATTAAAAGGGCTATTTTTTTCCCTTCAATTCGATATAACATATGCCATAGTTATTTTTTAAAATAAAGTAAGTTACAGTCGTTTTTAATTTTACCATACACCAAAAAATAGTTAGCCATGAAAAAGACAAAAGTAAAACAATTGCAGTTGTTTATTCTAAACACATATTAATTCATTTCCATATTTGGTTTGTTTCGATAAGTTTGTTTTGTATTTATTTGGTGTTGAAAGTTTTTTAAAGTGATAATGAATTTTTCCAACGAAGAAAAGCGTGATATGCTTGTTTGTTACATTCAGTGTAATAAAAACGTTGCGGATGCTGCAGAAGAATATTATAATCAATATATCGATCGTCGGCAGCCATCTTTACCAACATTCAGAAGAATTTACCACAATTTGGGTGAGTACGGATCCTTTACAAAGCCGAAACTTGAAAAAAACGAAATTAATGAAGTTTCGGAAATAAACGTATTAGCATTGGCGATGATAGATCCATTCACATCGACCAGACAAATTGCTACAGAAGCAAGCATATCTCAACGGACTGTAGTACGAGTTTTGAAAAAACACAAATATCACCCATATAAGGTATCAATTTCACAAAATTTACATGTCGGTGATCCCAATAAGAGAATGGTCTTCTGTATGTGGTACAAAAACATGTGCCAAGAGGATAATACGTTCCCTACAAAAATAATTTGGACAGATGAAACGCGATTTACTAATTGTGGGATTTTTAACCGGCTTAACCGGCACAATGAACATGTTTGGAGTCAGGAGAATCCACGAGAAGTTGCACAACGTAGACCACAAATTAAATTTGGATTTAATGTATGGTGCGGTGTGTTCGGATCGAGAATTCTCGGCCCATATATTTTTGATAACACATTGAATGGAAATGATTACCTTCATTTTCTTCAAGAAACATTTGAAGATATGCTCGATCATTTAAATTTATCAGTACGGGCAAGATTGAAGTGGTTTCAACACAACGGAGCTCCACCTCATAGCAAGTTGGCTGTGCGAAACTATTTAAATGATGCTTTTCCTAATTCATGGGTGGGAAGAAATGGACCAATCCTATGGCCACCCCGACCTATCCGTTTTAGACTTTTTTCTGTGGGGTTATGTGAAGAACCAAGTGTATCAACAATCATATCAATCTGTGGAGGATCTTAGACTAGCTGTACTTGAAACATTTAATTCTATTGACAGAAGAAAAGTCAAAAAAGCCACAAATTCGATTTTAAAAAGATGTACTTTATGCTATAATAATAATGGTGGACTTTTTGAGCATCTTATGTAATATTTAAAATTTTCTTCTATTATTACACTGGCGAAAGAAATTAACGCATCATTTGTGATTTTTTTGATATCTTGGAATCGAGTTTTATTTGAACACAAACATATTTTTACAATAAGAAATCTTATCAAGCATGCTGTTTTACATGTTGTGTTTTGTCTTTTGTTCTCATGGTTTTCTGTCAATAAATAAAATGAAGCACTTTTCATTATTCTGACTGTAAAAAAGGTTCATATAAAATTTCGTTTTGAGTTTGTTTTCAAGTAATTGTTAAAATTAAGTGCTAAATAGTGAAGAATGAATATGGATAGACGTCCGAATCTTAATTTAAGCAGTGAAGAAGCTGTGATTGTGGTTACACTTGCAGAAGAAGGTAGGAGTCAGCGTTACATCAGTCAGCGTCTTGGTGTTAATCAATCGACCGTATCCCGTGTCTTGAAGAGACATCGGGAAACTCAGGCATACTCAAGAAGGCCAGGACAAGGGAGAAAAAGGGCCACAACTGCTGTTCAAGACCGTTTATTAATGATGCAGACGTTACGCGAACGGTTTATTACGGCTCCTAGGCTACAAAATATGCTCGCAGAGATCCACAATGTTCATGTAAGTTCCGTTACTATCAGAAAAAAGTTACGTGGTTTTAATTTAACTCCGAAAACAGCGGCAAAAGGACCACAATTAACCGCAGACCATCGCAGAGCCAGGTTAACATTTGCGCAAGAACATGTAAACTGGTTACAGGCCGATTGGGCTAATGTTATGTTTAGCGACGAGTCCAGATTTTGTTTTTACGGCAGTGATAGACGAATGCATGTGTACAGACGGCCAGGTGAACGTTATGCGCAGTGTAACATTGTTCCGACTGTTATGTTTGGTGGAGGCTCTGTTATGGTGTGGGGTGGTATCACTTTAGAGGCTCGTACGGAGTTGGTGGTCATACCAAGATGAAGCATCACGGCAGCGTCTTATATTGCAAACATTTTAGAACCATCCGTAATGCCTTTTGCTCCCTTTGGAGGAAACGATTTCCTGTTTATACATGACAATGCAAAACCACACAGTGCCCGAATTGTACAACAGTATCTTGACCTAGTGGGTATCAACACAATGCAATGGCCAGCCAGGAGTCCCGATCTTAATCCGATCGAACACCTATGGGACGCGATGGGCAGACGCCTTAGAGCACTTCCTCGGCGTCCAAGCAATCAACAAGAGCTTGGACAAAGATTGCAGGAAATTTGGGAAGATATTAACCAGGATGAAATTGGATCATTAATTAACAGTATGAGCCGTCGCTGTCAGGCAGATATTCGAGCAAGAGGAGGAAACACTAGATATTAAGTCTTATAATCGCATGTTAACTTTTTTCCTCTTTTTATTTATGACATTATTTTAGTCATTAATGAAAGAAAATGTGTTGAAAATCATTATTATAGTTCAGTTGGTTTTGTTGTTATTTTTTTTGTTTTTAAACATCAAAACTTTATTTTTAAATTAAAAAAATTAATGTGATGCGTTAATTTCTTTCGCCAGTGTATTTTGATAATTTTCGAATTATTTTACTTTATGTTGCTTTTGACAAATCTAAAGAAAGATAATAAATTAAATATTGATTTCGTTGCTATAAACATCCGCAATTGTTTTACTTTTGTCTTTTTCATGGCTAACTAATTTTTGGTGTATGGAAAAATTAAACTTATTTTATTTTAAAAATAACTATGGCATATGTTATATCGGATTAAAGGGAAAAAAATAACCTTTCCAATGAGGCCATAGCCAACTATTGTTTCCATTTAAAAAAAGATAAGTTTGTGTCATATCTCCCAAAATATGGACGAATTTTTTTTTTAATTTTTTGTTATTGATCTGTGTAAAACTTTCTACACCTTTGTCCTTTACAGTTTTTTTCTATCTATGATAATAATAGAGATATATTGATTTTAAAAAATTGACACTTTTTACTTTATTCAAAATATCTAGTTACCCTTGACTTTTTCAAATATTTTGAAAGTGTCATTTTATTCGTCCTATAAAACTACACTTCTTTCCCCATTTAACCGTTTTTCTATCTCTTATAGTTTCCGAGATCCCCATAGAGAACATCGAAAAAAACTCACCCTGTATAAGACTGTCTCAGTTCATGTCGCGGCCTATTAAAAACAAATCACATATTAACAGTAGTGGCACTGTACATTTATGAAAGTCTTTCATATATTTTTCAAAACAAAGAAAAATTCAGACTGTTCCTTAACCAAAATTCCCACAATACACGGAATGCAAATATTAGTTATATCTACCCAAAACACAATTTGTCTATGGTTGAAAAGACCCCTTACTACGCCATGATGAAATTATTTAATACTCTTCCAGCTAGATACAGAAACATGATTTATTCACATACTTTTAAGAATGAAATTAAAACTCTCTTAGTACAAATAGAACCATATACGATGGCAGAATATTTCAATTATTTCTGAATTGGGCCAGGCCTACAATAGTTATAGTAGTTGTTTTTTTGTGACGATTTTCCTTGTTATATACTCACTTATTAATATATGTATGTATATCCAAAAGAAAATAAATGGCTTAAGTAAGTAAGTAAGTAAAACCGACTCGACCTTATACAGAATGACTTTGATTTTGACGTCATGTGAGGATTTCCGCGCGTGATAAGGTCGGCTCAGTTTAAATCGAGACAAACTTGCACAGTAATGATCTTGGTTTTGACGTCACGTACGGATTTCCAAGCATGATGATATCAACCAAGGTGTGTAAGTTTAATTACCTTGATTGTTGACGTCACGTGAGGATTTATAGGCGTGATGTCAGCAACCAAGGTGGTTAGTGTATAAGGTTGTCTTAATTTAAAACCGAGTCGACCTTGTTAGTTTAATTACATTGACTTTTCACGTCACGCGAGGAATTTCATGTGTGATGTCAGAAAAACTCCCTGGATTTCTCGGGACATAGATATTTCTAATAAAATGAAACTGAATTTGCTATAAAATTCAAACATAATAAGTAAAAACCAGTATATTTTGTTTTGTAATTTGCCTGTTAATTTTAATAAATTTAATAATGTCATATGGCTTTTTTGTTACTGTTTTGGTCAATTTGAATATAATTTCATGACTTTTCTCTGACTTTCCCAGTTTTAATAATATTCAGTGAATTTTTTATCTACGTAATTTCCAGGCATTCGTCGATTTTATAATAGAGCTCAATTTGAAGCTTTAAACAAGTGTTTTCCACTCCCAGACTAAGCATGAAGTAAAATTTCGAGTTTAGAAAAGCCCCGTGAAAATTTGTCGAGGGTCGCGCAGCGACCCGAGACAAATTTTCGGGCTTTTCTAAACTCGAAATTTTACTTCATGCGCCACGCGTATAAAAACACTGATTTCAAGTGAGGTTCAAATATACATAGAGTTCACAATATTTTATTTTCGGGCTTTTCTAAACTCGAAATCTTACTTCATGCGCCACGCGTACAAAACACTGATTTGAATGGAAGTTCAGAAACACACAAATACATCTTTAATTAGAGTAACAGGGAATCAGATGTTTAGTCTGTTATCAACGATGTTCAGTGTTAATAATAAATAATTATGTTTTAAATATGTTTGTTAAAACAACTGGTAATGATATTTATACATAAATGGTTGAAAAAAACAATGATAAAATCAAATTTATTCTTAAAGGATTTGTATTCGTGATTCGAAAAAACAGGATTTAATCATATTTATCTCTACCGATGAGAAGTTGGCCATAAATTTCCAGCCACGAATCCGGCGCCTCCACCATTTATAAAACTATAATTTTACCAACGTATTACAACGAATACAATAACATTTCATAGAAACAATTGATAATTTAATTAAACGTAATGCTGAGATAGCTCTTACAACTTTTAAAAGTTATGATTTAGCATCTGGCATTAAAATTTGTATCTGTGATAAAAGAGGACATTTCAAACATTTTAAAAATGCTATTTGGGGAGGTTTAGAAACGATTTTAATAGTCACAAATGTCCTTAGTAGTGTTATTACCAATATAAAACAATAATTGGAGGACCATCTTTCTTTAATTTTTTTTAACATGTTTTTCTAAAACGCCCATCTGAAGACATGGCTAATTTTTCGAAAAATAAAAAGTTGGTGTTTGGGGCCTTTTAGAAATGATTTTGTTGGCCAAAAATGCTCTCCATAGTATTAGTAACCATATTAAATTACAATTGGAGGACCATCTTTTTTCAATTTTTTTTTAAACAATTTATTTCCAAACCGCTCACATGAACACATGGCTAATTTTTCGAAAAATAAAAAGTTGGTGTTTGGGGCCTTTTAGAAATGATTTTGTTGGCCAAAAATGCTCTCCATAGTATTAGTAACCATATTAAATTACAATTGGAGGACCATCTTTTTTCAATTTGTTTTTAAACAATTTATTTCCAAACCGCTCACCTGAACACATGGCTAATTTTTAGAAAAATAAAAAGTTGGTGTTGGGGGCCTTTTAGAAATGATTTTGTTGACCACAAATGTTCTCTATAGTATTTGTAACAATATTAAATAACAATTGGAGGACCATCTTTCTTAATTTTTTTTTTTTATTTTTTTCCATACCGTTCACCTGATGACATGGCTTATTTTTCGAAAAATAAGCCATGTCTTCAGATGAGCGGTTTGGAAAAAAATAGTTAAAAAATAGTTGAAGAAAGATAGTCCTCCAATTGTTGTTTAATATGGTTACTAATACTATGGAAAACATCTGTGGCCAACAAAATCATTTGTAAAAGGCCCCAAACACCAACTTTTTATTTCTCGAAAAATAAGCCATGTCATCAGGTGAGCGGTATGGAAAAATATTGTTTAAAAAAAATTAAGAAAGATGGTCCTCCAATTGTTATATAATATTGTTACTAATACTATAGAGAACATTTGTGGTCAACAAAATCATTTCTAAAAGGCCCCAAACACCAACTTTTTATTTTTCGAAAAATTAGCCATGTCTTCAGGTGAGCGGTTTGGCAAATAATTGTTTAAAAAAAATTAAAGAAAGATGGTCCTTCAATTGTTGTTTAATATGGAGAACATTTGTGGCCAACAAAATCATTTCTAAAAGGCCCCAAACACCAACTTTTTATTTTCGAAAAATTAGCCATGTCTTCAGGTGAGCGGTTTGGCAAATAATTGTTTAAAAAAAATTAAAGAAAGATGGTCCTCCAATTGTTGTTTAATATGGAGAACATTTGTGGCCAACAAAATCATTTCTAAAAGGCCCCAAACACCAACTTTTTATTTTTCGAAAAATAAGCCTTGTCTTCAGGTGGGCGTTTTAGAAAAACATGTTAAAAAAAAATGAAGAAAGATGATCCTCCAATTATTGTTTTATATTGGTAATAACACTACTGAGGACATTCGGGGCTATTAAAATCGTTTCTAAACCTCCCCAAACAGCATTTTTAAAATGTTTGAAATGTCCTCTTTTATCACAGATACAAATTTTAATGCCAGATGCTAAATCATAACTTTCAAAAGTTGTAAGAGCTATCTCAGCATTACATTTAATTAAATTATCAATTGTTTCTATGAAATTTTATTGTATTCGTTGTAATACGTTGGTAAAATTATGGTTTTATAAATGGTGAAGGCGCCGGATTCGTGGCTGGAAATCTATGGCCAACTTCTCATCGGTTTTATCTCTTACGAATCCTTTATTTGAGTATTCGTGATTCGAATCATACTAGGTGATTCGGATTCGTGATTCGAATCCTTTTTGCTAGGATTCGTCCCAGCTCTGGAACATAACAACATAAACATAAACAAAACCAAGTGAATTTAATTTACAAACCATTATATTTTAATAATAATAAAAAGAATTAGTACAAAGTTTTACAGAAATCGACAAAATGAATAATTACCCCCTCTGAAAACTTTTGTAACTCAAATTAAAGCTTGGATTAATTCAAAAAGCGTTCGATTTATAATGATAATAAATCGAACGCTTTGTGAATTAATCCAATCCGTTGGGTTAATTAAGCAAGGCAGTGTTTTGTGTGCATCAAGCAAACATTTTGTAAATGTGATTTTTTTACTAGGAATATTAAGAATATATAAAATTTTTAAGTTAATTGAAATTCGTTATAAAACAGCGTGTTCAGAATTAAATGAGCTTTAATTTGAGCTAAAGTGCATTTTTTTAACAAAAGAATTGTGTTTGCGACAAGCGCTGAAAGTCACAAGTTTTATCTAAGTGAACTTTTTAAAATAATTTTAATTCGAGCTGGGTGTGTTAAGATTTTTTTTCTAGAATAAATAACTACCTCACATTAATACTAATAATATTAATAAAAATTCGTGTGATTTTTTTAAAGATTTTTTAAAAAACAAAAAATATTACCCAAAAATTGAGATTTTCGTAAGGGGTATGGAAAAAAAACGATTTTGGCGTAAATTTTTTTTATTCTAATAATACTTTTTAAAAACATTAGAAACATTTCAGGCTATGTATTTTCTGTAGAAAAAAATGTTTAGACCAATTTTAGCAACCTTTACTAACCATAGAAAATCGTTAAATCCATTAAAGTCTAACTTCAAGCGCTTGTGCTGAGCGCAATTTTCATCGCTTTCAAAACGAGTTCAGCTCAAATTAAAGGTTATTTCATTTCCAATCGAGTGCTTTTCGAATAAATCCAATCGCTTGAGTTATTTAAGCAAGGGGGCATTTTGAGTGCGTAAAGTGAACATTTCGTAAATGTTAGTATACTCAATGACATTAGAAGCGTAACACCCAGAAGGAGTTATTATTTTAACTTGATTTTTTGCCAGTATGGTAGTCTTACATCAAGAATAAAATGATTACATTTTCAAGAAATTTTATTAAAAAACAATCTAAAAAAAATGAATAATGTGTTTGGCGACCCCTTTGCTGTATACACTCCTGTAGACGTCTGGGCATCGACAAAATGAGATGGTCGATGTCTTCTTGAGGCATCTCGTTCCAAGCAACTTGAATTTCATCGATCAACTGTGCTAGAGTCTGTGGAGGATGGTGCAAAGAGAATATTCTTCTTCCCATGATATCCCACACATGTTCAATGGGATTTAAATCCGGCGAACGGGGCGGCCACGCCAAAACATTAACACCAGCTTCATTAAGAAAGTTCATAGTTCGACGAGCAATATGGGGACGTGCGTTATCTTGTTGAAAAAGTACGTCTGGGCGGCCATCTAAATAAGGCAACAAAGTCGGTCGTATGACGTCTTCAACATAACGCGCAGCTGTCATACTGCCTTGAATGAATACAAGAGGTGATCGACTTCCATAAGCAATAGCCCCCCAAACCATTACTCCAGCAGTCCTGTGTACATGCCTCTCAATAGCAAACCTAAGATCAGGTCGTTCTCCAGGGTAGCGTCGTACCCTTCTACGGCCATCATGCGTGCCTAGACAAAATCGTGATTCATCGCTGAATACGACATCGTGCCATTCTGCCGTTCTCTGCACCAGTCCAACCTTTGGCGACAGTGTCTCGCTGTTCAAGGAAGCACTAATCTTGGACGGTACGAAAGAAGCCCAAAGGATTGAATGCGGCGATATAAGGTTCGCATACTAACGGGCCTACCTTCTTCTCCAATCCATTGATCACCGATTTGACGCGTAGTAGCGAAACGGTCTCGCAGGGCTATTTGTCTTAAGCGCCGATCTTGACGTTCTGTGGTACGCCTTGGTTGACCAATTGGTCTTCTTCTTGCTCCTCTACCTTCTTCTGTCCATACCTGATACACACGTATTACAGTTGCTGCAGTGGAATCAATACGGCGGGCAATTTCGCGATAGGACATACCGACATCTCGATAAGCAACAACTCGACCCCGGTCAAAATCGCTCAAATGGTGATATTGTGGACGTCTTCGGACTCGAGGCATTTTATTTAAGCTCAACACACTTAACGGAAACACGAAAACTAAAAACATCTGTACTAAACAGCTCATATAAATAGTTTTATCAAAAAAGAAAAAGTGAAATATTTTTTTTTCACAATAAATATAAAAGGCACAAGGTTGAAATTGTTATCAATGTATGCTTTAAATATAGTCACTCTGTTGCTAAAATATGAATTCAAAAAAATCATTCCTTCTTGGTGTTACGCTTCTAATGTCATTGAGTATATTTTAGGAGAGATATTAAGAATACATTAAATATATTAAATTATTATTATTAAATATATTACATTTTTAAAATAATTGAAATTCGTTATAAAACGGCGTGTTCAGAATTAAACAAGCTTTAATTTAATTTAACATTTTTTAGCTCAAATTAAAGCGTGCTTCATTAAAAATCGAATGCTTTTAGAATTAATCCTATCGCTTGAGTTATTTAAGCAAGGAAGTGTTTTGTGTGCGTGAAGTAAGCATTTTGTAAATGTGAGTTGTTTAGGAGAAATATTAAGAACATTATAGAACGGATGTTAATTTGTTGAAAATATATGTACTCATGTTATGTAATAATAATAATAAAATAAAAAAAAAATATAACACTTTTAAAATAATTGAAATTCGTTATAAAACAGCATATTTAGAATTAAATGAGCTTTAATTTGAGCTAAAGTGCATTTTTTTAAACACCAGAATTGTGTTTGGGGCAAGCGCTAAAGTCACAAGTTTCATTCAAGTCGATTTTTTTAAATAATTTTAAATTGAGCTTAGTGTGTTAAGATTTTTTTTCTGGGAAAAATAAACTCCTCACATAGATACTAACTTTAATAAGAATGCCTGTGATTTTTATTAGATTTAAAAAAATGAAAAATTTTACTTAAAAATTAAGATTCTCGTAAGGGGATTTATGAAATAAATTTGTATTCAAGTGAAGAAAGTTTACATAATTAAGGTAGAAGTGTGAGATTATTTGAGATTGTTACACTGTTTTCTTTTAAACGTCTTTGTGTCCCATCTAGTGAATTATTTAATTGAAATTTACTTTCAACGAGTATTTCCACTCCCAGGTTAAGCATGAAGTAAAATTTCGAGTTTAGAAAAGCCTGAAAATTTGGTTTGGTCGTGTAGCGCGTAGCGCTACACGACCAAACCAAATTTTCAGGCTTTTCTAAACTCGAAATTTTACTTCATGCGTCACGCTTATAAAACACTGATTTAAAGTGAAGTTCAAAATATACCTCGAATTAGGTTTGATTGCATGTTCATTAATTTTGTAAATGTATATGTGGAATATGTGAAAGTATACGTAAATGAAAAGATCCCTGTATGTGTTTTCAAACAAAAAACAATGCTTTTGTGATTTTAAAAGAGGTAGCAATGATAACATTTGGGGGAAATTCATCGTTAAGTATTGAGTTACATATAGAAATATTTTAAATTTCAGGGGCCTATATTAGAGAGGGTAGGGCTGTCGGAGGCGAAGGTAATGGAATGGCTAGGAAATGGGGTGAAGGTGGGTGAGGGGGAAAGGGAAGGAGGTGGAAGGGCAAGAAAGGCAAGGGCGTATTGAGAGAAATGAGTATAATGATATGTATGGGAGGTGGCAGGTGTATGGAAGAGTGCCAAAGTATTTGATAGAGAAGGGATGGGGTAGAGAGGATAGGGTGATTGTGGCAAGGGCGAGGTGTGGATCGGAGGAGAGAGGAAGGAAAGTATGGATGGGGGAAGAATATGGAAGGTGTGTGTTGTGTGGACAGGGGAAGGATACGTGGGGACACTTGGCGGAGGAATGTGAGGGGGTGAAAGAGGAGTGGCTGGGAGCGAAAGGGAATAGAAGGGTAGTGGAGTGGATGAGAGAGGATGGGATCGGGGTAAGGACGTTGGAAAAGCTGGGGAGGGAGAGGGAAAAGAGAAGGGAGGGTAAGAGGGATACGGAAATGGAGAAATAACGAATGAATTGTAAATAGTCTGTAAGATATGCCAATAAAGGTCTTTTTTTTTTTTTATTAGAGTTAAAATGATCATTTCTATTTTTTTACTTTGGTAATGTATTAAATACTTGCAATTATTTCAGGCGATGGTGTTGATTACGAAAAAGTCATAAATACAATAGTAACAGTGTTCGATTTCGGCATGAAGCTATACAATTCTTACAATAAGTCTAAAGAACAACAAAGTGACCAGTCCAGAGATAGAGAAACACAAAATGACCAGTCCAGAGATAGAGAATCACAAAGTGACCAGTCCAAAGATAGAGAACCATATCGTAACTACTACAAAGACTTTTAAATCATCAGCGGCTGTATTAATCAGCGACGGCTCGCAGTCTAACTTGCGATGGCTCCCAGCCTAACAAAATTTAAGGTTGAGATCGTGCTTTATACATTCTAGGAATTGCACAACAAAGTCACCTCTCAATAATGGATACATATTACCTTGGGTCTCTGGCCGACCCTGAAGTTAGGCTGCAAGCCGTCACTGACTGGTATTAATAGATGTCAAATCTTTAAAACTGTCTACTATATTATAATTATAATGAATAATTTATCGATTATATATATAATTGAATGTTTCTTTCTTGAAATATAAATAAATTGTGAAGTAAAACTTTTCTACCTTTGTCTCAGTTGCGTGATTAACGTTTCAGTGTCGGATAATCGAATTTGTCGGACTATAGAATACTATTAAAGGATAAATTAAAAACACTTGGTTTGTTTCAAGAAATAGTGAAACAAACCAAGTGCTTTTAATTTATCCTTTAATATTATTTCAAAATGTTTCACCAAGTGATAAATAAGAAAGTTATTCAAGAAAAACTATAGAATACTATCACCAGCCCCTTGTAGTCCGGAACTTTTTTGATAAAGAGTACCTTGTAATTTGATAAACTATACACGATTCCATTTGTTTCTGGATCTCGCCTAGCTATGGAAAAGTGACAGTTTAAGTATTGTAAATGGGGCTGGTTGTGTTTTAAATCAGGGTTTTTAAATGTCACTGTCAGATGTTCGATTTTAAGGTTATAATTTCTGACTATTGTGATCTTACACTGTTGCCTGTTTTACAAATTTTCAGATATAAAAGGATAATAATATGCAGTTTTAAGATTAACAAAATTTACTACTTGGTTTTTGTACATACAAACACAGCAATAATATTGTATATAACAAATATAATGAATTCGGCTCTGCAAACTTATTTCGTCATCCATTTGTATTTCTCGCTTGGGTCTTCCCGTTAACACATTTTGATCAACTCCATCCATCCACCTTAATTTTGGTCATTCTCTCTTCTGTTGGCCCTCAGTATTTTTTTGTAAAATTGCAAATTTATTATTATTATTATTTTTCACTTTGACATTGACACAGCATTGCAACACTAGATTTATTTGATTTAATAATAAAATGCTCGAAGAAGCGACCGCGTGGCGAAATAATTGTTGCAAGATTAACAATAAACCTCTTAAAAATTAAAACGAGGATTACTTATGATATCATAAATTATTGCAACACTGTTAAAATAAGGAATCAGGAGTGGCAACTAATAAAAAATGTAAATGTTGATACTGCAACATAACAACACGAAAGCATGGCTAGGCGAGATCCAGAAACAAATGGAATATATTATACATATATACTTATAAAAATGTCAAAATCAAATCTATATGTATGTACTACATAATATATGACATGAGACTTGTGAATTAAACAACATGTACGTTAAATATAACATATCGTGTACGGAAAAGCTCTGAGTATTTTCACAATACGCATACCTAAAATTCTTAATCCTTAATTCTCGTATAAATGGCATCATTTTTTTAAACGTTAAATGCTAAATCATGCACCAGGCATAAATATTATTTTAAGTTCGAAATAGAGTAGTTCAGAGTTTAAAACCATAAAAATATAATTGATTGAATGAGTTACGTAAAGATCAAATACTGTGTGGTGTGCATTGTCGAGAGTTGGGATAATTGGGCCTTACTTTTTCGAGGAAGAAGAACACTGTTACTGTGAATGCTGTTCGCTACAGAGAAATGATTGAGGCATTTTTTCTCCCAAAACTTGAAGAAATGGAACTTGGGGACGTATGGTTCCAGCAGGACGATGCCACGGCACACATAGCGAGAACTTCATTAGAACTTTTGAGGGAACACTTCCACGAGCGCCTAATCTCCTTAAGGGGTGACGTACTGTGGCCGGCGGACTCCCTCTATTTGGCTCCCTGTGACTACTTTTTATAGGGATATCTAAAATCGATTGTTTGCAATGAGAAACAACACCTGAGGAACAACATTCGCCAAGCCATCGCCAACATTCCCGTCGATATGCTCGAAAGAGTGAAGCGAAACTTTAAAAAGTCTGTGGATCAGTGTATCGCTAATGAGGTGCGCCATTTGTCCGATGTCATTTTTAAAACCACTTGAAACAAAAATTCAGGATGTGTACAATACGATGAAAAAAGAATTAAACCGACGTGTGAAATACTTTTTCTTTTATTGACTTTTCAAATCAGCAAGTTTCCCTGTTGTTTGGTGAGTTCAAATGTGGCCGTACTTCACTGGAGGACGAATTTAAAGAACGTAGTCCAAAATCGGTCGTTGTTCATTGATGCTGTGTACGAACTGATAATGTAAGATCGTCATGTGACCTATCATGAGATTGAGGCATCCCTGGGCATTAGTATGACGAGCATACATAAGATGATAGGTGATAGTCTTCATACCAAATGGGCTGTCAACTGCCATTGAGGCGGATGACACCCTAAGTATGAGGACTGACTACGCAGTCACGGACTACTGCGAGGATCAGCCGTACAAGGTCCTGTTCCCAAGCAGGGACGACTGGGAGCGACACAAAATCACCCCAGAAAAGGCTGATTCCTACTGGTACACTGACGGCTCAAAACTGTTCTGGAACAGGAGCCTCAGTCGTCGGACCAAGGACTGAACTTTACTACAGCCTTGGCAGGTATACCACCATACATCAGGCTGAAATATAGGCCATTGAAATGTGCGCCCACGAAATCCTTTCAAAGGGTTGGGCGGGCAGGACAATAAAAATATGTTTGGATAGCCAGGTGGTCCTTAGGGCCCTGGCATCTTCTAGATGCTCCTCGCTGGCTGTACGGAACTGCAAGAAAGCCCTCTGCCAAATGGCACAGGTAAACGGGGTCAGTCTGATGTGGGTGCCAAGCCACTCTGGCGTGAAGGAAAACGAATTAGCCGATTCCCTAGCCAGAGAGGGGGCGCGTACAGCCTACATCGGACCAGAACCCGCTCTGGGGATACCCAGATCAACAGCTAGAGACCGTAACAACGGATGGATGAGACACGAGGCACAGGATTTCTGGCAAAACCGCCCTGGGATGAGACATTTCAGAGCGGTAACAAGTGGACCATCTGCGGCCAGGACGGCCTCATGGTTGAAGCTGAGCAGATCAGATGTTCACACATTAACTGCTCTCTTCACTGGACACATGATGTTCGACCTTAATTGTGAGCCACAATAGATCCTTGCGGTCGCAGTGGAGGGTAGCATAACTACCCACTCACTTTCAATAGAAAATAGAGAGAACCGGCTACATCACCGGACACTACAGCTTCCAAAAGCACCTCGCAAAAATGGGGATCACCAACGATACCACATGCCGAGGATGAGACAGCAAGACACATACTTCACGAGTGTCCGGCCCTGTCAAAACTATGGAATAGTATGTTAAGGGAAACCCAGCCCAAACATGAAGGACCCGGATGGAACTGGTCCGTCGCACAAATATTGGCAATTGTCAGTAGTGCGGAATAGGTCTGACTATCAGGAGGGAGTCACTACAATGGGCCTAGAACTTGGCCTAAGTGTGGCTGCCCTAAGTGTGGCTGCCCTCCCAACAACCCATCCTTAATCATCGGTGGACAAAAAATGTTGGGACAAATCGAAAACTGGATAATGTCTAACATAACTACATTTATATCGGTTAAGTCAGGTTTTTTAAATTCTGATTATGAAAGTGACGATGTAAATATGTAAATGAAAGAAATTATCGAAACACTTCATTTTCAACACATCAAATAATAATTAAAATTGAATTTGTGTTCAGTACTCCGGCACCGGGTACCCACAGACGCGTTTCGGACTTCAAGGTCCTCTTCAGTGTGGTCCCGACTGAACACAAATTCAATTTTGATATTTGTTTTCTGGTTTCACAAACAGAGTTCTGCTCGCTCGTGGACGAAACAGTGACCTGTATATGCACTTTGTGCATTCGTGTCACTGACGATGCCACTATGAAGCATTAGATGGCGTTAGCTATCGAAATCATTAAATTAACTGACAAGTCCAATATTTGACGCACACTAAAAAATTGTTACCAACATTTTGTTTTCACCGATGGTACATAAAGAATTTGCTAATTGCAGAATATTAACAAAATATATTGATGCCTTAATTAAAAGATGTGTTAAGTGCATACAGAATCTGAAGCTAAGGCGTCGATATATAAATTGTGTAACAAAACTTTTTCATCCTCGATTCTCAGTTGCCTGACATAAAGATAAAAAAGTAGTGATAATTATAAGTGTAGTAAGAAAAACAAAAAAGTAAGCATTACTTGTAACAATCTATCAGCTTATAGTGCGATGTCGTGCGATGCGGACGTATCGAACGCAACTCCTCGCGATGTATCGAACGCAGCTCCTCGCGACTGCAATATCAAAGACAACAAAGTTAATTTTTGTATTGTGTGTAATAAAATAGCAGTGACCGGCGCTACTTGCTTAATATGTGGTAGAACAGCTCACAGTAGCTGCTCGAAACGGGCAAAAACCTGCTGCGGAATAACAATGTCTCTGAATGAGGAAATGTATCAAGAAACCATCAATGAGTGTGTTGATATCAACCTGATCAAACTGTTACTGATAGAACTAAGAAAATCAAATAAATTGTTAAGCGAAAAAACAATTAGACTAGAAAACGAAGTCAGTGTATTCAAATCTCAACTAATAAAACCCAAACCCAATAACCACGTAAAAATGATGGAATCAAACACCGAAGGTAAACAAAAAACGACCTCGGCCGGGTCTAAAGATCAAATATTGACCGATAGTGCTACGATGGCCACGAAAATTCAACCTGAGCCCACTGCGCGCTCAACTCGCGCGCACAGCCAACGCAGTAATTCGTCCAGTGGCGGATCATCACTCTCAAATGGGAAGCAAATAAAACCATCAGAGTCAAGGATTTCTACAAAAAAAGGACCACAGGAAAAACAATCAATCGAAAATTCTGTTACGATCGACGAAAATAAACAGTCATCTATGGAAACAGAGAAACAAAACAAACATGCTGAAAATGTATCGGGACCAACACCCGGAAATGAATGGAGATTAGTTAAACCTAAAAAGAAAAGAAGAATGTCCCAAAAAACGGTAGTGGGTTCAAAAAACGGCACTAGGATGGCACCTGCAAAAAACGCGTGGATATATATTGGAAATTGTTTAGAAACAGTCACACCGCAATCAATTGAAGACTACTTAAAAGAAAACAGCCCGCACATCTTGGTTAAGGAGATTTGTGAGCTTAAAACAAAAGGCAAACGTAAAGCATTCAAATTAGGAACAGATTACAAACACCTAGATGTATTAATGTCAGCTGAAACCTGGCCCGAAGGAATAAAAATAAGAAGATTTAACTTTCCAAAAAATGCAACGATGACAGGAAATTTTCCGACAGAATCGGCCACGCTGCAACTCACTTGAATCACCCGGGGAAAAAAGCTACTCAGGAAAGTGACTACTTGGACATATACCTTATTAACATACAATGCATCCGCAACAAAACAAATGAGTTGGATGCTTTTTTGATTGATTATAAATATGTATTTGATGTAATCTGTATTTGTGAGCATTGGCTTCGCAAACTAGAGGTGGCACATTTTACTTTAGATAAGTATAAAATTGCAGCAAATTTTATTAGGTTTCAATACTCACATGGAGGTGTTATGCAACTTATGAAACACAATGTATCTTTCAGTGAAATCCATACTACAGCGATTGAAAAACATTGTGAGATAGTTGCATCTCACCTCCCACTACATGATATAATCATCATAAATATTTACAGATCACCCATAGGGGATTTAAATACATTCTTAAATGTCTTAGTAAACACACTGAATAATATTTCTCTTGACAAGAATATTATACTAGGGGGAGATTTCAATGTACACTTTCTTACTGAAGATTACAGAGCAGCCGACGTAATCAATCTCCTGGCCTCATACGGACTCCGTCCCTTGGTCACTTTTAATACTAGAATGAACAACTGCCTGGACAACGTATTCACGAACATGCAAGAAACAGAAATTAATGTCACACACTTAGACTATTGCCTATCCGACCATGCTGGTATCCATATTAGAGTGTCCAGAAGGATTTCGGAAAAAACGCCACTCATACGCGTATCACGACCCATAACAGAAAAGGGAAAATTCAAATTGTATCAGGTACTACAAAATACAGATTTTTCATTTATTAACAATTATCAATGTGTCAGTTCGGCGTTCGAATCATTTCTACAGTTGCTGGAACAATACTTTTTAAACTGTTTCCCAACTAAAAAAAACGTTAGCCAGAAATAATCATGTTGTTTGGTATAATAACAAATTAAAAACTATGCGTGAAAACCTCTCGCTAGTAAAGGAGGCAAGTACAAGACTTCCTGAGCTTAAACAAACATTTAACAAATTGAAATCAGAATACAAGACTGCCCTATGTAACTCTAAAAAAAAGGCTAATGCAAATTATATTGATACATGCACAAATAAACCAAAGGCAATGTGGTGTTATCGTCGTTTTTCCCCAAACGATGATAACGAGAATTCTGTTACACCCCATAATTCAATTTTTATTATTTGCAAACTGGTAAAATCCGTGTCTCCAAGAATTGTGTTTATGGAGAGCCATAAAACCAGAAACGCCCTTCATGCCAGCTAGAAGTTTCAAGAAATGTTCAATAATCCTCAACTGGTCCTTTCTCTCAGCTACCTACAATAGGCTGTAAAAAGCTTAAATCGGTCAGCGCGAAAACACGCAGCCGATTACCTGGCCCAAAAGGCCGGGCCAACATCTGGCACGGGTATTCCAAAAAGCGTGCGATTCCGAAAAACAAAGACGCAAAGCGCACGGAATACTCGCCTAACAATAGGCTGGAAAATCCCCAGCTCTCTTCGCGGTTTATAGGAAAACAGCGAATCACACCGATAAACCAAATTCGCAACTAAATAGCTGAGAGAAAGACCTTTAATGTGATATAAATCACAACTTAAATAAGTTAACGAGGAAAACTTATATGTTTTAATTTTTGTTTAATTTAATACTTCTAGCTGTCGTGATGGGAAAATAACACTTCTCCGTAAACACTTTTCTGTACATTTTTCTGTAAATATTATGCAACGTTACTTGCGTATCAAAGGGCATGTGCGTATGTATATATATATATATATATATATATATATATATATATATATATATATATTCAATTATTTTTAGAAATTAATTAATTATTAATTATTAAGTTTTAATCGACTAACCATTTTTCGCCTGAACCCGATTTTATTTATTTGTGTGCGGAATAGTTTTTCTCGCATGTTAATGCATTTGTCATGGAGAAGAATTATTCACAGCACTTATTTCATAAGTCCAGAAATTCGGGTTCCTCGACGCGCCCCTAAGGGCGCACGGGCGAAGAATGGTTAGCGCGGCCCAGAAATCGTAGTGGGGGATGCGATTTTTGGGCAAACATATATAACGGCGAGGGATGCTTTGAGAGTTCAGTTCCAAAGTACTTATCTTTAAACCAACATCGAGTTACCACCAGTCTATGTGAATTAGTAAGTTTGTTTTTGTGTGCCGTTATTTTGTTTTACTATTATTTCACTTATATTTTTTTTTATTCATTTTCTTTTTCAACTTCTATTATATTTGTTATTAATTATTCTGTTTATTGTTATTAATAAATTTTTGTTTATATTTTTACTTAAAAACAAAAATATTTTAATTAATTTTCATTAACAATTATTCCTTAAATATCAAATTTATAAGTGAGTAAAGTAAATTCGTGAGTGGTTCCTGACCGACTATCCAGTGGATATATCGGGTAAGTACGCATTTTATTATAAAGTGATTGTGTTTGATTACGAGTTAATCGGGTAATCAGGGGGGTACGGAATCAGACATAAGGCCAAACTATTTATTTTGTCTTGATCGGGAGTGTTTGACTCCAAAAGTCAAAGACCGTAATAATCCCCCGATGATATTGGTCCTTAATTAATTATAAGAAATCGAACTGTGATAGCAATAACTGTGATATAGAGCCGGACGATTTTAACGTGTTCTTCACCACCGTTTCGGAATCCATAAAATCCGACCTACCGCAATCTCAGACAGACCCACTAGAATTTATTAAAACTGATACTTCCCTCACAAACTACCTCACATTTGAAGAAGTGGGCGAGATTGACGTGCGTGAAGCTTTAATGTCTTTAAAAAACTCAAATGCTCGAGACGTGTACGGTATGACATGTGGCTCAATTAAATATGCGATAGACGTAATTATAACTCCTCTAACCAAATTATTAAATGGTTGCATTCGCAACAACGTATTCCCAACCTGCCTAAAAATAGCAACGGTCATACCTGTACATAAAAAGGGCTCCGTTGCAGATATCAATAATTACCGCCCGATTTCTCTTTTGCCCATCATTTCAAAAATATTTGAGAAATTGCTTTTTAAACAAATTTTACATTTCTTGGACGAAAATGAGATACTAACGGATAACCAGTACGGGTTTCGCGGTGGACGTTCTACGGGGAGCGCGGTTATTGCTTTTGTTGAGGAAATCATGACTGGTTTCGAATCTGGTCAATATTCAGCGGCCCAATTCTTCGACCTCAGCAAGGCTTTCGACTGCGTTCCTCATGACGTCTTGCTGCGAAAGTTGTACTTTTATAATTTTAGTCCAGAATGTTATCGGTTAGTGTGCTCATATCTACAAAATAGGACACAGCGTGTCACATTTGAAAACCGCACATCAGCACTTGCTGAAATCACATGTGGTGTACCCCAAGGGTCTATTTTGGGACCACTGCTATTTTTAATATATGTCAACGATTTACCTCCACATATCAGCACCGGTACAATAATCATGTATGCAGATGACACAACTTCAATAAACAAATCTAGTAACTATGAAAATGCGCTGCAACACAGAGATTATATAAATAACAAAGTCGCGATATGGTTCAACTCCAATAAGCTCTCTCTCAGTGCAGCAAAGACGGAAAAACTTACTTTTTCACTCAATGCTGGCAATGAAGAACACGGGTCTTGCAAGTTCCTCGGTTTATGTCTTGACACCAAGCTAAGTTGGAGAGAGCATGAAAAAGACCTGAGCAGTAAGCTTAATGGCGTCACTTTCTTACTTAGAATGCTAAGTAAGTCTGTACCTTTATCAACACTTATGGCTGCGTATCATGCTCTCTTCCAATCGAAAATCGGGTACTGTATCTTGGCCTGGGGACACTCGAGTATTGCTTCTCGTGTGTTCAGTTTACAACGTCGAGCAGTCCGTATCCTAGCGGGTATAGGATATAGAGATGAATGCAAGAACCACTTTCAAAGCCTGAAAATCCTTACATTGCCAGGCCTGTTCGTTTTCGAATGTCTACTGCATGTTCATAAAAATGCAGATAATTATGTCACACATAACCAAATTCATGGACACAATACCAGAAGTCGTGATCAAATTTGTCCCCTAAAATTAAGACTATCTAGGTGCCAGAACAGCTCAAGATTTTATGGGCCAAAGTTATTTAACATCCTGCCACAGACAGCGAAATCTCTCCCCAATAAGAAGTTTAAGAATATTCTTAAAAATTACTTAACAAATAAAGCATTTTTTTCAATTGATGATTGTATCTCAAACAACTTTTCCGATCTTGGATTGTAACGTGTACCCTATTTTATGTGATCAATGCTTAAAGTTTTATTCTAAGCCATTAATTATCTAGTCTGATGGGCCGCCTCTTTTTTAAAATGTCTGTGCTTGTCTGGTGGATTTGTGATTTTGTGTGATTTTGTGTTATTTATATATACACTGATTTTATTCTACTTCACTTGTACACCTATTTTCTAGTTTTAATTAATGTATTTAATCATAAATAAGATATTTAAGCCATTAGTCTAGTCTGATGGACCGCCTAAATTTTGAAATGTTTTGCCGGTCTGTTTAACAGTGATCCGTATTTTATTTATATATACACTGATCTTATTTTATTTTACTTGCACACCTTTCTTATAGTTGTTTAATGGCCCATATATATATATATATATATATATATATATATATACTTAGTTTATCTTACTCATTAATAGATTTTAAGTTTGCAATACTGCAATGTATATCCAGTTTAGGTATTCCTTCTCATATATTTACTGACGTGTGTAAACCTGTAAGTCTTAGCACGAATAAACATTATTATTATTATTATTATTATTGAATGAATTTGAGTTCAATTGAATTATCCCGCCTAGTTCTCAGAGCGACAATTTATCGTACCAAACGACTTTGTGTTAGTGTTAAGTGTAATTAAAATAATCGTATGTGTTACGTGTAATTAAATTTAAAAAATATAATACTGGATGATTTAAATTAAATTTAAATTAAAACACTTGATTTGTTTCACTTAAATAAGTGAAAAAAACCAAGTGTTTTAATTTAAATTTAATTTAAATCATCCAGTATTAGATTCAAAAATGTTTCACCACGGGTTAAGTGAGAAATTAATTAAAGAAATTAAAAAATATGTTGGCGTTGATTATTTTATAATAAAAACATATTTGATATGTATTGATTTAGTAAATAGACAGTCCCTAGCTAACTACCTAGGGGTTTATTTGTTTTGAAAGCTGTGCCGTGCCGTCTTAGTCTAATTTTCAGTTGAGTTTTTGCTTTTATTTTTTGATTTTGTGAAATACAGTGTCCACTATAAAATCAGCAATTTATAAAGAAGTTTTGGATAACCTTTTCCTACCAACAGCCCAAGGAATCGGGAAAATTGACAATTTTTGGTTTATGCAGGACGGTGCAAGACCCCCCAGAACCGCAGAAGTGTTTGAATCAATTGAGGAGCATTTCGATCAAAGGATTATCGGTTTAAATGCGATCAAACATACTGGAGGAGGCTTGAAATGGCCTCCTTATTCACCAGACTTGAATCCTCTAGATTTTTATTTATGGGGATATTTGAAGGATAAAATATTCAAAACACCTCCAACAACATTGAATCGGCTAAAGGAAGCAATTTCAAATGAAATGAATGCGATTCAACCTGAAACGTTGGTAAAAGTTATTCAAGAGTTCGAAAATCGCCTATTACACGTAGTCGCTACGTCTGGTTCCCACTTTGAACACTTATTTGGTTGAATTTTTATCTCTTTAATTGTATCCAATAAATTCTTTTTTAAACCTCGGCGCCTTTTTCCGCCCACCCTGTATTTACATTATACATGGAGTTTTTCTTTAAAAATGTATACGTGTTCCAAATTCAGCTTTATTTTCTATAAATCTTTAGATATTCCCTGTTTTTTTTTAAGTTGGATTTGAAGCTTTAATCAAGTGTTTTCCACTCCCAGACTAAGCATGAAGTAAAATTTCGAGTTTAGAAAAGCCCCGTGAAAATTTGTCGAGGGTCGCGCAGCGACCCGAGACAAATTTTCTGGGCTTTTCTAAACTCGAAATTTTACTTCATGCGCCACGCGTATAAAACACTAAAATATTGTGAAATTTATCTATATTTAAATCTCACTTGAAATCAGTGTTTTATATGCGTGGCGCATGAAGTAAAATTTCGAGTTTAGAAAAGCCCAGAAAATTTGTCTCGGGTCGCTGCGCGACCCTCGACAAATTTTCACGGGGCTTTTCTAAACTCGAAATTTTACTTCATGCTTAGTCTGGGAGTGGAAAACACTCGTTTAAGGATTGAAATAGAACTCATTCAAAAAACAACGAATGTCGGAAAATGTACAGCTTAGGCGTATGTGTATCTAAAAGAAATTATTTTCTTTAAATCTTTAGATATTGGTTGCTTTTTTTAAGAGTTTAATTTCAAGCTTTAAACGAGTGTTTTCCACTCCCAGACTAAGCATGAAGTAAAATTTCGAGTTTAGAAAAGCCCCGTGAAAATTTGTCGAGGGTCGCGCAGCGACCCGAGACAAATTTTCTGGGCTTTTCTAAACTCGAAATTTTACTTCATGCGCCACGCGCATAAAACACTAAAATATTGTGAAATTTATCTATATTTAAATCTCACTTGAAATCAGTGTTTTATATGCGTGGCGCATGAAGTAAAATTTCGAGTTTAGAAAAGCCCCGTGAAAATTTGTCTCGGGTCGCTGCGCGACCCTCGACAAATTTTCACGGGGCTTTTCTAAACTCGAAATTTTACTTCATGCTTAATCTGGGAGTGGACAACACTCGTTTAAAGCTTCAAATTGAATTCTTTTAAAAAACACCGAATATCAGACAATTTACAGTTTATGCATGTTTACCTAAATTTTACCATGAAGTACATTTAAATTCAGCGCGCATTTGTGACGTAGCGATATCTACCCCTACTCCAAAATCTTCGATTCTGTCAATCCTTCTTACCGTATACTCGACCGCCCTTGCCAAATTTCATGCACTTTCAATTAATTGCCTATCTGTTTTTTAATTATCTATTGTGACTGCCATCTTTCTATACACTCTATTAAATGATGACTATCCCGTTTTATATTATCTATGGAATACACCTTCTTACCCTTATACTTTCTATTAATAATCTTATCATGTACAATCAATTACTGTGCAGACGAACTACTTAAAAATTACCTGTTATATACGAACTACTTACCGTGTTCAATTTCTTCGATGCGCTGGAAAATTTTAAAATAATCCAAAGTTAAGCGTGCGTTTTTCATAATTCAAGTGCGTGCGATAATAACGATGAGTGAGAAACTTCCGATACAAGAATTCAAACTCGATCCGGACGCGGAATTCCGCTTCGAACTGGAAACGAAGAATGAAAAAGTATTCCTAACCTTAAAATCGGGCACTGCCGAAGTTTTCGGCACGGAATTAGTCAAGGGAAAACAGTACGAGTTCACGACCGGAGCGAAAATCGCCGTGTTTTCGTGGCAGGGTTGCGTTTTAGAAATGAAAGGTGAGGAAAAAACACAAATGCCCTTTTAAGTGATACAAACCTTCACGTAGTGGCCGGCTTGTGGATTAAACGGAAACAAGAACTAGAACGAAAAACAAGTTTCCATGTTATTGGGCACAACACGGGTACCTTCTCGTTCTCAGGTCTGAAAACGAGAAGGCGCTCGGTTGTGCATGTTGACATGGAAACCTTTATGATTCGACTTGTTTTCCGTTCTTGTTCCTGTTCAAATTCTCGTTTCCATGTTTATTGTGAACCAGCCTTAACTTAAGAATAACAAGCAACGCTTTTCTTTTCTTTTATAATTCATGTATTTGAATTTGTCAGTTTGATGTATTATATTGTTGTGTTTTGAACAAAACATGCTGTTGTGTTTTGTTCTCTCTCTCTCTCTGATTTCTATATTTATGTTATATTGATTTATTATTTCTTGAAGATGGGAATGAGCTGGTTGCATATTGCAACCAGCTCATTATTTTTATATATGAGCCGTTTATTTTGAAAGTAATCTAACTGTATGTGTGTGTGTGTGTGTGTGTGTATACTCGTTATATATCGTGTTTGAAGGCGCGCAGACTTGCACAAAGTTCTCGTTACTTGGCAATTTGATTCTCCACAGTTATGCAAATATTTTGAGTCCCACCCTTAAATATTTAGCGCCCCGAAATCCGCCTGAGGGGGTTGAAGGGCGGGGGGATAATCCACTCGCACCGCTGCACCAGCAGCTAAAATAAAGGGATGTCCGGAGGATTTTGTGGGATGAGGGTGGACTTAGGTCGTGTTGCTTCAGTTTCAACTGGTGTCGGAAAGTCATTTGTATTCGGTATTATTTCATTTTAGTAATGCACCGTATGTAACCTCCATTTACCTAACACCCACACTTAAAAAAAAACTTTAAAAAAACAATGCAGCATAATGCAACTCTCAATTTTTTGTTGTTGACTAAAATAATCTTCATAATTTTAGGATTTCTACCAAAAACAACAATTTCCGGTTAAGTATATTCAAACTATACTGCCTTTCAAAAAAATCAGAACACCAAGTATTTATTGCACGATTTCAATAAAATTTACACAATTTAATCATGTAAACAAACTGTATCGATGATCAAAAAATCAACTTGAAAAACAAAAAAACAAATGAATAAAAATTAATAATGGGTTGGGCCTCCACGATTTCCCAAACACTCATTAACACGCCGAGGCATGCTAGAAATCAGGCTGTCAATATCGACTTGGGGTATTTCATTCCAAACTTCGATAATTTGACCTCTAAGTTCCATTACAGTGTTAGCGGGGCGCTGTAAGTTACTTATTCTAACACCTATCATATCCCAAACATGTTCTATTGGCGATAGATCTGGAGAACGAGATGGCCAAGGTAACAAATTGAAACTATCTTGTAATGGCCGCTGTGTGAGGTCGAGCATTATCTTGCTGAAAAATGGGGTTCTGCAAGCCATTTACATAGGGCACTAACACTGGCCGTAAAATTTTGTCAATATACCGAATCGCGTTAAGACTTGCTTCTAAAAAAACTAGAGGAGACCGACTACCATATGCTATCGCCCCCCCAAACCATAACTCCCTGTGTAAGAGCCGTATGTCTTTCAACAGCAAATTGTAAAATTCTGCGTTCACCGCGTCGACGTCTCACTCTTCTGCGACCATCATGAGCACATAAACAGAACCGAGACTCATCGCTGAAGATAATGTTATTCCATTCATGGGTCCAATGTTATCTTTCCCTGCACCAATTAAGTCTGCGATGCTGCGGAGTAAGAGGTAGACACAATTGTGGACGGTAGGATCTTATACCAAAACTGCGGATTCTTCTGTAAACAGTAGCCATGGATACTCTTTGGCCATTTAGAGCCAACCAGTCATTTCCCAATGTCCACGACATTGTAAATCTGTCCCTTAAAGTTGTAAGACGAAGAGCTCGATCTTCACGCTCAGTGGTGCTTCTTGGACGTCCTGATCCAAGTCTACGTCGATTCTCCCCAGCTTCGGACCATCTATACCAGCAGCGTACGATCACCGATACACTACGGCCTACCCTTTCAGCAATAGCACGAACCGAAAAACCCGCTTCTCGCATTCCAATAATGCGACCCCTTTCAAATTCATTTAGATGATGATATTGTGCACGCCGACGAACACGGGGCATCTTTTTATGTTTTACAAACTGAAACGTCAAACTACTCAGAGGCTACTTGGATATTAGAAGCAATTACATTAAAAAATCAGCAGCTCTTCATAATGATGAAATCAAGGAAAAATACCATTAAATAGTAACCAAAACAATTGATTTTTTGATCATCGATGCAGTTTATTTACATGATCAAATTCTGTAAATTTCATTAAAATCGTCCAATAAATACTTTGTGTTCTGATTTTTTTGAAAGGCAGTATATATAGTATATGTGTTAAATATACTTAACCACAAGTTATGTTCTATACCTCAAAACCTTAAATTATAAATGTTATTACAATCAACAACAAAAAATTGAGAAATGGAGCTGGGCCACTTTCAAAATAAACGGCTCATATGTATTTCTTTTTCTCTTGTATATTTTAATATGTATTCTGGAAATGGAGATTCCGTTAATAAAGTGAAATTGAAATTGAAGACCATTGATTACGCAAGAACAAGAAAAGGAATAATATTAACTGTTTGTAGAAGATGGATTCTTTTTTAATAATAATAATTACAGGTAAAATCGATGTTGGTTACATAGCGAAAGAAACTCCGATGATCATGTACACCAACTGCCACGCAGCGCTGGACCAAATGCGAGTGGTCGCCGAAAGGGAAAACAAAAGGGGCCCGATTTGCATGGTCGTCGGGCCGTGCGACGTCGGAAAGTCGACGGTCTGTCGGATCCTGTTGAATTACGCCGTGAGAATGGGGCGAAGGCCGATTTCTGCGGATTTAGACGTCGGACAAGGGCAAATATCCGTGCCGGGAACAATCGGGGCTCTATTAATAGAACGCCCGGCGCTGATCGATGAGGGGTTCTCCCAAGAAGCCCCCCTGGTTTACCATTACGGGCACAAGAGCCCACAGGGAAATTCGGCTTTGTATAAAATGTTGCTGACTCAATTGGGAACGATGATTAGGGAACGGCTCGAAGTTAATAAAAAAAGTAAGTTATTCGTCGTATAGTCTATAATTTGTTAAATATTAGAAATGTACTGAAAAATATATAGCATCGAAAAGTAAAAGTAAAGAATGGAATGTAACTGCGTTTTAATTAAGTGAAATATTAGGGAGTTTCAATTTATCGTTTTTCGAAATATGGTACTGGTAACGTCCACATTAAACTTGTTTGTAACCATCTGCGATCCCGGACAACAAATAAGTTTAGAATAGACGTTAGCTCATGACGCCCCTTTTTTCTTTTTCTCGAATTGGTAATTTATTCACTGATTATTAAGTTCAAGGCGGACAAGAAAATCGCTGATGTAGGCTAGGCTCGCGGGTAGGGAGGTTCGATTTATATAAGGCACCAAGTAATTTTTAGTTGTTACCCGATTAGAGATTTACGTCCTGGGCAAATTACTAAACCTGGCTGTGCAGTGAAATAAAGAACAATTGACTTTCACATTTGTTACGGTAATTTATTGGTTGAATGGAAGATCAGCCGCACTTCGGTTGCCCTGAATTCATACCTTTTTATTTTCCGCCAGGTAGGATCATTTTGTAAAATATTCATTGTAATGTTAGTTGTAATGATTGTAAACAACCTGTTGATTTTACTTGGTGAAAATAAATAAATTTTATTAATAATAATATATAAATAAAATAAAATAATTTAAAACTTTCAAATATATTTGAAAGTTTTAAATTATTTTATTTTATTTATATAAAAGTGAAGATGAACTTTCAACATTTATCAGCCTTATCAATCAATTATTAAGAACAATTGAGTTGGCTTGATAATAATTTCGACTTGGTGATGATAAATAATTTAAACATGTAACAGCGGATTATGAAAATTAAATAGCAATTAAAACTAACAATTTTTCTTGAATAATTTTCTCACTTATCACTTAGTGAAACATTTTTAAATATTGATAATGAAGGTTTAAATTAAATTACACTTGGTTTCTTTCACAATTTTTTTATTTTACTATTTACTCGAGTAGTTTCGCGTTTTACAGCATTATCAGGACTCCTGATAATGCTGTAAAACGCGAAACTAGTCGAGTAAATAGTAAAGTAAAAAATTGTGAAACAATCCAAGTGTAATTTAATTTAAACCTTCATTATCAATATAAAACTAACAAATAAATTTACCGGAGCTTTCTCGCGTTAGTCCAATCCTCTACGTAAGAGGTACGACGACAGAGGTGAAACGGTAAAGATACGAGTCACTGATGTAGGGACGCAATGGCCATCGCGCGCTTTGTCGGAAGATCACAAAAAAACGTATTCGCGAGTAACGGAAATAGCGAACTGGTCACAATAAACAATATTTCCTAAGTCTAAGAGTCACCCAAGACTAAGAATCACCCAAGATTCACCCCACGACGTATCCTGACGTCACCACAACATTATGCTCAAGCAGCATCTCAAAAGTGATCCGCATCGTGATGTCACAAACACGGCAAAATTCATTATTTTAAACGTCATCAGCAAAACAACATAATTACTTAATTATGTTGTTTTGCTGATAACGTTTAAAATAATGAACCAAATTATGCCGTGTTTGTGACATCACATACATTCATTATTTTAAACGTCATCAGCAAAACAACATAATTAAGCAACTTAAGTTAATCTGGCCTGTCCTCCAGCGCTGATCCGGAGATGTTCCTGCTTCTCGGCTGGCTCGCCTCTGAGTAAACGCTGTCCGCTCAAGTTAACCCCGTCCTGTGCATCCTGCTGCACCACGCACGACCGCGGCCGTGCTCCCTAACAGCGTCACTCTCTCTCCAATACAACCAACTCCAGAAACAGTAGTTTGGCGCAGAAATGGATTTAGGAATTGCACAGGATGCTTTCGGCGATCGGGATAATCAGCCCGGTGAATCGATCGGTTAGCTGAGGTCGAACTTTTGGGGCCTTAGGTGTTGTGTGGACCCCGGCAGAAAATGTCATGCCGTCGATCACAGTAATCCATTTTTTTTTTTCTCTTTTCCTTCATAGCCGTTTCCAAGACGACCTAAAGCCAAATTTAACCACAGCACGCTCTGCGGGATGTCAAAATTAGTGACATTTTCGAGAAGATAGCGCACTCCTTGCATATTCAAATTCAAATCCGCGAAATGAAAATGTGACTGTCACAAGCTTTAACATATTTCAAACTAAAACTCACTATTGCTAATGAATTTTGTCGTGTTTTCTTTCAGCGAAGATGTCTGGGTGTATTATAAACACTTGCGGCTGGATTAAAGGCGAAGGCTACAAAAATATCTTGCACGCAGCACAAGCTTTCGAAGTCGACGTTATTTTAGTTCTCGATCAAGAGCGTTTGTATAACGAATTAGTCAGAGATGTTCCGAACTTTGTCAAAGTTGTATTTATACCAAAAAGTGGTGGGGTAAGTGAGACAATAAAAGATTTTCAGACTTATTAATAATAAGGGCAGCTTGGTGGTGTAGTGGTTAGAGTGTTGTACTGCCACGCCACGGACCGGGGTTCAAATACCGGCCTAACAAGTTGTCTGCATTTATATAGGTTAGGATAAAAATGCCAAACACTCCGTCTTCTCGGATATGACGTTAAATGCATGTAGGACCCGTGTACTGCCTGGATGTTGCGTGCACGTTAAAGATCCCTACCGGTGGGTTGGAACTCCCACCGGGTTCGGCAAAATTCCCGGATAGCTGTAGACCTAATCTCCGGCGTCGTGATTGGCCTTAGCAGCGGAAATAGATGACGTAAAACCCCAGAATAGACTTATTAATAAGCATTAGCATACAGCTCTAATAGATTTCTAAGAATGATATTAACGTTTTCGTGTTAATTAGTCGATTACTATTGTTAGTTTACACTCCTTCACTCTAGTTTAATTTAGAGGTTATGTTAGACTGTTTTTATTTGTTTTGTGGAATTTTAAATGAGTGTTTTCCACTCCCAGACTAAGCATGAAGTAAAATTTCGAGTTTAGAAAAGCCTGAAAATTTGGATTTGCCAGGCGGAGCGAAGCGAGCCTGGCAAATCCAAATTTTCAGGCTTTTCTAAACTCGAAATTTTACTTCATGCGCCACCGCTATTCAACACTGATTTAAAGTGATATTCAAAATATACTGATTGAATAATTATGTAAATTTATGATTTAAAGCATATTAATTAAATAAATTTAGAACTCATTTAATTTATTAATGATTTCGATAGCTAACGCCATCTAATGCTTCATAGTGGCATCTATGTGACACGAATGCACAAAGTGCATATACAGGTCACTGTTTCGTCCACGAGCGAGCAGATTTAATTTATTTGCTATAATGATCGAGGTTATGTATAACACGAAACCCTATAGAATTTCTTTTAGCACGTAAAAATGTGATGTTGTCACGTTTATTTTATCAAAACGAATTAAAAACATGCAGTTTAGTTCTAATAATATGAAATAGTATCGTGTTTGTACAGGTCTAATAGAAATTAACAAACGTTAATTAACTATAACGACATTAACGGCAATTCTATTAATAAGGCTGTAAGGTTCCTAAACCTTATTTAATTATGATAATAGAAAAACAGACGTTTTAATTGATCAGGAATGACAAGAAAGATGACATGATTTTCACACATTTTAAATACGTTATTGTATAGCAAAAAAATGCTAAATAAAGATTATTATTATTAGAAGACAATCTGTTTACTATTTGTATTTCAGGTTGTTGAAAGATCAAAGAGTGCTCGTACCGAATTACGCGATTCCAGAATAAGAGAATATTTCTACGGCACAGCTAAGAATCCCCTGTATCCTCATTCCTTCGATTTAAAATGGGCGGATATAAAAGTTTTTAAAATTGGCGCTCCCGCCCTGCCGGATTCGTGTTTGCCCTTGGGAATGAAGGCTGTGGATCATTTAACGAAATTGGTATTGCTCACACCGAATCCCGGATTGTTACACCACCTACTGGCCGTGAGTTTCGCCGAGAAAGACGACGACGACATGATTTTGGCCCATTGCGCAGGATTCGTTTGTGTGTAAGTAAAAAAATGGCCGAACGCTTATAAAAAACAGATGATAATCGCCAATCTTCGATAGAAGAAAAATAAAGAAGTAAAAAATGTTTGAAAATTATATTTCGATCACCTACTAAGGATTAAGGATTGGTTGTCGGGAGGGCAGCCCACTTAGGCCAAGTTTTAGGCCCATTGTAGTGCCTCCCTCCTGATGGCCAGACGCATTCCGCACTATTGGCAATTGCCAATATTTGTGCGACGGATCAGTTCCAGCCGGGTCCTTCACGTTTGGACTGGGTTTCCTTTAAGATACTATCCCTTAGTTTTGACAGGGCCGGACACTCGCCTACTAAGTTTTCTGAACATTCTAAACATCTACTTAGATTTTTCAAACATTTTTCCTCGTAAGTCAGTAATTATTGATTTAGCGATATTAGTATATACCATCTACTCAAAATGCTTATTAAATACACTCATAATGAAGTTCTACGTATAATAAAAAAAAAAATTAGAAGAATTACGCAGCTCATATAATAATTAACAAGTATTTTGTGTCTCCTGTAAAATTTGACATTTCATACTTATAAGGTTTTGCAAGTAGTTGATTGATTTCATATTTTTAATAATAGGGAGTTTCAGTTTATCGTTTTACAAAAGACATGTTACGTGATTTTTGCGTAAAACAATTTTAAGTTATTTTATTTTGAATACGGGTAATTAATATATGCAACTTATAGCACACTTTTAAATCCGCTTGAAGCGAAGTAAATTATTTTTAAGTAATTCCAATAATTTACAACTTATCTTCAGGAAAATATATCCCTCGAATCCCGAGGAAACCAAACCAGTATTAAATTAATTTCTGAAGATAAAAATGGCGTGATGACCTCTAATTGATTTGGATGCGTTTACGCCGTGAGTGCCAGGTGTGAAAGAACGAGAGCGCGGTGCGTGATGACCACGAGGAACAAAGGACAAAAAAATTAAACAATGGTGTTCTAATAATGTGTGTCCTTTGTTCCTCGTGGTCATCGCGCACCGCGCTCTCGTTCTTTCACACCTGGCACTCACGGCGTAAACGCATCCAAATCAATTAGAGGTCAGCACGCCATTTTTATCTTCAGAAATTAATTTAATACCGGTTTGGTTTCCTCGGGATTCGAGGGATATATTTTCCCGAAGATAAGTTGTAAATTATTGGAATTACTTAAAAATAATTTACTTCGCTTCAAGCGGATTTAAAAGTGTGCCGTCCTCGATATCCTCATTTCATCTAGAGGTAAGCACATTTCAGACGGTAATGCTAAAGTCTGCGCTAAACTTGTTAGTTGCTTGGTAACCGACTGCATTGCGCACAATAGGACCACGGAGACTGCACTGCAGAGATGCCTAGGCGATACCACCTCTGGCCAAAAAAAAACGACTGTTACCGGGCAACAAGCAAGTTTTGCGAAGACGTTAGCGTTACCGTATTGTGTAAAACGATAAACTAAAACTTCCTGTTCGCGCCTAACAATTGCGCGAATAAATAATCGTATTAATTTCGGGAAAAACGAACCTTTTGGTAAAATTTGAAATAACCTTTTAGAATTAGAAATTATATTTTAGCCCGTATTTTATTGCTTGCTTTCACCCAGGGTGTGCACTTTATTGCCAGTACGTGCTGAATCCCGAGCAAACAGACCATAAACTCTTTCTTCAAAATTTCTAGCCGGACAATGGTGTTCTGCGGGTACGTGACCGATGACGGGCACTAGGAGATAAACCAGAGTTTGAGTTTATGGGTATGAGTCGTAAAGTGCATCCCTGGGGAAAGCGAAATTTGTGTTCTTCGAATTCTATCTATTTTTCTTCTATCACTTTCTTACATTTGGCGTGTTTTTTCTTGTCCTTGTTTTTTTTTTTTTTTTTTCCACATGAGGTGGTATCGCTTAGCGTCCCTGCACTACGGTCTCCGTGGTCCTTTTGTGCTCCTCTGGTTATTTTACTCCCTGTATATTCCTGTGTCTTCTAAGAAGTCCAGGAGTTTGGGCCAGGGGATGTTCTTGAGCTGTTCTTCAGGAAGCACGGGCTTCCCGAGTTGCTCCGTGCGTTGCCGTTTATAGGCTTCGCATGTGCACAGTAGGTGTTGGGGAGTTTCCTCTTCTTCCAAGCACCCACGGCATAGGGGGCTTTTCTCAAGGCCCATCCTATGTTTGTGCTTATTCAGGTCACAGTGCCCAGTAACTAGTCCTGTGATTTTCCTTAGTTTCATTCTGCTCAGTCCTGACAGCGCTAATGCGCTATCAGGTACCGGGCCATCTAGGAAGAGTCTCGTGTGCCTCATTCCCATTTGGTTGTGCCATGCCTTTGTATGCTCCTCTGCTAACTTGCGTCGGATTATTTCCTTTCCGGTTTCATGTGGTATTCCGAAAGCGGGTTCAGGTCCTATTGTCCTTGTTACTTTTCATCCCTACTTTCACCCCTACCTTCATCCCTACTTTTATATTTTTCGTGTTAACTTTTTCCCTCAATGGGAAGAACTCAATGATTCTCTCACCATCTTCTAATCGAGTAAGTTGTTCCTTCTTTACGTGAAACTTGTATTTTTGTGTCATATTTGTACTTATATTTTTTGTCTGTGTTCCTTCAACTTAAACTTTGCTTTATTCAATTTCTAACTTCATGTGTAATTTCACTTGTGTATTTCATTTCATTTTAATCTTTCGTGCATATTTTCTTATCTAATTTAATTTGTTTCTTTACTTAATTTTGTTCAATTTGTCTAATTTTATTTGTAAATATTTATTACTATTTGTTTTATTATTAACGATGCACATATTTATGTGAATTAAGAAATTTGTTCCTAAGTATCGTGTTTAAGTAATTTTGTAATCAAATCGCGCAAACCGCGTAAACACTTCCTGTTATTAAAAATATGAAATCCATCAACTACTTGCAAAACCTAATATCATAAAAATATTGATTAGTAATAAAATATGGTATTAAAACAGTAACGTAAATTTCAGTCATGACAAAGATTGTTGTTTTACAGAACAAACGTGGATACAGAAAGGCAAACGTTGACTGTCCTGTCGCCGCAACCGAAACCTCTGCCAAATAATATTTTGCTTTTATCGGAGCTCCAGTTTATGGATAGTCATTAATTCGATATTTTATTGTACAAAATCGATAACAATTAATTAATTTTATGTACGAAGATATATTTTTTATGAATAAAAGTTGTTTTTTTTATGGTTTCATATACAGAGAGTTTTATGTAACACCCAACATTTTCTTAACGGGAAATTTTCTTTTAAATATACATAAGCATACGTTGTACATTTGCCGATGCTAGGTTTATTAAAAGAATTTAATTTGAAGCTTTAAACGAGTGTTTTCCACTCCCTGGCTAAGCATGAAGTAAAATTTCGAGTTTAGAAAAGCCTGAAAATTTGGATTTGCCGGGCGGAGCGAAGCGAGCCCGGCAAATCCAAATTTTCAGGCTTTTCTAAACTCGAAATTTTACTTCATGCGCCACCGGTACGAAACACTGATGCAATGTAAAGTTAAGCGGTGTGTTTTAAACTTCGTAATATGTCATTGTTTCGTACCGGTGGCGCATGAAGTAAAATTTCGAGTTCAGAAAAGCCTGAAAATTTGGTTTGGCCGCTCCGCGCTTCGCGCTACGCGACCAAACCAAATTTTCAGGCTTTTCTAAACTCGAAATTTTACTTCATGCTTAGTCTGGGAGTGGAAGACACTCATTTCAAGTTTCAAATTGATTTTTTTTTAACGATTATCTAAAGATTTACGACATATACGGTGTAATTGGGACATGTATACTTGAAAGAAAAACTCCCTGTGTGTACAAGTTGAGGCATTAATTGTATTTAAAAACGGGTTAAACATTCGAGAAATGCGTTAAAATGTCAGGCTTGTGTGAGGAAAAAAAAAGTCAATTTATGCCTATAATAATTACGACTTACGTTATTATTGTCAATTACTGATACTTTAAAAACTACTAAAAAGTAAACAATGGAGAGTTTGAGTTGAATCATTTTACAAAATACGGTAACGCTATGAACTACGGTAAAATTGCTTTTTGCCCGGTAGCGCAGATGGTTACCGGGTAACAAGCAACTTTAGCGTGGACGTTAGCATTACCATATTTCGTAAAACGATAAACTAAAACTATATTCTTATGCAGAAAGATTTTAGACATTCATTAAAATTTAATTTGAAAAATAAACGAAATTATTGACAAGCATTTTTTTATAAATTGTCAATCTATCACTAATTGTTTGATTTGAGTTATGTGGAGTATTTAACCACAATGGAAAAAACTGTTTTTATTCCTTACTTCACTTTTAAAAGTGAAGTAAGGAATAAAAACAGTTTTTTTCATTGTTGTCAATCTATGTTAATAATGACATTTACTATTGCGTCAGTGAATGTTATTATTAACATAGATTGACAATTTATAAAAATATGCCAAAATGTCGTATGAAATTACGAAAACATTCGTGTAATAGAAAAACTAGTTTTGAATTCGAAATATTCAACGTATCGATTGTGATAATTTTAAAGTTTGTAATTTTACACGCGTGATTAATTTAATCCATGAAATCTTGAAAAATATCAATAAATAGTGTTTTATTTTATGTTTTAACATGGGTTTCCACTCCCAGACTAAGCATGAAGTAAAATTTCGAGTTTAGAAAAGCCTGAAAATTTGGATTTGCTGGGCGGAGCGGAGCGAGCCCAGCAAATCCAAATTTTCAGGCTTTTCTAAACTCGAAATTTTACTTCATGCGCCACGCGTATAAAACACCGATTTAATGCGAAGTTCAAAACATACACTACTTACATATTTTAAAATTTACGATTTGAATTTAAAAAAAGTCGAGATGTCACTTACATTATTTATCACCAATTTTTTTAATTAAAACCATTCCAATCACTTCAAAACTACCAATTTGTTTATTTCTAAAGATTGTTTATTGCTTGTATTATTCGATTTTATACGATTTTTGAGTGAAACTGTAGTTCTTTCAAGCAAATTAAAATTTAAGGTTAGTTTTACTTCATAGAGCGTGTAGAACAAGATTTTTTGTATTTGTTAGGTTGGCGCTCTGTTGAGGGAAATCAACAAGAGTGACACTTGTTACTTTTTGTAAAGTTGGGAAATCAACAAGAGTGACACTTGCTATTTTTTCTAAAGTTGGTGCTCTGTTGAGGGAAATCAACAAGAGTGACACTTGCTATTTTTTGTAAAGTTGGCGCTCTGTTGAGGGAATTCAACAAAAGTAACACTTGCTATTTTTTGTAAAGTTGGCGCTCTGTTGAGGGAAATCAACAAGAGTGACTAAATTAATTGTGAGTTATGTGAAGATCAAATTAATTTAACGAATATAGCACTAATTACCTTTCTTCACACTTTTATTTGAATTACCAAATGTACATTTCGGACACAAAGTGACCATTATCAATGGATTAACACAGTGGTAATCCATTGATAATGGTCACTTTGTGTCCGAAATGTACATTAGGTAATTCAAATAAAAGTGTAAAGAGAGGTTATTAGTGCTTTATTCGTTAAATTAACAAGAGTGACACTTGTTATTTTTTGTGAAGTTGGCGCTCTGTTGAGGGAAATCAACAAGAGTGACACTTGCTATTTTTTGTAAAGTTGGCGCTCTGTTGAGGGAAATCACCAAGAGTGACACTTGCTATTTTTTGTAAAGTTGGCGCTCTGTTGAGGGAAATCAACAAGAGTGACTAAATTAATTGTGAGTTATGTGAAGATCAAATTAATTTAACGAATATAGCACTAATTACCTTTCTTCACACTTTTATTTGAATTACCAAATGTACATTTCGGACACAAAGTGACCATTATCAATGGATTAACACAGTGGTAATCCATTGATAATGGTCACTTTGTGTCCGAAATGTACATTTGGTAATTGAAATAAAAGTGTGAAGAAAGGTTATTAGTGCTTTATTCGTTAAATTAACAAGAGTGACACTTGTTATTTTTTGTAAAGTTGGCGCTCTGTTGAGGGAAATCAACAAGAGTGACATTTGCTATTTTTCGTAAAGTTGGCGCTCTGTTGAGGGAAATCAACAAGAGTGACACTTGTTATTTTCTGTAAAGTTTGCGCTCTGTTGTGGGAATTTAAAATTGCGTAAAGTTTCGCGTGATTTTCAATAGATGTAGCTAGCAGTGCCGGCCACGTTTGACGCATTCGCACAACTGTCAAAGATTCTCGGGAAAATCCGTCGAATATTTACGTGGCCTTTTTTCAGTTAACTTTTCCCGCTGAGGGCCCCCGGTTCGTTCGGTTTAAATGTGTCTTTTATAACGATGGCCCCGTCTCTGTGTTTCTCGAATCTAATCCTGGCGCTCGGCTTCGCGTGTTTTGCGTGGGGCACCGAGCTAACCTTCGAACTGCCGGACAGCGCGAAGGAGTGTTTTTACGAGAAAATCGAGAAAAACACCACCGCCACTTTGGAATTTCAGGTGGGTACAAATTTTTGCAAATCTGTGAGGGGTTGGTTTTGCGACTCGATTCGTTGTGGTGTGTCGCAGCGGTTATTGCTCAATGTTTTTGTTGTTCGTGTCGAGGATCAGTTTTTGTTTTGTAATCTGTGGGGGGACGTTATTTAAAAAATATCCACTCGACAAGATCCTTGACTTCATCAAGAAGATGGACTTGGAAGGTGAGCTGTAAGGTCGGATGTTTGACCTTAATTGTGAGCTACAATAGATCCTTGCGGTCGCAGTGGAGGGTAGCATAACTACCCACTCACTTTCAATAGAATAGAATCCACTCGATTCGTTGTAATGTGTCGCCACAGTTGTTGCTCAATGTTTTCGTTGTGCATATCAGGGATTAATTTTTGTTTTATAATTTGTGGGAAGGAGTTTACATAATCATGGGAATGAATTAATACAATGCTGCTTAATTAAAGCTTTTCTTGAAATCGAACACGAGCCAATATTCAACACTCATACAATATTAGCTATGTTCGCTAGATGATTAATACAATGCTGCTTAATTTAAGCACTCATACAATATCAGCTATGTTCGCTACATGAACTAGTTCAACACTTTTTGCACTAAATCTGTTTGTTACATGAACTGGACACCTGCAATTGTAAATGTAAAGTACTTTTTGTACTGAATCTGTTTTTTTACATGAACTAGACGCCTGCAATTGTAAATGGAAAGTACTTTTTGTGCTGAATCTGTTCGTTACATGAACTGGACGCCAAACAGTAACTTGAACTGTGGCGTCACAAACTTGGACTCGATTTAACTTAATGCAGTACAAACGAACAAACCTGTTATTTACAAAAATGTACATTGTTTATCGACTTTAATAAATAATGCATTTACATGATAACTCGTTTATGTTAACTGATAAACTTCTTGGAATATAATTAACTAAAAATAAATATTGTAACTTCAAGCAAAACTTTTCAAGTTGTTCGAAATGCACGTTTGATAAAGTAAATAAAAGTGCGAAGAAAGGTCTTTAGTGCCTTATTCGTCAATTTTTTGTTATTATTAAATGTTATGGAGGCAAAGTCTCGTTGGCTCGAAGAAAAACAACTTTTTTATATTTTAGATGTTTACTCTTCAAAAGTTAGAGGAACACTCGTATTTACAAAATTTACAAATATTTACAGGTATTCAATTTACCCCCACATCTCGGGGGTGTAGGTAGTGGTAGAAAAAATCCGCCAATAAGAAAATGGCATTTACACAAAAGATGAAATACACAAACATTTGACAACAATGCACAAAATTTGAAATTTCCAGAGATTACATTGGTTGTGCAGATGTTGTACCAAATACGAAGAATGCAATAAAACAACTTAAGCAAAAGTATTTTAAAACGTTCATTTATGACGCCTCATGTCCATTACGCCCGACCGAAGGTTAACACCCATGCTGTGCGGGTCGCTCACGCTCTATTGTCTGTATTTTCGGAGAAATCGCGGTTTACATCGCGACATTAAATCTAATTTTATTAAATAGACGATGCTTATAGATAAATAAATTTAATTTCTTTGCATCGTCACCAAATGATGTTTGGATTGACTGGATGTCTGGATCGGAGACTATTTAATTTTATATTTTTAATTAATTTCTCACTTAACCCGTGGTGAAACATTTTTGAATCTAATACTGGATGATTTAAATTAAATTTAAATTAAAACACTTGGTTTGTTTCACTTATTTAGATTTTCTCCGACTAGTTTCGACCATTGGTTATCTTCAAGGAGGAATGTACAAAAAAATATATAAATGACAATATATGTACAAAATCAAACTATCATAAACCATCAGGTAATAAGGGCGGTCGTTATAGGAGAGTTCCAAAGCTTTTCCATATTGTTTACAATCGGTTTTCCCCGCGTTAGCGCCTTCCTAATTTCCAAACCCTTGCGGAGATTTAAATATCGACCCTTATTGCCCGATTATAAGATTTTACAGTCTTTCGTGTTGAATTATTTAATTTTATTTTCACCTAACTCAATCAATTTTCCAGTTCTTTTAATAGGAGTTGTAAACGTTTCATAGATTCGCAATTATTTGTTATTTCTAATAATTACAATTTAGCAAGGTCGAATGAAAATATTTCAATATTTTTAAAATTAATATTAGCATTTTTAAATCATATTATTATGCGACCCTGAGAGGTGGCAGGTTTTTATTTGGTAATTACCGGGAGCTTGTATTTAAACTATTTTTTGTGTTATCTAATTTGTTACGCAGTCGAAAACAGGTTTCTAAATGCATAATGTTTAGCAATGCAAATGAATATTTTTGTTTATTCATTTAAAATTTATTAATAAAAAAAACGGTTTAACTTTGTTTGTATAACACAATTTATCTTTATGTGACTGCAGTTTTGGCAAATCTAGCTTGTTTGATAATGGCAAGCTAAATTTGCCGAAACTGCAGTCACATAAAAATAAATTGTGTTATACAAACAAAGTTAAACCGTTTTTTATTAATAAATTAACGTGTATAACGAAGTAGAAGCCTCCACAATACATTTAAAATGTGAAAACTATTAATGTATATCGATAGCTAACGCCATCTAATGCTTCATAGTGGCATCGTCAGTGACACGAATGCACAAAGTGTATATACAGGTCACTGTTTCGTCCACGAACGAGCAGAATTCTGTTTGTGAAACCAGAAAACAAATATCAAAATTGAATTTGTGTTCAGTATTCCGGCACCAGATACCCACAGACGCGTTTCGGACTTCACATATTCACATATTGGCTTGAAATAGTCAGAAATGTTCAGTATTCCTCAGCACTGGGTCGGGACCACACTGAAGAGGACCTTGAAGTCCGAAACGCGTCTGTGGGTATCTGGTGCCGGAATACTGAACACAAATTCAATTTTGATATTTAAAATGTGTTTATTTAAAGTTAAATTTAACTCGTTAACGGCCCCGCCTGAAATTGGCAAAGGCCGCACTACTTTTTTATGCCTTAGAACCATTAGTGTTCGATTTCCCCATTACGAAGTTTAGTGTTTTCGCAACAAGTACGACTGTTACTGATTTCGGTGGTTTTTAATAAGAACTGCGAAATCATATACAGAGAGTATTATGTAACACCGAACATTTGCATCCAATACAATTTGATACATTTAAGTTTAAAGTTGTGTGTAAATTGAGTTGCCTATATGACTATTAAAAATTGTAGCCAATCAATCGCAATTAATGCCTTAACTTGTACATACAGGGAGTTTTTCTTTTAAGTATACATGTCCCAATTACAGCGTATATGCCGTAAATCTTTAGATACTCCTTGTTTTTAACAGAGTTCAATTTAAAACTTAAAATGAGTGTGTTCCACTCCCAGACTAAGCATGAAGTAAAATGTCGAGTTTAGAAAAGCCTGAAAATTTGGTTTGGTCGCGTAGCGCGAAGCGCGGAGCGGCCAAACCAAATTTTCAGGCTTTTCTAAACTCGACATTTTACTTCATGCGCCACCGGTACAAAACACTGACATATTACGAAGTTTAAAACACACTGGTAAACTTTACATTGCATCAGTGTTTTGTACCGGTGGCGCATGGAGTAAATAAACCGAGCGCCGGAGCATGCACAACGTATGCTTATGTATACTTAAAAAATTCTCGTTATGAAAATATTCGCTGTTACATAAAACTCTCTGTATAATTTCCTCGGAGCCGTAGCCTAGAGTGCACACAACTTGTGTTTAATTTGCTCAGCAGTCGTAAATTTAACTATATGCGATTGAACTTAATAAAAAGTGAAATTATTCAGGTGGTGACGGGAGGCCAGTACGATGTGGACGTGACGTTGGAGGACCCAAGGAAGACGATAATCTACCAGCAGATGAAGATGCAGTTCGACTCGCACACGTTTACGGCCAACCACTCAGGCATCTACGCCGTTTGCTTCAGCAACGAGTTCTCGACATTCTCGCACAAGCTCGTCTACATGGACTTCCAGGTTGGCGAGGAGGCGCCCCTGCCCGGCATCGGAGAACACGTCACCGCCCTCACACAGGTAAAATACCTGCTAACTGAACATTGTATAATTGTCACGTTAGATTAGGTTAGGAATTAATGGATTTCGATAGCTAACGCCATCTATTGCTCCATAGTGGCATCGTCAGTGACACGAATGCACAAAGGGCATATACAGGTCACTGTTTCATCCACGAACGAGATAAACTCTGTTTGTGAAACCAGAAAACATTTCACAACCTCTCACTTACAGTAAAGTCAGGTTAAGTGATATAATGTTGTCTAAATGACTTACAATGAAGTTGGCACACATGAAAATGCAATGTTGCCACGTTTCGAAAGTTCCTAGTTATCATATTATTTAGATTTTTAAGGAGTGTTTTCCACTCCTAGATGTAAGCATGAAGTAAAATTTTGAGTTTAGAAAAGCCTGAAAATTTGGATTTGCCAGGCGGAGCGAAGCGAGCCTGGCAAATCCAAATTTTCAGGCTTTTCTAAACTCAAAATTTTACTTCATGCGTCACCGGTATTCATCACTGATTTAAAGCGAAGTTTAAAATACACTTTAAAGAATGGGAATTTTTCAAATTTAAGAGTTCAAAAATTCATTCGATAAGAACCGTTATACCTAACCTAAAATTGAATTTGTGTTCAGTATTCCGGCACCAGATACCCACAGACACGTTTCGGACTTCAAGGTCCATTAATAGTTTTCACATTATTGACTTAATATAGTCCCGACCCAGTGCTGAGGAATACTGAACATTTCAGTATTCCTCAGCACTGGGTCGGGACCACACTGAAGACGACCTTGTAGTCCGAAACACGTCTGTGGGTATCTGGTGCCGGAATACTGAACACAAATTCAATTTTAGGTTAGGTACAACGGTTCTTGTCGAATGAATTTTGGAACTCTTAAATTTGAAAAATTCCCATTCTTTAAAGTGTATTTTAAACTTCACTTTAAATCAGTGATGAATACCGGTGGCGCATGAAGTAAAATTTTGAGTTTAGAAAAGCCTGAAAATTTGGATTTGCCAGGCTCGCTTCGCTCCGCCTGGCAAATCCAAATTTTCAGGCTTTTCTAAACTCAAAATTTTACTTCATGCTTAATCCAGGAGTGGAAAACCCTCCTTAAAATCTAAATAATATGATATCTAGGATCTTTCGAAACGTGGCAACATTGCATTTTCATGTATGCCAACTTCATTGTAAGTCATTTAGACAACATTAAATCACTTAACCTGACTTTACTGTAAGTGAGAGGTTGTGAAATTAGGTTAGAAGAGAGTTCAGTGCAGTAAAGTCGGGGGAGTCCGTGTCCAGATCCCGAGCAGGTCAGACCGCTGCGCAAAAATTCAAACGCAAAGCCAGCCAGAACGTGGTTAGACTCCTATCCTTTTGCATCCTTTCAGTCATATCCATTTTATATTCCTATTCCTTGCATTCCCTTCTAGTGTACCTCATCCTGCTAACTGCACGTGTATTTTCCTTTTCCTATCCCCCGGGAAGGGCGTTAGTTCAAATTTTAAATTCAGTCGATACTCCAATAATCTAATTATCAAAATAACTACAATCATTCCTATAACCTTTTCCTTTGATAACTATAATCAATTCCATTTGTTTCTGGATCTCGCCTAGCTATGGAAAAGTGACAGTTTAAGTATTGTAAATGGGGTTGGTTGTGTTTTAAATCAGGGTTTTTAAATGTCACTGTCAGATGTTCGATTTTAAGGTTATAATTTCTGACTATTGTGATCTTACACTGTTGCCTGTTTTACAAAATTTCAGATATAAAAGGGTAATAATATGCAGTTTTAAGATTAACAAAATTTACTACTTGGTTTTTGTACATACAAACACAGCAATAATATTGTATATAACAAATATAATGAATTCGGCTCTGCAAACTTATTTCGTCATCCATTTGTATTTCTCGCTTGGGTCTTCCCGTTAACACATTTTGATCAACTCCATCCATCCACCTTAATTTTGGTCATTCTCTCTTCTGTTGGCCCTCAGTATTTTTTTGTAGAATTGCAAATTTATTCCCACCCTCTTGTGATACTGATAATTTTCATGTCAAACAATTCCACTTTTATTATTTAGTCAAGAGAACCTGCATCTGAATCTTCTGATGTTTGTTCTGAGCCAGATTCCCCAAGCGAAATAATAAAAGGAGAAGAAGCGACCGCGTGGCGAAATAATTGTTGCAAGATTAACAATAAACCTCTTGAAAATTAAAAAGAGGATTACTTATGATATCATAAATTATTGCAACACTGTTAAAATAAGGAATCAGGAGTGCCAATTAATAAAAAATGTAAATGTTGATACTGCAACATAACAACACGAATGCATGGCTAGGCGAGATCCAGAAACAAATGGAACGGTGTATACCCCTATATTTATTTATTTATTTATTCAAATGCTTAAACAAACATTTGTTTAATTAATGTAGTTGTATGATTTACGTGAAGGTGTTAAGTCACTTAATTAAAGACAGTTATATTCCTTTCTTCACTTTTATTTTTCTTGCTAGATGTATATTTTGGGTACTAAGTACCCATTATCAATAACTACAGTGAAACCGGCACTTATTAAACTTAATTCACAATTACTTAAAACAGAGTAAGCTCGTTAAACGCTAAACGATAACCAATAAACGTTATCCGTTTTATAAACCCGCTAAAAGTTACTAATAATGGGTACTTAGTACCCGAAATGTACATCTAGCAAGAAAAATAAAAGTCAAGAAAGGAATATAACTGTGTTTAATTTGTTTAATTAAAACTGTGACTGGTCAACAGGGCTTAGATGCCATTAAATACGTGAAAGAAGAAGAAGTAAAATCGGGTTAAGTTGTAAAATTAGGTTAGAAGAGTTTAGTGTAGTAAAGCTAGGTTAAGTCACAAGTTGCAAAATTAGGTTAGAAGAGTAATTGTGTTTCTTTTTTTTTATATTACAGATGGAATCATCTGCTCAAGATATTCACAAAGCCCTCAACACGATACTGGACTACCAGACGCACCACAGGCTGCGCGAGGCGCAGAGCAGAAAACGTGCCGAGGACTTAAACGAGCGCGTCCTCCTCTGGTCGATAACGGAAACGGTGGCGATACTGGCGACGGCGATCTTCCAAATCATCGTTCTCAAGCGGTTTTTCGTCGAGAAAAAGACGCCGTACTAGCATTTTTTATCTCGTATTGACTGATATGCCAAACGGTTGTAAAGTGATTTTCAGTGTCGAGGAAAAGTCAAAACAGGAAAAACACACACAAACACAAACACAGGCTCTTCAGGTATTTTTTTCGTTTGTTTGTCGGATGGTTAATTGTTTGATTTACACGTTGTTCAGGTCGGGTTTGTTATTTTTTTTTTAAACAGGTTTATCGAACGATTGTCGCTTCGAAATAATTTATAACAACAAATGTTCTATTTATAAAAAAATAAGAATCTGTAATAAACAGAGTTGGCTTTATATTTACTGTCGACACATCTGAAATTTTTCCACAGACAAAGAGAGAAAATTTAGCAACGCTGCCTTGTTAAATATCATAATCATAGCACGGATTTTGGCAGGGATCGTTCATGAACCGGTGCCGTTCTGTTGAGTTGGGTATATAACGCCCACGACTGCGTCGAATACACAAGTGGATAAACGCGGCTGTGTCTGGTGATGCAGTCGTCCGTTTGTGTATTTGAAGCCCAGTCGCGTGCGTTATATGCTTAACTCGACTGGGCGACAATGGTTCACGAGCGATTCCTGCAAAAATCCCTGCTATGGTCATAATTGTAACTTTTGGCGGGTTTATAAAACGGTTAATGTTTATTGGTTATCGTTTAGTGTTTAACGAGCTTACTCTGTTTTAAGTAATTGTGAATTAAGTTTAATAAGTGCCGGTTTCACTGAAATATGAATCGAACTCAGATATAAATGACATTAGAATAAGAAAAATTCTCACTATAATTTTGAAATAAACCATTCGATATTTTTCACTTAACACTTATCGAATGGTTTATTTCAAAATTATAGTGAGAATTTTTGTTATTCTAATTGAATTTAATTTAAGAAAATCCAATTTTTACCTTCTTCAAGGTAAAAATTGGATTTTCTTAAATTCAAACTCAAATTGGATTGAATTTTTTTTTTATTACGAAACCCGCATTTATTATCATAATTCGATCGTTTATTATTATTTCGGAGCGATTAATTAATTTCACATATTTTTAGAGGAAACGAAAGTTATTTTTTTTCTTGTTATTGGCAGTATTTCTGTTGTAAATATTTTTCACTTATTTATGATGACACAACAGCGGACTTATTCTAAGTAGGTAATGTCGGAGACCGTAACTTTCTGTTTGTTTTATTTTTTAAATGTATAAGTAGGTGTGTAACTGTGCGGATGTGAAAATAAAAAAAAAACATTCTCTATGAATCCTCATTATAGTAAAGAATAAATGCGATTTGTTAAAAAAAAAAAAATTATTTATAACCTTCTCGTCCGTTCGAGCGTGAGTTGTGCGTTCCATCCTTGCTCGTGTTTGACTCACATGTGGTTGTTTCACAAATCCTTTTTCATCCTTTACAATCACCTACAGTAGTGGAAAAATATAGAGCAACTTTAATATATTGCTAAAATAAAATTTCTGATGTTACCTTTGGCCATAATTTGTCTGTAGATAAAAACATACGATATTTATAAATAGTTTGCTGATAAAAAATCCCCATTCTTCTTTCATTGTTCCATTGGATATAAAAAAGAATATTTTAGAATGGAAATAAATAAAGCAACTTTTTCAATAACCTGATAAATTTGCAATGTATTTAGTTTAGTATAAGTTTAAATTCATCAGTTGAACCTAATTCACTTGTCAACATGCCCAGAGGCAAAATTTATCCGCTGATATTAAAAATCGGATTGTTGATTTATACAATAGTGGTCAAAAACAGATTACCATTGCAAACATGTTTATGTTAAATAAATGTATTGTGTCGCGAATAATTAAGCAATATCGTGTAAAGGGAGATACATCCGTCAAAAAAAAATCAGGGAGACCTAGAAAAACCACTCACTTTACGGATAAACAAATTATAAAAATTGCCAAAACCGAGCCTTTTCTCGGATCTAACATTATAAAGCACCGTATATTTGAAGAACTTGAAGTAAATGTGACCTCTAGGACAGTGAGAAACAGACTACTAGAAGCTAAATTATTTGCTAGAAGACCAGCAAAAAAACCCATGTTGTCTAAGAAAAACAGACGATCCTGTTTAAGTTTTGCCAAAACACATCAACACTGGACTGAGAATGACTGGAAAAAGGTTATCTGGAGCGATGAATCTAAGTTTTCTTTATTTAAAAGTGATGGTATTGTGTATGTAAGACGTCCTGCCAATGAACGACTCAACCCTAAGTATACGTGTCCAACTTTAAAGCATGGTGGTGGATCGGTAATGGTTTGGGGCTGTTTTTCGGGATATGGTATGGGGCCCCTTTATAAAATAGAAGGTATTATGGACCGATTTAAATATAAGGACATATTAGAGAACCAAATGGTCCCATACGCCGACGAGATTATGCCTTTAAGACATTTATTTCAACAGGACAATGATCCTAAGCATACTTCTCGGTTCGTAAAAGAATGGTTCAGAAAGGAAAACATCACTGTTATGGAATGGCCTTCACAGTCCCCAGATCTCAATCCAATTGAGAATCTGTGGGATATTTTGGATTCCAAAATCAGAGGAAAATTCTATCGCAATCACCAAGAATTGTTTGAAGCCTTGAACGAAGCATGGGTCAATATGGATACTGCGATTATTTCTAAACTGATAAAATCGATGCCAAAACGTTGTCAACATGTTATTAAGAATAACGGGTTCTTTACAAAATATTAATTAATATATTTTTTTAACTATTTGTATTTAAAACACAATTTTGAAGCAAAGTTGCTCTATTTTTTTCCACCCAAAAATTATCTTTAAATATAAAAATACTTCATACAAAAAATATTTATTTTTACCCCCAAAATAAATTGCTTTTGTAGTTGTGGATTATTATAAAAAAAATATGGCTATGTCATACATTACTGATTAAAGAAATAAACGATTTTCAAAAGTTGCTCTACTTTTTTCCACTACTGTATATCCTGACAATCCTTCCATTTATTACCCATCATTGCAACTACGTGAGTGTTTTCCGTAAATCCCTTTCCTTTCCTCGGGGATAGCGAAACTCTATTAAATTATTTATTAAATTATACAAAATTACTGTGACGTCAACAGGGCCTAGTAGGCGAGGCCATAAATTACGCAGAAGAAGAAGAAGAATAACCTTCTCATTTTTCTGTAAATGCGATTTTTTGAAAAAAAAAAACAATTTATTTCACAGATTTGCTTATTTAAAAACTTCAATTCTTATCTTGTTTGTTTTCAATAAATGCGGTTTGTTCAAAAAAAACAATTCACTTCACTTTTTTATTTATTTATATATAACCTTCAATTCTTGTCTCGTTTGTTTTCTGTAAATGCGATTTGTTCAAAAAAAAACAATTCACTTCGCTTTTTTATTTGTTTATAACTAACCTTCAATTCTTGTCTCGTTTGTTTTCTGTAAATGTAATTTGTTAAAAAAAAAACAATTCGCTTCGCATTTTTATTTGTTTATAACTAACCTTCAATTCTTGTCTCGTTTATTTTCTATTAATGCGATTTGTTAGAAAAAAAACAATTCGCTTCGCTTTTTTATTTATTTATAACCTTCTTTCTTGTCTCGTTTAGATTCTGTAAATAAGATTTGTTGAAGAATCAACAATTGACTTCGCCGTTATATTTATTTATAAACTTCAATTCTTGCCTTGTTTGTCTTCTATTTTTTTTCTTCTTAAATTCACCTCAATTGTTTCTCTTTGTCGGCAGAGTTTTTTTAAATGTTTTATTTTAATGACCAAATAATGAAAAATTACGCTAGTGATTCCATATTTAAAGATAGTTTGTTAAAATACTATTTATAAAAATGTTCAATTTGAAACTTAACAGTGTTGTCCACTCCCAGGCTAAGCATGAAGTAAAATTTCGAGTTTAGAAAAGCCCCGCGTAGAAAATTTGTCGAGGGTCGCGCAGCGACCCAAGACAAATTTTCACGGGGCTTTTCTAAACTCGAAATTTTACTTCATGCGCCACGCGTATAAAACACTGATTTAAAATGAAGTTAAAATGCACTGAAAACCAACCCAACTTCGAATTTTTTTTTAAATTGGGTGAATTAAGTTAGCTAAATATTACTCATTGGTCCATTTGTGATCAGATTGTAATTATAGTAAAATACAACTAAGTGTTTTGCAAATAATAATAAAAAAATTGGGTGTTTTCTTTCCTATCCATGCTGTAAACCTTCAGATATTCGTTGTTTTCTTGTAAAAAAATTTCAATTCCCTGTTTTCCTTCGGTCTACGAAGACCATGATTGGTCCTTCGAGCTGTAGCCTTTGTAAAATGGTAATAAACTTAGTAATCTAGAGTGATCCTTCAATTTGAAACTTCTAAGGACGAGTGTTGTCCACTCCCAGACTAAGCATGAAGTAAAATTTCGAGTTTAGAAAAGCCTAAGAATTTGGATTGGCCGCATAGCGAAGCGGAGCGGCCAATCCAAATTAGGCTTTTCTAAACTCGAAATTTTACTTCATGCGCCACGCTTATAACATACTGATTTTACATGAATTTCATAATATACTACTAATTTGTAGTTGAATTTTTGAATACTACTAACATATTTTTTATCTTTTTTGTACTTATGATATATTTTAACTGTCATTATTATTATTAAGTCTTGTAACATCCTAAACACCGTACAGAGTTTTTTTTGTAAAACTGTACGAAATTGGCTTCAACCACCCAAGCAGGTAGCCGTCCGCCCGCGAACGGACCCTCATTACCACGCTCGATACCGATAACCGCGCACTAAGCGCCATAAAACTTGCCTTCGCTCACTAACAATAGAACCGAAGATTCTGGAATATTCCAAAAGGTACAGCGTTTTCAAAACTTCGCCCTTACTAAGAGAGAAAGCAATAGGAGTTGGAAAAGGATACTAATATTTGGAATGACATAAAAGCGCACCCTTCAACAAGTAAAAATCAGTTGCTCTTGAGACTCTGAGAGGTGCACAGTTGAAATTAATTCACATGCCCGCTCACTAGTCAATCTAGCAATATTCATCTGAAGAGGTAAAGTGATTCCCACGGATACAAACACAACGTAAGTCCGAAGTGAAACTAATTCATACGGATACGAACTACGCCGCCGACACCGAGTGATCAGAGAAGACTCCTGGCCCTCGACGAAGACGCTCCCAGCGAACCAGATCCTCTACACCTACGAACTGCTGCACCAGATCCCCGACGCCCAAGACATCGGCTCCTCCACCAGGACACCTCGGCGCCTCCACCAGGACGCGACCCGACGCCACCACCATCAGTAGCACTCCAGTCAAGCCACAATCCTTCAGCGAGGAGAGAGAAGAAATTTTCCCACGACCCAAAAGCCGAGCAAATCAAATAACATATTGTATATGTTGATTCGGATTTCTCAATATTTTATATTTCGTGTATTTTCTGCATTATTTTATTTTTGGGTGTTTCATTACTTTATTTGGCCCCCTTTTTCATAAAAGCAGAAAGGGGCGCTTGTATTTACTTACCAGTTTTATTACTCTTTGTGCTTGTGATTTCTAAAGCGAAACCTGAGAGCCAAATGTTTGGCGGGATTTCATTTATTTCGCTTTACGGCCGAAAGAACGATTAACCATTGTCAAGAAAATTTCTTCAATTTCTAAAGAGCGGGCCCAAAACGTGCCTAATTGGGCCCATAAACGTTAATCCGCGACCGAGTGAAGCGTCCGGACTTGTCCCTTTCACCATGCCCAAAAATTCCAGAAATTTCCAGCACCTGACCCTCTGTCCTTATTTTTCACACTGAAAAATCATCCCTCGCTTTCTCTTCTAGAATCCCTCTCCAATCAATCCTGACCAATCAGATTTTCCTATCCCAAACCGTTTCTTCTGTTAACAAAACCAGAAAACAGTCTTGTCTTGAACACCGTTTCAACAACATCGTTCTTTCGGTCGTACCGCGCTTTTGACTTGTGTTTTTTAACTGATACTTTCTATCCACGTGTTTTTAACTTCACTTATTTTTTCCGTTGTTATTTGTTAATTGTTTTGTACATATGTCAGTATTTAAATAAATCGTTTTTGTTTAACTTACTGGTTTAAGTAATTTTTATTAAAGTCGCGAGAACCGCGCAATTTACAGTATATATTTTGTAAATAAATCAAATTGAACCAGATCACTCTTTCTCTTCGCCCAAAGCATCACAGTCTTTGTTTTAAAAAAAATGCACAAAAAAAAGAGTGGAAAAACTTTTTCATTTTGTTGCATGCAAACAAAACAAAATGAAATTGTATACAAACAAGAAAAAAAAGAGTCGAATAAACCTCTGCATTTTGTTGCATGCAAACAAAACAACATGAATTGTATACAAACAAAATGAAAAAAAGTGGAATTAACTCTTTCGTTTTGTTGCATTCAAACAAAACAAAATGAAACCGTAGACAAACAAAACGAAAAAGAGTCGAATAAACTTTTTCATTCTGTTTGTATGCGTATTTTTAAAAACAAAGATTTAATTATACCAATAATAATACATTTTCAACTTCGCTTTAAATCAGTGTTTAATACGCGTGGCGCATGAAGTAAAATTTCGAGTTTAGAAAAGCCTAATTTGGATTGGCCGCTCCGCTTCGCTACGCGGCCAATCCAAATTCTTAGGCTTTTCTAAACTCGAAATTTTACTTCATGCTTAGTCTGGGAGTGGAAAACACTCGTTCGAACATCAAATTAAAACACAACGATGAAAGATTTAAATGCTCGAAAATCAAACTTTTCAACATTTTTGATGTTTCATGCGAAAATTTGTCCCGTAGTAATTCAAAGAATTGATTAATCATCTAACTTTTTGATGATTGCACAGACTCAAGTTTTAATCATTTTACTTAGAAACAATTCTTGAAACAAGCAATTTTAATTAAGTTGTCTTAAAAAACTTAAAACAGTCTTTCAAGTTAGATTTTTATGTTTTGATTACTACTCATTTCGTTTTAGAGTTATATGTAATTTTACAGGTTCAGGTTTGTAACTTGGTATTGCCTTTTTTCACGATGAAATCGAATCACTACGTTTTCCTGTAACGGGCTAAATAATTTCCTCTGATTAAGAATAGTAGACTATTCCAAAACAACCTTTAAGACAATTCCCTAAACAAGTAGCACACGGAGATAAATTAATTCGATAACATCGATCGGGAGGCAGTTGTAAATCTCTTAATTATTATATTATGATATCACGATTGACAGCTGATGGTGAAAATAAATAAATGTTTAAATTGTTTCCCTGGCTGAACTGCATTTGAATAATGAAGTGAAATACTTAGGGTAGGTTCAATTAGAAACAATGTTACAGTGATTTAACTAAATACCTTATTTTATTATTATTACTATTATTATATATTATTGTATTACTATTGACGAGTGTAAACATATTTTTGTATCAGCACTAATAAAAGGGGGAAAAAAAAATTAGAGTTTGTCTAATCGCAACATAAATGTGAATCAAAACAGTGATCTAACCTCAAATTAATACCACAAATTTAATTAATTAAACCCAAAAGTATTTCACCGCATACATCTAATCAGGCTTATTATCTTGTAGAGCATACTAATAATAATAACGAAGGACTCGACAAAGAATAACCATCGACGATGCCAATATGAACTTAACGAGAAAACCAATCCCCTTGGAGAGCGACAAATTCTTTCCAACAACGAAGCTGAATTTAATATTGTTTACAATAGTCACCAAAACTATTTAAATAAGCCTCCAGTTTACAATGGCGAAAATAAACCGTAATAAACTTTTTCGTAATTTCACTATTTCTACTGAGAGCAAAACTAAATTATAATTTAAAAAACGTGCGATCTGTCAAAGTGTATTACAACAAACTGTAATTTTACGTATTTCGTTTTATTATCACGATTTGCCTTATTTTTACTAGTTTTTCGGGAATTTCTAGTCAAAATCAGCGTAGAATGAGGAATTCTTTATTCAATGGGCCCGTTTATCAAAATGTTCAACATTCAACATGTTTGGATTTAATTATGATGTATGCTGGTAACCAATAACCGGTAGTCCGGCCAGTGTATTTTGTACAATTGCAAAAATCCCAAACACGTTCAGGATTAACAATCCGGTCATCAGAGAATTCGCCAACACTTGGCAGTAAACTAACAACTTGTGTCTCTGATGAACCCAATGAAATCAGTTAAAAAATACTTAAAAAAATATTTTCGTTGTTTTGTGATTTAGATTAAGATCTATTTTCTTACATTTTATATTTCATTTTGATGCATGCATCATATTTAGTTTAAGCTTTGCTAAATTATACTGACCTGTGTAACGGATTTCTTCTGAATAGCACTGAATAACAAGTTTGAAGTTTGAAGTTTATTTTCCTTTATAGTAATCTGTAATTTCACCGTTTTGGGTTTGTAACTTGTTTCTGTAATTTTGTATAATAAAATCTAATCACTACGTTTTTCTGTGACGCGTAAAGTAATTTCCCTATTTCTAATGAACGCAAAAATGAATTGTAATCGAAAAACTTGCAATCTGTCAAAGCTAAATTATTACAGGAATCTGTAAATCAGTAACACAATTTGTCTTATTTTTACTAAATTACAGAAAAAACTAGGAAAAATAAGACGAATTTTACAAAATTACTACTTCTAGTAAGGACGCAAGTGTTAATTAGTTTAAAAATACTTTTACAAAAACATTTCGATTTACAGTAGTCTGTAATTTTAGAGTTTTGGTTTGCAATTTGTCTTTGTTTACTTTTAGGATGAAATCAAATCAGTTTTTTTGTTAACGCGTACAGTAGTTTGATTATTTTTCCAGTAATTTCACTATTTTTTTAAAAGCAAAGATAAGTTGTATTAAAATGAATTATATGTCGCAAGCTACCAAAAAAACAATATATAACACTATTATACTACCACATTTTCACTTTGCAGGATCTATTCTTTATCTTGCAAATAGTGGATCTTTGAATAGACTCCAAATATTGCAAAATAAAGGAATGAGAATCATTTTAAATTGTAATAAATATACAAGTATAAGAACGATGTTAGACCAACTGGATTGGATAAACATAGAGAATTTTCTAAAATTTAAGGCATTCATTTTTATTCACAAAGTTTACACTGGGAAGATGCCCAAATACTTTGATGAAAGTATCATCACTAATGCAGACATCCATACGTACAACACAAGAGGCAGAGGAAATATTTTTCTCCCATTCAAAAACACAAAGGCAGGACAGAATTCACTCTTTTTTAAAGCTGCTCAAGAACACAACAAGCTATCAATAAAAATAAAAGAAGAAGAAAATATTAATAAGTTTAAATCAAAGTTGCTAGATTACTTGAAGAGTCTTCAGAAATAGTCGTAGTGTATGGGCTGTGCATTATGTGTATATATTATTAATTGTTCCTATATGTATAAGTACAAATTTTAAATAAGTATTATTACCTTTTTAGTTATTGTTTTTTTGCATAAATGTATAAGTATTGTTGTATTATGGATTTATTATTTTTACATAGATATTTAAGTATGGTTTTAGACTGATTTTATTAAAGTAGTAAAAAGATTATATATTAAGTATTATTATGTGATAAATTTATTATACATACACAATTTATAGATTAAGGATGATCAAATGTTTATTTTATATATATATATATATATAGATATAGATATATTTTTCTATGTTATTATATAGCAAAGATGCTAAATAAAAATTATTATTATTATTAAAATAATGTGCAACCTGTCAAAATGCATAACAGAAACCTGTAATATTGAGCGTTTCACCCATTATAAGTAAATACGTTATTATACATACGTGGTTTTGGCTTATTAACACAATTTACCTTATTTGCACTAGATTTTCGCATTACACATGGAACAAGACTGTCAATATTGTTTTTAAAAACTTTTAGTAAATAACACACTTGGTTAAGATTTCACTGTTTATTGATTGACACTGCAACAATTGTTTCGCCACACAGTGGCTTCATCAGGCAGATGAATAATGATTATTCGTTATTCATCTGCCTGATGAAGCCACTGTGTGGCGAAACAATTGTTGCAGTGTCAATCAATAAACAGTGAAATCTTAACCAACAAACTTGGTTTCATTTACTAAAAGTTTTTGATAGGGAATTTCACCAAGTAACAGCCTCAACTATTAAATATTGTTTTTATTAATTGTAATAAAAAAGCGTTCGCCTTGTCAAAATACATTACAGAAAACTATAATTTTAAGCGTTTTGCTCATTTACTTATTACATTGTTTACACAAATGAGACATTTAAACTTTTTTTACATGGTTTTGGTTTTGCCTTATCAACACCTCATTTACCTTATTTGCACTAGTTTTTCTCATAACACACAAAATTAAATCATTGGGCTCGTTCATCAAAATGTTCAACACTTAACATGTTTGGATTTTTTTGTGGTGTATGTTGGTATGTAATGAACGGTACTCCGGCCATTTTGAAATTTTAACCCGTCAACACTAATCGCCAACACCAATCGGGCTATTTTGTACGATTGCAATAATCTCAAACAAGTTCACGATTGACAGTCGGATCATCAGAGAATTCTCCAACAGTTGGCAGTAAACTCGTAACTGTTGTCTCTGATGAACTGGCCCATTATTTCGATCAATCGTCAAAAAACAACTTTCCCTGCCAATGAGAATATTGAGCCAGAATTATAAGTCTCAAGAACGATAGGTTTGCTCGTTTAACCTGCACTAAATTGATCTAAGTTCAAGTTTGAGAAGTCTCAGTTCAAGTTTACAATTGCAGGCGTGCAGTTCATGTAACGAACGGATTCGGTGCAAAAAGTGCTGCACTAGTTCATGCAACGAACAGACCTGGGCCCCTACTCACAGCACAGATGCAATTTGTCATCGGGGAAAATTGTACTAAAATGACGTAATTTTGAGAAGAATTTACCAAACCGTATGGAGTAAAATGACATCACTTCTCACCGATGACAAATTGCATCGGTACTGTGAGTACGGGCCCTGGAAGCCTATTCACAGTACCGATGCAATTTGTTATCGTTGCGAAGTCGCACTTAAATGACAATTCTTGGAAGAATTTACCAAACCGTATAGAGTGAAATAACGTCACTTTACTGCAACTTCTCATCGATGACAAATTGCATCGGTACTGTGAATAAAATAGGGTTGGGACGGGATCCGCAAACTACAAATGTTATTCTACGGGGTCATTGAACTACATACGTATAAGAACCCCTGCATTATCCGATTATTATCGTTTCAGTTTCTACGAGCTTAATGACTTAAATACCTCTATTATATTATTTTTTTAAAAGAATTGTCCTACCTTCTCGACAGTTCCGATGACTTTGGTTAAACCCCTCATCCTGCACGTAAAACTTCTTGCAACTTCTGGAGAGATCCATCTCGTCACAATTCGCACTGATTTATTAATTAACGCCCGAGATTATTGATTAAGTTTAAATAAAATCTAGCAAATACTATTAATTATCGCCCGAGATTATTAATAAAAAATAAAGAGTTTTGGTTTATCGTTTTACGAAATACGGTAACGCCACCCACTGCGTAAAAAACAAACAAATAACGTTATATCAATCCACTGAGCAAACAACAAACAAATAAAGTTTTATCAACATTGTAACAACATTAAATGTTGTTTTAATGTTGATAAAACATTACTTAAATGTATTTGCTCAGTGGGAACATTGCAGCAACATTAAAATTTGTTTAATTGTTGATGAAACATTACTTAACTGTGTTTGCTCAGTGGGTAATATCTTGCTTGTTGCCCGATAAAGCAGACGGTTACCGGGAAACAAGCACGTTTAGCGTAGATGTTAATATTACCGTATTTCGTAAAACGATAAACTAAAACTCTCGATTAATTAGAGTTTAAATTATTAATCAAGCAAACACCGCACTCAAATATTAAAAAACCGAGGAGTTGAAAACGCGTACTGAACAAAGTTTGTTTACGTTTCAAAGCGCCAATTGCACGACGCGAAAATATGAGTCGTGACGCGATTGTGGCGCCGCGAGATATGATAAAAATAAAATTGGTTTAAAGACAACGCATTAACTTACAATTTCCACGTACTTAATGACTTTTACTTCTGACTTGAAGATCACCATAAAGGAAACAGACCTGATTTTTATACTTTTTATGCTACATTTTTTTTTATTATTGTCATATTTTTACAGTGCGGGCGGTCATTTTTCGCGGGATAAAGTTGGCGCTTTGAAACATAAACAAACTATGTTTAACAAGCGTTTATTTTCCTTTTAGCATTTTCATTAAATTCGATTTATGTTTGAGTGTGGTGTTTGCTTGATTAGTTACAAGCACCAATTAATATCAATAATCTAGGGCGTTATTTACAAAACAATCAGTGTGAGTTGTGCTTGGATCCCTGCAGAAGTTGCTGAGTTCTGGATTTCCGAAGCACGCCGGATGGATTTGTAAGTAGACAATTATTTAAGGATAAAATAGCGAAATTCTAGAATCTTAGAATTTTCTTTCGTGTAATGTAAGAATTTAACGTATATGTTCTCTGATTAAAACACTTGGAACCTTTTTTCAACAATTTATTTGTCACCAGTTTGGTTATAAATACATTGTTGAAGAAAAGTTCCAAGTGTTTTAATCAAAGTTATTATCATCTTTAAGTAACTCAATCAATCCAAACAAAAGCATTTGTTCTTCTTTCTCCTCATGTTCAAGTACACATAACAAACTTAGAAGGTGAAGTCAAAGAATAACATATAAATTAAATATAACATTAATATACAGGGTCGCTAAGAAGTATGGATACAGCTAAATATTTTCAGAACGGTTTAGCAGAGCTCTTTGAAATTTGGGATACAGTTAGAAGTGTTTAAATTCTATCATCTCAGATTTTTTAAGATTTTCTACTATTCTTTATTTTGAAAATACAATTAAAATGATTTGTGGCTGGGTTTTTGCAGATTAAGTTTTACGAAGATATTGTCAAAGTGTGACGTTTAACCTTAACATTTTTGAGCTGCATACCGGGACATACGTTTTCGCATGTTCCATCTAAAAACCATAGCAGATATATTATGAAGTTTTCTGTCTCTTTTCACGCACGTAATCTGATGATATCAAACTACACACACCGGCAAAATTAAAGGAACGGATACAACATTTAATTTTATTCATTAAATTTCTTTTTTTACTGGCTAGATCTAGACGGCGCACAGTGGGCTGAATTGGAAAATTTTTGGACATTCACTAAAATAGAGCCATTTTAAAGAAATTTCAGCATTAAATTCATGAAATTATATTTTTTACGTAATAAGTAAATATTTAAAACTGTAATAATGAAGGGTGTCACTAATTATTTCTGTTAATTAGTTAAATATTATTTTTTCTTATTAAATTAATTTTTTATTTGAAATTGTTTGTCGAATTTAACGCCTTATCTGTTCAGAATTATATTAATAGTTAAACAAATATAATAATGAGTATGTACAACTGATGTATTTTTAAATAATTTGTAACAATGCATTTCTTAAATAATAAAACATAACTTTCATTAACTGTAAGAAAAATATGGTAATAATATAAACATTTAAATTGAACCTAATATTTACAAAAAGAACAGGTATATATTTTGATGGAGACAGAAAAGAAAATAATTTTAAAACTAATTTTTTTAACATAGAAGAAATAAAATAAAATGGTATTAAAAAAGTATAAAAGTCGCATAGAAATTAGGTTTCTGCTTCTTCCTCTTCTCTTATGCCGAATTCATTATCACCACTATCATCTGCGATATCAGATGAATCTTTAACAAATGTTACATCCGAGTGGTCATCTTTTAACAAAAATTTTGCTTCATGTAATAAACTAAAACTTCTCTTCTTTTTTGATCTATAACTTGATATTAATGGATCAGAGGCAATTAATAGAGCATGAATTAAATCGGTATTATTGTCAATTCGTGAATTTTTTCTGCTATTGAATTCCCGATATCGCCGAAATAACTTGTGGTTAGTTTCTTGTGCATCCTCCGATAATTGACCAATTGGTACAATATGGTTTTTAATAACTTCTGCTCCGTGTAATAATAATTTATGTAACGTGACAGGCATATAAAACCAGCCGTACAAATTGGTATACAATTTCGCTGTTTCAAAGGTATAAATTTTAAAATTGTCTTCATTTATTGCCAATCCTGATGCAATTACCTGTAATATTACATATAATCTTTTAATTAGATCAATATCTAATTCAGTGATTTCAGCAGACAATTTAAAATTTTTATCATCATCATGTGTTTTTCCTGATCCCTGTTTCACAATATCAATTAACAAACCCATTTTGCTTCTAAAAGTATCCTGAATCATTTGTTTCCTTTTATTGCGCAACATTTTTATTCGTTCATCACGAATTGACCATGTTTTAAAAGGTAAGTTATATGATATATGAATAAGGCACTCAAAACACCGAATCCATGCATGAAGCGGCGATAAACCAAACTGGTAATTTTCTTCTATGCATTTTCGATTTTGAACAAATGATAAATTGTTCATCATTTTTGGTGTCGCTTTGCATATAAAGCAACACATAGATGATTTATTGTCCGTCAAAACATTGCATATTTTTGTGTCAACCATGGTAAAAATCATTTTATGTATTATAGAACAGTAATTTTGAATTTTAGTCGGCTTGAGTTGTGCAATTTCTTGATTAATTTCATTTACTAACCGTAATGTAGATTCACAAGTTTCTTTCATAAAATGAAATTGTATGGGTCTGCAATAACGTGTGGAAGACGGAGTTTCATTTTGCCACACAGATAATTTTGTTTTTTCATCAAACAATTTTATTGGTACCATACTACAAATAAAAACGGAGGAATCATCACTGCCATTGTTTGCAAATTTAATTTTATATTGTGACTGATTAGAAGACCCATCACAACCCCATTTTGTTATCATTGTTAATTTTGTATATTTTTTTATCTGTGGGTTTACAATTACCAGTCGTTCTGCTGTTTTATTTAATAGGTCTTGAAGATTAATTTTGACATACAATTCATTAATATTTATGGATTCTCGAATAGGATAACATTCATTTTTTAATTTTTGTAGACTATAATAGCTAGGTAAACAGTTACTATACTCATTTAGAGAGCTTCGTATTAGATTGTACTGAAATTTTGATAATTTTGCGTCAACATATAAACTTAAAACTTTTTCTTTTGGCATTGTTTTTTCGCATAAAGTGTTTTTTAGTAATTGCTCACAATATAACTTTATCTTCTTTAGATGCTCTGGGTGATTATTTAGGAAATCATAAATAAATTTCCCTTCGCTGGACATGTTCTTCTTAACCATATATGTTAAATATTCTATCGGAATGTCTTTTAATGATCCTGTTCTTCTTTTCTTCTGTTTTTCACTTAAATTTTGAAACTTTTTCCTTATATTGGGTTCTCCTTTAGAATTCCTTTGAACAAAAACTTCTTTTGGCCAAATAATTTTCATCTCCAACCATTTCATGTTTTTTGATATAAATCTCTTCTCCTGATGTGCACATTCCCTCCTTTTCTTGTTAATTTTATAGCAAAATAGTCGAATTTTCTCCTTCAGCATAACGTTAATATGTTCGTTCATACCTCCGCTTGAAGCACATATTAATGCATCCAACGCAGCAGTTGCATCTTTAAAACCAACGTTCTTTAAAAAATTATACAAATCTCTGTTTGTTTTTATATTTTCCATAACTTTTTAGACTTATTAATTAAATACTGAGATAATTAAATTTCACTGTCAAGGTACTGTCAGATTGTGTTGGGTAAGTTAAGGTGACTTGATAATATAAATATAATTTTACTCAAACTGTAATTCCTTTCATATTTTATTGATTTAAATTGATAAATGGACAAGAATGGAAGAGTTTTTTATAGCACGTAAAAGCTAAAAGTTTGGTTATTACTAAACTATTAACAGAATGTTGGACAAAGTTGGACATTTTTTTAAAACTTAATATAACTTCATACATTACAATTTTTTTATTCTCTTTAAAAATGAGTGTGTTCTCCGGGGGTACACCTCATTGTGTTAAAAGTAATATCCTATTTTGAAGCTAATACAATTGCTTTCCTATGTAAAAGATAAAAAAGCTTTTTTTTTTCTATTAAATGGCAATGCGCATTGATTATTTAAATCGCTTTTTAGAGGGTTTGTAGATTCAAACATATTGTTTAACTTTGAGTTTATATTACGGCACTATATTTTTTCGTAAAAATAAATTACCCGCAATTTATAAAACTCTATACTATCTATTCCAACTTCTATGTAAAAAAATAATTATATTCCAAAATATGTTTTTTCGTGAATGTCCATATTTTTATATAGAGTCGATCCACTGTGCGGCGTCGCATTTCCTACTACCATATGTCATTTTAAAAACACTAGTTAAAACTTGAGACTTGTAATTACATGTTGACATCTCTTTAAGTTGTATAGTATTGTGTTAATTGTTGCCTTACATTTCTTTGGACAAAAGTTCGTATTTTTTAATAAGTTATCGGTCGAATTTGTTTTTTTTATTTACAATCGTCAATTTGGTTATCAACCAGTTAATAATGGGTGATTTAGCACCGACTGAATAGAAATGACCGAAAATGGTCGGACCTTCCGAGAGGTTGCCCAAATGTTTGGAAAATCAAAATCAACGATCCATCGCAGTGTTACCCGTTGGAGACAGACTGGTTTGTATGTCAGAAGACGAGGTCAGGGTAGAAAACGCTCAACCACTGCCATAGATGATCGATTTATAGCGTTGCAAACACTGCGAAACAGACGTCAAACTGCAGTTCAAACAAGAAACGTACTGGAAGAAGTTCGTGGAACCAATATAAGTGAACGTTCAGTAAGTAGAAGACTTAAAGAAGTTGGTTTGAAGTCGTATGTGCCAATAAAAGCCTCAAAACTTCAGAGAGGACATCGAGTAGCGCGACTAGACTTCGCTCGAGAATACCAGCATTGGAATAATGACCAATGGGGTCATGTTTTGTTTACGGATGAGAGCCGTTTCTGCGTAAATTCGATTGACGGTAGGGAAAGATTGTATCGACGTCAAGGAGAACAAAATGCACCATTTAATTTTACTCCTGCTGTCTCTTTTGGTGGGGGCTCAGTTATGGTATAGGGCGGCGTATGTTTAGGGGCACGCACAGAGTTGGTGGTGATTCAGGACGGCACTTTAAATGCGGATAGGTACATTAGGGATATCCTGCAAGACCATGTGATACCTTTCGCTCCACATATTGGGGAAAATTTTGTCTTAATGCAAGACAATGCTCGTCCGCACGTCGCTCGCTGTGTAATTGCCTATTTAAACCAAATGGGTATAACAAAAATAAATTGGCCAGCATGTTCTCCGGACCTGAATCCGATTGAACATGTCTGGGACATACTAGGTAGACGACTTAGGTCAAGAATTCCTGCTGTCCAAAACACAGAAGAAGTGAAAGCTGCTTTAATTGAAGAATGGGATAATTTGCCTCAAGAAATGATCGACGGCGTCATCAGAAGTATGGGAAGGCGGATGACTGCAGTCATAAGGGCTCGTGGAGGCAATACACGATATTAAAAAAATAATATGTTTAATTTCTCTTATTTATTACATGTTTAAACAAAGTCAAAGTGTATAATTCTTCTAGAGCAAAAACGCTACTTTTTGGTTTATTTTTTTAAGAGGTTTCACAATGGCACATAGCTTTGCAAAAGGAACTGCTATTAGTTAGTTTACCTTGGTTGTACGACATGCCGCTGAAATTGCCCAAAAAAAAGTTGCACGGAGAAAAAAATATCGAATTTATCTGCGTTCCTTTAATTTTGCCGGTGTGTGTATTTTCGTATTACATTTATTGGTGCAGAAAGCACTACAAATCAAGGAAACCATGGGACACCTTTCGTGAATCGTACCTTATTTATTTTATGCTGGGCTTCGCCAACGTCTATATAATCGACCAATAGTTAGTTATTCATCGATTAAAATCTAGTAATAGTTACATACAAAGAGTTTTATGTAACACCGAACATGCCAGAAAATATTCAATGTAAATTTTTCTATGTTCGATGTGTTCTGGGACGCATCAAAGCATTGAGTGCAATTTCATTGGCTCTGATTTTAGTAGTTCTAACGCAACTTACATTTAACGTCAAAATGAAATTTGTCATTCAATAATCGCCTACATCACTAATGGATTGTTAATATTAAACAGAAAAGAAAAATGAGAAAGATGAGAACAGATTTTGCATAAATGCATAAATAATAGAAAAACAGATTCCTGTTACTTCCGTTTGCTAATATTTCAAAATAAGTTTATACATTGCTTCCATTTCACTGAAGATTATTAAGAACTTCGATTCAGCGTATTGTGTAAATCATTTGATCAGGACCACCCCAAGTACGTTGCTTTGGGTGTACCAGCAAAAATGCCGTCACAAAACTGCCATTCGGCAGTTTTAAATATAAATATTCCAAATATGAAGAGCGTGGCAAGGCAGGTTTGCAAGTACCGCACCTAGGTCTGCTGCCAGCACAAAAAAACTGGGGTGTTAGGTGTGCTGCTTCATTTGGCAAAAATTTCAATTTTCATTTATTCGTTAACATAATACACAATAAAGATAATGTAGGACTATTTATTAATTTATTGAATGCGTAACTTACAATGAATTGATTTTTTTTTTTTTAGGTAAACATGCATAAGCTGTAGATTTTCCGAGATTCGTTGTTTTTTAAAAGAGTTCAATTTAAAGCTTTAAACGAGTGTTTTCCACTCCCAGACTAAGCATGAAGTAAAATTATGAGTTTTTTCTACAAATTCAATTTTCAGATCTTCAAATTTTTCTATAACTAATCAATTGTAATGGTAAATTCACACAATTTAATTGTAAACCTGAGGCTAAACAACTTTTCTGGAAAAGAGTTTGAAATTTCTTAGATCTATTATTATTATTATTATTTTTATTTTAATTGGTCCTAAAATTAATTAATTACAATTTTATGTGCACTTAGTTTATATTTTCACAATAGATGTTATCACGAAGTGCTCTTGATAACATCTGTTGTAATAATATAATAAAACCATCCCCCTTTCTGTCATTCAGAAAAATCTCGAAAACGAAACCGATAAATCTCATCAAACCGCAATCCGATTTATCCCTCACCACAATCAACAATCGCTATCGAAGCATATCTAAAGCAATATAGATAATAATTTATACAGCACGTTAAAATTTAATGAAAAATTCCGCCATCTGCGCCATAAAACTCTCACCCTCATCGCGCCCTTATTGGCGGTTTGTTTCTCCCCGCCGGATTGGCCGAACCGGCGTTAATCCAGGGGTCGTAAAATCACCCCCCGCGTGTGTCAGCTTTGTCAACTTTTATGGCCGCCGAAAACGTCCCCAATGGACGGCCGTTAAGTTATTTACGAGGGGTTGTAAAAAATTTCATTCAAAATGGATCTCTAATTCCTCTGAGGCTTGAATTAAATGAAAATGGGGATCGAGGAAAACGAAACTGTGAAACGGGTCGTGTGAAAGAATTTATTTAAATTTTTTGTATTGTGTTTTAATATTGTTTGTGGTCATGCTTTTTTATGGTCGTCAGAAGATAAAGAATCGTAATCTTTCAAGTTTGAAATTAATGCGACATCATGGTAAAACTTTTTGTTTTATTGTTTGACCTCGGCTCGTAGCCATACAGTCATCTATCCATTGCATTTAACTCATTCAATTATAAAAAAATAGAAATTGAATGCATTTTTGTGTTTTGTGTTTGTACAAAAATGACGTTTTGAGAAAATCGAAAGAAACTGTTCACCTTGGTAGCCGTTACAACTTCTATTTTTACAATTATTTTTATTAATTAATTATCATAGACAACTGATAGTATTACGTGACTAATGATTTACTGAATTTATTTGTATTAACCCATTAACGGCCGAGCAATTATAGAGTTAATTCTAAACGTTGATTTTAGGTAAAATTCTGCACTTTTATTGTGATTTCTATGGATGACTTATTGTATTACATACCAGAGCTGGGATGAATCCTCAAAAACAGGATTCGAATCACGAATCCGAATCACCTAATATGATTCGAATCACGAATACTTGAATAAAGGATTCGTAAGTGAAAAATATGATTCGAATCAAAGATTCGAGTCCTCATTTTTGAATCACGGATACAAATCCTTTAAAAATAAATTTGAATCTATTATTTGTAACCAGTAATATTTTATTCCATCAGTTTCTATTAATCAAAATGTTATTTACCGACTAGATATCTGATTATATAATGATTTTAATTAATGATGATCTATGTGTTATTGAACTTTATTTTAAATCTGTGTTTTATACGCGTGGCGCATGAAGTAAAATTTCGAGTTTAGAAAAGCCCCGTGAAAATTTACTTCATGCTTAGTCTGGAAGTGGATAACACTCGTTCTTACAAGTTTCAAATTAAAGGATCACTCTAGATTACTAAGTTTATTACTATTTTACAAAGACTACAGCTCGAAGGACCAATCATGGTCTTCGGAGACCGAAGGACTACACGGAATCGAAGTTTATTTACAAGAAAACAACGAATATCTGAAGGTTTACAGCATGGATAGGAAAGAAAACATCCAATTTTGAAAAAATATCGAAGTTGGGCTGGTTTTCAGTGCGGTTTTAACTTCACTTTAAATCAGTGTTTTATACGCGTGGCGCATGAAGTAAAATTTCGAGTTTAGAAAAGCCCCGTGAAAATTTGTCAAGGGTCGCTGCGCGACCCTCGACAAATTTTCTACGCGGGGCTTTTCTAAACTCGAAATTTTACTCTTCATGCTTAGTCTGGGAGTGGACCGTCAAGATTTTCTAAATGTCGAGATTTTCGATATTTCTAGATTTATGTCGATTTATTCACAGTTTGTTATTGTATTAAATGCAACTTTAATATTGAATAAAAACGGTTTTTTTTAGGAATAGAATATTTACTTATTAAGAGCCGAGCAAATTATAAAGTTAACTCAAAAAGTTAATTTTAGGTAAAATGTTGCATCTTTTTCTATGATTTCAATGAATGATTTATTATATTACGTACGTCGATTTTTTAAAAGAGTTAAATTTAAAATTCAACCGAGTGTTGTCCACTCCCAGACTAAGCATGAAGTAAAATTTCGAGTTTAGAAAAGCCCCGCGTAGAAAATTTTCGAGGGTCGCGCAGCGACCCGAGACAAATTTTCGCGGGGCTTTTCTAAACTCGAAATTTTACTTCATGTGCCACGCGTATAAAACACTGATTTAAAGTGAAGTTAAAAATGCACTGAAAACCAACCCAACTTCGATATTTTTTCAAAATTAGATGTTTTCTTTCCTATCCATGCTGTAAACCTTCAGATATTCGTTGTTTTCTTGTAAAAAAACTTCGATTCCCTGTAGTCCTTCGGTCTCCGACGACCATGGTTGGTCCTACGAGCTGTAGCCTTTGTAAAATGGTAATAAACTTAGTAATCTAGAGTGATCCTTCAATTTGAAACTTCTAAGAACGAGTGTTGTCCACTCCCAGACTAAGCATGAAGTAAAATTTCGAGTTTAGAAAAGCCCCGCGTAGAAAATTTGTCGAGGGTCGCGCAGCGACTCGAGACAAATTTTCACGGGGCTGTTCTAAACTCGAAATTTTACTTCATGCGCCACGCGTATTAAACACTGATTTCAAGTGAAGTTAAAAATATACTATTAACGTTAGATATTTTTCATGGTTAAGTAACCAAATATTCACAAATATTCGAATTATTCGAAAATTTAAAAATTCAAATATGAATAATTTAGTGATTTAAATATTCATGTTGGAATATTAACTATTTCAATTAATCGAATTCGAATCCCAACCTTAATAGCGATGATTCGAATTATTTAGGAGGATTTGAATCCGTGTATGTGGATTCGAATCCTTTTATAAGGATTCGATTCCTTTTATAAGGACTCGAATCGTTTTATAAGAATTCGAATCCTTTTATAAGGATTCGAATCATCTACGTCTGGATTCGAATACGAATCCTTTTAAAAAAATGTAACGAATCCGGATCACGAATCCGTTTTCACTAAAGTATTCGAATACCTCTTTTGAATCCTCTAAAAGGATTCGAATCCGGGAATCGAATCCTGAATGATTCGCATCCTGCCCGGCTCTGTTACATACTGTGCATTTTTCTATTAAAAATACATAATGTGTACACTTTAAATGTTCAGGCATTCGTCGATTTTATATAAAAACGTGCAATATAAAGTTTAGAACGAGTGTTTCCACTCCCAGACTAAGCATGAAGTAAAATTTCGAGTGTAGAAAAGTCTGAAAATTTGGTTTGGTCGAGCGGCAATCTAAATTTTCAGGCTTTTCTAAACTCGAAATTTTACTTCATGCGCACGCGTATAAAATACTGAAATATCGTGAAGTTAGAAATACACTGACATTATTCTATTTAAATGAGTAATAATCGAAATATTTAAATAACTAAATATTTACATTTTTCTTTAAAAATTTTCAAGTCAGCTCAAATAAAATAATATATCAAATTAACTTATTAATTAATTTAATTAACAAAAAATTAATTATGTTGCGTGTATGCATCAACGGCGCTTAATGGGTTAAGAAAAAACAAGGAAAAACAGTTGGACATATGCTGTTTTTTAACAGAAACAAGAACAATGTTCCAATAAACTCGTTAATTTTATGAAATACAGTAACATGAAATAATTATTAGTTACTAAAAATGTACATTCTTTGAAATAAACTACACTGAAAAAACTAAAATGGCGCCTAATTCGCACACCCACTGCTTCGAGATATCCATTGCTGCAGATATTCACCAAAAATATTTTTTTCATAAAACTGGTTGTCTTTTGGGTTTCGGATTTTCATTGGAACTAAAGTTGTTCCAGGCAAGTACTGTTTATAAAATTTAAAGCGTTGTAACTTTGTACATGTGTGGTTTTTAAATAAACTACTTTTACCATTGGATAGATTACAAAATACTCTACCAAGTGCCGCTAAAATGTCGATTTGGGACATATGCTGTTTATGAAATCAACGCCTTAATTCATCCTATTCATATTATAATGTAAATTGAGACCGATGTTAAGATAGCCATAGATTTTCCAGCCACGGGTTTTTTCCGGCACATCCACCATCGATCGAAAAATTAAAATAAATGTATTTCTTACTTTAAGGCATATTATTAATGAAACAAAGAGAACTAAACTAACTGCAGCCCTAAAACTATAAATTTATTTTCGTATATGGGCTTAATCAAACACAAATAGATAGTCCTCCCAAAAGCATGTAATAAAATGACAAGATTTCAAACTTTATTTGAATTTTTTAACACTGGCGTGCAGCCTAAAACGTAACTAAGCAATAAAATGTTAGCAAAAATGTTTAATACATTTTTTATAATTTTTTTTCTCGCGTCCATCCGAACGACTCGAATAAAATGACCAGATTTCAAACTGAAATTAAGAGGATGTAGTTGTGATTAAAATTATTTATTTCAACTCTTACGTGGAGCTTAAAGCCTAACTAAGCCATTTAAGTAATAAAATGTTGGCAAAAGTGTTAAATAAGTTTTTTATATTTTTTTCTCGCGTCCATCCAAACGACTCGAATGAAATGACCAGATTTCAAACTTAAATTAGGAGTATGTAGTTGTGATTAAAATTATTTCTTTAAACTCTGACGTGTAGCTTGAAGCCTAACTAAGCTATTTAAGTAATAAAATGTTGGCGTGTAGCTTAAAGCCTAATTAAGCGATTCAAGCAATAACATTTTGGGAAAAATGTTGAATACGTTTTTTATAATCTTTTTTCTCGCGTCCATCTGAATGACTCGAATAAAATGACCAGATTTCAAACTTAAATAAAGAGTATGTAGTTGTGATTGAAAGAACTTTTTTAACTTTGACGTGTAGTCTAAAGCCTAACTAAGCGATTTAAGCAATATAATGTTGGCAATAAAGTTTAATAAGTTTTTTATAAAAAAATATCTCGCGTCCATCTGAACGACTTGAATAAAATGACCAGATTCTAAAGTTAAATTAAAAGTATGTAGTTGTCATTAAAATTATATCACTGATGTGTAGCTTATAGCCTAACTAAGCGATTCAAGCAATTCAGTTTTCGCAAAAATGTTAGATACATTTTTAGGCTTTAGGCTTTAAGCTACACGTCAGTGTTAAAAAAATAATTTTAATCACAACTACATACTCTTTATTTAGGTTTGAAAACTCGTCATTTTACTGGAGTCGTTCGGATGGACGCAAGAAAAAAAAATGAATAAGAAACATATTACGATTTTAAATACATGAGTTACGTCAAAGTTAAACAGACGTTGCTCTAAACTTTGGATGCCGAAATGGTTACAAAGTTCAGCAGTGCTTCCGATAATGTTAAATCTATAACCTAAAAACCGAATGAACTTTCTTTGAATGCATTCAATCCTGTCTTTATCTATCGCCGTGTGTGGAGACCAAACACACGAGCCATATTCCAAATGGGAACGCACTACAGTGTAGTATAGTATAAGTATGGTCTTCGAATCCGAGAACTCTCTGGAATTCCGTTTTACGAATCCAACAAGCTGATAGGCTTTGGCAATAATATTCGATATTTGTTGGTAGAAAGAGAGCACGGAATCGAGGACTACAACCAAATCCCTGATTGATGTTACGCGTTCCAATGGAGTATCCATCAATCGGTATTCATACACAACAGTAGACTGACATAGAGAAAAAGTTATGAATGCATTTTTTTAAGTTGAGTTGAAGTTTATTCGACTGGCACCATAATTGAAATGATAGCAAAATACAGTTTTTATTCGAAACGAAAAACTTGCCGACTTTTTTCCTTAATGTGTTTAAAGTGCTACATTCCACAACGTGTTTAACTGATTTAGTTTATTTAAAACGTAAATAATTTCCAATTAAACGAGCTTTCAATTGATGTATAAACATTGTTTGAGACTTAAACATTGTGCTTAGAACGAGTGCTCAAAATCAAAATTTAGTGATTTTTTAATTTTCCGTTAATTTTAAAAATTGAGAAAAGTCGAATAACTATTTTTTTCGTGAGAAAATAAATAGCTCAGATTATTTCTAATATAAGTAAGAGCGTCTGTGATTTTTTCGGGATTTTTATGAAAATTTTTATTTTTAAAAAAATCTAAAAAAATTCACAGTTTATCTTTTTGATGATAGAAATCGCAGTAACAATTTTTTTTCTGAAAAAAAAGATTATTTCAAAAAATTCAGCATTTTAACAACATTTGAAAACTGTTGTGGCTTCCAATGTGGCTTCAATCAAGCATCCGTAATGAGCGCAATTTTCAACATACGAATATGTAATTAACATTTATTTTAAGCTTAATTTGTTTGTAATAACATCATCTTAAAATAAACATTATTCGTTTAGTGAATTTAACTTTAAATTCAGTTTTTATTCGAAATGAACAATGAGCCGATTTTTCACTTATTGTGTTTAGAGTGCTACATTTCAATAAGTATTCCACTGATTTGATTTATTCAAGAAGTAAGCAATTTACGATTAAAAGGGCTTTCATTTAATGTACAAAAATTGTTTGGGACTTAAAAATAGTGCTTAGAATAAGCGCTCAAAATCAAATTTTAGTTAATTTTCTCTCGATAAGTCGAAGAATAATTTTTTTCTGGAGAAAATAAATAGCTCAGATTATTTCTAATATAAGTAAGAGCGTCTGTGATTTTTTCGGGATTTTTATGAAATATTATTTTTTTAGAAAAATCTTGATTAATTCCATGCAACCGAAAGTTACGAAAATTGCGACTTTTCAATGAAAATTTTTATTTTTTAATAAATCTAAAAAAATTCTCAGTTATTCTTTTTAACCTATTAACGGCCGAACAATTATAGAGGTAACTCTAAAAGTTGATTATAGGTAAAATTCTACACTTCTTTTTATGATTTCTACGAATAACTTATTGTATTACATACTGCAAATTTGTCTTTTAAATATACATAATGTATACGCTGTACATGCAAGGCATTCGTCGATTTTGTATAAAACGTGCAATATGAAGTTTCGAACGAGAGTTTCCACTCCCAGACTAAGCATGAAGTAAAATTTCGAGTTTAGAAAAGCCCCGCGTAGAAAATTTGTCGAGGATCGCGCAGCGACCCGAGGCAAATTTTCACGGGGCTTTTCTAAACTCGAAATTTTACTTCATGCGCCACGCGTATAAAACACTGAAATATTGTGAAGTTAGAAATACACTGAAAACTTTTTTTTTAATAAGTAATAATCGAGATATTTAAATAACAAAATATTTACGTTCTTCTTCATACATTTTTAAGTCAAGTCAATTAATATAATACATCAAATTAACTTATTTAGTAAATTAATTAACATAAAATTAATAATGTTGCGTATATGCATCAATGGCGCTTAATGGGTTAATATTAGAAACCACTTCAACTATTTTTTTCTTATAAAAAAAAACTATTTAAAAAAAATCAGCTATTTAACAACATTTTAAAACTGTTTCAATTCGGATCACATTTCTCTTGCGCTATGCGGAAAATTTTCCAATTTCACCAAAGTGCCAGTGTGCTGTCTCTCTCTTACTCTTTTAATAAAAGCCCGGTCCGTAGCGCAATATCTACGATTTAATAGGATTTTTATGTGACCACCATAACAGTAATTCCGCTGGGTATCCAGACGGTTTTAATAATGCAGACTTGCGGCTTCCTGGTGATACGACTTTGGGCACTTTACTCGAATTACTCGTAAAAATGAGGGGACAGAAATGCGTATATGTGTGTGCTAGCAGTTAAAAGTTGATAAGAAAATGGACGAAAATAATAATAATAATGGCATTACGGACGCAGCATATGTCAACCAGCTACAACAACAGGAACTAGCCCCAATCTTACACCAACATATTCAAAAGGCGATTATCCTAAAAACTTGCAACATAGTGAGATATTTTCTAAGATTAAAATAAATACGACTAAGCAGACTTGGTGATACCCGTTTGCTCTGCAATATAATTAGTTATTAAATGTTCAAGGCGTGCTTGTTAATATAAAAAACATAAGTAATTACCATTGCTGAAGAATCCTCAAAAAAAGAATTCACAGAGGAATCCGAATCCCCACATTTAAAATGATTCGAATCACGAATCTCCGAAACATGTTAGCGGCTCCCATGTGTTTCAAAATGCTCCCATGTGTTTGAAAATCAAGAGAAAGCTGAGAAACGACAAACAAAGAATAATAATAATCCATTTATTGTCCAACAGGAAACATTTCCCAATTACAAGACAAAAATTAAAAAATAAGCTTGATACATATAAAAATATAATAATAATTAAATTATAATAATTATGTAACAATATAACAGAGCTATGCAGGATTCGAATCATTCAGGATTCGAATCCTGAATTCGAATCCTTTTAGAGGATTCAAAAGAGGCATTCGAATACTTCAGTTTAACTGGATTCGTGATCCGTATTCGTTACATTTTTTTAAGAGCATTCGTATTCGAATCCAAATGTGGGTGATTCGAATCCTTATAAGAGGATTCGAATATTTATAAAAGGATTCGAATACTTAAAGGTTTTGAATCGACAAAAATAATTCGAATTAATTGTGAGGATTAACTTGATAAATTTCTTTTGTGTGTTTTTAAATTTCTCGTTAAATCATTGTTTTACACGCGTGGCGCATGAAGTAAAATTTCGAGTTTAGAAAAGCCCCGTGAAAATTTGTCTCGGGTCGCTGCGCGACCCTCGACAAATTTTCTACGCGGGGCTTTTCTAAACTCGAAATTTTACTTCATGCTTAGTCTGGGAGTGGAAAACACTCGTTTAAAGCTTCAAATTGAACTCTTTTAGAAAACAACGCATGTCGGAAAATTTACAGCTTATGCACATGTTTACCTAAAAGAACCTGTATTTATATTGTAGCCAAACAGTTAAATTCTGGCAACATAAAATATATATTCAAGTTATAAGTGATTTAAATTACTGTCGCGTGCTGTGCTCCTTAATTTAGTAAATTGCAATAAAGCACACAAAAGGAATAGATGCGAACACGTTCTTAGAGGTCTACCTTCTAAGCTGGGTAGGCGACACTTCAACCTGAGTAGGCTAAGCCGTACGAAAAATGAGAAATTACAATAACCCAATTCGAACTCTAGACGCTAAGCTGACTAAGTGCCTCGGTGATCAAATCGCCGAGTGTCGCACATTCAATTTGGTAAATAAATGAAAAAGGATTTTTTCCGACTCATCACTTGAATCAACATATACCGGCATTTCACATTCCTATACAAAACATGAATTCAGAAATGCACTTATATTTAAAGAATGTATTGAGATATATTTAAATAATATCTTTTTTTGTTGTGAATCAACAACATATTCAGTCCACGGCAGAAAAATTACATTCGCAATTCAAGGCCGCGCACCGTACACGAATTCTACATACATTTCATTAGTTTTTGGAAATTACAGTATAATTTTAAGATATTACTAAAATAGCACGATGCTGCCCTATTTATTAAAAGCATAATCAAAATTTACATTGTTCTTATAAGGATTTCTAAGCAACGATTAATTTTATTTATCATTTATTATAGATTAATCTATTTAATACAACATGTTTATAATAATTACTTTAATAAATTAAAGCAATATGAAGAAAAAATAATGTTTTCTATTGAAGTATTGCACGGAAAAAATAATAGTGTCAATTTATTCGCAAAGCTTCAATGTGCAATCCTGTTTTTAAATCAGGAATTAAATCTGATATTCACAACTACCTCCCAATAGCTATTCAATCATGCATCCCAAAACTGTTTGATAAACTTGTTTCAAAGCATATGATGTTGCTTTTTATATCTTTAATAGCTGATCAACAACATGGTTTCTTTCCATTTAGATCAACAGAAACAAATTTATTCATATATACTAGTTATATATCTTGTGCATTGGAGAAAGGCGTTATTGTAGATACAGTTTATACCGATTTCTCCAAGGCGTTCGATAGGATAAGTCACGCAAGACTTTTACATAAACTTAGATCTTATGGTGTTGTTGGATGCATGCTTGAATGGATAAAATCATTTATTTGCAATAGACAGTTGTTTTTTTTTTTTTTTTTCTTGAATATCAATAGACAGTTGGTTGTTAGCTTTAATGGTACCATGTCTGATCTTATAATTAATGCAACATCTGGGGTACCACAAGGCTCGCATTTGGGTCCCTTACTCTTTCTTATTTTTATTAATGATATTGGCAGCAACATTAGCTCCAACATTCTACTTTATGCTGACGACATGAAAATATTTAAAACCATTAGGTGTTTGGAAGGCTGCAACATAATCCAAACTGATTTAAATAGGATCATGCGATGCTGTGATGACAATTATCTTAACTTAAATATAAATAAGTGTAAACTTATGCGTTTCTCAAAGAAAAAAAGTATACTGTGGCGTTTTGATTACTCTCTGAACAGTCATATCTTAGAGAGAGTTGATATAATCAGAGACTTAGGTGTATTCTTTGACAGTAAGCTCCAATTCACAAGTCATATAAATGTAATTTTGGCAAAAGCATTGCAATTAATTGGCTTTATAAAACGACTGTGAATACACTTCACATCCATCGGAACATTTATAACATTATACAAATCATTCGTTAGACTATCCTTGATTATTGCTCCATCGTATGGTCCCCTAATTACAAATGTCATATCAATAGCATTGAGCACGTCTAAAAGAAAATGGCTAATCTTATTTGTTCTCGTTGTCATTTATATTATGACAATTTTGATATGATGCTCAAATATCTTGACATCCTTTCACTATATAAACGAAGAATTTATTCTTCGCTTTGCTTTGCTTATCGCTTATTTAACAATCTAATCCAGTGGTGGGGAAACTTTTTTTAAGACGGGCCATTTGTAATAACCAGACAATCGTAGCGGGCCAAAGAATAATGCTTAATCGTAGGTAGGTAGTTTTTATGCGGGTCGTCACATTACGAAGTAAGAACGCGTTCAAACATTCTCACGACGGCACTCTTAAACGGGCCGGATTAAACCTTTCCGCGGGCCGGACTTGGCCCGCGGGCCGTCGTTTCCACATCACTGATCTAATCAATTGCTCAGATGTACGAGGGTAGATTGAAAAGTTTCCGGAATGAGCAAGAGATGGCGCGCGTATCGTGAAATTGTTATGATGGTTGTCAAGGCTAACCTATTTTAGGTAAGCTGTCAAATTTTCAGACACGTGCGTCGTTCCGTTTTTGTTTACTAGGATATCTTGTGAAGCAAGTCAGGCACCTTTGGAAAAATGGATAAAAACGAATTTCGTGCAGTCATCAAACATTTCTGGATGGATGGGAAAGAGGCGACGGAGATACGAGATATTTTGCAGGAAGTTCATGGCACATCCACACTTTCATTTTCGACTATTAGTTTCTGGGTGAGCGAATTCAAACGTGGCCGTACGAGCACCAAGGATGAACCACGCAGTGGACGTCCAAAAACAGCCACAAATGAAGACAATGGTCGACAAAGTCCATGATCTCGTGTTAGCCGATCGACGAGTGAAGTTGCGCGAAATAGTAGAGACCACGGGCATCTCATATGAACGTGTGCAAAATATCGTGCAGGAACATTTGGGCATGAGGAAGCTGTCGGCGCGATGGGTGCCGCGTTTGCTGACTATGGACAACAAGCGAAATCGTGTGACCACTTCGAAAGAATGTTTGGCCTTGTTAAAGCGTAATCCAACGGATTTTTTTCGCCGATTTGTGACCGTGGACGAAACATGGATCCACCACTACACACCAGAAACCAAGCAGCAGTCGAAACAGTGGATTTCTCCAGGCGAATCTGCTCCGAAGAAGGCAAAGACTGTCCCATCGGCTGGAAAGGTCAAGGCCACCGTTTTTTGGGATTCGCAAGGTGTGATACACATTGACTTTTTGCAGAAGGAAACAATACTACAGCGATTTATTGGATCAATTCAACGGCATATTAAAGGAGAAACGGCCACATTTGCAGCGGAAAAAAGTGCTCTTCCACCACGACAACGCGCCGGCCCATTCATCCCGAATCGCCAATGCTAAATTGGTTGAATTGGGCTATGAGGTGGTGCCGCATCCCCCGTACTCTCCAGACCTGGCCCCGTGCGACTTCTTTTTGTTCACAAACATGAAGACCTGGCTCGGAGGCAAGCGCTTTACGTCAAATGAGGAGGTCATCGCCGCCACTAAAGCTTATTTTGCAGAGTTCCCGAAATCATATTTTTCTGAAGGCTTAAAAAAGTTGGAGCACCGCTGGGAAAAGTGTATCGCCCTGCAAGGGTACTATGTTGAAAAATAAAAAATAAAACCTGTTCAATTACTGCGTTTTCTTGCCCATTCCGGAAACTTTTCAATCTACCGTCGTATTGTCATCTATATCATTTTTTATCCCCAGACATGCAACACGGCATCAGCAACTTTTTGCTTGTGAATTTCACAAATCTGCATTTGGTTTTAATAGCCCTCGTAATTACTTAATACATAACATTAACAAATATTATAATTTAGCTGATATGTTCGGAGTTAGTCTGAAGTATTTTAAGCGTACGTGTCGTGTAGTTTTAGATTCTAACACATAAGTAACGTTATTGTATTGTTGTATTATTGTATTATTGTATTTTTATTATATATGTTATTGTTTTTCTATGTAATTGGCCACCCGTATGAATAAATTAATAAATAAATACATATGTATAAGTTTCAAAAATCTATTTTCATTATTGTGGAAGATTAATCGTTGTTTGTTCTTATGGCCAAATAACATGTGAATTTCCAACCTTAATGCTACTGGTCCAAATAATTTCCTCTTTGTTAAAGTTGGAGATAGTCGTTAGTTTTGTTTGTTTTTATCATACATATTAATTTTGATATGTTTCCACCCACTTTAATTAATTATTTATTTGACGACAGCCTTAACGAAGAAAAAATCGTACGGCTCATTATCAAAAAAGTGTTTTTTATTGTTAAATCACTCGCCTTTATTAAATCCATAAATCAAGTATTTCTCCTTAATTTACCCTTCTTCGCAATTGAATTTTTTTATAATCCTCTCTATCACTAATCAACACTACACTTAAACCACACAATTCTACACTCAAATCACATTTTTTACAATTTTCAAAACAATGAAAACCAGAAAACGGCGTTAAATATTCACGAAAATCCGGTTAAACGAATCGCACTCCCTCAATTCACTCGATCGACTGGAGACGCCAAAAACGCAGAAACTACTGTGTATAAAAATAGAACAACCAGCGTTCGGAGTTTTTAATTTTTTGCTAATACCCACACAAAAAAGAACACACACACAGAGACACACATATATAGTCGAGGCGAATTGTCGAAGGAGTGAACATTGCGTGTTTAATGAATCAAAATAAACGTGCTTGATAATTAAAATTAAAATCAGTGTAATGGTTTTTGGAAAATGGAAAAATGCTGCACGAGTGAATACCGAGTGTTTTGATTTTCTTATTAGAAGAGAAGCAGAGAACGTGTTGGGTAAATAAAAGATTTATTTGAATTATACATGAAGTTTAATTGAGGAATTCAGTTCTTTGAGTTACGTGAGATTTAAATTTAATTTTTAATGAAAATAACACTTTCTAAGACAGTGGTGGGGAAACTTTTTTTAAGACGGGCTATTTGTAATAACCAGACAATCGTAGCGGGCCAAAGAATATGTTTAATCGTAGGTAGGTAGTTTTTATGCGGGTCGTCACATTACGAAGTAAGAACGCGTTCAAACATTCTCACGACGGCACTTTTAAACGGGCCGGATTAAACCTTTCCGCGGGCCGGACTTGGCTCGCGGGCCGTAGTTTCCCCATCACTGTTCTAAGACAACTCATTAATTGTTTATTTGAGTTATATTGAGTATTTAATCACAATAAAAACACTTTTTGTTCCTTACTTCACTTTTATTTTTTATTCGTTAGATGTACATGCTAAGCACCAGAGCTGGGACAAATCCTCGTGAAAAGAATTCCAATTATGAATCCGAATCACCTAATACGTTTCGAATCACGAAAACTCGAATAAAGTATTCGTATGAGATAAATATGATTCGAATCAAACATTCGAATCCTGTTTTTTTTCGAATCACGAATACAAATCATTTAAGAATAAAATTGATTTTATTATTTTTTTACAACCATTTATATATAAATATCGTTACCAGTTATTTTAACAAGAATATTCAAAACCTAATTATTTATTATTAACACTGAACATCGTTGATAACAGACTAAATATCTGATTCCCTGTTACTCTGATTAAAGATGTATTTGTGTGTTTTTGAACTCTACTTAAAATCAGCTTCAAATCAGTGTCTTGTACGTGTGGCGCATGAAGTAAAATTTCGAGTTTAGAAAAGCCCCGTAAAAATTTGTCGAGGGTCGCGCAGCGACCCTCGACGCAACGCGCTACACGACTTAAACAAATTTTAAAACTTTTCTAAACTCGAAATTTTACTTCATGCGCCACGCGTATAAAACACTGATTTAAAGTGAAGTTTAAAATATACTTCGAATTAGGTTAGACCGCATGTTCATTTAATTGAAGTGAAACAGATTTTGAGTTGAAAATGCAACGAGTAACTAAACGCAGGTATGTAACAAAACATTTAATAACACGAAACATTAATCATAACACATCTTATCTTATTTAAAGTGCTGAGTTTCTTTTCGTAATTTTGCTGTTGTGTCTAGGGGTGATTATTAGTATAAATAACTACATACACTAATACGGGTAAATTAACAATGAATATTTCAATATAAAAAGGTATACATTTAAAATAAAATAAACACTAATTCTTTTACAATAAATCGAGAGATGTCGCTTTGTGTATTAAATTACATATTAAATAATAATACATCACTTTTACAATAAATTAAGAGATGTCGCTATGTGTATTAAATCACATATTAAATAATAATACATCACACCTAAGTGTGATGTATTATTATTTAATATGTGATGGCCTATGGCCTAAGCCTAGCTGCATCAAAAACGTTGAACTCAAGTTCAAGCTGAACTTTAGTTTAAGATGACAGTTCCTATTGTTCTAATGTCACTTTGAACTGGAGTTCAGAGCCAGTTCTGCATGTCTAGTGCAACTGCCCCTTACAAAGGTAAATTAGTTGTAAATTACGAAAAGAATCTGGGCACTTTTAATATTTTTTAAATGTTATTATCATTAACCAATTGACAGCCAAGAAAATTATAAAGTCAACTTTGAAAGTAGATTTTAGATAAAATTCTGCTTTTTTTGTATGATTTTAATGAATGATTTATTATATTACTGTAACGTACGAAGGTGTTGTTTGTCGTTACGGTTCTTTTGTTTATATTTAGATTTCCTGGATTTGTCGTCGAAGACACGATTTAATCAACTTGGGTCCAAACAAAGAGATTCAAAAATAAACCTTTTACTTGATATTTAATTTGCTACTTAATACATCAATTTACAGTTTGAAACAGAATCAGAATTAGAAGTCAAAGATTCAGAGTTTAGAATTTGTAATTGAATTGGCTGTCTTGCTCAACTGTCGAAATAGAAATGTCCTCCTTAACAGCAGAACAATTTTATTTCTTCAGTGATAAGATAAGATAAAATGGAATAACAAAACAAGATTATAATTCCTAAGAATCGATTTCGGAATGTGAAAACTATTTGATTTACGAATTATTTGCTATTCCAAAATTATCTGTACAATGAGATAATTACACTATAATGATAATAATATACAGAGTGATTCATGAAAACATTAAATTTATGCAAGTGAGAGGTACATTACATTACAAACTGCGATTTTTTTTTAAATACACATAATGTATACGCTGTAAATGTTCAGGCATTCGTCGATTTTATAGAAGAGTTCAATTTTAAGTTCGAACGAGTGTTTCCACTCCCAGACTAAGCATGAAGTAAAATTTCGAGTTTAGAAAAGCCCCGCGTAGAAAATTTGTCGAGGGTCGCGCAGCGACCCGAGACAAATTTTCACGGGGCTTTTCTAAACTCGAAATTTTACTTCATGCGCCACGCGTATAAAACACTGATTTCAAGCAAATTTCAAATATACATAAATTTCACGGTGATTTAGTATTTTATACTCGTGGCGCATGAAGTAAAATTTCGAGTTTAGAAAAGCCCGGAAAATTTGTCTCGGGTCGCTGCGCGACCCTCGACAAATTTTCACGGGGCTTTTCTAAACTCGAAATTTTACTTCATGCTTAGTCTGGGAGTGGAAAACACTTGTTTAAAGTTTCAAATTAAACTCTTTTAAAAAGCAACGAATATCTAAAGATTTTAAAAAAATAAGCTGTAAATTTTCGGATATCCGTTGTTTTTTTAACAATTTTTATTTGAAGTTGTAAACGAGTGTTTTCCACTCCCAGGCTAAGCATAAAGTAAAATTTCGAGTTTAGAAAAGCCCCGTGAAAATTTGTCTCGGGTCGCGCAGCGACCCGAGACAAATTTTCTGGGCTTTTCTAAACTCGAAATTTTACTTCATGCGCCACGCGTATAAAACACTAAATCACCGTGAAATTTGTGTATATTTGAAACACGCTTGAAATCAGTGTTTTATACGCGTGGCGCATGAAGTTAAATTTCGAGTTTAGAAAAGCCCGGAAAATTTGTCTCGGGTCGCTGCGCGACCCTCGACAAATTTTCACGGGGCTTTTCTAAACTCGAAATTTTACTTCATGCTTAGTCTGGGAGTGGAAAACACTTGTTTAAAGTTTCAAATTAAACTCTTTTAAAAAGCAACGAATATCTAAAGATTTTAAAAAAATAAGCTGTAAATTTTCGGATATCCGTTGTTTTTTTAACAATTTTTATTTGAAGTTGTAAACGAGTGTTTTCCACTCCCAGGCTAAGCATGAAGTAAAATTTCGAGTTTAGAAAAGCCCTGTGAAAATTTGTCGAGGGTCGCGCAGCGACCCGAGACAAATTTTCCGGGCTTTTCTAAACTTGAAATTTTACTTCATGCGCCACGCGTATAAAACACTGATATATTGTGAAGTAAGAAATACATTTTTAAAATGAGTAATAATCTAAATCTTACTGTCCTCGGACTTTGAAATTCTCAATCGGGGAAAGGAACCCACTTTTGTTACCAAACAACGTCGCGAAGTGATCGATATAATGTTTGCGTCGCGAGGTGTAAGTGCCCAACTAGTGAAGTGGTATGTGTCGGACGAACCATCTCTCTCCGACCACTGTTACATCATTCTGGAGATTGGTCAAACCCGAGAAACCAAAATCGAGTTCCGAAACCCACGAAGAACATGCTGGGAATCATACCTTGATGACCTTGGCACCTGCCTTAAGGGTACCAAGGAAAGCATCAAAAACAAACTGGACGTAGAGCTTGTGGCAGAACAAGTCCAAGAGGCCATCCTAACCTCTTTCCAGAACAACTGCCCTACAACGAGAAGATCTTCCGGCAAAATAAAAAACTGGTGGAATGAAAACCTCGAAACACTAAGGAGGGACACACGCCGGCTCTACAACAGAGCGAAGAAATCTGGTGAGTGGGAGGAATATTCCAAAACACTAACGGAGTACAGCAAGGAGACCAGGAGGGCGCGCCGGGAGGCGTGGAGGATATTCTGCTCGGAGATTGACCAAGTCCCCGAGGGAGCAAAACTCCACAAAATCCTAGCGAAAACCTCCGACACCTCTTGCGGAACCCTGAAGAAACCAGATGGATCATTTACAGAAACCGGCAAGGAAACAGCGGAGATCCTCATGAGAACCCATTTCCCCGGATCTGAAATCCTGCAAAATGGTGCAGACACTCACTCAGTGCTTGTAACCCCTGGTAAGGCGGCAACACAGCAAGACTGGGAAATCTCAAAGAAAATTGTAACCTTTGAACGAATCAGGTGGGCGATAGGTACATTCCACCGATACAAATCACCGGGACAAGATGGGATCTATCCAGTGCTCTTGCAGCAAGGGCTGGACCACCTTCTACCGGTGCTATGTAAACTCTTCAGGGGCAGCCTGGCACTAAAACACGTGCCAACTACCTGGAAGAAAGTCAAAGCGGTCTTTATCCCTAAGTCTGGGAAGGACTTAACCCAGCCAAAAGGTTACAGACCAATTTACCTGACATCGTTCCTACTTAAGACGATGGAAAAACTAGTTGAAAGACACATAAGGGAAACCTCACTTCTAGAGAGGTCACTTCACCCCTTTCAACACGCCTTTCAAGCTGGAAAATCATGCGAGTCTGCCTTACACCAACTGGTAGTTAAGGTAGAGGCCTCGCTGAAAAACAAAACAGTGGCTTTGGCTACATTTCTCGATATTGAGGGAGCGTTTGACAACACCTCTATCAGAACGATCGTAAGAGCAGTCGAAAGTCACGCTGTGGAAACCACGATAAGCTCGTGGCTACAATCCATGCTGACGGACAGACTAGTAATTACGGACCAATTCCAAGAAAAAATCAGCATAAAAGCCAAAGGTGGATGTCCTCAGGGGGGCGTTCTATCCCCCCTTCTATGGGACATGGTGGTGGATGAGCTACTCACGTTACTAAACGACTCAGGATATTACGCCCAGGGATATGCGGATGACATTGTCATTCTCGTCACGGGAAAATATCCAACTACTATAACAAGCATCATGAACAATGCCTTGAAAACTGTAGAACGATGGTGTGGGGAGGTGGGGCTAAGCGTTAACCCCACCAAGACTACGGTCATCCCCTTCACAAAAAGAAGGAAATGCGCGGGCCTCAAACCCCCAACCTTCTTTAACCAAACTCTACAACTATCCAATGAGGTCAAATATCTAGGTATCTACCTAGATACAAAACTCACATGGAACCGCCAATTAAAGCACACAACCGACAGAGCAACAAAGACGCTAATGACAACAAAGCGTGCTCTGGGAAAAACATGGGGCCTTAATCCAAAAATGACCATGTGGATATATAATGCAATAGTAAAACCCATGATCACCTACGGATGCACCACTTGGTGACTGAAAGTAGAACAAAGTACTGCGCAGGCAGCTCTATCTAGAGTACAGCGACTAGCCTGCTTATGCATAACTGGCGCACTGCGTACAACACCAACAGCCTCAATGGAAACCCTACTAAACCTCCAACCGCTGGACCTAGTGGTTAAAAGCGAGGCCAGACTAGGGGCATATAGGTTGAGGACAACTGGAAACTGGCACCCCACAGGAAACCACTCCAGAATAGAACAGGTAGTTACCAAACCTCTATTACAAATGGGAAGTGACTACATGATACCACGCTACTCCCTGAAGAGACCCTTCACAATAGAATGTGAGGGGGACAACGAGAAGCGCAACCCTTCACCTGGAACCCTGATCTGGTACACCGATGGGTCAAGAAGAGAAGGTGGAGCAGGCGCTGGAATTCACGGCGTAACCCCAAAATGTGACATCTACGTGTCTCTGGGGAGGATGGCAACTGCACATCAAGTCGAGATCTTCGTGATCAACCAATGTACCATGGAAAATCTGCGACGGGGATATAAGAGGCAAAAGATCCTGATCCTCACCGACAGCCAAGCCGCTTTAAGAGCACTCAACAGCTATAAGATCCAATCTGAGCTAGCATGGGAGTGCATCCAAAACCTGACGAAACTGGCGACGGAAAACACCGTAACACTACGCTGGACGCCGGGACACACAGGGGAGGATGGCAACGAGAAAGCCGATGCTCTGGCAAAGATTGAATCACGCAGACCCTACATTGGACCAGAACCAATGCTACCGATTCCCAAAAAATCAATAAGACCAAGCGCAAAAGAGTGGACCCTAGAAAGACACACCGAGCGCTGGAAAAACCTGACAGGGCATAGACACAGTAAACTACTGATGGAAAAACCCTGCCAAGAACTAGCAACTGAGGCCCTCAGACTCAGTAGAAACAACCTTAGAATAGTCACAGGACTGATAACTGGACACTGTACCCTAAGGAAGCACCTGCATAACATGAAACTGTTCACAGAAGATCCAATATGCAGACTATGCCTGGAAGAGGATGAAGACGCCTCACATGTACTATTTGAGTGCGAGGCACTTTCCACCTGGAGGGAAGCAAACCTTGTCCAAGGGAATCCAAGCCACTTCCCGAAGGGAAAGATGATCGAAAGGCTGCTGGGACTAGCCAAGGATACAGAGCTTTTTGATTAACTACGGTAACGGAAGAAGTACAATAAGCCACACGGCTGCGGTGCTAGGGCAGAAATAACCCTAACTTCCGTTTCCTGCCCCTAAAAAAAAAAAAAAAATCTAAATAATTTTATAACAAAATATTTACATTTTTTTTCATATATTCAGTCAGGTCAGATAATACATGTATCAAATTCTCTTATTTAATACGCTTTGATTAAAACACTTGGTTTGTTTCACAAACCAAGTTAAATATGTTTCACCACGGGTTAAGTGAGAAATTAATTCATCATATTCTCTTATTTAGTTGGTAATTAAAAAATAATATTAAAATTTCGCTTAATACGTTACACATCAAGTTAATATTTCGAGTCTAGGAAAGCCTGCAAAAATACATTTTCCGGCGTAAAATGAAGTAAAACAATACAACCTGGTTCGCAATATTTTATCTAAAAATGCATTTTATTTTTATTATTTGCGAACATAAATATTTTTTTGAATTTGTTTAAATTTGTTATTTGAACTTTTAAATTTTAAAATAAATATATGAATATAAATATATATAAATATATAATGGTGGTTAAAGTTTCGATCAATACGATAAGAAAGTTTCAGCCTATCGCTGGCTTTCTTTTACAGCCACCATTACATTCTGGGTGTTTCCCGAAGGGCGCACGCTCCCTAGCCCTTATTGAATCGCACCCTTCGGACTAGGACTCTTTACCACAACTTTCATGGCGGATGAAAATAATTCGTTTTTTTTAAAATAAAAAATTGATTGATTATTAATTAGTGTTAATCCATTGGTAATGGTCACTTTGTGTCCGAAATATATGTACATTTGGTAATTCAAATAAACGCATGAACAATGGTTATTAGTGCTTTCGTCGTCAAAATAAAATAAAGACAATGATTAAATTACATTTTAAAATTAAAATGTAATTTAATCCTTGTCTTTATTTTATTTTGACGACGAAAGCACTAATAACCATTGTTCATGCATTTATTTTTATAAATTTTTGTAAAAATAAATATTTTCACCGAAAAATCTGCAAATTTCGTACATACACGAAATTTAAAATTAAAATGTAATTTAATCACTGTCTTTATTTTATTTTGACGACGAAAGCACTACCATTGTTCATGCATTTATTTTTATAAATTTTTGTAAAAATAAACATTTTCACCGAAAAATCTGTAAATTTCGTACATACACGAAAATCAAGATTTTTATACAAAAAAAACAATATTTTCACAAAAATCCCGAAATATTCACAGACTCTTTTATTAACATTAGAAATAATTTTAGCTATTTATTTCCTCAAGAAACATCGATTTTTCTCAACTTTTAAAATTGAAGAAAATTAATAAACCCACTAAAATTTGATTTTGAGTACTCGTTCTAAGCAGAATTTTTAAGTCTTAAATAATGTTTGTACATTAAATGAAAGGTCTTTTAATCTTAAATTGCTTACTTTTTGAGTAAATCAAATCAGTTGAATACTTAATGAAATGTAGCACTTTAAACACAATAAGTAAAAACTCGACAAATTTTTCGTTTCGAATAAAAACTGAATTTAAAGTTAAATTTACTAAAAGAATAATGTTTATATGATGAATTAATTTCTCACTTAACCCGTGGTGAAACATATTTAATTAATACGCTTTGATTAAAACACTTGGTTTGTTTCACTGATTTTTTATTTTTACTCCAACTAGTTTCGACCTTAGGAGATATCTCCTTGAGAATGACCTAAGGTCGAAACTAGTTGGAGTAAAAATAAAAAATCAGTGAAACAAACCAAGTGTTTTAATCAAAGCGAATAATGTTTGTTTTAAGATGATGTTTTTTTTTTTGCTAAAATAAGCTTGAAATTAATGTTAATTACGTGTTCGTATCTTAAAAATTGTGCTCGTTACGGATGCTTAATTGTAGTTACATTGGTTTTAAACAATTTTCAAAGGTGTTAAATAGCTGATTTTTCGTGAAATGATTTTTTTATATAAAAAAAAAATGGTTTAAGTGATTTCTAATATCAAGAAGAATAGCACAGATTTTTCTAAAAATAAAAATTTTCATTAAAAAATTATGCTTACAAAATTTTTACACAATAATATTTGTTTTACGAATGAAATAAGCTTAAAATAAATGTTAACTACGTATTCGTGTCTTAAAAATTGAGCTCATTACGGATGCCTAATTGTAGTCACATTGTTTTGGAACAATTTTCAAATGTTGTTAAAAAGCTAATTTTTTTTAAATATTTTTTTTTATAAGAAAAAAGTAGTTAAAGCGATTTCTAATATTAAAAAGGCTAACTGAGATTTTTTTTGGGTTTTTTAAAAATTTAAACTTTCATTATCAATTTTTAAAAATATTTTTTTTTTTTGGAAAAATCACAATTTTCGTATCAAGATTTTTATACAAAAAAAATATTTTCATAAAAATCCGGAAAACATCAGAGACACTCTTACTAGTATTAAGAAATAATCTGATTTGTGTGAAGCTGGCAATATTTACAGCAATAACCCGGCGCATTCACCATCCACCCAAAAAATATTATTAAATCAAAAATAATTATTTTGACATATTTCTAGACTATAATCTTGCATTTATTTTTTTACGTATCGTGTCTAATATCGTTGCTGTAAATAATACACAAATAGTATTTCAAATTATTTGAAATTATTAGGAACACCTGGTCATCCGTGTCAGGAAATTGATTATTTAAAAATATTTCAAGATACCCGACATGCATTTTTTTTGTAGTTTTGAGTAGCTAATAGTGCTATAATCGTCTGTCTTACTCTTATCCCACACACATCCTGTCCATAGTCTCTCTTTTTTTACTCGATTTACAGTTGGAGAACTGGGAGCATAAGCATTGGCTCCTGTTGGTACGAAGTTGGCAGGTTTTGCAACTGAACAAAAATGTCAGCTTGTGCAATCAAGAAGGTTTTTCATTCGACAAGATTGTTCAAACCTAATTTTAAAATGTTTATAATGAGTTTTGAAGATCAATCTATTTTTAAAATTATATCTTGATACGAGTAGAATCCAGGGCTACCAAAAATTCAAAATAAAATAAAAGGTATATCTGAGCAACTCAATTGATTTATCAGGCAGATGACTTTTCTGAAATGGATAAACTTTGTACACAAGAAAACAGTACCAAATACATTTTTAGAGAAACAAACAATTTTTATTATAGGGAATGTATTTTTCGATGATTTTTGAACATTAGTGAATGCATTGAGAAGACAGTCATTGCGCGATGAGAAATTAATTGTTTAAACATATTTCAAGGGGGCCGACATAAGTTTTGTTTATTGTTTTGAGTAACTAATAGTGTTATTGTTAAAATATAATAACAATTTTCAATATGAGGAATGTATCTTTCGACGATTTTTGAACATTAGTGAATGCATTGGGAAGTCAGAAATATGCTATGAGAAATTAATCGTTTAAACATATTTTAAGGCGGCCGACATAAGTTTTGTTTATTGTTTTGAGTAACTAATAGTGTTATTGTTAAAATAAAATAGCAATTTTGAATATGGGGAATGTATCTTTCGTCGATTTTTGAACATTAGTGAATGCAATGGGAAGTCAAACATTCGCGATTACAAATTAATTGTTTAAACATTTTTCAAGGTGGCCGACATAAATGTTGTTTATTGTTTTGAGTAACTAATATTGTTATTGTTAAAATACAATAACAATTTTTAATATGGGAAATGTATCTTTCGTCGATTTTTAAAGATTAATGAATGCATTGGAAAGTCAGTGTTTCGCGATGTGAAATTAATTGTTTAAACAAACATATTTCAAGGTGTCGACATAAATTTTGTTTATTATTTTGAGTAACTAATAGTGTTATTGTATACAATTTTTTTAATGCTCTTCCTACACAAATCCAACAGCTAAAACCAAAACATTTAAAAGTTTGGTGTAAATCGTTTTTTGAAGCTTTAAACGAGTGTTTTCCACTCCCAGACTAAGCATGAAGTAAAATTTCGAGTTTAGAAAAGCCCCGTGAAAAGTTGTCGAGGGTCGCGCAGCGACCCGAGACAAATTTTCAGGGCTTTTCTAAACTCTAAATTTTACTTCATGCGCCACGCGTATAAAACACTAATTTCAATTGAGATTCAAATATACATAGAATTCACAATATTTTAGTGTTTTAAGCGCGTGGCGCATGAAGTAAAATTTCGAGTTTAGAAAAGCCCAGAAAATTTGTCTCGGGTCGCTGCGCGACCCTCGACAAATTTTCACGGGGCTTTTCTAAACTCGAAATTTTACTTCATGCTTAGTCTGGGAGTGGAAAACATTCGTTTAAAGCTTCAAATTGAACTTTAAAAAAAAACAAAGAAAATCTAAAGATTTACAGAAAATAGGCTGACAACATTCGTTGTTTTTTAAAATAGTTTAATTTGAAGCTTCAAACGAGTGTTTTCCACTCCCAGACTAAGCATGAAGTAAAATTTCGAGTTTAGAAAAGCCCCGTGAAAATTTGTCGAGGGTCGCGCAGCGACCCGAGACAAATTTTCTGGGCTTTTCTAAACTCGAAATTTTACTTCATGCGCCACGCGTATAAAACACTGATTTCAATTGAGATTCAAATATACATAGAATTCACAATATTTTAGTGTTTTAAGCGCGTGGCGCATGAAGTAAAATTTCGAGTTTAGAAAAGCCCAGAAAATTTGTCTCGGGTCGCTGCGCGACCCTCGACAAATTTTCACGGGGCTTTTCTAAACTCGAAATTTTACTTCATGCTTAGTCTGGGAGTGGAAAACATTCGTTTAAAGCTTCAAATTGAACTTTAAAAAAAAAACAAAGAATATCTAAAGATTTACAGAAAATAGGCTGACAACATTCGTTGTTTTTTAAAATAGTTTAATTTGAAGCTTCAAAGGAGTGTTTTCCACTCCCAGACTAAGCATGAAGTAAAATTTCGAGTTTAGAAAAGCCCCGTGAAAATTTGTCGAGGGTCGCGCAGCGACCCGAGACAAATTTTCTGGGCTTTTCTAAACTCGAAATTTTACTTCATGCGCCACGCGTATAAAACACTGATTTCAATTAAGATTCAAATATACATAGAATTCACAATATTTTAGAGTTTAAAGCGCGTGGCGCATGAAGTAAAATTTCGAGTTTAGAAAAGCCCAGAAAATTTGTCTCGGGTCGCTGCGCGACCCTCGACAAATTTTCACGGGGCTTTTCTAAACTCGAAATTTTACTTCATGCTTAGTCTGGGAGTGGAAAACATTCGTTTAAAGCTTCAAATTGAACTTAAAAAAAAACAAAGAATATCTAAAGATTTACAGAAAATAGGCTGACAACATTCGTTGTTTTTTAAAAGAGTTCAATTTGATGTCTGTTTCATACCAATAATCTGTGATCTGCTATAAATAATGTATACTTTTAATATGTTAAGTGGTCGCCATTGTGAATGTTATTATACATAGTAGTATTTCAAATTACCTGTGACCTGTGTAAACAATCTTGTATTAACACCAATATATATTATTATTATTATTATTATTGTTAAAATGTAATAACAATTTTCAATATGAGGAATGTATCTTTGGACGATTTTTGAACATTAGTGAATGCATGGGGAAATCAGAAATACGCTATGAGAAATTAATTGTTTAAACATATTTTAAAGCCGTCGACATACATTTCGTTTATTGTTTTGAGTAACTAATAGTGTTATTGTTAAAATACAATAACAATTTTTAATATGGGGAATGTATCTTTCTACGATTTTTAAACATTAGTGAATGCATTGGGAAATCAATCATTCGCGATGACAAATTAATTGTTTAAACATTTTTCAAGGTGGCCAATATAAATTTTGTTTATTTTTTTAAGTAACTAATAGTGTTATTGTTAAAATACAATAACCATTTTCAATATGGGGAATGTATCTTTCGTCGATTTTTGAAGATAAGTGAATGCATTGGGAAGTCAGAAATATGCTATGAGAAATTCATTGTTTAATCATATTTCAAGGCGGCCGACATTAATTTTGTTCGTTGTTTTGAGTAACTAATAGTGTTATTGTTAAAATACAATAACAATTTTGAATATGGGGAATGTATCTTTCGTCGATTTTTGAACATTAGTGAATGCATTGGGAAGTCAATCATTCGCGAATTCAAATTAATTTATCTTGAACAAGTTTCTCATCTTTCACGTGGTGAAACATATTTAACTATGATTTAATAAAGAAAACACTTGGTTAAATTTCACTAATATTTTGGTTTTTTATTCCAACTAGTTTCGACTTTGAGTCATTCTCAAGGCCTCCTTGAGAATGACTCAAAGTCGAAACTAGTTGGAATAAAATACCAAAATATTAGTGAAATTTAACCAAGTGTTTTCTTTATTAAATCATATTCAAATTAATTGTTAAACATTTTCTAAGGTGGCCGACATAAATTTTGTTTATTGTTTCGAGTAACTAATAGTGTTATTGTTATTGTTGCATTTTAAATTTACAAAACAAATGATGTTTGTTTTAGGACACTGTTTTTACGAACAACATTTTTTTATAAGAAAAAAAAAATAGTTCTAGTGATTTCTAATATCAAGGAGAATAATTGAAAGTTTTTTTAGATTTTTATAAAAATTAAAATTTCTATCAAAAAATCGCAAATTTCGTAAGAGTTTTAAAATGTTATTGAATAACTGAATTTTTTTAAATGATTTTTTTTATTAGAAAAAATAGTTGAAGCGATTTCTAATTATAAATAAAACACTGTTTATCACTTTGTTTGTATTTATGTTCAACAATGTATAACGAAGTAGAAGCCTCTATAGTCAGTGAATCGATTTCTAATTATCATACTTTATCAAAAAATCGCAATTTTCGAAGGGTATATGCATGGAAAATATCAAGATTTTTATACAAAAAAATTATTTTTATGTACAAAAATCCGAAAAAAATCACAGACACTCTTACTAGTATTGGAAATAATTGGAGCTATTTATTTTCTTAAGAAAAAAATAATTTATTGACTTTTCTCGACTTTTAAAATCGACAAAAAATTAATAATCGGCCTAAAATTTATATTTGAACGCTCATTTTAAGTACAATTTTAAAACCTCAAACAATGTTTATAGTTAAAAGGTAAAATAGAATAGCAGCAATCTGCAAACACCGTTTTTCTTATGTTAATTACCTATGTTCGGATTACGAATATTCACCCGGTGTGTGCACATCCAGCGCCGTGGCAAGGGGGGTGCGAGCGGTGCGACCGCACCAGGCGCCAGTAAAAGGGGGCGGTAGAATTTTTTGTAGACTATTTCCTGCGGCTTAATTTTTTGCTCTATCTGTTCGATACTTCAACTGCTTGATCATTCAGCTCGATCCTTGACATACTCGATATTGCCCGCCCCTTACTAGTTTTTAATGAATCGGACTGACAGATTGTTCAAAAATGGTCTGAATCTACTGTGAGTCGATTATTGCTACCATTTTCTAGTACTAACAAAAAACATTTGTGACTATGGTGACAGTCGCAGTAAATCGACATTTCGCTTACAAAGTGACATCTTACCTAACTTAAATTTACAATGAGACAACTAATCTAACCCAACTCTTGACATGTCATCACTTTCTACAGGTACCTACTTTCGACGTTTCTAACGTCTAAAATTTATAACTTTTATGACATAGCTGTCACAATGTTTACTAAGTCAAAATAGTTAATGTAATCCTAGTTTACATAGTGAAATGACAGTCAGTATAGTATAGTGTTTTTTTGCAGAATTTCGAAAGAGTGGAAAAAAATCAAGAAGTCGGAATTTTGAACAGGAAGAAAAAGTGATGAGTGAGACACGTTAAACTAGGTTAGAATTCGCCAGGGAATCGTTTGCGATTGTCAAAACTAACGTGATGTAATAAATATAGACAGCTTTCGAGATTAAAGCAGGTTCGTCAAATTAGGTTAAAATTCGCAAAGAGATCGATTTCGATTGACAAAACAGATGTGAAGTAATACATATAGACAGTTGAGCAGCGTAACACGGTTATTTTCGAGGTTAGAGCAATTTGCGGATTCTTAATCTACGGCACACAGTGAAGTGCCATCAATAATGACAGAGGCGTTTTTTATTCAACTTTTAAAAACGTAGAAAATGGCAGTTATCTTTGTTATTGACAATACAGCAGTATGTTGGCTGTCATAGTCAAAAGGGACGTAAAATGGCAAAAAGCAACAGACACTGTCTATTGTTATTTCAACATAAAATCACTTTAACAACTGTCTTTTCTAAATGTTTTACTAGTTTATCATTTCTTATTTTATTTATTTGGCAATTCTTGTCGATAATATCAACATGTCAACAGTCTTTTGTCATACTACTTTATCATTTCTGTCCTTATGCTTTTTCATTTGTTTGGCGGTTCTTATCGATATTAGTGTTCAAGTTTTCATTTTTACATCATTTTTCGTTTATTTGGTAAATATTCACGTTTGAGTTAATATATCTTACATGACAAAGTGACAGTGGAGACGATCGAAGGGTACACAGAATAAACGAAAGAAGCACACATGCAAAGCACAAATAAAAAATATGCAAACCGACAGAAACTAATAATGTAAAGTTAGGTTAAAAATTTTTCGATTGAGTTTTACGATAAGGGTGTCATCTAACCTAAACTAACATCAGTGACTGTCGTCTAACCTAATTATAAGATGTCTAATCTAATCCAATTGAGATATTTGACAGTTCTGAAAAAAAGAAAAATTGTTTATGAGTGCTTTAATATCAGGCACTCGATTAAAGAATCTTGATTGCATAATGACCAAAGACAATTGAGAATACGATTTTACGACAAGCGAGTAGAAATATCGAAAAATAACAAATAGTAGTTAATAAATAAATGTCTTAAAGTGTTTCGATGATTTTCAACATATTTCACATTTTTCCTATTTGCAGAGTTTCGACATTTCTGAAACTTTTTTGCATCAAATGATCTCACCTTTTTAACACAATGTGTCAGTAATGACATTTTACTACAATTTATCTGTTTTTGATGTAAGTTTTGACAGTTTACGTCTCACTTTTGACATTTGGTGTGCCACTTTAGACGTTTATCGAGACGTTCGGACACACGTCGGAGTCAGCCGTCATTGGCGCCAGTTGACAAACCTTAGATTAGTCAATGTAAAATGTCAATATCAAATCCGCTCCTGATTGCGACTACATTTTTCTATTGCAAATTTTCGTAAAAACAATACTCTTCTTTTGTATTACATACGTAGAAAGTAAAAAGAAAACAAAAGGCGTCATTTAAAATGTTGGCACCAGGCGCCAAACTAGCTTGCCACGGCACTGTGCACATCACAACAAAAGTTACAATGCGAGTTGTTTAACATATCAAAACTGAATCAGGCTATAAACATGGCCTTATTTTAAAGCAAATCATATAATTATCTGCGCAGATAAACTCCACAGACATACAAATAAGCCGCGTTGCGACCAAACCAAATTTTTAGGCTTTTCTAAAGTCAAAATTTTACTGCATGCTTACCTAAAGAATGGAAACTCGTGATTTCAAATCGCTGAAATCGAACAATCTTCGACAATATTTTTGCTGGCATTATTAGTTTGTACTCCGCGATTACATATTAAAAATATGAGTCTTTTGCTCGAATTATTAATTACACGTCTGAAAATGTAATTTTTTTTTATCGTAAAGTTGATCTAACGGTTTTAGTTTTTCATTGTTTATCACTTTGTTTGTATAACAATTGGATTATTTGGTGACTATAGTTTCGATACTACACGTATCATTATCAAACCGTTAGTCAGTGAATTAGTCAGTGAGTTTTAGTTTTAGTTTTAAGCTCGTATTTTTCAATTTCAACTTTGCGATATCGCTTCTGATGATGCACTAACTAATCGTTTTTGTGTGGACATGTAACAACCCTTTTGCTGGAAGGTCGCGCTTATGGGGGTGGTAAAAAAGAGCAATAAAGTGAAAAAAAGAAACGGAAACTGGATGTGATTCACTGAAGGCTGTTGGGTAATAATAAAATACTACGATCCAATGTGTTGAATTTAAATAAAAGAAGTAAATTATTCATGGATCAAACAAAAAGAAACGTACATATTAGATTTAAAGAACACACGTACCATATTAAAAATAAAAATCCTGACAAATCAATTACCCATCACACATAATGTATGAATGTAAATCATTGTTTTATTTTGCGAAATTTCAAATAATGATTCTAGCATCTAATATCTTTAAAATCTAGATATTGTTTACTCTAGGCATCAACCTGAATTCTCTAGGACGTAGACTCGAGTCTCTAAACTCTAATAATAATAATAATAATAATAATGTTTATCCACAACCACTCTATAATATTTTAATTATACATGCTAAGAGTCAGTAATAATGACGTTTATTATAAATAGGTTATGAAACATGTGAGTAATATTTTGACTTATCACTGCTCAACTGTGAATAATAAGAAATCACTACAAAATCAGGATACCTCATGTTAATCAATTTTGACATAAACAAAAACAATTTTTAAATTGAAAGCAAATTGTGTTAATTGTGTTGTGATAGTGTGGTTAATAGTTTATCGAAGGTGAAAGAAGCAACATGGAATCCGATCCTGACTTGTTGACACCCCCGGAAATAAGGGACGCGGCAGAAATCGCTTCCATCAATTTGTTGCCTAAAAAGTCTCGCAACATATACCAAAGTACATACAACACGTTTTGTGAATGGAAAAAGGAGAAAAAAGCACATTCAACTGAGTCGGTAGTTTTGGTGTATTTTACTGAATTATCAAAAAAATACAACACCTCATCGTTGTGGCAGAAGTATTCGATGCTAAAAAGTACATTGAAAATCTTTGAAAACATCAATATTGGATACTATGGCAAACTTCTAGCTTTTTTGAAAAGAAAAAATGAAAGGTTTACTCCGAAAAAAGCCAACACTTTCTCCCCAGAAAATGTTAACAGTTTCATTGCAAATGCACCGGATAACAAATTTCTTGCAACAAAAGTAAGTTTTAAATTATTTTAATATTTTTTAAAAATTGCAGTAATTTTTTCTTCAGGTTGCATTAATTATGGGTTTAATGGGCGCTTGTCGTTCAAATGAGCTGTATAACATGAAAATTAAAGATAAAGAAGACCTTAATTCCTGCTATATGATTAAGGTGCCAACCACAAAAACTAAAATTTGTAGGAAATTTACAGTATCTGATAATTTTTACCACATTGTAAAAAAATATTTGTGCCTCCGAAAGCAGATAAACTGTGATTATTTCTTTCAAAATTTTCAAAATGGAAAGTGTACTAAACAGCGAATTGGTATTAATAAATTTACAAAAATGGGAAGGGATATCGCCAATTTTTTGAAATTACCCAATCCTGAGCAATATACAGGCCATAGCTTTAGAAGAACCTCAGCCACCATTTTGGTTGATGCTGGTGGAGACATCACTGCGTTAAAACCTCATGGAGGATGGAAGTCAACTGCGGTTGCAGAAGGCTATATTAACGATTCTTTGGAAAATAAAAAGGAAACGGCCAGAAAAATTGCATCGTCAATAGAATCGACAGCAAATAATGTAACAGCTGCATCTTCCAGCACAAATTCCGTTAATTTCGATATTTTGGATCAAACCGTAAATCTTGGTGTACCCACTTCAATGCCCCCTATTGTGTTTAATAATTGTTCTAACGTTACTATTAACATTAATCCTAATAAATAGTATTATTATATGTATTTCTTAGTTATAATTAAAAGTAAATGATTTAATGAATTATGTTCTTATTCTTGAAAAGTTGCAGTAAGCAAGAATGAATATACATTTTGTGGTTGTGGATAAAGTATAGTATTCTACTCGCGCATAATGGCTATTAATCATTCGAATGACTTACTCCACTCGCCTGCGGCTCGTTCCGTAAACCTCATTCTCATGATTAATAGCTTTCATTATGCGCTTGTTGAATAATATACTATTAGTTCCAGTGCAAGTGATTACATATACAAATAATTTATATATACAACAAAGGCATGGAAATACGTCAAAATAAGAGAAAACTTAAATTAAATGTTACATGTGTTGTTTAGATACACGTCCACATTATATGGCTCCAACGTGCATAGTAACTCATACGACATTCTTTTGACATTGTTATAATTATTTTCTTTTTTTATGTATTCTGGTAGATGGTTATAAAATTTGATACAGTTGTATAGGGGACCTCTTTCTAACATATGTAGCTCGACTAGACTGTGTTTAGAATGTTCTGTCATTCATAAATGGCTAAAAACCACTGCTCTAGATTCTACTAGTCTAGAATGTTTGAATAAAGACTGAGAGCTCAAATCTTTTATTGTGGTGTTTTATTTGGTTTTTAACGCGTATTTTCCACTCCCAGGTTAAGCATGAAGAAAATATTTCGAGTTTAGAAAATCCTGAAAATTTGGTTTGGTTGCTCCGCGTAGCGGAGCGACCAAACCAAATTTTCAGGATTTTCTAAACTCGAAATATTTTCTTCATGCGCCACGCGTTCGAACCACTGATTAAGTATGATTTTCCAAAATACACACTTCACTTACAATAATTATAATAACAATAACTCACCGGGTTCGGCAAAATTCCCGGATAGCTGTAGACCTAATCTCCGGCGTCATGATTGGCCATAGCAGCGGAAATAGATGACGTAAAACCCAAAATAAAAAATAAAAAAAATAACAATCACTTTATTCAATTGAAAGAACAAGTGTGCGTTGAAGGGCAAATATCGAAAAATTGCGCACTTCTGAAATTATTTTTTCAGAAGTTTGAAACGTAATCCTCTTTTTTGAGCAATTGTATCATATGTTCAGTAAAAAAAAACCTCTAGAGTGCTATGATTTAATCTTTTTTCAAATTTAAGTTGGCTGCACACTTCAGGAATTGACATGTAAAACGTCAGACATAATAATTATAATGTATATTTTCTGAGTTGCCAACTTAGAATATTATCCGTGGCACTCTAGAGATTTTTTTTAATTGAACATACGATAGCAACATTAAACGTTGTTTTAATGTTGATGAAACATTAGTTAATTGGGTTTTCTCAGCGGGTTAAAGCTTTTGCTAAAAAAATATTATTTAATTAAAGAATTTGGATCGAATTATTAATTACACGTCTGAAAATGTAATTTTTTTTTATCGTAAAGTTGATCTAACAGTTTTAGTTTTAGTTTTAAGCTCGTATTTTTCAATTTCACTTGATGAAACATGTTTACAATATTGATAATTGAATAAAGTCACTTATTCAATTATCAATATTGTAAACATGTTTCATCAAGTGATTGATGATATCTAAATTCTTTAATTAAATAATATTCTTTAGCAAAAGCTTTAACCTACTGAGCAAATCCATTCAAGTAATGTTTCAACAAACATTAAAACAACGTTTAATGTTGCTACAATGTTGATATAACGTTATTTGATTGTTTTTTGCTCAGTGGGTAAGCTTACGAAATGTTTGTAGAAATAATAACATTTTGCGATACAATAAAATTCAACAACCGAAAGTAGAATAATTATTAAATCCATTTATTTTATTATTATTCACCGTGATACATTTTCCTAAACGCAGCATATAAATCCTCTTAGAAAATTAAACTTTATCACCATACACAAACATAAACACACCCAATACATTCCCAATCAACCGTTAATAATCGCACTCTGCAAGAGATATAAACAAAAATTCGTTTACTGAAGAGCACCAGGATATAAAGGACATAAAGTTTTATTCCACCCATGGATGGAAGAAAAGCTCCAATGATTTCCGCGCATAAATCACTTAATTTAATGGCCGACGTTACCCCCCACATAAGGGACGGTCCCTCGTAAAAATCACCCCTCACGGCCATGATTAATCCGAAAACGAGGGTGAGTTTTATGGCGGCGTTAAAAAAAATATATAGAAGGAATACAAAAAGTTCGTTTCTTTATGTAAAGAGAATAAGAAAAAAGGGCAGTGTTTCGCATGCACTTAGCGAATTTTCGTTGGTTGAAAGGTTGTTAAAAGAAAAAACGGTTGATTTTCTTTGTGCTTGGTGATACAAGTCAGTAAGTGCGCAGAGGATTTGAACAGGATTCTTTTTACCTGACGATGTGTGCTTGTTTCTGCAGCCTTGAGAAATAAAAAATAGAACGTATACATAAAAAAAGCCAAGGTTGAAATAAATGCTAAGGTCGTTTATTTTCTTGTGTTGCGAATAAAGGGTGAGAAATTGTGTGTAGGATTTTTTTAGGTTGGATGTTTTTTGTTTGTTTTGAATAGAAACTATGACTGTGCTTTACGTTTTATTTTCTTACAAGATTAACAGACATATGAGTTCTTATAAAAATAAAACGTAAATCAGAGTTACAGTTTAAAAATTATTGATATTAAAAAATTGCAATTACAAGGTATTCAAAAATTTTGCAACTTTTTGAATACCTTCCCAGCAAACCAAATCATATAATATATACATAATATTTATCTAATACATATAAGATACATATATTTTACATATATAATATATGTGTGTTTGCTGGGTTGTAATTGCAATTTTTTAATATCAATATTTTTTAAACTGTAACTCTGATTTACGTTTTACTTTTATAAGAACTCATATGTCTATCAATTTTGTAAAAAACTAAAACGTAAAACACAGTCATAGTTTAAATTAATTGATTATTTCTGTAGAAAAACGTTAATCACAGTCGCAGTTTAAAATCATTGATTATTTTTAATATCAATGATTTCAACTGTGACTGTGATTTACGTTTATTTTTCTCACAATAATTCATAGAAAAATATCTATTTACTAAATCAACGGATAGGCTGCTTGGATTGATTTTTAAAGAACATTTTTAGAAATTAACTTTCTTAGACAAAGTTCTAACCAACTTTATTTATTATTTTCGTCAGTTTTATTTATTTTATCTTCTTAAGTGTTATTATTATTAAAACGATGATGAATGTGGAAATACACGATATTTCAGTGTTTTATACGCGTGACGCATGAAGTAAAATTTCGAGTTTAGAAAAGCCCAGAAAATTTGTCTCGGGTCGCTGCGCGACCCTCGACAAATTTTCACGGGGCTTTTCTAAACTCGAAATTTTACTTCATGCTTAGTCTGGGAGTGGAAAACACTCGTTTGAACTTTCGAATTGAACTCTTTTAAAAAACAACGCGTATCTAAAGATTTAAAGAAAATTAGCTGAATTTGCTGTAAATTGTCCGACATCCGTTGTTTTTTAACAATTTTAATTTGAAGCTGTAAACCAGTGTTTTCCACTCCCAGGCTAAGCATGAAGTAAAATTTCGAGTTTAGAAAAGCCCCGTGAAAATTTGTTTGCTGCGCGACCCTCGACAAATTTTCACGGGGCTTTTCTAAACTCGAAATTTTACTTCATGCTTAGCCTGGGAGTGGAAAACACTGGTTTAGAGCTTCAAATTAAAATTGTTAAAAAACAACGGATGTCGGATAATTTACAACAAATTCAGCTCATTTTCTTTAATTCTTTAAATACGCGTTGTTTTTTAAAAGAGTTCAATTTGAAAGTTCAAACGAGTGTTTTCCACTCCCAGACTAAGCATGAAGTAAAATTTCGAGTTTAGAAAAGCCCCGTGAAAATTTGTCAAAGGTCGCGCAGCGACCCGAGACAAATTTTCTGGGCTTTTCTAAACTCGAAATTTTACTTCATGCGTCACGTGTATAAAATACTGATTTCCAGCGAGGTTCAAATATCCATAAATTTAACAGTATTTTAGTGTTTTGTACGCGTGGCGCATGAAGTAAAATTTCGAGTTTAGAAAAGCCCAGAAAATTTGTCTCGGGTCGCTGCGCGACCTTTGACAAATTTTCACGGGGCTTTTCTAAACTCGAAATTTTACTTCATGCTTAGTCTGGGAGTGGAAAACACTCGTTTGAACTTTCAAATTGAACTCTTTTAAAAAACAACGCGTATTTAAAGATTTAAAGAAAATGAGCTGAATTTGTTGTAAATTATCCGACATCCGTTGTTTTTTAACAATTTTAATTTGAAGCTCTAAACCAGTGTTTTCCACTCCCAGGCTAAGCATGAAGTAAAATTTCGAGTTTAGAAAAGCCCCGTGAAAATTTGTCGAGGGTCGCGCAGCGACCCGAGACAAATTTTCTGGGCTTTTCTAAACTCGAAATTTTACTTCATGCGCCACGCGTATAAAATACTGATTTCCAGCGAGGTTCAAATATCCATAAATTTAACAGTATTTCAGTGTTTTATACGCGTGACGCATGAAGTAAAATTTCGAGTTTAGAAAAGCCCAGAAAATTTGTCTCGGGTCGCTGCGCGACCCTCGACAAATTTTCACGGGGCTTTTCTAAACTCGAAATTTTACTTCATGCTTAGTCTGGGAGTGGAAAACACTCGTTTCAACTTTCGAATTGAACTCTTTTATAAAACAACGCGTATCTAAAGATTTAATGAAAATTAGCTGAATTTGCTGTAAATTGTCCGACATCCTTTGTTTTTTAACAATTTTAATTTGAAGCTGTAAACCAGTGTTTTCCACTCCCAGGCTAAGCATGAAGTAAAATTTTGAGTTTAGAAAAGCCCCGTGAAAATTTGTCGAGGGTCGCGCAGCGACCCGAGACAAATTTTCTGGGCTTTTCTAAACTCGAAATTTTACTTCATGCGCCACGCGTATAAAATACTGATTTCCAGCGAGGTTCAAATATCCATAAATTCAACAGTATTTTAGTGTTTTGTACGCGTGGCGCATGAAGTAAAATTTCGAGTTTAGAAAAGCCCAGAAAATTTGTCTCGGGTCGCTGCGCGACCCACGACAAATTTTCACGGGGCTTTTCTAAACTCGAAATTTTACTTCATGTTTAGTCTGGGAGTGGAAAACACTCGTTTGAACTTTCAAATTGAACTCTTTTAAAAAACAACGCGTATTTAAAGAATTAAAGAAAATGAGCTGAATTTGTTGTAAATTATCCGACATCCGTTGTTTTTTAACAATTTTAATTTGAAGCTCTAAACCAGTGTTTTCCACTCCCAGGCTAAGCATGAAGTAAAATGCTTTTCTAAACTCGAAATTTTACTTCATGCGCCACGCGTATAAAATACTGATTTCCAGCGAGGTTTAAATATACATAGATTTAACAGTATTTTAGTGTTTTGTACGCGTGGCGCATGAAGTAAAATTTCGAGTTTAGAAAAGCCCAGAAAATTTGTCTCGGGTCGCTATGCGACCCGAGACAAATTTTCACGGGGCTTTTCTAAACTCGAAATTTTACTTCATGCTTAGTCTGGGAGTGGATAACACTCGTTTAAAGCTTCAAATTGAACTTATAAAAAAAAACGTAACATATGTATATTTAAAAGAAAAATTCCCTGTAAATCCTTGACTTTACGGTATATAAAATATTATTACAGTATTTTTTTAACCTTCTAACAAGTGTCTTTCTCTCCCAGATTAAGCATGAAGTAAAATTTCGAGTTTAGAAAAGCCTGAGTTTGGATTTGGATGCTTCACGTCTAAATCCAAACGCTTAGGCTTTTCTAAACTCGAAATTTTACTTCATGCGCCTTACGTTTAAAACACTGATTTATGTGAAGTTCAGAAGCACACTCATCATCGTCTTAGTAATAGCAATGATTAGTTTAGTTTGCATTACATTTAATATTGTATAATTCTGTTTTTGTCAAGTGACACAATTGTAAAGTAATTATTAACTTAGTTAATAGCATTTTGTTTAAGAAATGGTATAAACATCAACAGGTTTTTAATTTAATTTAATTTATTTATTTACGGAATCTCCAGTTTACAATAGATTAATACATATACATCTTAATACAATAAATTGACTAAACAAAAACAAAATCTAAATATGCCAAACAAAATTTAAACTTATAACCCTACAGAAATATTTTATTTCAAAATATATTGCATATTGATCCCAAATAGTTCAAAACGTAACAATATGAAACAAGCTCCTTCCCACCTTCAAGTTACAATAAATAGATTAATTAATCAAACACTCAACCTTCAATCGATCAATTAATTATACAACCAATAAATTAATATATATATAAATATAATATGAATATAAATATAAAATATATGACAAAACTTAATAAAAGGAACAGACCCAAACTCACACAAGATATCAGAGCGATGTCAACAATACAAATTATCACAGATGGAACATAAATAGTATATGACGAATACATATTGAATAACAAACCACCAATATATATCTGTATATAAAAGGATAAAATGGTATCTTAACATGTACAACAAATGCAAATTATCACAGATTGAACATGAAGTGTAAATAACGAACACGTATTGAATTAGCAATAACAAATAATATAATAAATAAATAATAGAATAAATAAATAATAAGAAGTATGTTCACGTTACATCAATGACAGCGGACAGATCGATATAACGTAAGTGGGTTTTAAAAATTGCAAAGGATGGTGCGAAGAGGATAAAATTGGAATTATGTGACAAAACAGTCGCCTGCCTCATCATGCGGTCGATAGGGTTGTTCATACCATAGTTCATGGTATGAAAGTTTAAACGAAATAATGCCCTATGCCTTGATTGAAGGCCCCGGGGTACATTGTAATTTAAAGCACCCAAGTTCAGTGCAATTCACAAACCCACTCACCAACTTATACAAAAATGACAAGTCCAGAAAAATTCGTCTTTCAGCCAACGATCGCAGATTCAATAATGATAACATTTCGCTATGACTAAAATCTATAATATTTTTCCCCACACGAAAAGCCATTATCTTCAGAAATTTTCCTTGAATCATCTCAATCTGATGAATGGAGCTTTTTGTGTAGGGTGACCAAACTATTGAAGCATATTCCGCATGTGGACGTACCAGAGACAAATAGAGAGTTTTTACAGTTGCGTTCTTAAATTGTCTACTAAATCGATTAATAAAACCCAACACTTTTAGTGACTTGGTACACACATGCGAAATATGCTCCCTAAAATCCAGCTTTGAAGTAAACATGACACCTAAATCTTTTACTCTGGTTACACGTGCCAACTAATGATTGACCAAAGAGAAATTAAAATGTTTTTCTCTTCCTCGGGTAAAAGATATGCGAAAACATTTGTTTAAATTCAATGCTAGATTGTTTTCTATGCACCATTCTGCAATGACATTCAAATCATCCTGCAGCTGCTGCTGATCTGACGTACTACGAATTTTTTTTATAAATCTTTAAATCATTGGCAAAAAGGAGAACTCTACTATTCCTCACATTAAATCCAATATCATTCTCAAACAATAAAAATAAAAGAGGGCCGCAGTGCGAGCCCTGAGGTACCCCAGATGTCACTGATATCGTATTGGACACATTTTGACCAATACGTAGTCGTTGTGATCTGCCCACCAAGTAGCTCTCTATCCATTTAATCAAATTGCCACAGAAACCGATACATTCAAGTTTTCGAATCAAAATATCATGTTGTACCCGGTCGAATGCCTTGGAGAAATCAGTGTAAATCGAGTCTACTTGTAAACTTTCCTCCAAAGCATTCGATATGTAAGATTGATATGTCATCAAATTGGTAGTAGTAGACTTTCCTCTAAGGAAGCCATGTTGCTCCTCAACAATATATTGAGAACACCACCAAGTTAACTGCTCAGATACCAACCGATCTAAGAGTTTGGGTAATGCTGATTGGATAGAAACTCCGCGGTAATTAGCTATATTAGATCTGCAACCATTTTTATAGATTGGTACAACATAACTGTGTTTCCATTCTATGGGAAACACTCCAGTGGATAGTGATAATTCAAATATGCTATGAATAGGCTCACTTAACGAATATACACATTGTTTTAAAAAATATGGTGGAATACGATCAGGACCCGAACTGCAACACTCGGGAAGTGCACATAAATTACTAAACACATCTTGAAGGTTGAGACTGAACTGTTTCAAATCCAATATTGATGTCAAATGAAATTTAATTTAATATTTTGGTGTTTATGTTAGAAAAAAAACTGTATAAAAATAAACAATTTATTCGATTTTATAACATAAAATTCAGATGAATTACACTGTTAGAACGATAACTTAATTTAAACATAATTAAAAATCGCCTATGAAAATAATTAAAGTAAAACACAGTTTAAAGATAATAATAAATCTTTATTGTCCAATAGAAAACATATCCTAATAACAAGACAATATATTTTCAACTTGTTTCTCATTGATCACTTGATGAAACATGATTAAATATTTAAAAAAAAATAAATTTCAAATAAAATCACTTGGTATGTTTCACTAATTTTACGTTTTTATTCCGACTAGTTTCGGCTATCAGCCATTTCCTTGAAAATGGCTGATAGCCGAAACTAGTCGGAATAAAGACGTAAAATTAGTAAAACATACCAAGTGATTTTATTTGAAATTTAATTTTTTTAAAAACAAGACAATACATTTAAAAATAAAGTAAAATATAAAAATAATACATAAATAAATAGAGATACATTTTTACAATATAAATTATAGGAAAATTCCTGTATTATTCTTTTAAAGTTACAGAAAACTTGGTTTCTCAACAGGAAACTGAAAAATTGATTATTTAGTCTTTTAACACTAGATGGAGCACGTTGTCCACTTCTTCCAAGCTTTAATTTTTTTGTAATGCACGGAATATCGTAAGTTTATTAAATATGAATAGCTTATGTTTGTATTTTACTAACAATAATACAAGAAAATATTATTCATAAGCCATTAATAAAACAAATTACAGTCCTTCTGTTTTAAAGTTAGCACGCACGATTAGTTAGTGCAGCTTCAGACTCATAGATGTCCCCTTGATCGAAACCACCCCGCCAGAAAAATCAATAACACAAACCTCCCCTCTATACAAATAATTAACATCCACTTTCAGCACCAGCTCATCAACTCGATTCAAAATAAAAAAAAAAAACAACAAAAGAAAAATCAATCAATTAACTCATTAGAAAAATGTGGAATGAGACACGGCGCCAGTAAAATATGTAAATTTACGGTCAGTCCCTTATGACCACTATATAACGTACTACAATGTAAATAAAGGTTATGAATCATTAAATCGCAATTAACATTCCCATCAACTTAACAAACGACTTCCGACACTTGTACAAGTGAACGGTTTATGCGCTTTTGTTTATTACTTGTTAAAGTAAATTCGACGCTTCGGCGATAATTCTCTCACCTTTATGAATACTTGCTGCGAATGTTCACAATAATCGGTTTATTCTATTGTTTTCTCATGGCAAAATAAAAAATAGGGGAATCAATTTTCTACAAATCACAATAATTTATTTATTCAGTCAACGGAGTACATTTAAAAATATATAATATAGTATACAACTAAAATCTTCAAAGGTATGCAATACTCACATACAGAGAGTTTTATATAACACCGAACATTTTCAATGTTTATTTTCGTATGTTCGATTTGTCAAACCAAAGCATTCAATACGATTTGACACCTTTAATTTTTAGGTATGTGTAAACCGGATTGTCTATAAAACCATTACAAATTATAGCAATCAACTCCTCAACTTATTTCAGTACAAACTGTACATACAGGGAGTTTTTCTTTCAAGTCCTAATTATAGCGTGTGTGCCGTAAATCTTTAGATAATTCTTGTTCTTTTTTTTTAAGAGTTCAATTTGAAACTTTAAACGAGTGTTTCCACTCCCAGACTAAGCATGAAGTAAAATTTCGAGTTTTGAAAAGCCTGAAAATTTGGTTTGGTCGCGTAGCGCGAAGCGCGGAGCGGCCAAACCAAATTTTCAGGCTTTTCTAAACTCGAAATTTTACTTTATGCGCCACCAGTACAAAACACTGACATATTTATTTATTTATTTATTAACGGAATCTCCATTTTATTACATAAGTGTACATATACATATTGTAATATATGACAAAAATAACAAAAAACATAAAAATCATATAAAGAATTACATTGATTACAACCGACTAAATTATTACTGAACAAAAATAACAAAAACCATATAAAGAGTTACATTGATTACAGTCACCTAAATTATTACTGAACTGATATCACGAAGTTTGAAACACATCGCAAACTTCAAATTGAATCAGTGTTTTGTAGCGGTGGCGCATGAAGTAAAATTTCGAGTTTAGAAAAGCCTAATTTGGCTCGGTCGCTTCGCTTCGCTACGCGCCCGAGCCAAATTTTCAGGCTTTTCTAAACTCGAAATTTTACTTCATGCTTTACCTGGGAGTGGAAAGCACTAGTTTAAAGCTTCAAATTAATTGTCAAATACATTTCCCTATATGTCAAACCCTTATCACAGTTTGTCAATTACATTTCACTTCACAAGAACATGGCTGCAGTTCGTCAAAAATGGATTTTAGCAATGAACCAAGAGGACTTGATATCCGGAGAATGGATGCTGGCGTAAGTAGTATTACAGTAGCAGTGAATTTTTGTTTTAGGTAAACATATGCATAAGCTGTACATTTTTCGACAATCGTTGTTTTTTTAAAAGGGTTCAATTAGAAGCTTTAAACGAGTGTTTTCCACTCCCAGACTAAGCATGAAGTAAAATTTCGAGTTCAGAAAAGCCCCGCGTAGAAAATTTGTCGAGGGTCGCGCAGCGACCCGAGACAAATTTTCACGGGGCTTTTCTAAACTCGAAATTTTACTTCATGCGCCACCGGTACGAAACACTGACATATCACGAAGTTTAAAACACACCGCAAACTTCAAATTGAATCAGTGTTTTGTAGCGGTGGCGCATGAAGTAAAATTTCGAGTTTAGAAAAGCCTAATTTGGCTCGGTCGCTTCGCTTCGCTACGCGTCCGAGCCAAATTTTTAGGCTTTTCTAAACTCGAAATTTTACTTCATGCTTAACCTGGGAGTGGAAAACACTAGTTTATAGCTTCAAATTAATTTCTTTTAATAAACCAAGTATCGAAAAATGTACAACGTATACATATGTATACTTAAAAGTAAAATTCTCTGTATGAAAATTAATACTGAAAATGTTCGGTGTTACATAAAACTTTCTGTATGTAATTATAAGGTCGATTTACACCCCGACCGATTAGCTTTAATCATCCACTAATCATTGATTAAACCTCTGATGAAGTCAACTTTCTAGAATGTTATAAATTTGTAAGATTTCCTAAACATGTCTCTTTTATCAATATGCAATTGAGTAAACAATTCGTAAATACAATTGTTGTGTTTTTAAAAAGTACTAATCACTGATTAAGTTAATCGACTTGGGTGCAAACGGGTATAAAAGTTTAAAATCTGGTTACGCAAATTAAATTATCAACATAATCCTGTAGACCAGGGATCTCCAAACGTTTTTCTTTGTGAGCTAAATATACAATTTTACTTAATCAAGTAGGCGAACCTCACACAAATTTTAAAACCATTTTCGATAAATAACAACAAAAATTATAAATTTTCAAAATATGAGACTCCACTATGACTCGTATTCCCATATTTTGAAATTTTACCAAGATTTTTTTTACCCGGTGCCCTAAGAGTAACAAGGGATAGCAGAGGAAGAAGACAACGTTTTTTTTGTTATTTATTGAAAATGGTTTTAAATTTTGTTTATGGAAGTTGCTGGCTGAATTTAACATAAGGACCGTGATTTGGTAGCCTCTGCTGTAGACAGGGCCGGTATTCCCGAAATTGGTCGCACGATTCGGTTGTACGAAATCTGTCATTTAGATAGGGATCCCACTAAGTAAAAAACAAACAAATTACGTTATATCAACATTGTAGCAACATTTAACGTTGTTTAAATGTTGATGAAACATTACCTAAATGGATTTGTTCAGTAGGATTTAACATGTGAATTTGACAGTTAGCAGGCGACCTATCGTGCGATCAATTTCAGGAATACCGGCCCAAAAGTTTAATACATAATTGGAAAAATAATTATTTTATTTCTTTATTTTGTAATCGATAACTATATATCTAAGATGTATAATATATACGTTTGGGTGTCGGTTTGTTTATTAGGAATTCAGCTCAGATGGATATTTATTAGGGGGAATAAAAACGGGTCCGCTGCATGTCCTGCGTTTATGGGCGCCATATAAAATTTTAACTGTACCAATATCTCTCACTGCCCACACTAAACAGTTTTTACACCTAGGATATGCACAGCGCGGCTCAATTTCAAACGATTTCTCTGACAAAACATGTCTTAATACAGACAAAAAGTCTAATAATACAGTGCCTCTCAGAGAAAATTTCAGGCCCAGAACAAATAATAGTGTCATTCAAAAACAGAATTTTTTTAAAACAAGAATTAGATTTCCTCAACTATTATTTTACCACTGTAACCCACTTTCGGCAACTTAAACATTGTAAACACTAAAACATTGTAAAATTTATCCATATTCGAACTTTGCTTGAAATCTGTGTTTTATACTCGTGGCGCATGAAGTAAAATTTCGAGTTTAGAAAAGCCCCGAGAAAATTTGTCTCGGGTCGCTGCGCGACCCTCGACAAATTTTCAACGCGGGGCTTTTCTGAATTCGAAATTTTACTTCATGCTTAGAGTCTGGGAGTGGAAAACACTCGTTTAAAGCTTCTAATTGAACTCTTTTAAAAAAACAACGATTGTCGAAAAATGTACAGCTTATGCATATGTTTACCTAAAACAAAAATTCACTGTATGTAATACTACTTACGCCAGCATCCATTCTCCGGATATCGAGTCCTCTTAGTTCATTGCTAAAATCCATTTTTGACGAACTGCAGCCATGTTGTTATGAAGTGAAATGTAATTGACAAACTGTGATAAGGGTTTGACATATAGGGAAATGCATTTGATAAATGGGAAATATATTTAAGGTAAAGAGATACATATTCGATATAAAGTGAAATGCAATAGAAAAACTCTGTATAGTCGAAACTAGTCGGAAAGTTATGCGTACAGCAAATTCTTTGTTAATTAATCCTGATTTTGATATTTTTTGTAATACATTTCCTCAGTTTATGAGAATTGTTAAAAGATTACTATGTATGTTGTCATTAATATTTTTATTCAATTTTGTTAATTTAAATCGACATTATTAACAACCGTAATAAACAAGGTTTTATTCACTAGTGAACTAAAATTTTTTTAGGTCACTAGTGAGTTAAAAAATTTGTTATATAAACAATTATAACAACTAAACTTTACAACAATTAAAATATCTTAGAAACCTGCGCGTTTATCACAACGAATTTAGTTCAAAAGTTAAAATCAAAGCAATCTTTTGTCTAACCCCATAGTAAACGTTTACTTTCTTAGAAAGTTAAAAAAAATAATCATATAATAACATTACAGAACGCAATGTTTAATAACTTAAAAAATATATATATTACAAAAATGAAAACAGAAACAAACATATCATCACACACATTAAGCAATAATATTTATACTTGATGCCAAACGTATGTAATATTCATATAAGTAAATTAATCTTTACTTATATGAATGCTACAGTTATTTAGGTTATTAAAGTTTATGTGTAAAGGTCCAACGTTAGACAAATGTATATCTTCTTGTTTTTTTATTTCCATTTTCGATGAACTCTGGATCGATTCATTCCTACCAAGAACGGCTGATGATTGTTCAATAATTCTCTTGGAAATGTCAATTTTGTTATTCAGAGAATCTTCTATATATCCTTCCACAACACTATTTGAACGCCATCCACCATGTCTTTTTACTACTGATAAATCTGCCCCAGAATCTGCCAGCAGAGTAGCACTCGAACGCCTGAAACTATGACCCGTATATTCTTGTGGATGTGTGTGTGTGCGGGTATCACTTTTTTTACTGCTTCCAAAGCCTCCTCCAGAACTTCAGACGGTACAAATACTTCATTATCTGGTTTTTCTTGAAATACTCCAGTGAGTTCAGACATTTTTGTGACACGAGATAGAAGTTTTACAAATTTTGAAAATTATAAATAATACGTCGTCATGAAAATGGATTTCACAGTCTACATAGTTTTTCAACATTTATTTAAAAATAAATGTAAAGTACATTTTCTTTACAATTTCGTCAAAATTGAATAAAAACATTATACGCCACGTGAATTAAACACCTTTATTCACTCAAAGAAATGATTTCACTCGCGCCGAGGCACTCGTGAAATCAAAAATCTTTTTGTGAATAAAATCGTGTTTAATTCACTTGATGTATAATATTTATTGTTTCTATTTTTAGTATCAAATTGTTATTTTGTAAAATATGTTTATATTCTGTAAAATGGCACATCCGTGAATAAAGGTTTATTTTATAAGTTAAATAAAATCATTGAAACAATACTAACTGTTTCAATTAATAGTTTATAGAATATAAAATGTTTGTTTTCCCAACTATTAAACCCAATAACCATTTTGCCTTTTTCCCTTGAGAAACAAGTGCTACGCCAGACTCCATCTGTTTTTCTCGGCAGCTGATCTCGGCGTCTCCGTTTTTAGAGCCCAATTACAACAGGGCTTTTAGGAGGATAGGGACATTAATTAAAAAAAGAAAAAGAGTACAAACCGTGCGGCCATTATATTTTTTAATAGGACGCTTCGCATGATTTAAAGGGACAATCCGGGCGGAATGTTGATTATTGTCCGTCACAAATCCAGCGACTACCTGTATTTAGAATTGCGTCCATCCGGTGGTTGTAACGTATGATTTTGGTGTTGTTACGAGTAAGAAATTTGAATTATATGGAGGTTTGGTTTTATGTTTATCGTTTTATCGTACTGGTAGCCGTTTGAGGTTTTATGTAATTATAAATAATGTTAATTACAGAACAATTGGTTGTAATTGAGATAATATTGTCTATACAAATTAATATATTTTTTTAGGATGTACAATTGAATCAGTCATTTACTTCATGCGCCACGCGTATAAGACGCTGATTTCAATTAAAGTTCATGCATTTGTTAACATTATTTTATTGTTTTCGGAGTTTAAGGGTACTGGGTACTTAGGTACCAGGGTAAGGCCCCCCTAGTCTATACGTTACTTTTTGTAAGACAGTTTTTTTCTTGTTTTCTTGTTGCCAATGTATATTTTTATTTTTTGACCCATTTATACCCAGAAATGAGTTTTGCATTGAGATTAGGAGAGAAACATTCTTATAACGTTCACTTAATTGCTGCACATCGGGTTGTATACAATACGGATTTTATGCATTCATCGTATGCAACTTAACATATATTTATTTATTTTTTTATTTATTAAACGGTATAACACCTTTTTACATAATAATAACAAAAGTATGCGATATGTTAAAGTAGAGTTAAGTTAAGTTATATACAAAATGAAAATTTTAAAAATTGACGTCCAAGCAGTACGATTAGTGTTACATTTGAAATTTGGTATTCAAGCGAAATTTAAAACTATTCAAAGATCCACTATATAAGTCTATGCTGGGAAAAATGCAATTTGCATTCGCCAATGACATTAGTCGAGTAGCTGAATTTTGGAAAGCGTAGTCAGTTTTATGTGTTTCCAAATAAAACGGGTGGCTCAAGCGAGTTCTTCTGCATTCTTCATACATTGTATGTTGGGTTACATACAAATAAAAGTAATCGAGCCTGAAAGACCTATGGTCGATAGCCATTTTTTTAGAATTTTTGTTTAAATTAAGCACTGAATATTAATTTGGTATTTATTATTTTATATAATGTACTATAAAATTCTATAAATAAAGATATTATTACATATGAAAGTAATCGCTCGTGTTGCATTTTTCTTTGAACGTTAGCATGCAACTTTCCTGCAGGCGGACATTCAGCATTTATTCAACGTTTTTTCAACATTCATGCAACTTAAAACGCAAAATACATTGCAACGTTTCTTTGCTCAGTGGGCAGATTCATTAGTTTCTCATCAAAACACATACATTTAAAATAAAAAAGTTGCAAAAATCCTTAGTCCTTATTACTTACTCTTAGGATTTTCTGTATGATTTATTATTGTTGGATTTAGAAAGGGTCGATTTGTTAATATCGATTTGCTATTTGGTTCGTTGGAAACGGATCGATTTTCAGGCGCTGTCGATTGTTAAAACTGCCCGTGGTAATTTGAAATCCTTTCACTGTTCTCTTTTCATCCGGCGCCTTTCGCGGAAATGCACTGGAACGATGCTTGGTCTCGTTTCTGTTCTTTCTACACTCAACTCAAATAATATATAGTTTCTAGCGTTGAAATCAAATCGATGATTTCTGTTCTTTTATTCTTCTATTGTTATACTCGCATCGATGACGTAAGAATTTATAGATCGAGTTTTTGAGAGGAGTGAAGTAATTTAATAAAGAATATAAAAACGTTGGATTTTGCACATAAACTAAACATGAAAAACGAATGTATTTAAACATTTAAAGTGCAATTCTTTTCGCAATCAATAACAAGTTAGTTTTACAAAGACTATATTAAACACTCATTGAAACAACTACTTCCCGGGCTAATGCCCCGACGGACATTGAATTATACAACAAGTGTTTGCTATTACATATAGTAACCTACTGCAAATGTAACAATTTGAGTCAAATTATTCAGGCCATCTTCAATGAGTGTTTGATATAGTCTTTGTAAAACTAACTTGTGGATTGCAAAAAGAATCGCACTTTTAATGTTTAAAGTATTCTGCAACCAAGAATTGGCAATTTCATTTATAGGAATATTTAATGTGACAATTTTAAGCAAAAATATTTTTTGGCGCCCGCACAAAATTTTTTATATTCTATTCTGCTTAGTAATAAAAAAATGTTGCTCATCACCGATCTACACAAACAAAAACAATCGAACTCTAACGTTTATTAGCTTTCACAACTCGAAAATCTCGAGTAAACATCACGCTCGATCAATCCACAGCAAACATTTGCATCCTTTCCACTCTTTTTTTTTTCCTCTTCGACATCGTCTTCCTTCGCAGGGTTTATTTGCACAGGGCGTCAATAAAATAAAATAAAAAGGGGGGGCAGTTTGTCGCGGTAGCACTTTTTTTTCACTACGGCTTTTTACTACTCTTCATCAGCGAAATTTTATCGCCCCCGTCCTCTCTTTCGGACCCGGAGTTTTCCCTTTTACTCTTTTTTATCGTCCGGAAAACTCATCAAGCGCTCGCAGTTTAATCTAGAATAACAACAGTAAAAAAATAAACGATCGGAGATAAAAAAAAAAAAACGTAGAGAGGATAAAATTGTTGGGTAGTAGATTTTGTTTTTCGATATTATTACAATAGTTTCAATTTAGATCTCATTAACCTTCAATTTGAAGCTTTAAACGAGTGTGTTCCACTCCCTGACTAAGCATGAAGTAAAATTTCGAGTTTAGAAAAGCCTGAAAATTTGGTTTGGTCGCGTAGCGCGAAGCTTTTCTAAACTCGAAATTTTACTTCATGCTTAGCCTGGGAGTGGAAAACACTTGTTTAAAGCTTTAAATTAAGTTCTTTCAACAAAGTGAGCGTCGGCAAATGTACAGCGTATGTTTATGTATACTTAAAATAAAAATTCTCGTTATGAACATGTTCGGTGTTACATAAAACTCTCTGTATATTATAACGAGTATCTATAAACTGTCGGCATCTCAGTAGGTTCAGACTTCAGAAACATACGTCGTAGTTAAATTCAGCTACTACCTAATGACATATAATTAAATGTATTTGACGTTTCCATGATTCACCATTTCGTATAGCATAATCTAAGATATGTAATTTGTTTTCCAAAGCACTCGTTATATTTTTAATGTACTTAAAACGTGAATTGTTGTTTATGACAGTAGCCTAACTCTAATTTCTCAATTTTTGTTGTCTGTAATAATCATAGCTCGGATGTTCGCAGGGATCGCTCGTGAACCGTTGTCGCCCAGTCGAGTTAACCATATGACGCACACGGCTGGGCGTCAAATACACAAACGGGCGACTGCATCACCAGACACAGCCGCAATCGTCCAGTTGTGCAATCGACGCACAGCCGCGCGTGTTATATGCCCAACTCAACAGAGCGGCCCCGGTTCATGAACGATCCCTGCCAAAATCCGCGCTATGTTAATAATAATAATACTTTATTACCCAACAGATACAGAATCCAGTAACAGGGTAACATCATAACTTAAGTATACAAATAATCACATCATAACTTAAGTATACAAATAACAATATAAAGATTTAAAGTAAAAATAAAATATAAACATTTAAAAATAAAAAAAAATACAATAAATTAGTACTTGAACGCAATTACAAATTAAAGCATTGGTTAATATGACTAAGGAATGAACTGAAAGAATCACCAAATATATCAGCATTATATTGCACACTATGGTATGATTTGTACAGCTTATATAGTGGAGAATTATTATGTAAAGTAAAGTAAAGTAAAGTAAAGTAAATTTATTTACGGTAAACACCATTTGTACATAAAATTACAACGTAATATAATTAATTAAAAAAAAATATATAAAAATCAAATATAACAGCTAATCGACGTAATTGTGCGTGTATATATAGTAATTATAGAAATAACATAAATTGAATAACATAAATCATAGAAATAACATAAATTGCACAAACTAGAAATGACGTTTTAGCCTAAACTTTAAATTAGATAGAGTTGTGTTGAAAAGGTCAAACCATGGATGGGCACAATATTCATTCGCAAGAGCCATTAAGCGAGTCATCGAATTGTGAGATCCGGAAACTGTCCTGTGAGACTCAAGATAAAATAATTGTTTTGATCTTGTTGTCCTGCATGGGACCAACAAATTTATTTGCTCCAAGAGGAAAGGTGATTCCAAAGATCCGTTAATTATCGTTAGTAGTGTACATAAGCCATGAAGTGAATTTGGAGTATTGTAAGAAAAGGTGCTGCAAGATCTGCTTGCCAACCTAGGTACATGAAAGTTAAGTAAGTCAATGGCAGTGGTATCATCAATGTTGTTGTTAACTAGTTTGTACAGATACATGCATGAGATACGCCTAGGCCTAGGTCTGGATATGATTTATGTTTGATAAAATATAGATATTTTAAAAATGTGCGCTGAACGCTCTCTAATAGCAAAATGTATTTATGAAACTGCGGTGCCAATATAACAGAGCAATACTCCAATTTACTGCAGATGTAAACATTAAATAGCGATTTTAACGTATCCACTGAAGAAAATGACTTGCTATTTCTAATGATAAAACCTAGTGTACGATAAAATTCCTTAACAATTTTGTCAATGTGATCATTGAACGTAAGTTTGTTATCGTAGAGTACACCCAAATCCTTAAATCGATTAACTCTCTGTAAAGGTTCAACACGTATTAAATAATTTTTAATAATTTTCATAATAACAAAAAACAACAAAAATTGAAAAATGAAGTTAGGCTTATTTCAAAATTAACGGCTCAAACAAACTTCATTTGGTTTGTTTCACTACTGTTTTATTGTTTATTACTCCTTGAGTGAAATAAAGTAAGTGACTTTTATTCATTTATCAATGTTACAATAGTGCTTTATAAAATATTCACTGAACGCTTAAAATACTTAACATTTGCAAAAGGGGTGGTTTTATCTAGCATGGAGGGTAGAAATCAATTCTCCGGTTGCGCTGCGAGGGAAATTAGCATACCCGCTTTCTCTCTCTCCCTCCCTTTCCGGATTCGACCCGAAACATAATTCACCCCCCTCGGCGCTTGACATTTACGTCCGGATTCCATTAAACCTAATGGCACATACGCCATTCTCCCTCCCCCCCACCCCTCTCGTGGAAAACCGGCGAGCCAAAATCTGGCGAATTCCGTTTTCAGCTATGCATGCACCAATGAATATTAAAGGGAGCGCTTGCACCGACGCCGGGCGTCGCGACGCTCCCTTTTCAGCGCGATAACGCGCATAAAACGCGGTGAAATTAGCATGAGAATGCATTTTCCTGGTGTTGTTATATTTACTCTGGTTTTATTACGAGCCTTATCGTTACAGTATGTGAATATAGATTCACTTTAATTTGCAATGTTATTTTTTTATTGAATTATTTGATTAAAATCTGCGTTTAATAGCGGAGCGCGCCAAGCACGCTATGGATTCGAGTCCATGAGCGGCGGGAATAATTTCTGACGTGAATCTATATTGTGCGAGAAAACTTTATAACCTGACGGCAAATCCAATATCTGTCCAAAGAAAAATAAAGAGATTATTATTATTATTATTATTATAGTGAAATAAGTGTTCTGACAAACATCAGTGCATTTAAAACAAGTGTCAGAAAAATACTTCAAAAATAACATCGCCACTTATCAAAAAGAACAATAACAACATTTAAAAATTAACATGAAATAAATTAATTGGAAATTGAAAATCTAAAGAAATTAACGTAATGTCGCTGACAAGCCACTGGCTTAGCGACTACTTAGATTCAAATCTCCTTCAGTTGTGAAAAGAAAAAAAAATAAATATTAAATCGAAATACAGGGCTATTCAAAATAAAGGAACAGATTTCAAACATCTATTTCTTCCAAACAACAAAAGATAGAAACACAATTCCAACGTTCCTTAAAAGAGAAAAGTTCAAAATTTATGAATTCATATGACCACCATGTGTTACACGATAAATATCAAAACGGTGGCTCATTTCTTGCCACACACGAATCAGCTGGTCTCTAGTTATCGAATTTACAGCTTCAACAATTCGATGTCGCATATTTTCAAGAAAGGTTTTTCGGCTCCTTTTCGTAAACTGTACGAATACGCTCGACATTTTCATTCGATGTGCGTGGACATCCCGGGCTTTTCTGTTTGCAGATGCAACCATCGTCTACGAATTTTTGATGCCACTGGTAAATCTGCTCATGACGAGGCGATTGTTTATTAACCCATTAACGGCCGAGCAGTTATAGAGTTAACTCTAAAAGTGGATTTTATGTAAAATTCTACACTTCTTTATATGAGTTCTACGAATGGCTTATTGTATTACATTCTATGAATTTTTCTTCTAAATATAAATAATGTATACGCTGTAAATGTAAGCATTCGTCGATTTTGTATAAAAATGTGCAATATAAAGTTTAGAACGTGTATTTCCACTCCCAGACTAAGCATGAAGTAAAATTTCGAGTTTAGAAAAGCCCCGCGTTGAAAATTTGTCGAGGGTCGCGCAGCGACCCGAGACAAATTTTCACGGGGCTTTTCTAAACTCGAAATTTTACTTCATGCGCCACGCGTATAAAACACTGAAATATTGTAAAGTTAGAAATACATTGAAAACATTTTACTTAAATAAGTAATAATCAAGATATTTAAATAATAAAATATATACGTTTTTCTTCATACATTTTCAAGTCAAGTCAAATAATATAATATATCAAATTAGGTTATTTAGTAATTTAATTACCATAAAATTAATAACGTTGCGTATATGCATCAATGGCACATAATGGGTTAAACTGACGGCGAAAAGCACCTTGAACTTCAATAATAGGCTCTAGTTTTGCTAATTGCAGCACACAAAATGCTTGTTCTTGTTGTGTCGTCATTTTACTACAGACAATCAACATGACAAATAACAGCGCCAATGCGGCCGTGGTTGGAACTTCTGCCTGGACTGTTCAAATTTTAAACTTTTGTCTGTCCAGGAACGTTGGAATTGTGGTTCTAACTTGCGTAGTTTACAAGAAATAAACGTTTAAAATCTGTTCCTTTCTATTGAATAGCCCTGTATAAAAAATTACGTTAAAATCGCTAGAACAGAAATAATTTATAAAAATATATCAAATAGTTTGATTATTCGTATATTGAAAGCAACACTTTTGTGAACGAAACGGAAGAAAATCATCGAAATGTTTATCATAATTGTACTTTTAATTTCACCAACTGTTCCAATTTTGATCTCTTATAAATAAAAATCCTCTTAACTCATTAACGGCCAAACAATAATAGAGTTAACTCTAATAGTTGGTTTTAGGTAAAAATGTTGCACTTATTTTTATTTTTTCTATGAACGACTTATTGTATGACTTACTGTGAATTTTTCTTTTAAATATACCTAATGTATACGATGTAAAGTGTTAGGCATTCGTCGATTTTATATAAAAACATGCAATATGAAGTTTAGAACGAGTGTTTCCACTCCCAGACTAAGCATGAAGTAAAATTTCGAGTTTAGAAAAGCCCCGCGTAGAAAATTTGTCGAGGGTCGCGCAGCGACCCTCGACAAATTTTCACGGGGCTTTTCTAAACTCGAAATTTTACTTCATGCGCCACGCGTATAAAATACTGATTTCAAGTGAGGCTCAAATATACATCAATTTCACAATATTTTAGTGTTTTATACGCGTGGCGCATGAAGTAAAATTTCGAGTTTAGAAAAGCCCAGAAAATTTGTCTCGGGTCGCTGCGCGACCCTCGACAAATTTTCACGGGGCTTTTCTAAACTCGAAATTTTACTTCATGCTTAGTCTGGGAGTTGAAACACTCGTTAGAAGCTAAAAATAGCCTCTTAAAAAAACAACGTATACCCCCACAAAAATTACAACTTATACATCGGGATGTATACAGGGAACATTTATTTTAGGTAAACATATGCAGAAGCTGTAAATCTTCTGACATCCGTTAATTTTTAAAAGAATTCAATGTGAAGCTTTTAACGAGTGTTTTCCACTCCCAGACTAAGCATGAAGTAAAATTTCGAGTTTAGAAAAGCCCCGCGTAGAAAATTTGTCGAGGGTCGCGCAGCGACCCGAGACAAATTTTCACGGGGCTTTTCTAAACTCGAAATTTTACTTCATGCGCCACGCGTATAAAACGCTGAAATATTGTAAAGTTAGAAATACACTGCTATTTTTTTAATGAGGAATAATCGAAATATTTAAATAACAAAATACTTACAGTTTTCCTTATACATTTTCAAGTCAGGTCAAATAATATCCTATATCAAGTTAACTTATTTAGTAATTTATTTAACAAAAAAAAAAATAATGTTGCGTGAATGCATGGCGCTTAATGGGTTAATGCTTATTTTTGATATTCTTGTTATTTATCTTTGTTTTGGGCGAACGATGCTGTCCTCCTGGTTCTGAAAACTCGTTCGAAGTATCGTGTATTGTTAATTAACAACAACAAAGTTTAGTTTAACTCGTCAGAATTAACAATCTTTTATTTTAATGGCAAATTGAATTTTATATGGCGGCATGTTTGGGTCATTTGTAATATTTTTTTTTTATCTAGTTTGTGTAATTGTTTTTGGATAGAATTATTAATTTATATGTCATAAAAAATTCAATTTGTCATTAAAATAAAAGATTGTTAATTCTGACGAGTTAAACTAAACTCTGTTGTTAATTAACAATACACGATACTTCGAACGAGTCTTCAAAACCAGGAGGACAGCATCGTTCGCCCAAAACAATCTTTAATAATAAAATTATTGAAAATTAGGCATCTAGTTATCTTCGCGAGAAATATACGAATATTTTGCCCGGGCAAATATTCGCTGTCAAAATATTCACGCAATTCGTATGTAGTTGGCTAATTTTTAAGTAATACCACCCATTTTGTTTGGTCCAATTCTTTAAATTGACAGGTGAGGGCGATTGTCTGTATAAAATATCCTTGTTTTGATCATGATCAATTTTTATTATTATGTATTTGAGGGTAGCGGCGTTGTGTTTGTTGTAGAGTTATGGATATATTTGATCCGTTCGGCGGCTGCGTTAATAAAACCGCGTTATTGATCAATAAACCTCACTTATGCCCCGTTAAAACTTTTAAACGTCCGCATAAACCGAGATAAACCCGGGATTTGCATTTATATTCGATACTGTTTTCGACCGTCCATGCTGTTTTTTTTTTCTCTCCATTTTAATTAAAAGTTGCTTTATTCCTTTTCTTTTGCGCGTTGCTGGCACCCTCCGCTCCGAAAATTTTACGACCATCCTGGAAGGGGGGAGGAGGGAGAGCTCCGTTTTCCTGTTATTTTTTCTTCATCCTCTGGATGAGAGTGGATGGATGGGAAACCCCAAACCAGTGGGATTAGAATGTGACTGATGGATCGATAAAACGAACGTTTGCTTAGAATTGGATATCCTGAAATAAAGAATGAATTACTTTAATTAGTTTAAAGAAAGAATTACTTTAATTAGTATTTTTGACAGGACATTTTGTTTCCATGATTGTATTCTTAAATAAACAAATATACACATATAACATATGTTCGAAAGCGTAAATACCATCTAATGTCCATTAGGCCATAATAAATGGGCCATAGCGTGATTGTATTCTTAAATAAACAAATATAAACATATAACATCTAATGCCCATTAGGCCATAATAAATGGGCCATAGCTCATTTTTTTTTAGTGGCAAGAAACTGAAGTTAGGGTTATTTCTGCCCTAGCACAGCAGCCGTGTGGCTTATTGTACTTCTTCCGTTTCCGTAGTTAATCAAAGAGCTCTCTTTCATTAGCTAATTCCAGCAGCTTTTCGATCATCTTTTCCATCGGGAAGTGGGTTGAATTCCCCTGGACAAGGTTTGCTTCCCTCCAGGTAGTAAGTGCCTCGCACTCGAATAGTACATGTGAGGCGTCTTCATCCTCTTCATAGCATAGTCTGCATATTGGAACTTCTGTAAACAGTTTCATGTTATGCAGATGTTTCCTTAGGGTGCAGGAATGATAACTGGACATTCCTGTGACCATTCTAAGGTTGTTTCTACTGAGTCTGAGGGCCTCAGTTGCTAGTTCTTGGCAGGGTTTTTCCATCAGTAGTTTACTGTGTCTGTGCCCTGTCCGGTTTTTCCAGCGGTCGGTGTCTTTCCAGGGTCTACTCTCTTACGCTTCGTCTTATCGACTTTTTGGGGATCGGTAGTATCGGTTCTGGTCCAATGTAGGGTCTAGGTGATCCAATCTTTGCTAATTCGTCGGCTTTCTCGTTGCCATCCTCCCCTGTGTGTCCCGGCGTCTACCGTAGAGTTACGGTGTTTACGGTCGCCAGTTTCGTCAGGTTTTGAATGCACTCCCATGTTAGCTTAGATTGGATCTTGTAGCTATCAAGTGCTCTTACAGCAGCTTGGCTGTCTGTGAGGATCAAGATCTTTTGCCTCCTACATCCCTGTCGCAGGTTTTTCATAATGCATTGGTTAATCGCGAAGATTTCGGCTTGATGTGCAGTTGCCATCCTCCTCAGAGACACAAAGATGTCACATTTTGGGGTTACGCCGTGGTTCCCAGCGCTAGCTCCACCTTCTTTGCTTGATCCGTCGGTGTACCAGATCAAGGTTTCAGGTGGAGGGTTGCGCCTCTCCTTGTCCCCTTCACACTGTATTGTGAAGGATCTATTAAGGGAGTAGCGTGGTATCATGTAGTCACTTTCCATTTGCAGTAGATGTTTGGTAACTAACTGTTCTATGCTGGAGAGGTTTCCTGTGAGGTGCCAGTTTCCAGTTGCCCTCAACCTATATGACCCTAGTCTGGCCTCACTTTCAACCACTAGATCTAATGGTTGGAGGTTTAGTAGGGTCTCCATTGAGGCAGTTGGTGTTGTACGCAGAGCGCCAGTTATCCATAAGCAGGCTAGTCGCTGTACTCTAGAGAGAGCTGTCTGCGCAGTACTTTGTTCTACTTTCGGCCACCATATGGTGCATCCGTAGGTGATCATGGGTTTTACTACTGTATTATATATCTACATAGTCATTTTTGGATTGAGGTCCCATGTTTTCCCAGAGCTCGCTTTGTTGTCATTAGCGTCGTTTTTGCTCTGTCGGTTACGTGTTTTAATTGACGGTTCCATGTGAGTGTTGTATCTTGGTAGATATAGTATTTTTAATACCTATTTAGAAGTAACAGTTGTTTTAGTGACTTAACGTACGACGTACGCGGCTTCTTGAACACACACACAAAATTAGGTTAGGAACTTGTCATGTCAAATAGCCGACATCTAAACCATTATTCTTAGGGCATTGGTGGAGTAACTTCAAAACAACCAGTGGCGGCGTAGGATCACACATATTAATTAATTATATAATATGGAATATAATAATTTATATGCACGTTATGCTGTTATGTTATTGTAATACAACTAAAAGTTCCACAAAACATTATACAAATGTTCTCTTTTTTAGCAACTTAATATTTATTTAAAAATAAAATTCTCTTCAACCTGATTCCAGGCATTTCCAATAAATATTTTCTTCCGTCCTGCTTTTTGAAGCTAAAGCCCGTTTTCTTAATTCCCAAATATATATAACTTTTCGAGATCTCAATTTCTAATAATTCTTCCATAAATTGTCAATAAATAGTTTCTAAAGTAATATGTTTTCTTTTGTAAATCACTTCCCTTAAAAAAATTTAGAGTATTCTTCGTAATTCGAGTTTTGCCCAGGGAAACGTTTGCAGACATATTCCTTCTAAACTCGAAATCCGTTGATCTGTTTTCATCTTGTAGGTTGTATAATGTGCTTTGTGGAACTTTTAGGACTTCGGAAGCTTTTTGAATTGCCTCAAATCGAGATCCTAATTCATTTTGAAAATAACTTAACTACATTAAGTATTAGCTTTTTGGATTCATCGGAATATCGCATTTCAGTAGTAGTTTTGCGTTATTTAATGACATTAACAGACATCAAACTTTTGACGTAACATTCATTTAGTAATCGACGTTCATTTTTGTTGGTAATTTTTTGTCTCATCCGATTAATAATTGATAAATAAGCATGGGGTTATTCCAAATGGGTATTAAAAATACTATACCTAGATAGACCATAATAAAAGGTCAAAAATGTTCAGTATTCTTCAAGCACTGGTTCTGGACTATACTGATGATGGCGTTAAAGCCTCAAACGCTTATATAACCCTTTCGGCCCTGACGGTGGTATTTGCCACCACTAAAATTTGGTAAGCGCAGATCTAAGATAGTAATAAATAATATGTAATGTACAAAACGTGTTTTAGACACCAGAACAATTCCAGAGCTGACAGGGTTAATTTGTATGAAAGAGTTTTGCGGGGCGATCGATATTTAACTTGAACAAATGAGAGTACGATCAGTAATAATCGGAACTTACCCCGAGCGATTGCCGCTAATGGATTCCCTCCGTTTCGCGGCTTAATTGCTCATTTCGGATTTACGGCCCACTTAAATCTCTAATTATTGTTGCAGCTTCGAGAGGCTCTCGCCGTTCTGCCGATGAAATCGTCCGGAAACATTCCACTTCGAGGAGGATTAGCCCAGCCATCCAGAAACGAGATGGAATTACTGCCTGTTAACGTAAGTGCACAATCTATCTGTTCACCTGAAAATAGATAGCAATTTACAAATCGATTGTGGGAATACAATTATGCTGGGTGAAGGTATTTTTAAAATACGAGCGAAAATTGTTCTTAAAATGCATGTATTGATTGTATCGGAAAATCCAATAACTACGAGGAATGATCAAAAATGGTTTAAAATGGATACTTAGTAATATTAAAACACTAAACTTTGTTTTACCACTTTAATTAACTTTTTACAGTGACTATAGTTTCGACTACAAGCTAGTCATTATCAAACTGAGTACCTAAAATACATTGTACATTGTTTTTATAATACAGCATCAAAGAGGGGAGTATATATACATTATGTCGGTCTGGTCGTTGATGAGGGGAATTATCAGATTAGCTTTCAACTTATGAATTTCCAGCGCTTCCAGTAAATCCATTTTTCGGCCTTTGTCCGACAAATGGATTACGGAAAGCATGCTGTCTTCTGTGCTGGTGTGGTTGTTTTCTATTAAGTGAGTTGCAAAAGTGGACTTGTTATTCTTTACACGGACTGAATTTAAATGCTACTTAATAGTTTTAGAGTGTACTAAGTACATAATTGATCATGGTGTACTCATTGGTTACATAAAAACAAGAAACCAATTTTTGTTTCGCAGACAAATCTCAAATTATATGATCTTTAAGGAGTTAAACACTGAATGCAGTGAAATATTGTGAATAAGTAAACTTCACTTGAAATCAGAGTTTTATACGCGTGGCGCATGAAGTAAAATTTAGAGTTTAGAAAAGCCTGTTTGGATTTGGACGCTTCGCGTCCAAATCCAAACTCAGGCTTTTCTAACCTCGAAATTTTACTTCATGCTTAGCCTGGGAGTGGAAGACACTCGTTTAAAGCTTCAATTTGAACTTCGAACAAAAAAAAAACGTATGTATATGTATGTTTAAGAGAAAAATTCGCTGGATACCCTTTACTTGACCCTATGTAAATAAAATATTCTTACATAATTTTTTTTAAACCTTCAAACGTGTGTCTTCCACTCCCAGACAAAGCATGAAGTAAAATTTCGAGTTTAGAAAAGCCCCGTGAAAATTTGTCGAGGGTCGCGCAGCGACCCTCGACAAATTTTCTGGGCTTTTCTAAACTCGAAATTTTACTTCATGCGCCACGCGTATTTAACACTGATTTCAATTAAACTTTACTTAGTGTTCGCAATATTTCAGTGTATTCAGTGTTTTAAACGCGTGGCGCATGAAGTAAAATTTGGAGTTTAATTCTGAACTCTAAATTTTACTTCATGCTTAGTCTGGGAGTGAAAGACACTCGTTTAAAGGTTAAAAAAAAATTATATAATATTTTACATGTAGGATATACAGGGAATTTTTCTCATAAGTATACATATGCATAAGTTTTTTCTTCAAATTGAAACTTTAAACGAGTGTTTTCCACTCCCAGACTAAGCATGAAGTAAACTTTCGAGTTCAGAAAAGCCTGAGCTCAGGCTGAATACACTGAAATATTGCGAACACTAAGTAAACTTCAATTGAAATCAGTGTTGAATACGCGTGGCGCATGAAGTAAAATTTCGAGTTTAGAAAAGCCCAGAAAATTTGTCTCGGGTCGCTGCGCGACCCGAGACAAATTTTCACGGGGCTTTTCTAAACTCGAAATTTTACTTCATGCTTAGTCTGGGAGTGGAAAACACTCGTTTGGAGCTTCAAATTAAATTCTTTTAAAAAACAACGAATGTTGTCAGCCTATTTTAGTTTCGGTTTGTTAGACCATTTTCAAAGGAATGAAAATTGTCTAACAAACCGAAACTAGTCGGAATAAAATTTTAATTTGTGAAACAATACCGAGTGTTTTTAATTTAAATAACTTTACATATTCTAATATGTTTCACCAAGTGCCAAATGAGAAATTAATTCAAGAAAGAAACACAAGAATAATTCAAATTCAAACTATTTAAATTCGAGCAAATGAGCTTACGCTTATTATAGTTTACACACTTTCAACATAACATAGACGATATGAAAAAAACCGCAGGCTATTTATTTTCCTGATAAAAAATTCATTTCCGCGATTTGTACGCTTTTTTAAACCCCTTGGATATTGCTACAAAAATGTAAATCCAACTTTGACCCTCTGTCATGGTAATAGTTTTAAAGTTAGAAAATATTGTTTCACATTAAATAAAAGCTTCTTTAATACTGAATTGACTAATTTTTATATATATAGACGTATTGTTTACGTTTTATAAGATTTTTTTTGTTATTTTATATATTATCAATAGAAACACGTTTAGATGCTGTAAAAAATTTAGTAGTCAGTTTAAAATTTCGTAAATGAATATAAATTAACGATTAGTATAATACCTTATTATTTATATCTCTGAATCTTTGTGTGGATGACCATGAATTCCAGTTTTGGAAGATGGAGTTCGATGCCCATCACGAATCCGGGGGCCGTAGGCTCGGATATGCAAATGAATCGGGGAGGGCATCGATTTCGAATTTTTATGTCCCGCTCCGGTCGGCCGACTTGTCCAGAAAGCGAGAGATGTCGGGGCATAAAACTATCACCTGAAATAACTACCTGTCCATTCCGCCTGCGCTCTCTCGTTTATTCGACGACGGTATCATGAATATAAATTAATCCTATCAGGAATCCGAGGGCCGCCACATAAATCCCGGATTTTATCAGTTCTCTCTCTTACTCTCGCTGAACTCATGTGGGACGGGCCGGACAGCACATATTTTACCTGGTGTTATTATGTTATCTGATCCCCCTCGTTCCATGGCGCTGTGACGTTTAGTGCTGGGGTTTATATGTTGTATGTTCTTTTTTCCTTATTCATCTCGACGAATCGAATCGGATTCCTGCAGGGCGTGGGCAATGGCCACGACTTTTACGTATTTTACCTGGAAGAGCTTTACGATTTACTTCGATGACCTGCCAAAAAATATTGTATTCATTAATTCTCAATAAATCATCAGATAATAATTTAAAATAAACTAAGGAATTTACTAGACAATTTAAGGACTCTAAAAATTAAGGGATATAAGGACATAGATTTTTTGTAAGAGTAAATATCAAATATTGCTATCTTTCCTTCCATTTTAAATTTGTATTATTAGTTGGTTTGAAGAAAATTTGACCTAAACGTTACATATACTTTAATAGAGCGTTGTAACAAATCAAATTAAATACGATTTTAAATATTTCATTGTATAATTCAATATCCGGATGTGTATTTGCACGGGAAGTAGTTGTTTCAATAGATATTTATCGTCTTAAGTTGTCTTATTAATTAAGACATTGTCTGCATTTTCATGAATAGTTTTTTCGTAATTTTATATATTATAAATATCAGGGTTGTTTTTTTTCATTTTAATTAAAACAAATAGTTTTTTTTACAAAACGTATTTTTTTCATTGAAACAGCGTTTGAAACATATAAAAAAAACATGTTTAAAACACGTTTAAAACGTGTTTAAAACAGAAGATACGGGGCATTTTTCTTTTCAGTATACATATCCCGATAATTACAGCGTATTTTAAATTTATGGAAATTCCTTGTTTCAAAGCTGTTAATTTTAGGCTTTTAACGAGTGTTTTCCACTCCCAGACTAAGCATGAAGTAAAATTTCGAGTTTAGAAAAGCCTGAGAATTTGGATTGGCCGCGTAGCGAAGCGGAGCGGCCAATCCAAATTAGGCTTTTCTAAACTCGAAATTTTACTTCATGCGCCACGCTTAAAAACACTGATTTGCAGTGAAGTTAAAAAAACACACACTTACAACAACGATTATAGGCAACCTAATATACGTTATAGTTATTGGGTTGCCTATAATCACTGTTGTGAACAATTTGTTCAGCGCAGAATTTTACTCACGTTTTATTCACATCTACATATTGAATTGCTAACGCCGTATATTTAAAACTTCACAATATTTCAGTGTTTTATACTTGTGGCGCATGAAGTAAAATTTCGAGCTTAGAAAAGCCCAGAAAATTTGTCTCGGGTCGCTGCGCGACCCTCGACAAATTTTCACGGGGCTTTTCTAAACTCGAAATTTTACTTCATGCTTAGTCTGGGAGTGGACAACACTCGTTTAAAGCTTTCAAGTGAACTCTTATAAAAAAAAAACAACGAATATCTAAAGATTTAAAGAAAATACGCCGAATTTGGAATACGTATACTAACTACTACATTTAATTTGAAAAGTAAAACATTTTTACTAAGATACAGGGAGTTTTTCTTTAATGTATAGGTATTCCAAATTCAGCTTATTTTCTTTAAATCTTTATATATTCGTTGTTTCTTTTTTTAAAGTTTAATTTGAAGCTTTAAACGAGTGTTTTCCACTCCCAGACTAAGCATGAAGTCAAATTTCGAGTTTAGAAAAGCCTAAGAATTTGGATTGGCCGCGTAGCGAAGCGGATCGGCCAATCCAAATTAGGCTTTTCTAAACTCGAAATTTTACTTCATGTGCCACGCTTAAAAACACCGATTTACAGTGAATTTCAAAAAACACACACTAACAACAACGATTATAGGCAACCTAATATACGTTATAGTTATTGGGTTGCCTATAATCACTGTTGTGAACAATTTGTTCAGCGCAGAATTTGACTCACGTTTTATTCACATCTACATTTTGGATTGCTAAAGCCGTATATTTAAAACTTTACGATATTTCAGTGTTTTATACGCGTGGCGCATGCAGTAAAATTTCGAGTTTAGAAAAGCCCAGAAAATTTGTCTCGGGTCGCTGCGCGACCCTCGACAAATTTTCACGGGGCTTTTCTAAACTCGAAATTTTACTTCATGCTTAGTCTGGGAGTGGAAAACACTCGTTCATAGCTTTAAATTGAACTCTTTTGAAAACACAACGAATATCTAAAGATTTAAAGAAAATACGCCGAATTTGGAATACATATACTAACTACTACATTTACTTTGAAAAGTAAAACATTTTTACTAAGATACAGGGAGGTTTTCTTTAATGTATACGTATTCCAAATTCAGCTTATTTTCTTTAAATTTTTATATATTCATTGTTTTTTAAAAAAAGTTTAATTTGAAGCTTTAAGCGAGTGTTTTCCACTCCCAGACTAAGCATGAAGTAAAATTTCGAGTTTAGAAAAGCCTAAGAATTTGGATTGGCCGCGTAGCGAAGCGGAGCGGCCAATCCAAATTAGGCTTTTCTAAACTCGAAATTTTACTTCATGCGCCACGCTTAAAAACACTGATTTGCAGTGAAATTAAAAAAACACACACTTACAACAACGATTATAGGCAACCTAATATACGTTATAGTTATTGGGTTGCCTATATTCACTGTTGTGAAGAATTTGTTCAGCGCAGAATTTGACTCACGTTTTATTCACATCTACATTTTGGATTGCTAAAGCCGTATATTTAAAACTTTACGATATTTCAATGTTTTATACGTGTAGCGCATGAAGTAAAATTTCGAGTTTCGAAAAGCCTAATTTGGATTGGCCGCTCCGCTTCGCTACGCCAAATTTTCAGGCTTTTCTAAACTCGAAATTTTACTTCATGCTTAGTCTGGGAGTGGAAAACCCTCATTTAAAGATTCAAATTGAAATCTTTAAAAAAAAACAACTATTTAATTTAACTTAATTTACACCGATATATCAAAAGCTTTTCATAGAATCGATCACGGTATACTTGTAAATAAGCTAAGCCTAATTTGGCTTTCAACAAACCTAAGTAATTTACTTTACAATTACTTTACTAACAGACTGTTATTTGTAGAATACAAAGGGTTTAAGTCTCATCAATTTATTGCTTCTTTGGGTGTCCCCCAAGGCTCCAACCTCGGACCGGTACTGTTTAATTGCTTTATAAATGATATTGCTGATGTAGTTAATCATAACATGTTAATGTTTGCAGACGATTTGAAAATTTATCATCCTATAAATACTTTAGACGATTCTGTGTATCTTCAGCATAATCTCGACCTGATAGCGATAGATAACGTGGTGCAACGTGGTGCAACGTGGTGCATAACGTGGTGCAAAAACAACAGCATCACTAAACGTTTTAAGATGTAAGACATTGTCTTATACTAGGAATAAGTCACAAATAACGTTCGATTATGTGATTAATGGCTATATATTATCCCATGTTGAGACTTTCAAAGACTTGGGAGTGTTATTTGACAAGAAACTATCTTTTAATAGTCATGTCATGAAAGTAGTATCGACCGCAAATCGCTCGTTGGGCTTCATAATACGAAATACTAAACCTTTTAAGAATATCGATACCATTAAAATACTATACTATTCGTTTGTAAGATCTAAACTTGAATATGCCTGTTGCGTTTGGGATCCATACTACGCAAAATATTCTTTGATGGTCGTGGCCATCCAGAAGAAATTTGTCAAATATCTTCACTTTAAGAAGTTTGGTTCATATCCTGGGACTGATTATGATTATAATTATATTGAACTATTGCGTGAATTCAACTTACACTCCTTAGAAAATCGCCGAAAATCGCATGCAGTGACCACCTTGTATAAAATACTCAACAATCGTATGGATTGCTCTGACTTACTTGCACGAATTAATATTAATGTGCCTGTTATTATAAGGAACAAACGTCTCTTCCAGTTATCAATCCCAAATACAAATATTATGCTCAAGTCACCAGTATATTCAATGTGTTCATTATATAATAATGTATTATCACTTCATCCGGATATTGACATATTTAATTGCATATCTTCTAAGGCGTTCTTCGACTTGATTGTTGAGTATTTAGAATAATTTGCGCTCATATTGTATTGTATTTTGTGTATACTGTTTTTTCCATTATTGTTTAGTGTTAATCTTTATATTGTAATATTTCATATCTTGTAATCAATCTGTAACTGGATTCGTCCGTTGATTGAAATAAATAAATAAATACTCATTATAAGTATAAAGCATCTGGTTCATTACTCCACTATGAGCGTTTTCAAGTATTAAGAGCAAAATGTTGTCAACTAAGTGAAACTTTATATAGAGATTATATTAACAATGTTGAGAGGAAGATAAAATTTAATTCTAGGGCGTTCTGGAATCATGTCAATGAATCGCGTAAAACGGACGGTTTTCCGAAATATATGTTTTATAATAACAAAGTGAGTAACAATACCCATGAATGTGTTGATCTATTTGCAGATTACTTTTCCACTGTTTACGCAGTAAGTCCTGACATTAATCTATCTTCCCATATTGGCTCCGCAATTAATCTTAATGCTTTCACAATTAGTATCTCGGATGTTTTTAAATCTATATTAGAATTGAGTGATTCATGTACAGTAGGATATGATGGCCTCTCTCAATATTTTATTAAGAAATGTATCTATCTTTGTACCCCTTTGCATAACATTTTTAAGTTATCTCTAGAGTCGGGTACGTTTCCCTGCTATTGGAAAAATAGTTTTATTCTGCCATTCTTTAAAAGTGGTTCGAGGGAAGATATTTCAAACTATATAGGTATATCGATCCAATCTGTGATTCCGAAGATGTTTGACAAACTTATTACACAACAATTAATTTGGTCTTGTAAATATTTGGTGTGTGAGGAACAACATGGATTTTCTAAAGATAAATCTACCATGACTAATTTATTATGCTTTCAATTATATATAAGGAATGCGTGGGAAAGTGGAAGCCAGGTTGATGCAGTGTACGCCGACTTCGCTAAGGCATTTGACAGAGTTTGTCATAAAAGATTAATTAATAAATTAGCTCACCTTGGCTTCGGACCTGCAATAACGAAATGGATTTTTAGTTATTTAAGCGGGAGACAACAATTTGTAAAAATCAATGATGTTGTATCTATACCAATTAGCGTTCTATCTGGTGTTCCGCAGGGTTCTCACTGCGGCCCGATTCTATTTTCATTGTTTATTAATGACATAGTTAATTGCATAAAACATTGCGAAGTATTATTGTTTGCGGATGACTTAAAATTATTCAGATCAGTTTCAAATACCCAAGACATTGAATTAATCCAAGAAGATCTTCAAAACTTAAACTACTGGTGTGCGAATAATTGTTTATTTTTAAACATTAGCAAATGCTATTATTATATACAATTTTATAGAAATAAGAGTACACACTCCCAGTATGTATTAAATGGCCAAGTATTAACACAAGTTAGCGTAATACGTGATCTTGGGGTTATATTTGATAGTAAACTCTCATTTGCTAATCACAGAGACAGTATTTGCCGTAAGTCACTTCAAACTCTAGGTTTTATCAAAAGATTCGGCAAAGCATTTTCTACAGACACTATTAGGATGTTATATTGCTCCTTGGTAAGACCTAAATTAGAGTATGCTACCTGTATCTGGTCGCCGCACTTTGATAATTCTATTTACCAGATTGAACGTATGCAAAATTAATTCTTACAACATATGTTTTATCGCACCAGATCACATGGCGAAATCTATAGTCGCAGTAGTATGCTTGCTCGTATTAACTTAAAATCATTGGAAGAGCGACGCATTATAATGGATCTATGTTTCTTGTACAAATTAGCTAATGGTTTGATAAATTGTGGTCATTTATTAGCACGCCTAAATTTTATTATACCATGTAATACACGTAGTAAGTTACTGTTTCGCGAGAATTTCTACCGTACAAAGTATGGTAGAAATGAACCCATTAATAGAATGATGCTTTACTACAATAATATATATATAAAGTTAATCCGAATCTTGATATGTTTAATATTCCAATTTCAACATTTAAAAATAAATTAAATTGTATGACTCTTATTTAGCTCTGTTATATTAAATTATGCTAAATGTACTGTAATTTAAGTTTACTTGTTATCAATTTGTATATATATTTTTTTCTTTCTTGTTATATTTTGTTAAATAGGTGTACCGTTTGAATAAATAAATAAATAAATAAATTTCTATTTGCTGATTGAGTCGAAATATCATGACTTAAAGATAATAAAATCCGACCGATTCGTTTAATATTTCAGAGCGTCAGTATTATTACATTGAATGGGCTTTTTGTCCTATCTGTGATTTCACTGTAACACTCAAAATGTGAATAAAACTGGCGCCATATTTTGTTATGTAAATATTTCCCTCGCCAGTTGCCTCACCTGGAAATCGAATTGTAAGCAATTCATAGATTTTTCATCCTTGAGTTAATTAGGTAAAAATAAAAAATTGATAACTTGGTTTGTTTGACATGAATTGGGTTGATGTAATTACATGATTGTGATATTTTTGGAGTTTTCATGTTACGATTGCCCAACGCAGTTAGAAAAAACATATAGCGATCAAATTGCTTTATTTAATTTACCAAAATACTTGTAAATAATAGACAAATTACTGGTACATTTGGAAATGCATTTTTTTACAATTTACCTGGTGCATACAGTGAAAAATAAATCATCCACCCAATTTCGTTTCAATATTCAATGAGCAATAAAAGATGGCTAAAGCCTCCATACAAAGTTACTAAACCTTGAGCGAGAAAAAGGAAAAGGAAACAAAAAAAAATCTTTAGGCGTTTATTGGCTGTTGGCTGTATATTAAATTTATTGCTAAATACGAATAAATATTGTTACATATAGCTCGACAATGAGCCATCAGTGGTTGATGATGGCCGCAAAAAGTGAGCGTTACGAGCACTTAAATACTTTGTGGCTGTTAACACACACTGAATATTACACTATGTACTTGTGGTTATGTGTATACAGGTGCACATAAAGACGGCCGTAACTATTTAATAGGATTTTTACATTTGGGACCCTCTACGCTTCGACCGGCGAACGCCCGCACTTATACGCGAGCCCTTTCTTGCATTATTTAAAATGGAAAGAAGGGATGAAAATGGAAAATGGGAAATGAAAGTGGTTGTGTTTAATTATTTAGATGGGGGTGAATAAGTTCCTCTAAGGTCAAAATGAAAATCAATAAGATGCCCTGTAGAAAAATTAACCATCTCTTGTAAAAGAATTTGTTTCAGTGCAAATCTTGATCGAATGAATAGATTAAACGAGTGTTGCACAAGTGAGTTTAGTTTATTTAGTGGTGGTCCTAGCTGCATTTTTAGATGGTCGAGATCTCATGATGGCGCCCCATCCAAATACAAAAATTAGATATTTAACCCATTAGACGCCATTGATGCATATAAGCATCATTATAAATTTTATGTTAATTAAATTACGTAATAAGTTAATTTGATATATTATATCATTTGACTTGACTTGAAAATGTATGAAGAAAAACGTAAACATTTTATTATTTAAATATCTCGATTATTACTCATTTAAAAAAAATGTTTTCAGTGTATTTCTAACTTCACTACATTTCAATGTTTTATACGCGTGGCGCATAAAGTAAAATTTCGAGTTTAGAAAAGCCCCGTGAAAATTTGTCTCGGGTCGCTGGCGCGACCCTCGACAAATTTTCTACGCGGGGCTTTTCTAAACTCGAAATTTTACTTCATGCTTAGTCTGGGAGTGGAAATACTTGTTCTAAACTTCATATTGCACGTTTTTATACAAAATCGACAAATGCCTTACATTTACAGCTTATACAATATGTATAATTAAAAGAAAAATTTACAGTATCTTATACAATAAGTCATTAAGTCTAAAATCAACTTTTGGAGTTAACTCTATAATTGCTCGGCCGTTAATGGGTTAACTGATGAGGCGGATACATGATGAAACTCCATAATACTATTTGAAATAAAACAACACAGTTGCGAGGGTTTCACTTTTATTGTTGAACACTGCAACATGTTTCACCACACAGTGGCTTTATTTTTATATCAAAGGTCCTTTTTGTTTTCTGCTGTTTTTGGAACTTCCCTCATGACGGTGCACTGCCCTAGGGCCGCCACTGAGTATATTCCTAACATCTAGTATGGTGTGTTTTTAATGAAATTTTGAGAAGGAAAAATTCAAATTCGGAGGCGTCGGTGTGTAACGCGAAAAGAATATTTTTCCATAATCAACCTCGACCTCAACCACCATGCATGGCATCTGGCGTCGTCGCGGAATTACACGTTAAACGCCATTTTACGTTCTGAAATTATACAGTACAGTTGGTATGGCACAAGTTGCATGTTGGGGATTTGCCGGATTTGCATAAAGGTGAGCCGTTAAAGTAATCGGCAACACGAACAAGACACGTCCACCTTTTTCACCGCGCCGCACAAATGAGTCTATGAATTATCGTGCATATTCATAAACGCCCTCCAGGAATGGTAATGCTGAAGCCACGGAACTGGTTAGCATAAATCTAACGTCACATAAATATCACGTCCGCCGTTTGTGCGCTCGCTGCCTTCTCTCACAAGCTCATAATGCGATTTATGCTAATGACTAAATAACAAATTGACCGAAGCTTGTTTATTATTTAGAATGTAATGCAACGACATTTTTATTTAGCTTACTAAAAACATACGAAGGAATAAGTTTCATGTGGATATATTTAGTAAAAGACACACACACAAAAAAAATACGAGACTGCCGGACACATTCTCAACGATTGCTCGGCACTCTCGTCAACTAGAGGTTCCTTACTGGGTAAAAGATGGCCTACATAAGGGATCTACCCACCTCGACTTTGCTAGACTATCTAAACCAGGTAGGCTGGCTGAGCTGAGGCTGGGTAATTGTTTTAGGATAAGAAATAGGAATGGTTCTGGTTCTGGTTCTTTGGGGAGTGTGCATTTTTGCACTGCACTTAGGCCTCATTAGGCTCATTGTGCTTCCTCCCATCGATTACCCAGCCTCAGCTCAGCCAGCCTACCTGGTTTAGAGAGTCTAGCAAAGTCGAGGTGGGTAGATCCCTTATGTAGGCCATTGTAGGCCAGTAAGGAGCCTCTAGTTGACGAGAGTGCTGGGCAATCGCTGAGAGTGTGTCTGGCAGTCTCCTCTTCCATGTTACACCCTCAGCAGGATGGAGAGTCAGCTATCCCCATCCTATATAGGTGTGCGTTTAGCCCACAGTTACCAGTCATGGCGGCAGTTATGCGCCTAAGGTTCCCCCTGGTCAGCTGCATGTACTGTTTCGCTGATCTCTCGTTGGGATACAATAGTGTTCCCTTAAAGCCCTCGATGTCATCCCAACGCTTCCTGAGTTTCTCCAGTGCGTTGGTTTGTATCATATTACACAGGGCAGAGGCGCAAGGCGCACTAGCGGCTCCGGTGAGGGAATGTCCATCCCAGCCGCTGCTCTCGCCAGTGCGTCAGCTCTCGTGTTACCTGTGTTCAAATCGTGCCCCTTCACCCAGCCGACTTCAATGTTGTTATACATTGCTGCTTGCCTGAATTTTCTGTGGCATTCTAATGTTGTCTCTGAAGTTGTATGTAATTTCTTCAGAGACAGTAGCGTTTACCTGCTGTCCGTTAGGATCACTATGGCTTCATTTGACACTTTGCGGTGTATGATGTTCTCAGCCGCAAGTGTTATATCCACCGTCTCTAATTGTGTAACGGTGGCATGTTTTCCTATCGGGACCTCTGTTTGGATTTTCAGGGTCCCGAAGAGGACTCCAATCCCTGATCTATCCATCCTTTTGGATCTATCTGTATAGATCCTTATGGCCGACTCTCTCATATGTTTAGTGGGTTGAATGGTAACCGTGTAGGGTGCATTCCGAATGAGTGTCGGTGTACAGTAGTGAGCGCCAGCCTCTAAAATAGGTATGTCTTATCACGGGGGATGTTTAAGGCCTTTGGCTTTTGAAGTCAAAGGCTCCCGATAAAAATGAATTAAACTAGAGAAGCTGGCCTGATGCCTAATTCGGTATCCCCCTGATTACCCGATTAACTCTTGTTTGAACACAATCACTCTATAAAAAAAAAATGTATACTCACCCTATACATCCAATGAACAGTCGGTCAAGAACCACTCACCAGATTTTGTTACTCCACTAATAAATTTTATTGTAAAGGGACAATTGTTATTATTGCAAATGAAAAATATTGTTTTGCTCAAAGCAAAATATTAACAACAATTTATTAATAACAACGAAACAAAACAATTAATAACAAATGAATATATATAAAAAATAATTGACGAAGATAAAAAAAAAATGAATAAAAGAAAACGTATAAGTGAAATAAGAAAAAGTAATAACAAAATAACGGCACACAAAACAAACTTACAACATTTACACTGACTTGGGATGGCAACTAGATAACAGCTGTTTGAACACTGATTGATCACTGATTAAAGTTACCAGCCCTTGTCATTATATATGCTTGCCCAAAAATCGCATCCCCCCACTACGATTTCTGGGCCGCGCTAACAATTTTTTGCCCGTCTGCCCTTGGGGACACTTCGAGGAACCCGAAATAAAATGAAGTAAATTCTTGTGAATAATTTTCCTCCGTGGTAAATGCATGAGAGGGAATTTATTTTGCACACAAAAAATAAAAAAATAGGGCTCACACGAAAAATGATTACATGATCAAAACTTAATTAATAATTAATGAATAGTGTAAATGTATTTGTTCCGCACGCTCTCGTAGTTTTAAGTGATTTTTCGTTTGGAAAAATCTTGTCGTGAAAAACTTATTGCCCCATCATGACAGCTAGAGAAGTTAATTAATAAAATAAAGAAATTAAAAAAATATCAAAGTGTTACTTAGCAACTTATTGCTTTGTGATTTATATTACAATAAAGGTCTTTCTCTCAGCTATTTCATTCTACAATTGCCTAAGCGGTGTAATCGTTGTAATTCGCGGTTTCATATAAACCGCGAAAAGTGCTGGAGTTTTTCGCGAATATTATTGGCGAATATTCCTTACGCGTCTTTGTCTAATTGTACGTCATAAGCTTTTTGGAATATCCGCGCCAACGTGGGTAAAACTTTTTGAGCCAGGTAATGGGCTGCGTGTTTACGCGTTGCCCGTATTTATGCTGCTCAGCCTATTGTCTCTTAGACGTAGGTAGCTGAGAGAAAGGACCAGTTGAGGATTATCGAAGGTACTGTAAAATTTCTAGCTGGCATGATGGGCGTTTTTGGTTTTGCGACTGTTCATTAACACAAATTCTTGGAGATACGGATTTTACTAGTTTGCAAATAATCAAATTAGAATTGGGTTATGCCCCAAATAATTCTTTTGGGGTATTACCGAATTCTTGTTATCCTCGCTTGGAGAAAGCGACGATAACAGTCTTTGCAGACACTCCTCCAGACGTGTCCTCTGACTTCCCCACAGCGGTAACTTTTCAGATGCCACTGCCTTGAAAGCGAAGTATGGTCGCCACGGCCTCCCTTTCCACGTGAATATCAAGTGGCGGAAGGCATAGCATGAACTCCATCGCCAACGTTGGAGTAGTGTGCATGGCGTCTGTTATGCTTAGACAGACTGCCCGCTGCACTTGCGAGAGTCACTTCCTCGTAGTTAGCTGTTTGGTCTTGGGCCACCAAACTAAAGCGCCGTATGTTAGCATGGGCCTTATGATAGCTGTAATTAACCACATCGTCGTGCGCGGTTTCAACCCCCAGGTTTTCCCCACTGCCCGACGGCATTGCCAGAAGGCCCTAATGGCTTTGTCTGTTTTGATGTCGATGTGGTTCTTCCAGCTCAGTTTTCTATCGATAGTGATGCCCAGGTATTTCACCTCGTCGCTGTACTGCAGCATCGTATTCAATAATTTTGGTACTCTATTCGTCACCTTCCTTTTCTTGGTGAACAAGACCATCTCCGTCTTGGTAAGGTTTACTGATAGGGAGTGATCATTGCACAACCGCAAACTGTATTTAGAGCTCCTTGCATTTGGTCGCATAGAACGTCTTCGAATTTGCTACTTACAATCATGACTAGATCATCAGCATAGGCTGTTACACAGAAGCCTAGTTGCTGAAGTTGTTCGAGAAGGCTGTCCAGAACCGTGTTCCATAGTAGGGGTGATAAGACACCTCCTTGTGGACAGCCTCTGTCAATTTTACAGGTGATCCTTTCCCCACCATGTTCTACTGTGACTATACGGTTAACCAGTGCATTGACAATCCAGTCACACATTTTAGATGGTACTCCCCGCTTGTTAATCCAAACTCATGCTTTTCTAAACCTAAAATTTTACTTCAGGCTCCACGCGTATTAAACACTGATTTTATGTGAAGTTCAGAAACACATTAATACATAATTTTGTTCAATTGTTTAAAACAATGATTATATGCAACCCAAATACATATCGACAGTATTGGGTTGCCTATAATTACAGTTTTAAATAACTGGTTCTATGCCGAATTTGACTCACGTTTTATTCAGGTATACATAGAGGATATGCATACAGATAAAAAAGTGAGAAAGTAATTTAAGAAATGATTACTTGAAATAAAACACTTTTAAGCTTTCTTCACAAATTTATTCTTTACCAGATGTACATTTCAAACACAAAGTATGATCACAATGGTTTGAGTAGCAAATCACTCAGGGTTGTTAAAAACATGTTTTAAAAAACGTGTTTAAAACAGAACATACAGGTCATTTTGTGTATATGCGCCACGCGTATAAAATATTGATTTCAGGAGAAGTTCGAATATACATAAATTTTACAATATTTTAGTGTTTTATACGCGTGGCGCATAAAGTAAAATTTCGAGTTTAGTAAAGCCCCGTGATTTTTTAAATTTGTGGAAATTCGTTCTTTGAAAGCGATTAACTTGAGGCTTTTAACGAGTGTTTTCCACTCCCAGACTAAGCATGAAGTAAAATTTCGAGTTTAGAAAAGCCTAAGAATTTGGATTGGCCGCGTAGCGAAGCGGAGCGGCCAATCCAAATTAGGCTTTTCTAAACTCGAAATTTTACTTCATGCGTCACGCTTAAAAACATTGATTTACAGTTAAGTTCAAAAAACACACACATACAGCAACGATTATAGGCAACCTAATATACATTATAGTTATTGGGTTGTCTATAATCACTCTTTTAAACAATTTGTTCAGCGCAGAATTTGAATCACGTTTTATTCACATCTACATATTAGATTGCTAAAGCCGTATATTTTAAACTTTACGATATTTCAGTGTATTTTACGTGTGGCGCATGAAGTAAAATTTCGAGTTTAGAAAAGCCTAATTTAGATTGGCCGCTCCGCTTCGCTACGCAGCCAATCCAAATTTTCAGGCTTTTCTAAACTCGAAATTTTACTTCATGCTTAGTCTGGGAGTGGAAAACCGTCGTTTAAAGATTCAAATTGAAATCATCTTTACGTAACTCACCCAAATTCATTCAAGTAATGATTAACTTTGTTGTTTTTAAGACTAAGTTCTTCTTGAGAAACAACCAAAGTGACTTTTATTCAATTATCAATATTGTAAACACGTTTCATCAAGTGATTAATGAGAATTAAATTGAAGATATTTTAAGTCCAAGTGTTTTAAAGTTCCAATTATTTATAAATGTACGTGTTCCCTATCTACTTGTAAAACGGGTAAATTGAAACGCTGATGAGGGGACCAAAGCGTAATAAAAGCGAATTCAATTATGCATTAATTTTAAAACCGCCTTCCTCGCGAGTTCGTGCGAAAGCGGAGATGGAAAGTAATTTGTATGCATGGCGCGCGGTGTCACGGGGACACGAGTCATTTATGACTACTATGACACGGGCACAAGACGAACTCGCGTTATTTATGCCATCGTGCAGATTAAATTATGCATGTACGAATAATAAATGTCGTTTTGCGACGACCGTGGCGAAATTCCCACAGCCCGAGTTCTCCACGGCCTTCTTTGGTACTTTACGAATCGATTTTATGGTATCTTTTTCAACAAGTAACTATTCAGAATGTTTAGTATAGTCTGATTACCAAATTCCAGTATAGTCCGATTACTAATGTATAGTCCGATTACTAAATCCAGTCATTTTAGCGAAGATACAGTCAGGCTTTTCTAAACTCGAAATTTTACTTCATGCTTAATCCGGGAGTGGAAACACTCGTTAGAAACTTTAATTTGAACCTTTACAAAAACGACGCTTGTCTGAAAATTTGCTGTGTATGCATCGGGTTATGTATACTTAAATGAAAAATTCCCTGTATAAACAATAACATTCCTCAACTTTGTTTGTATAACACGTTTTGTTTAATGTGACTGCAGTTTCGACAAATTTAGCTTGTCATTATCAAACATGGACTCCATGTTTGATAATGACAAGCTAAATTTGTTTAAAACGTGTTATACAAACAAAGTTAAAAGTGTTTCATTGTGTAATTAACATGTATAACGAAGTAGAAGCCTCCACAATACAGAATTTAATAACATTCCTGATTTTTCATACCATTTATAACTCTGAAACATCTATTATTTGTAAGACGCACATATTTGAGCTCTTTCTTCCAATCTTACAGATTATATCAAGCATATATTTTGTTCTTTTTTATGGTGAGCTATAAATATTTACTTCAAGCTTCCAATCGTGCGATATTCACTTGTTTTATTGTGTGAGAAAATATTTATTTGAAGGTTTTAATCACACAATATTTTATTGTTTGAGCTGTGAGGGGCAAAAAACAACCGAGATGAGAGAAAGTTTTAACGAGGGGGTGGAAAAAGTAATTCCGTCGTTCCTTATCAGCGGGAACCTAATTTAGTCGAGTTTACGCGAGAGTTTCTGTTGGCTCGAATAAAGTTTTATTTGCCTTGAGGCTATATAAACCCTGAGCGCGCATTATGTCCTGGAGGACAGGGATGGGCCCCCGGAGCAGAGGGTGGTTTTCAATTAAATCCAGAGCTCCGGGGGCGGCGTGATTAAACATTGCATTAGTGTATTATCAGTTGATTGCCACGGCGATTCGTCACGGACCGCACGTATTTTCACGCTTATCGAGACTCGCCCGTTCGATTAATAAAGTTTCACAACTTTGGCAAACAGCTGAATATTCATTTTGAGTCATACCCAAACAAATTAACTGAAACTGTAGCAAAGTTAGGATAAATCAGAATAAATATTGTAAAATTTAGTCATGCGCAAAAGCAAGCAAAGCAAGCATATAGAATAAAAAAAAAATCGGGGTGGGGGGTTTAATGGTAAACATTTAATAATAATAATAATAATAATAAACTTTATTCCAATAAATAAATAGACAATATAATTTATTTAGTAATTGGTTTCGAGTTATGTGAAGTTGTAAACTTAAATTAAAACACTTATTTGTTCCTTTCTTCACTTATTTTATTTTACTTGTTAGATGTACATTTCGAGTACTACGTACTCATTTTCAATAACAGAATTCTGTTATTGAAAATGAGTACGTAGTACTCGAAATGTACATCTAACAAGTAAAATAAAATAAGTGAAGAAAGGAACAAATAAGTGTTTTAATTTAAGACAATATAATAATAACACATAATAGTATAATAATATGATCATTACCAACCGCCACTTGACACATCTTTCCTAACCGATGTTCTAAAGTACTGTTCGGCAAATATTTATGCGGATGATACACAGTTGTTATACTCTTTTAAACTTGAAAATACAGAGTCCGCTTGTGAGTGTATCACTTCCGATATAGCAAAACTGGTCGAAACGTCAACTAAACATTCTTTGATAATCAATGCCTCAAAATCGACAGCTATGCTATTTGGTCCCAATAGCTTAACGCCTCTTGCAAAACCTCTTTTAAAAATTATGGTTGGTAACGACACTTTAGAATTTGTCAATTCCGTAAGGAATCTTGGCCTTACTTTCGACAAGAATCTGCGTTTTAAGCTTCACATTAATAAGTGCATTTCCCGAGCATACCTTAATCTGAAGATGATTTATTCTAATAGGAATGTCCTCTCTTTGCAAATAAAAAGATTTCTATGCGACACGGTGGTTCCGAGTCACTTTGATTTTGCGGACGTTGTTTACAATGCTTGCTTAGACTGTAATACTAAAATGCGCATACAAAAGGTTCAAAACGCGTGTTTAAGGCTCATATTTGGTATTCGAAAATATGGTCACCTATCAGGTAAATTACGTGATTTGAATTGGCTAGACATGACCGAACGACGAAACCTACACTGTTGTACCCTTTATAATAAAATTATTCAGACGCGCCATCCTCCCTATCTCTATGACAGAATTGTATTTCGGTCTGACGTTCATACCATTAATGTGAGATTTAGAGGCAGGATTTCTCCACCTAAACATAAAACATCATTTTTTCTTAGATCATTTTCATTTAGTATTTACAAAATTTATAATTCCATACCCAATCTACTCAAAAATCTCACAAACAATAGTTTCAAACAAGCAATGAAAAAATATATATTATGTAATAAGTTTTCCCCATAGAATCTTAGTTTAATTATTGTCATTATAAATATATTTTTTTTCTCTCTCTCTTTATTTCTTTTTGTTATAAAACAGTTAATTTCTAGAACGAACATTGAAATAAAAAAAATCTGTAATTCTTTTAGCACTCTTAAACGATATATATATATATATATATTTTTTTTCCTCACAGGTTAAGTGGAAGAGCAGAGATAGTTTTTTTTAAGCTATCGCTGAACTTCGCCTGTATTTTGTTTTTTGTTTACTTTGTATTTTCTTTCAATTGAATAAAGACAATTTATTATTATTATTATTATTATATTAAAAACCGTCAGAATATAATGGAATTTAGATCAAAGCACATAAATTCCTCTACTGTATACGGCTCAATTTGCCATAAAATTTTAAACACATATTTTCTGTATTTTACGAAATTTATCTCTGTTTTAATAAACACTGGTAGTTTGTTGTAAAATCGCAAGCACGAGTAATGAACACCCCTCTCAGTCAGTGTAAATTTATATTTTGGGTACATAAACCTACACCTTATGCCTTGTTCCATAACATTTGACATTACGGGGCAGCTTTTCTATAGTAAAATATAATGGGCTCAGTTTAAACGAATGTTTTCCAGTCCCAGACTAAGCGTGAAGTAAAATTTCGAGTTTAGAAAAGCCCCGCTTAGAAAATTTGTCGAGGGCTTTTCTAAACTCGAAATTTGACTTCATGCGCCCCGCGTATAAAACACTGATTTCCAGTGAAGTTCAAATATACATTAACTTCACAGTATTTTAGTGTTTTATACGCGTGGCGCATGAATTAAAATTTCGAGTTTAGAAAAGCCCAGAAAATTTGTCTCGGGTCGCTGCGCGACCCTCGACAAATTTTCACGGGGCTTTTCTAAACTCGAAATTTTGCTTAGTCTGGGAGTGGACAACACTGGTTTAAAGTTTCAAAATCAACTCTTAAAATAACAATGAATATCTGAAGATTTAAAGAAAATTAGCTGAATTTGCTGTACATTTTCCGACATCCGTTGTTTTTTTACCAATTTCAATTTGAAGCTGTAAACGAGTGTTTTCCACTCCCAGGCGAAGCATGAAGTAAAATTTCGAGTTTAGAAAAGCCCCGTGAAAATTTGTCGAGGGTCGCGCAGCGGCCCGAGACAAATTTTCACGGGGCTTTTCTAAACTTGAAATTTTACTTCATGCGCCACGCGTATTAAATACTGATTTCCAGCGAGGTTCAAATATACATAAATTTCACAGTATTTTAGTGTTTTGTACGCGTGGCGCATGAAGTAAAATTTCGAGTTTAGAAAAGCCCAGAAAATTTGTCTCGGGTCGCTGCGCGACCCTCGACAAATTTTCACGGGGCTTTTCTAAACTCGAAATTTTACTTCATGCTTAGTCTGGGAGTGGAAAACACTCGTTTAAAGTTTCAAAATGAACTCTTAAAAAAACAACGAATATCTGAAGATTTAAAGAAAATTAGCTGAATTTGCTGTACATTTTCCGACATCCGTTGTTTTTCAAAAATTTCAATTTGAAGCTGTAAACGAGTGTTTTCCACTCCCAGACGAAGCATGAAGTAAAATTTCGAGTTTAGAAAAGCCCCGTGAAAATTTGTCGAGGGTCGCGCAGCGACCCGAGACAAATTTTCTGGGCTTTTCTAAACTCGAAATTTTACTTCATGCGCCACGAGTATAAAACACTGAAATGCTGTGAAATTTATGTTTATTTGAACCTCACTGGGAATCAGTGTTTTATACGCGTGGCGCATGAAGTAAAATTTCGAGTTTAGAAAAGCCCAGAAAATTTGTTTCGGGTCGCTGCGCGACCCTCGACAAATTTTCACAGGGCTTTTCTAAACTTGAAATTTTACTTCATGCTTAGTCTGGGAGTGGAAAACACTGGTTTAAAGTTTCAAAATGAACTCCTTCAAAAACAACGAATATATGAAGATTTAAAGAAAATTAGCTGAATTTGCTGTACATTTTCCGACATCCGTTGTTTTTTTAACAATTTCAATTTGAAGCTGTAAACGAGTGGTTTCCACTCCCAGACGAAGCATGAAGTAAAATTTCGAGTTTAGAAAAGCCCCGTGAAAATTTGTCGAGGGTCGCGCAGCGGCCCGAGACAAATTTTCACGGGGCTTTTCTAAACTCGAAATTTTACTTCATGCGCCACGTGTATAAAACACTGATTTCCAGTAAATTTCAAATATATATAAATTTCACAGTATTTTAGTGTTTTGTATGCGTGGTGCATGAAGTTAAATTTCGAGTTTAGAAAAGCCCAGAAAATTTGTCTCGGGTCGCTGGGCGACCCTCGACAAATGTTCACGGGGCTTTTCTAAACTCGAAATTTTACTTCATGCTTAGTCTGGGAGTGGATAACATTCGTTTAAAGTTTCAAATTGAACTCTTTTAAAAAAACAACGAATATCTAAAGATTTCAAGGAAATTAGCTGAATTTGCTGTACATTTTCCGACATTCGTTGTTTTTTTAACAATTTTAATTTGAAACTGTAAACGAGTGTTTTCCACTCCCAGGCTAAGCATGAAGTGAAATTTATAGTTTAGAAAAGCCCAGAAAATGTACTTCATTTATTTATTTATTTCATGCTTAGCCTGGGAGTAGAAAACACTCGTTTAAAGTTTCAAAGAAAAATTTGTAGACGTCTAATCAATAACATTGTATAAAAAATTTGTTAAATTTTAGTTTTGTTAGTTAGTATTAATCCATTGATAATGGTCACATTGTGTCCGAAATGTACATATGGAATAAAAATAAAAGTGTGAAGAAAGGTTATTAGTGCTTTATTTATCAATTAAATTCGATCTTCATGTAACTCACTCAATCAATTTAATATAATGGCTTCCTGGTCAACAGAGTTAAATAAATATTTCTAAATTAAAACTAAAGTGAAACTCATAAGTGCAGACATTTATTTTCTGAAACAATGCATGAAGAACAACGTCTTTCCAAACTTTATACAAGTGAAAACTCCCAAACATAAACACAACATCGCCAAACTAGTAACTGATTTCAAATTGAGATTATTGAGGTTTGATATTGGTTTATTACATGGTAAAAGAACAAATTTGGAAATAATGGCGTATGAACTACATATAATAATAATAATAATAATAATAATAATAATAATAATAATAGCTTTATTCACGTATGCTACATAATGCAATGACGCCTCAGCCAAATATCAGCCCCACAATTATGGGATGACTTTGAAAGAAAGATGTACACAGTGATCCAGAAAAAGGTGAAGAACAAATCTAGAATCCTACAAAAGAAGCTAAAATCTCTTCTATGGAAAAAACAACAACCCCAACAACATATCCCACGAGAAAACACATATGAGCTGACCCAGACTTTATTGATTAACAAAACAAACATCTCCTTCTCCGAACAAGAACAAGAAACCTTGAAATACGGTTTGAAACATTCAATGAATCCGATGAAGTTCCCACCCGAAGACACCATCAACGACATAGACATCGCTTCTTTGAAACTAACACCGGACCAAGCACCAGAATTCCACTCGTCGGCAAGAAAATTTCTGAAGAGAATCAAGAAACAGAAGACCCCGAAAGTTAAAAGTGCACACAACACCGTGAAGAAACTAAAAGAGAAAGAGTGTTTTTATTTAAAGTCCGACAAAGGCAATAGTGAAGTGATCTTGCAAAAAATAGACTATGTCAATAGTGTTAACCAATTATTAGAGTCAGGCCCATATTTAATTCAGAAAAAGAACCCACTACAAATTTATAACACAAAAATCAACGAAATGTTAAAAAGCTCAACATGTTTAATAGATAAACGACTCAGTTTAAGACTAAAAATCAAAAACCCGCGAATACCTCAATTATACTGTTTACCCAAAACACATAAAGAGGGTAACAAATTTAGACCAATCGTCTTAAACTTAAACTCACCAACATATAAAATCGCGAAATGGTTAGTTACTCAATTCCAATCATTAGTTATTGAAAACAACACGTCAGTGAAAAACTCCATAGAACTTGTCAGTAAATTAAAAAACATAAATATCTCCGATAATTCGAAACTAATTTCCTTCGATATCGAATCTCTTTTCCTCAGCATACCCATTAAAGACACTATCCATTCTTAGAAACATATTAGTAATAAATAAAATTCCATCTGACCAATTCGAAGTTTATATTCAACTTACAGAACTAGTAATACAGTCCATTACTAGTTCTGTAAGTTGAATATAAACTTCGATTTGGTCAGATGGAATTTTATTTATAACTAACGTTTTCGAGTTCAATAGCAAATTTTACCAACAAACCTTTGGCACTGCTATAGAAAACCCCTTATCCCCCTTTTTAGCTAATATTTTCCTAAATCACTTTGAAAATAATACTTTAACCCAGTTCCCGGACATTTGGTTTCGTTATGTTGATGACGTATTTGCAATAGTCAACTCAGATTTTAATATTAACACTTTTATCACATCGCTCAACAGTTTTTATAATAGTATTAAATTTATCAATGAAATAGAAAATAATGTCATTACCATTCTTAGACCTTTTAATTTCAAGAAATAATAATAAACTAGAATTTAACATTTTTAGAAAACCCACACATACTTTTAATTATCTCCAAGCTAATTCTTATGCTCCAATGAAGTACAAGTTAGCAGCATTTAATAGCCTCATCCACAGAGCCTTCAGCTTACCTTTATCCACCAAAAATAGAGAAAATAAATTAAAAGTTATATACAACATCGCGAGAAACCTTCAATACAATAGTCATACCATCCAAAAATTAATTAACAAGCATGTTTTTAAAAATAAACTTAACACTACCACATTCATAATACCTATCAATTCCAATAAAGATAAAAAAATCGTGCGATTAATACACCTCAGAAATCTATTTTAATAAATTATATAAAAAATTTAACTTAATACCAGCCTTGTGCAGGTGGTGGCCGAGCGGTAACGTCGTCGGGCTGTATCGCTCGGCGAGCCACAAACTCGGGTTCGATTCCCGTGCACGGCGAGACTTTATTTAAAAATAATTTCTCGTCGTGTCCCTGGGTATGGTGTGAATGTGTCGTGACGTCCAAATATATGTTAAATTAATTAATACAATCATCGTAAGTGGCTGAATGGCTAGAACCTATGCCAAACAAAATAAAAAAAAAATAAAAATACCAGCTTTCTATGTTAATTCAAAACTTAGCCACTTATTAGGGAATACATTTAACAAAATAGAAGAATTAGACCAATCAGGTATTTATACAATTAGTTGTAGTAACTGTGAAAAGTTGTATATTGGTCAAACGCAACGCAACCTAAGAATTAGATTTAAAGAACATATAGCACACGCACGTAATCTAAATCAAGATAAATCAGCGGTAGCTAACCACATAATCGAAACCGGTCACATTGTGTCCGAAATGTACATATGGAATAAAAATAAAAGTGTGAAGAAAGGTTATCAGTGCTTTATTTATCAATTAATAACATTGTATATTATTTTAAGAGATACACATATTCAATTGTACCATTTTTCCTATCACAAAATATGAATCTCATTTGTAGATATTTGTACTTACACTAATTTTTAAGAAAATCGCACTTAGACCACTTTTCTCCTAAGCCCCTAAATTACTCCTAAATAGTGATGATGCGACCAATTCAATCTTCGCTAAACTCGAAGTTTTGATGAAACATCGTAATCCTCTTCGGTTTCGTAAAAAAAATGGTTAAATCTCTTTAAGTACTGATTATTTCTGTAAAAGTAAAAGAAAATAAATAAATCATGATTATTATTGGTGATTCGATTCGGCATTGGATTTATGTACACTCCCGGAAGAGAGCCGGTATAAAAGTTCGGGATTTTCCAATATAAATTTTCTTTCCGGACCGTAAATTCCGGGCGTAATTACTTAGGGCTTTTCCAGATCCGCCCGCTTCTTGGCTCTTTTTATCGCCGCCCCCGAAGTTTTAGGGCCGCCCGAGAAAATAAATTCCCGTAGCGCGTAAACATTTACATAAATCTTGTACTATTTAAAGTGAGCCCGACCCGGAGGAGGAGATCGCTCCGGGGTTAGCAGTTTTATTTTGTTTTACTGGACGGAAGAAAATTCATTACAAAACCCATTTCGAATGTAAACGAAAAAGCTGAGCGAGGATTCTGAATACTTTTAATTAAATTTAGTTATAGAAAAACGTAAAGTACACTTCTGTGCAATAAAATTAAGCACACAAAATAGTTATAGTTTAGAATGGATGTCATGAGTTTCTTAGTTACAAAAATATGTAAATATGGCGATTTCCTTAATGTAAAAATGCTGCGTCGTTTAGACAACTATTCAAAAATTTGGATTCTAACTAAAATAAAAGATGGGATTTTAACATCAATAAAACTAAGTCCAAGCAACTCTCCTCCTTTAGAGCAAACTCCAACTTAGTGCGTATTCACACCAATCCTACTTTCATCATGTCAAACAACCAATCTACCACTCCCGATATCCTTCTTTGTACAAGCAACATAGAACACCTCATACATAATGTCGCTTTGGTCCCTGGTTTATGTTCAGACCACATGTCGATTCAATTCTCCCTCAATGTCTGCTTTCCTCTTCCTTCCTCTCCTAAGATAATACCATGCTACAAACACTGCGACATTACGAAAGTGACTGACGAAATGACTACATTTATCTCCGAAAACCAATCAATTAACCCTAACACAATTTCCCTTTTCCTGGAAACCCTATCTAAATCAATCCTACAAAACACACATACCATCACCAAAAAGCCCTACAAATACCCCCTTCCTAAATATATCTTTCGCTTAATAAAGTACAAACGACAGTTATACAGAGACTTTAGACAGACTGACGACATGACACTTAAACAAAAATTCAATAGACTAAACAAGGACATACATACGCTGATCGCACAGTACAAAAGTGATCTTTGGGTTAGATCGTGTTAACAAATAAATGATCTGCATAGTAAGCACTACTGGCAGGAGATAAAAAAGCTAAGTAAATACCGGAAAACCGATTTCATTCAAAAGATCACTGACCCTACGACAAAAAATACAGTGACGGACGACATTGACATTACCAATATATTTGCGACCTACTTCAACCAAACATACACAATGACAGAACACACAGACTACGGCAACGACTTCCGTGACAATGTTAACTCTTGGTATACGTCGTTTAAAACCACCCAAATTCTTCATCCTCCAAATGATGCTATAAAGGAGGAAGAATACTTCGAAAATCTTGAAAAGGGGAAAAAACACTACTCCTGGCTACGACAAGATTCCTAGACTCATCCTAAAATCCCTTCCAACAAACATCCACACCTACATAATCCAGATTTTTAAACACATATATTCCACTCAGGTCATTCCATCGGAATGGAAAAGGGGTATAATTACATGCATTCCCAAACCCGGAAATGATCCTTTAGATCCTTGCAACTATCGTCCTACTACCCTTCTCCCTGTCCTTGGAAAGCTATTTGAAACTATTTTAAAAGATAAACTTTTGGCCTGCACAGCTGACCTCATCCCACCCTACCAATTTGGATTCCTTGAAAACCGCTCTACAACTCTACCTTTAACTATCCTCACATCCAACTGCCAAACAGCAAGCCTCGAAGGTCGCAAATCTGCCATCCTATTTTTAGATATCAAAAAAGCGTTCGACTCCGTCTGGCACCGGGGCCTGTTGTTTAAATGCAGCTCCCTGAATATACCTCCTCACCTAATTAACCTCCTAGACAGTTTTCTCTATAATTGATCCCTTCAAGTCAAAATACGCCAGCCTGTCTCCAACTCCTTCACACCGGAACAGGGTTTACCGCAAGGCTTCCCTCTTTCACCTTTCCTCTATAACCTCCTCGTTCATGACATCTACAATCCTGATCCCAACTATATAAACAAATCCGCCTATCGTCTTCTTTATGCCGATGATATTGCACTAATCGCGCATGCCGCCACACTCCCTAAAGCCCTTAGCACTCTACAGGGCCTGATCGATTCGATACAAACATGGTTCGCGAAATGGCGAATATCAATAAATCCTAACAAATCCCAGCTCTTGATTCCTTTTCACCGATCAAGAAACTCCCCTTTTACAATTTCCATAAATAATCACATAATACATCCCTCAGCCACGTGTAAATACCTAGGTATCCATTTTGATCCAAAATTCACATTCAAGAACCATTCCATAATCCTAAAAGCAAAAGTCAAGAATCGGGCGGCACATTTCAGAAGCCTGACCTTCAAACAGCAAGGAATAAGTACCATAACAGCTGTACATATATACAAAATGATATGCCGCCCCCTACTTGATTATGCTGCCATCCTTTCCCATAACCACTTAGTCACCATTAAAAATTTGCAGATAGCGGAACGATCGGCCCTTAGAGTGCTAATTAAAATCCGTCACCCCCAAAATCCAGTGTACAATCCCTCGAACATACTACTCTATAAATTAACCAATGTTGTTCCCATTCAAATTCGCCTGTCCCATCTTGCAGAAAAATTTGCCTCAAATCCTATTCACCATAATTTCGTAGACCCCCTCTGTATCCCCCGAAATAAAAATATAACCCTAAAACGCAAACATCCCTCCTCTACCATATTGGATATCATTTCAACATTTCATGACATTAGCGATCATGACGATTAAAGAACCGTTCTACCTTGACACTACTGACGACATTAACAATCATGGCCTTTTTTTACACCATATATGACAGTGACACACAAATAAATTCAGGCGGAAAGACCATTGGTCGATAGCCAATTGACAGATAGATTTTTATTTAATGTTGTAGTTATTTGTACATACTTATTATTTGTTTCTTGTATTTCTGTTGATATCTGTCAATAAAGATATGTATATATATATATATATATATATATATATATATATATATATAAGATGGTTTTTCTATTTTTGGTTTTTTAATGAAGGTGTGATTTTAAAGTTATACTGTTTTGTCATTTATTGAAACTGCTGCTAGGCAATTAACACAGACCCGAAGTGGTCTAGGAAACTCCAATCAAGGTAACCAATCGATAAGATTGTGTAAACTCGTTCCAAATTATCTTTTCGCAGCTATACAACTAAAATATTGTGAAAAATAACTATGAGACTTGTGCTTCATTTTATTGCACAGAAGTGTACATTGGGAACGAATTTAAGAATCTCTTCTAATGCTTTTACACTTATACATTTTCACCTGAAACTTTTGGTTGCGCAATTTTTCAATAGCAAGTTGCGTTTACAATAACAAAATGTCAGTTTAAAGTTACTCAAATCGATCTGTAAATAAAATAATGAGTTCACAGAAAAAAACTGGCAGACTTTTGTTTATGTTTTGAGAATAAACAAATTTGTAGATTGCGTAAATAATCGCACTTTTAATGTATAAAAAAATCTGGTAATATTTCTACTAAAATTTCCACATGAGTAAAAGAGACAATAATAATACATCATTGAAAATAGTTAATGCATAGTTTTACATCAGTGATTCCGCCCGAGGTTTTTATTAAAAGTTTTCATGTTCGTGAATGTAATCCCCAAACGTCGCATTGTCGCAATAAAACCGCCGTTAGACTTCATTTATAGTAAAAATATTACGGATGCATTTTTATGCGAAACTATGCAACGCGTTTTAACGAGATCTCTATGGCTCGTTTCCATTCGGAGGACGCCTTTCTTTTACGACCCGTTGATGGGAAATAATCCCCCAAAAAATTAGGACAATGTCTCGAAATAAAAAACAAATAGACTATTATCATTGAGTAAGAAGTGTCTAGAAATAAATGTTAATACATTAATGTTTCAATGCTATGGAAATAAAATGCACCAAGATATATTTTTTGAGTCTTCTCCCTCCTGGTTATGAAGGAGAAGACTAACCTAACCTAACCTAATCTAACCTAATCTAACCTAATCTAACCTAATCTAACCTAATCTAACCTAATATAACCTAATCTAACCTAATCTAACCTAATCTAACCTAATCTAACCTAATCTAACCTAATCTAACCTAATCTAATCTAACCTAATCTAACCTGACCTAACCTACTCTAACCTAATATAACCTAACCTAACCTAACCTAACCTTTTTTTTTGTGAAGGGGGGAAATCTGCATCGCTGTCACAGCATCAGACACCACACCGCCAATTGACGTAGTAGTGTGAGGATGGTCTTGGCTATTTCAGCCGACCCACTAAAAACCCCCTTCTGCCTTAAAGTGTCCTACTCTGGGACCGCCTCTTGGCATTTCTTCGGAGTAGATAGGCTGCGGCGTTTGTGGTGTTCGTGCCGCTGTTGGATTCTGGCCTTTATAGTCTCAATTTCCGTCTCTCACTAAGTCCGGTCTGTTCTGTTCGTTGTTTGCTTGCTCTCTTTTCGTATCTGCATCTTTTTGACTCAGGACCCATTTGGCGAAGTTGTCCATCGCCGCCCATTCTCCTCTGATTCAATCACTAAGTTGATTATGGTGCCTTGCTTGAATTTGCTGGTAGTCGCCTCCAGGTCAAGCCTTTCTCTGCTCCATTTTGGACAGTGGAAGAGTGTGGGCTGGGCCGTGTCTTCTCCTTCCTGGCAGTAGGTGCACTGTGGCAATTCTGCTTTCCCTATGCGGTGGAGATAGTGCTGGAAGCACCCATGTCCTGTTAGGAGCTGTGTTAGGAAATAGGACGTGGACCCGTGTTTCCTCTTATACCATGTTTCCACCCGTGGTATAAGGGTATTTGTCCACCCGGTCTTTAGGTCCCATCGCTCCTGCCACCGCATCATCGCTCTCTCCTCTGCCCGTGTTTTCGCTCCACTAGACGTGACCCCGCTTTTGATATGTGCGTAGAATTCGCTATGCATCCTTACTGCCAGATCTGCCTTTATGAGGCCGAAGAGAACTTCGGCTGCGTCCGTCGATACTGTGCGGTACGTCCTGGTGATCCTCAGTGCGCCAGTCCGCTTTGCCCTGCGGAGGATGGCTTGATTTCTATCCGTCTCTGTGCAGGATGCCCACGCCGGTGCTGCGTATAGAATCTTGGCCCTGGCAGCGGTGGTGATCATTTTCCTTTCCTAGTCCTCCGATATTTGGCATTATCCTAGCCACGGCCTTCTCCGTTTTGGCAGCGGCCGATGCTGCTCCAGCCGCTTGTATGCTGCATCGTGGATTGGACTCTAGGGTTATCCCCAGTTATCTCATGAGCTTTCCGATGGTGATCTGGGTACCCCCTGGTTACGTTAGCGTTTCTTCCATTGTTTTTCCCGCTCGCCTGGTCGATAAGAAGACCGCGACCGTTTTGTTTGCTGCCACCTGCAGTCCGGTATTTTCCATCCATGCCATAGTAGTCCTGAGGGCTTCCTGTAGGATGGTCTTAAGCTGGCCCATGTCCCTGTGGGCCGCGATCAACGCTAAGTCGTCGGCGAACGCGACCGCTTTCGCCCCAGCTGGTGGTAGCAATTTTAGGACCCCGTCGTACGCTATGTTCCACAGTGTCGGCCCTAATACGGGACCCTGCGGTACCCCCTGGCTTAGCTTTCTTGGTGTCATGTTGTCTAGCGTTCTATACAACAGCTTCCTCTCTGACAGGTACCCTCTGATCATTTTGGTAAGGTAGCTAAGAAGCGCTCTGCGTGCAGCTGACTTGATGTTTGTCCACGGAATGGTGTTGAACCTAACCTAACCTAACCTAACCTTTTTTTTTTGTGTGTGAAGGAGGAAAATCTGTTTCGCTATCACAGCATCAGACACCACGCCGCCAGGTTGGCGTAGTAGTGTGGGGATGGTCTGTTAGTCTGACCGACCCACTAAAAACCCCCTTCTGCCTTGTCGTATCCTACTCTGGAACCACCTTTTGGTATTATTTCGGCTGCGGCATTTAGGTAGTGAATGCCGCTGTTGTTTTCTGGCCCTCCAATGAGGAAGCACAGTCTTATGGCTGCCTTTCCCGTTCTCTTTCTTCATTCTCCTTCTGGTGTATGATTCTATCCACCATGTTACGAACAGTTGTCCATTTCTCATCACTTTCCAGCATCAGTTCCACTATTCTTTGGCAGCTATCCAGCGTTCCCAGTTCCTTCTCGGCTGCTTCCCTCTCCACTCTCCTTTCGGACATTTCACGAAGGTGTGCTCGGTGTCGTCAACTTCTGCGCAGTAGGTGCATACTTCGCTGTCCCTTTTCTTAAACCGCTTCAAGTAGTGGTTAAAGCAGCCGTGTCCAGTCAATAATTGAGTGAGCGCATACGTGAGCTCGCCGTGTCCTCTCTCGATCCAGGTTCGTACATCTGGGATTAGTCTTTTTGTGTACTCGCCTTTCCCGTCGTTAACACTCCACCTCTCCTGCCATTTTTGGAGGTATTTATCTCTGGCTTCTTTTTTGGAGAGAACGGTGATCTGGCCTTTCGTGTATGTGCGTTGCTCGGCTAGCAGGTCGACGGGTGTAGTGCCGGCAACGACTTGGTTGAGATAGTCCTGTAAGCCCTTGCAATTCTGAGGGCTGCTCTTCTCTGGACTCCCTCCAGTTCTTTCCTGTACTTGGCCGTTTGTAGCCAATGTGACCATATAGGCGCTGCATGTAGCAGGATCGATTGCGCCGTGAAGCAGATAAGCCTCCTTGTCGCTGTCCGAGGGCCACCAATGTTAGGCATTAACCGACCCAGGGCGTTAACAGCCCTATCTGCCTTGGCTGTTGTCTCCATGATGTGGTCCCTCATGCTTAAATTTCTCCCTAGCCACACGCCGAGGTATTTAACGGCCTTAGAAGCCTGGATGATCTCGCCCTCTACTTCCAAATGTACCTCCCTGAGAGTGTTCCTGCCTTGGAGTATAACTATTTCCGTTTTTTTCTTGGCAAGGCGTAGTTTGTTCTCTCTCGTCCATCTGGATACGGTCCTCAGGGATCTGTTGAAGATCGTCAGCAAAGGCTAGGGGTACGGTGCCTTGCGGCAGGGTCAATTCCAGAACAGAGTCGTAGAATATGTTCCACAGGGTTGGCCCTAGAATGGAGCCCTGGGGTACTTCGCAAGTCATATTCATTTTGCCAGCCTTGCCTACCATAATCACTCTGTTCTTCAGATACGCCTGGATCATTCTGATGAGGTACGTGGAGAAGCCCTTAATGGTCATTGCCTGGATGATGATATCCCAGGGGGCAGAGTTAAATGCATTTTGGATGTCTAACGTAACTAAGATGACAAAAAGTTCCCCTCCTTTGCAGCTGGATGCGTGCTTAGCCACTTCTATGGCTTTTTGGATGGCATCAACAGTAGAGTGGCACTGTCTGAAGCCATACTGCCTTGTGGATAGAGCTCCTATCTCCTTCATTTCGTTCTTGATTCTGGCATTTAGTACATGCTCGAAAATCTTGCCGATGGTGTTAAGCATGCATAGTGGCCTGTGGCTCTTGCTTGTGCTGTTTGGCTTCATCGGCTTCTCAATCAGAGCCAGTCTAGCAACTTTCCACTGCTCAGAAAATTCGCCATCTCTGATTAGTTTACTGAACAGTCGGGAAATGGATTCTGCTCCCTCGATGCTGGCTATTTTGGATACCTAACCTTACCTAACTTAACCTAACCTAACCTAATCTAACCTAACCTAACCTAACCTAACCTAACCTAACCTAACCTAATCAATAATCGGATCTATTCTTTGAAACCCAATTTAACTATAAACTTAGATTTCCTCAAATTGCACAAGTTTCACATTTATCTCTTGATTTATCAGCCGTATATTTATCATTTCAAAAAGTTAATCGAAAAAGATTTATAATTTAATCCGATTATCATTATACTTCATCATACATTTATAAAGACATAAATCAATAATGTCTTAGTAAAAGAAAAATTAATAATGGGTCGTTTATTTAAAACGAGACATTGTAATTGCCTCGTATATGAGTTTTAATTCATGTCGAATGCAAAAGAGCACAATTAACGGCGGGCAGTAAAATCGTGTAGTTGCTTTCAATAGAATTGCCGTTTACAAGATAATAAACTCGCATAATTAATGGCCGATTGTGTTGAAGAAACTTCAATTAAATCACGCAGATTGTACTTCAACGATTTGCAACATTTTTCCTACCCTTTGTGTGCTAATATTTTCGTTCTCTAATTTAAGTGTTGCATAAATTAACTCACACTATGAAATCATTACCTTTAGAATAATTAAGAGAATCTTATTTTGAGCTGAATATTTTTTTCAACGCGCGTTTTCCACTCCCAGACTAAGCATGAAGTAAAATTTCGAGTTTAGAAAAGCCCCGCATAGAAAATTTGTCGAGGGTCGCGCAGCGACCCGAGACAAATTTTCACGGGGCTTTTCTAAACTCGAAATTTTACTTCATGCCCCACGCGTATTAAACACTGATTTAAATTGAAGTATAAAAACACATTCTTTATCTTTAATTTTATTGCGCAATTTGGTTTTACACATTTATATACCAAACATTTTCATAACGAGAATATTTCCTTTAAGTATACATATGCATAAATTATACATTTTCCGACGTTCGGTTTATTAAAAGAATTCAATTTGAAACTTTAAACGAGTGTTTTCCACTCCCAGGCTAAGCATGAAGTAAAATTTCGAGTTTAGAAAAGCCTGAAAATTTGGTTTGGTCGCGTAGCGCGAAGCGCGGAGCGGCCAAACCAAATTTTCAGGCTTTTCTAAACTCGAAATTTTACTTCATGCGCCACCGGTACAAAACACCGATTCAATGTAAAGTTTAGCGGTGTGTTTTAAACTTCGTAATATGTGAGTGTTTTGTATCGGTGGCGCATGAAGTAAAATTTCGAGTTTAGAAAATCCTGAAAATTTGGTTTGGCCGCTCCGCGCTTCGCGCTACGCGACCAAACCAAATTTTCAGGCTTTTCTAAACTCGAAATTTTACTTCATGCTTAGCCTGGGAGTGGAAAACACTCGTTTAAAGTTTCAAATTGAATTCTTTTAATAAACCGAACGTCGGAAAATGTACAACGTATGCATATGTATACTTAAAAGAAATATTCTCGTTATGAAAATGTTTGGTATATAAATGTGTCAAACCAAATTGCGCAATAAAATGAAAGATAAAGAATGTGTTTTTATACTTTAATTTAAATCAGTGTTTAATACGCGTGGCGCATGAAGTAAAATTTCGAGTTTAGAAAAGCCCCGTGAAAATTTGTCTCGGGTCGCTGCGCGACCCTTGACAAATTTTCTACGCGGGGCTTTTCTAAACTCGAAATTTTACTTCATGCTTAGCCTGGGAGTGGAAAACACTAGGTTAGTACATATTGCAACTTTTTCTCAAGCTGACTAAAAAATGTTAAACAAAACATCCCTCTCGCCAGAAAACGCCGACGACGCCATAACAAAATCTGCGCGCGTCGATCGATCGACCCTCTCGCGAAACCCTCTCACACGCTCGAAAGGGCGCGGATTTCCTCTTTCCCTCCCCACACCCCAACCATTCTACACACTTTTACAATTTCGAAATGCTATCCAAATGTCACAATCTTAAAAATATCGGCGTTTTATGTCTTCATCTGCGGCACTAATAATCGAATAAATCTCGACTTTCGGGAGACGCCTGTAATAAATCTTGCGCCCCATTTTTTTCCAAAATGGTGGGGTGCATACCAATGCCCGCACGAAAAAGGGGGGCATAAATCACGGCTGGGACAGTTTTAAAAAAGGAAACGTTTCCCTCTCGCTCTCCACAAAAGAGTCTCGTTTTACCGGCATGAGGGGGTTTATCAGGCTGTTTGTTAAACGTTGGTAGTTGCGTGATTTATTTTGAAAATATTCAATTTGTTTCGAAAATAAGTTTTGAGCTCGTTAAACTTGAATATGTTTGACAAGCTTTGATTAGTGATAAAATATTGAATTTTGCTTGGAGACAGGGCCCTAGCCAGGTTACATTTTTGTATGTAAAAGCCCCTGTAAAAGCAAAAACAATATTCTTACGTTTAGCAAACACTGTTCTTTTAAAATATATCAAATTCTAAAAATACACCATCCTTAGTTTTTGCGTTATTTTTAATTTAACGCAATCAAGAGGATTTTTATTAGAATTTCAGTAAAATTTTAATTCTAAATAATCATAGCTTGGAAAATTATAAAGATATCTGCATAGAATTTTGTATGGATACTATAAAAATATTGCTCTTTCAAAATGTGTGAAAATCAAAAGAATACCCCATCCACAGTTTTCGAGTTATTTTCAATTTAACGCAATTAAGAGGATTTTATTTGGAATTCCACTGAATTTTTAATTTCAAATCATCACAACTTTTAAAGCAAGGGAGACACCTGCATGGAATTTTGTATGGATACTAAGCAAACATTGCTCTTTCAAAATATGTCAAAATCAAAAAATACCCCATCCACAGTTTTTGAGTTATTTTCAATTTAACACAATCAAGAGGATTTTTTTGTAATTTCAGTGAATTTTTAATTTAAAATAATCACAACTTTTAAAGCAAAGGAGACAACTGAATGGAATTTTGTTTGGAAACTAAGCAAACATTGCTTTTTCAAAATATGCCAAAATCTAAAACTACCCCATCCACACTTTTTGAGTTATTTTCAATTTAACGCAACTAAGAGGATTTTTTTTGGAATTCCAGTGAATTTTTAATTTCAAATCATCATAACTTTTAAAGCAAAGGAGATAACTGCATGGAATTTTGTTTGGAAACTAAGCAAACATTGCTTTTTCAAAATATGCCAAAATCAAAAACTGCCCTATCGTCAGTTTTTGAGTTATTTTCAATTTAACGCAATTAAGAGGATTTTTTTTAATTCCAGTGAATTTTTAATTTCAAATCATCACAACTTTTAAAGCAAAGGAGACACCTGCATGGAATTTTGTTTGGATATTAAGCAATGATTGCTCTTTCAAAATATGCCAAAATTAAAAAATACCCCATCCACAGTTTTTGAGTTATTTTCAATTTAACGCAATCAACAGGATTTTTTTTTTAATTTCAGTGAAATTTTAAATTCAAATAATCACCACTTTTAAAGTAATGGAGATATCTGCATGGAATTTCGTTTGGATACTAAGCAAACATTGCTCTTTCAAAAAATACACCATCAACAGATTTTGAGTTATTTTCAATTTAACGCAATCAAGAGGATTTTTTTGGAATTCCAGTGAATTTTTAATTTCAAATCATCACAACTTTTAAAGCAAGGGAGACACCTGCATGGAATTTTGTTTGGATACTAAGCAAAAATTGCTCTTTCAAAATATGTCAAAATCAACAGTTTTTGAGTTATTTTCAATTTAACACAATCAAGAGGATTTTTTTTGTAATTTCAGTGAATTTTTAATTTCAAATAATCACAACTTTTAAAGCAAAGGAGACAACTGCATGGAATTTTGTTTGGAAACTAAGCAAACATTGCTTTTTCAAAATATGCCAAAATCAAAAACTACCCTATCCACAGTTTTTGAGTTATTTTCAATTTAACTCAATTAAGAGGATTTTTTTTAATTCCAGTGAATTTTTAATTTCAAATCATCACAACTTTTAAAGCAAGGGAGACACCTGCATGGAATTTTGTTTGGATACTAAGCAAAAATTGCTCTTTCAAAATATGTCAAAATCAACAGTTTTTGAGTTATTTTCAATTTAACACAATCAAGAGGATTTTTTTTGTAATTTCAGTGAATTTTTAATTTCAAATAATCACAACTTTTAAAGCAAAGGAGACAACTGCATGGAATTTTGTTTGGAAACTAAGCAAACATTGGTTTTTCAAAATATGCCAAAATCAAAAACTACCCTATCCACAGTTTTTGAGTTATTTTCAATTTAACGCAATTTAGAGGATTTTTTTTTGATTCCAGTGAATTTTTAATTTCAAATCATCACAACTTTTAAAGCAAAGGAGACACCTGCATGGAATTTTGTTTGGATACTAAGCAAAAATTGCTCTTTCAAAATATGTCAAAATCAAAAAAATACCCCATCTACAGTTTTTGAGTTATTTTCAATTTAACACAATCAAGAGGATTTTTTTTGTAATTTCAGTGAATTTTTAATTTCAAATAATCACAACTTTTAAAGCAAAGGAGACAACTGCATGCAATTTTGTTTGGAAACTAAGCAAACATTGCTTTTTCAAAATATGCCAAAATCAAAAACTACCCTATCCACAGTTTTTGAGTTATTTTCAATTTAACTCAATTAAGAGGATTTTTTTTAATTCCAGTGAATTTTTAATTTCAAATCATCACAACTTTTAAAGCAAAGGAGACACCTGCATGGAATTTTGTTTAGATACTAAGCAATGATTGCTCTTTCAAAAGATGCCAAAATCAAAAAATACCCCATCCACAGTTTTTGAGTTATTTTCAATTTAACGCAATCAACAGGATTTTTTTTTTGAATTTCAGTGAAATTTTAAATTCAAATAATCACAACTTTTAAAGTAATGGAGATATCTGCATGAAATTTCGTTTGGATACTAAGCAAACATTGCTCTTTCAAAATATGTTAAAATCAAAAAATACACCATAAACAGATTTTGAGTTATTTTCAATTTAAAGTAATCAAGAGGATTTTTTTTTGAATATCTGCATGAGATTGAGTGTGAATAATAAACAGACATTTCGCCTGTTTTAAAATATTTTAAAATCCGAAATAGTATTTAAGTTATTTTTAACTGAACGTAAAACTAGAGTAATATTATTATTCGCGTAATGTGTCAATTTTATTATTATTATATTTTATTATATTCTCTTAAATACCACAATATTTTATTTTTGAACTGGGATTCAGAGATGATGAAATTCTAAATCGAAGAAATTATGTGTTACTTGAAAGAATATAATAAAAAATAAAATGATAAAACTGATGCAATATTTCATTCATTTTTATCATATCAACAATAGCTTTCGTCCTGATATGAATCAACTAAAAGTAATATTGACATTTAGCATATTAATTACATATAATAATAATAATAATAATAATAATAATAATAATAATATTTATTTATTACCCAACAGGAAAAATCCTAATTACAAGGCAATATGTACAATAATATAGTAGAATAATATGATACTTAACAAATAATAATAAACAAAATAAATGATATGCCTAAACAATAAAATGTTAACTTTTATGTTACATATTAAATTAACAATTAAACACAGAGCAAAATTGATTCTAATGAGTCATGAAATATGTCGCAAGTGACAGGCAAACTATTGAATATATTACAGCTAATGTGTACGGGTGATTTTGATCCAAAGTTATTTCGAAATGAGGTAATGCTAAATGTAGGTTTTTGCCTACTGTTAAAAGTTGGAATATGCAGTCCCACCAGTTGCAATAGGCAAGAACAGTCTATCTTGTGGCGCACATATATAGTACATCTTTATTCGGACAATATTTACACTTAGTTTTATAACATTTTTATATACATATAAATAATTTGTTAGTCTATCTGGGCTATCGACCAACGGTCTTTCTGCCCTATTAATTATATTTGTTTAAAACTTGATAAATCAGTTTTGATCGCAAGTTCAATGATTTTCTAAAAAAGAGGGTTTTCCACTCCTTGTTTAAGCATGAAGAAAATATTTCAAGTTTAGAAAAGCGTGAAAATTTGAATTTGTCGGACGCGAAGCGGCCGGCAAATCCAAATTTTAACCCTTTTCTAAACTCGAAATATTTTCTTTATGCGCCACGCGTATAAAACGCTGATTTATTGTAAATTGACATAAAGTTTTAGTTTAACTTTATGTAAATATACAATAAATCAGCGTATAATATAACGGGTTTTCAAGTGCTCAGCAAATTCTGAAAAAAAAATTGTAATTCCCAACGGTTTTTAACGGAATGTAAAATGTTTGCATTCCGTTAAAAACCGTTGAGAATTACAATTTTTTTGCAGAATTTGCTGAACACTTGTAGCTTTATTAAAATTTAATTATATCGTAACCTTTCGACAAAAGTTTAAATCGTAAATTTTTGACAAAAGCGACACAAGAAAAAAAAACTACGTTTTTTAGAAACATCGTAAAACTGTTTCTAATATAATAACATTTTGTAGAAAAAAGTAATTGTTACACATAATATAAACTTTAATATTTTTTTTACACAAGTAAATATAATTTTGAAATTGTGTTAAGTTAATCGTGATTCTGAAGTTATTACCAAATTATTAATTATGTAAATATTATTTCATACATACGTCATAAAATGCGTATTATGACTTATGTATCAAATAATATTCACATATGAAATATAATATTACGAGAAAATTTGTATATTCGAAAACGTCTTAATTATTTTTTTAGCTAGATTTGTTTGTAGTAGATGAATGCGAAAAATCACTCTTTAATTAGTAATTTAGGTTTTTGATTAGGTTAATTTATTTAATTATTTAATTGATGAGGCGGATACATGATGAAACTCCATAATACTATTTGAAATAAAACAACGCAGTTGGGAGGGTTTCACTTTTATTGTTGAACACTGCAACATGTTTCACCACACAGTGGCTTCATCAGGCAGATGAAATAATGCATTATTTCATCTGCCTGATGAAGCCACTGTGTGGTGAAACATGTTGCAGTGTTCAACAATAAAAGTGAAACCCTCCCAACTGCGTTGTTTTATTTCAAATAATTGATTTAAGGCAAAGTGTACTTTTTTAAGTTCTTGCTTGTAGTCGACAATTTTTAAAAACCCCACTGGTATAATTTTTTTTAGTTGTTGAAGATACGCATTTTCCAAACCGCATTAAATATAGATACAAAGTATCAGAAACACCAACAAAAAAAAAATGTATATTCACCAGCGCAAAAGCGAAACCGAACGCAATTGTCCCGAAATTAGACATGCGGTCGGGTACGGTTTTATGGTCGGTTTGCAGAAAAAAAGTGAAAGTCACAACAAACCAAAGGGCCCGCCGGGACTGAAAAAAAAAATAACAACCCTTCCGTGTTCGGGTTTCGGTTTTATTGGCGACGGAGACTTCCTGGCGTACGCAAATTTTGGCGTTTCGGCAAGGGAGACTCAGCTGCAAAAAAAAAGATTGTCGGGGACCGCTCTTTCTGTGTGTGTGTGTGTGTCGTAAATCGCACATAAAACCAAACAGTAGGAATTCTTCGGAATTTTAACACGGCTGTGCCTGTGTAAATACGTCACGGATGTTATGTTGATTTTGCATAACACAAACACGGATTTCGAGTGGAGGAGGACAAAAAATATTGAAATTAAATAATAGAAACAAAATCATACATAAATAGTTTCTCTAATAATCTGTTTCACTTATTCCATATTAATAACAACAATAATCTTTATTTTTAAGGTATTAACACAAATTCAAAAAGTTCGATCTACTACTAACAAACAATAAAATAAATAACAAAATAGAATCATGATGATGGTTGCGACCGTAACTACGTGGTAATTCATATAAAACACTTACTATGTTTTTTACCACAAAATATTTATTGTATGTATATATATTATATTACACAAATATACACATAAATTCACGACTTAAGTTTCGACGTTTGACGGTCATTTTCAAGTGAAACAAATTACAAAAAAGGTAACATTTATATTTATGTGTATATTTGTGTAATATAATATATATACATACAATAAATATTTTGTGGTAAAAAACATAGTAAGTGTTTTATTCAGTGAACAAAATAGAAATTAATGTATATAGAAAACCCACACATACTTTTAATTATTATTATTATTATTATTATTATAATGTCTTTATTTAATTTAAAGAAATACAATGTTTACAATTATCTTTTATACATTTCGCGTAGGCGAAGTTCAGGCAGGCCTAAGCCTGTTACTGCTCTTCCACTTAACCTACTACTTCCAAACTTAATAATTAATTCTATGTTTAGCGACTATTTATTATTAGACAAAATAAAATTTGAGACTTGCAACTTTAGTAACTTCAGAGTTCACCACGTAAGATTAGGATACGCACATTTGTTTTAAAATTATTTAAGCTGAGAGATTTCAGGTGTTCCGGAATTTTATTAAACGTTTTGTAAATGTTGTATGAAAATGACCTTTTAAAAAATGCGGTTTTATGTTGTGGAGGTGATATTAAACCCCGAAATCTAACATTGATGTTATGGACATCGGTGCGGAATACAATTCTACTGTATAGGTAAGGTGGAGTGCGTAAATTTATTATTTTAAAATAAAAAACTGCTGAATGTACTGCTCTCCTATCAGCCATCTTTATCCAATTTATCTCGTTAAATTTTTCTGAGATATGATCAAACTTTCGGATTCCAAAAATTAAACGAATGCATGAATTTTGTATCTTCTGTATTCGATCAGAAGTTACTTTATCTAGGCATGTATTATACACGGTGTCAGAAAAGTTAAAGTGACTTAACACCAAGGTATCACATAATATTTTTTTTGTGTGAATACTTAAAATATTTTTGTTTGCATAAATCATTCTGAGATTAGCGTAGGCTCTAAAGATGCATTTACTAATGTGTGACTTGAAGCGTAATTCCTCGTCAATAATTAGACCTAGATTCCGTATGGAGTTCGTGAAGGATATATCAGATCCATCTAATTTTATTTTAAGTGGGGATTTAGCGACCTCGCGTTTGTTTTTAGGACCAAACACTATTGCGGTAGTTTTCTTAGGGTTTATTTTAAGGGAGTGTTTGCTCGATATATACATCAGATTTGACAGGTCTTTATTTATATTATTGCTGGCAGTTTCAATGTCTTCTAATTTGAAAGAATATAATAACTGAGTATCGTCAGCATACAGATTACAAGTACAATGTTCGAGGCTTTTTGACAAAGATGATGTATATATCGAAAACAAAGTTGGTCCCAAAATTGAGCCCTGCGGTACACCAGCTACAGGAGTGGCATAGTCAGATCTCAATTCATCAATTTTGATAAGTTGTTTCCTGTTGCACAGAAAGTCCTCTAACAAAACTAGTGCATCTGCACTGAGCCCTATATATTTTAGTATGGCAAGTAATAATTTGTGGTTAATAGTGTCAAACGCTTTACTATAATCTACTAAAATTAGACAAGTTAACTTGCCAGTGTCTGTAGCAGAGATTATATCATCAGTGACATTTAACAGTGATGTGGCGCAGCTATAGTTGGTTCTAAATCCTGATTGATTTGCTGGAAGTATATTGTTAGTTTCAATGAAGCTGGAAAGTTGTTGTTTCATGACTTGTTCGAGGACTTTAGAAAGTACGGGAACTATGCTGATAGGTCTGAGATCACCAATCTCACATGGATTATGTATTTTCGGAATAAGGTTAACGGTGGCTATTTTCCAAGCATAGGGAAAGACTGATTGTTCTAAACAGCAGTTAACAATGTGGGTAATGTATGGAAGTATATAAGGACAACAGATCTTCAGCATGTGTATGGATAGACAATCCGAACCAATAGCGTTAGATGTGATGTCAGACAATATTTTGTTAATTAGATCTGGGCTTACTATTGTGAAAACAAATTGATCTTTGGTTCCAGGGCAAGTAGAATTATTGTAATAATTAAGTAGATCATTATCAGCTGTTGATTTTATTGAATTAGTAAGATATAGATTGGTATAGTTAGGGTCTTTTAGGTGGTCAGGAATATCATAATTTTTCTGTTTAACAATGCCATAGCTTTTAAAGTATTTCCATGTTAATTTAGGTTTGTTATTTATTATATATTGGAGGTAAGCTTTTTTTTCGCGGACAATTGCAGAATTTACATAGTTACGCCACTGTTTGTAATTGTTAAAATCGCTGGAAAGTTTAGTTGATTTAAATTTCTTAAGAGCATTATCGCGTTTAGACATCATAAGTTTAATTGTACTAGTTAACCAGGGAGCAGGCTTCCTAGTTACCCGAGATGTTATTAAGGGCGCGTGAGTGTTAAATAGTATAATGAGTTTTTCATTCAACAGGGATACTTTATCGTCAATATTGTTGAGATATATTAAATTTTCGATACCTGAAGACTCTAAATCATTTTTAAATATACTATGATTTATGTCTTGTAGTTTTCGATAAGTAACAATTTTTTCTGATTTGACTTTATTAAACACAAGCCTACAAAAAATTAAATCGTGGTCAGCGATGTCATGTATTTTAGTGACACCTACTTCTATACAGTCACATTCGTTAGAAATCACGACTAGGTCAATTATTGACTCAGAATACGCAGTAATTCGTGTTGGTTGTTGTACAACTTGATGGAAACCGTATGCTTGAAAAAAATCATTTAAATGCCTAGTGTTGCTCGACTCGGTGTTTAACATATTAATGTTAAAATCGCCCAGGAAAAGTATATCATCACACTGAGGAAGGATTTGGCTAATAGAATTATCAAGTGATTCTATAAAATCAGTAATACCAGCTGTAGGAGGCTTATATATAACACCTATACAATATATTTTGTTAGCAAATTTGCACCGTATATGGCATTCTTCAAAATTTTTTTGTTTATAGTCTTGTCCGTTAGCTGTAGATTTTCCATATATGCAACCGTTAAACGACCATGCGTTGCTGGTTCCGAGTTTGTCCCGCGCCAATTTTAAAAAATTATATCTTGTTGGTATCAGATCTTCAGTAATAACGATTCCAGATTTTTTTAATCGAAAGCGATTCTTCAGAATTGTGTTAGCAGACTCACGATGTGTAAAGCAGGCGATAACGGGTCGCGGCACGGCGTTAGTTTTATTTATACCAGACCGATAGCAAGCGGCTATACTCAAATCATCTTTGATGGATAATTTGTTTTTAAATAGATCATTGAGTTTTGTTTCTAGATGTTCGCCGTGGTCATTTGGAAGACCTAATATTCTAAGGTTTTTATTACGGGTTGATTGTTCCAACTGATCTATTCGCTTTTGTTGAAAAATACGCTCTTTATTTAAAGCAGATATATCTGATTCGAGTTTTTCGCATTTAGCGTGAAATTCGGTATTAACCTTCGAGATAATTTTTTCTAATACGGTCGATAGAAATCCATCGTCTTTAAACAATTCATTTAAAGTGTCCTTTATTACTACTTTGAGATCTGTAATCTGCTCTCTCGTAAGCGGCATCGTGCTGATTTTGGTACAGTATATGGATGTACTTACGTATGTGATGTAATTTAATTTATAGTAATTAATTCACTCAGAAACTCGGGAAATATAACGTTAAATGCAGAGCACACAGAATGTAAACTACTCGCACGACATAGATAATAAGATTTTGTTTTATATTATATTCACAATTCTTCATCAACACACTTTAAACACAAACTTTCAGCATTTAACAGCATGATTTTTAGAGCTTTAAATCTTCCTCTTTCAATAGAAAATAGAAAAAATGAATTAACACTAATAAGAAAAATAGCTATTTCATTAGGTTACAGCAAATTCACAATTAACAAACTAATTAATAGACACAAAAGAAATAAAGCATTAAACTCCGTCACAAATCTCATACCACAAAAATAAAGAAATAATAACAAATTTGCTAGGTTTATATATAACAACAGAAAATTCACAATTAACAAACTAATTAATAGACACAAAAGAAACCAAACATTAAACTCCGTCACAAATCTCACACCACAAAAAGAAAGAAAAAATAGCAAATTTGCTAGGTTTATATATAACAACAGAACTTCTAATCAATTCACAAAGATCTTGAATAAATTCAATATGACTCCAGCATTTTATAATAACAACAAATTAAAAACATTATTAGGCAATCAATTTACAAAAAGGAGCCACTTAAAGAGTCCGGAATTTATTCAATTAAATGCAATGATTGTGATAAATGTTACATAGGCCAAACTCAAAGGAATCTATTAAAAGGATTCAAAGAACATGTATATCATGTCAAAAATAAAAATATTGATAAATCCGCTTTAGCTGACCATAATTTAAAAACAGGACATTGTTTTTCAACAGACAATATCACATTACTAAAACAATCATCACATTTTCGATTAAATATGTTAGAAGCCATAGAAATGCACAAATATAAAGATAAATTATTAAATTTTGATTTAAGTCCTTTGCAAAACCCTTTGTTAAACCTTTTACAAGTTCCGAAAAAGTGTAATCCCATCAACAGTCCGTAATTTAAATCCCCTTAATGTTTTTCAGCCTTGCGACACCTTTTGTAATTAGAATTAGGATTTCCCATCTTTGTCAGGTATATATAGTTGCGCACCTAGTTGTAAGACCATTAGTTATTGATAATGAGTGCTTTGCACTCGAAATGTACATCTAATGAATAAAAATAAAAGTGAAGTAATGAATAAAGGTGTTTTTTATTGTGAATTTCAAATTGAAGCTTTAAACGAGTGTTTTCCACTCCCAGACTAAGCATGAAGTAAAATTTCGAGTTTAGAAAAGCCCCGTGAAAATTTGTCGAGGGTCGCGCAGCGACCCGAGACAAATTTTCACGGGGCTTTTCTAAACTCGAAATTTTACTTCATGCGCCACGCGTATAAAACACTGATTTAAAGTGAGGTTTAAATATATATATAAATTTCACAATATTTTAAAGTCTTATACGCGTGGCGCATGAAGTAAAATTTCGAGTTTAGAAAAGCCCAGAAAATTTGTCTCGGGTCGCTGCGCGACCCTCGACAAATTTTCACGGGGCTTTTCTAAACTCGAAATTTTACTTCATGCTTAGTCTGGGAGTGAAAAACACTCGTTTGGAGCTTCAAATTAAACTCTTTTAAAAAACAACGAATGTTGTCAGCCTATTTTCTGTAAATCTTTAGATATTCCTTGATTTTTTTTTAAATTTCAATTTGAAGCTTTAAACGAGTGTTTTCCACTCCCAGACTAAGCATGAAGTAAAATTTCGAGTTTAGAAAAGCCCCGTGAAAATTTGTCTCGGGTCGCGCAGCGACCCGAGACAAATTTTCTGGGCTTTTCTAAACTCGAAATTTTACTTCATGCGCCACGCGTATAAAACACTGATTTCAAGTGAAATTTAAATATACATAAATTTCACAATATTTCAGTGTTTTATACGCGTGGCGCATGAAGTAAAATTTCGAGTTTAGAAAAGCCCAGAAAATTTGTCTCGGGTCGCTGCGCGACCCTCGACAAATTTTCACGGGGCTTTTCTAAACTCGAAATTTTACTTCATGCTTAGTCTGGGAGTGGAAAACACTCGTTTGGAGCTTCAAATTAAACTCTTTTAAAAAACAACGAAAGTTGTCAGCCTATTTTCTGAAAAATCTTTAGATATTCCTTGTTTTTTTTTTAAAGTTCAATTTGAAGCTTTAAACGAGTATTTTCCACTCCCAGACTAAGCATGAAGTAAAATTTCGAGTTTAGAAAAGCCCCGTGAAAATTTGTCGAGGGTCGCGCAGCGACCCAAGACAAATTTTCACGGGGCTTTTCTAAACTCGAAATTTTTCTTCATGCGCCACGCGTATAAAACACTGATTTAAAGTGAGGTTTAAATATATATAAATTTCACAATATTTTAAAGTCATACGCGTGGCGCATGAAGTAAAATTTTACTTCATGCTTAGTCTGGGACTGGAAAACACTCGTTTGGAGCTTTAAATTAAACTCTTTTAAAAATCAACGAATGTTGTCAGCCTATTTTCTGTAAATCTTTGGATATTCCTTGTTTTTTTTTCTAATTTCAATTTGAAGCTTTAATCGAGTGTTTTCCACTCCCAGACAAAGCATGAAGTAAAATTTCGAGTTTAGAAAAGCCCCGTGAAAATTTGTCGAGGGTCGCGCAGCGACCCGAGACAAATTTTCTGGGCTTTTCTAAACTCGAAATTTTACTTCATGCGCCACACGTGTAAAACAATGATTTATAGAGAAGTTTTTGTGTTCATGATTGATTGTATTAATGTTCAGTTTGAGTTAGAACTTCGTTTAGTTTTTTGATATTTCTATTTTGTTATAAACTAATTGATTAAATAAATAGTAGGATATATTTTTTTAATCTTAGATAAATGTAAATTTATCGTAAACTTGGGAATTTTTGAAAGGCCTTTAAATCATCAAATTAGTGCCTATTTTATACTGAGTTGATTGTTTTTCAAAGCAATACACTTTTTCTTTTTTAAATTTCATGAAAAAAATAATTAAGTTTTAGGATGATTTCCATGAGTGAAGTTGGAAATCATAAAATGTACACTTGATGTGAATTATTCTCTTTTACTGTTCAAATGATTACAATAAACTTGACATTTGATTAAAGCATAAATTAGCTTTAATTTATGATCAAGCACTTTACGCAAACTAGAAAAATTGCGCTTTTTATGTGTGCTCAAAGTTGAAATTTTGTGAAAATTATTGTTTTTTTAATAACTTCTATGAGGCTGGGTAGTTTCAATAATTTTTGTGTAGTTGAAATAAATAGTGGGAATTGTTTCTAACATACATTAGATCAAATGTGATTTTTTGAGAATTTTTTAAAAAATATTTTTTTTTCATAAAAATCGTAATTTTTCCATACCTACCTACCCCTTACAATTCAATTTTGCGATGAATTTTTTTATTTTTTTTAAGTTTTGAAAATATCCTTACAAATACTTCTCGATGTAAGAAATAAGGCTAGATATTTATTTTTTTGATAGAAAAATTATTTCTGCGGTTTTTACGCTTTTTTAAACCCCTTGAATACTGCTAGAAAAACACAAATTCAACTTTGAGCCTCTGTCATGGGCGCAATTTTAATGTCAAAAAATGTTGTAATACATCAAACAAAAGCTTATTTAATGCTAAATTGACTACTTTTTAAATGAATGAAATTGAATAAGAATTACTTAATTTGAAACGATTTTCATGCATCAAGTCAAAATTGAGAAAAAATTGACTACCCTAGAGAAATGTGGATTATTCGATTTTTTTGTTAGATAAAGTAACATTATTTTTACAATTATGGATTAAGAATTAATTTGCTATAATTTAAGCTCAGGTACTTCACGCAAACCTTAAAATTGCGCTTTGTGTATAAGTTTAAAATCAAAATTTTGTGAAAATTAGTTTGTTTTCACAATTTCTATAAGGCTGGGTGGTTTTAATATATTTAATAATAATAATAGTAATAATAATAATAATAATAATAATAATAATTTATTTTCATGTTGATACATAATTTTTACATACGTCAGTGAATGGAACATAAATGCGGCTATTTCAAACTACCCGCTTGATAAGTAAAATTTAAATTAATAACTAGTAAAATAAATCAATATGTATATCATGCATTAGATAAATATAAGACATATAAAACCTAACATGAACTAACAGAAAATATATACGCAGTACACTTTGAGGAACACATTAAAATTCAGTTAATATTAAAAACATTAAAACACTATAAATCGTAAGATTGTAATGACCATAAATAACTGTTTTACCGATTAAAATCATGATTACAATATTCTTGCCAGTTATAGAAGGCGCCGTTTAATAATACATTTTTAACACATATTTTAAATTTATTCAGAGGGAGTTTGGAAATATGATCTGGCAACACATTAAAAAACTTGATGGAATAATAATTTGGCCCAAATCTAGAACGTTGAAGTCTTAAGGGATTGGGGCATAACTTGTCCCTAATTCTCGTGTTATGTCCATGATGTAACCTGTGGCAGGGATATTTTGCAATATGCTTTTTTACATACAATAGACATTTATAAATATATAAGCAAGGAAGCGTTAATATTTTCAAGCTTACGAATATATCTCGACAATCATCCCTATAACCTGATCTTGATATAATTCGTATAGCTTTCCGTTGTAAGCCAAACAAACGCTGAGCTGAAGATGAATGACCCCAAGCCAAAATCCCATTCGAGAGGTGTGAGTGAAATAATGAAAAATAAGCTGTTCTAGTAACTGATATTGAAACATTATCTCTTAAATTTCTTAAAAGAAAAATTGACTTGTTAAGTTTCTTACTTATTTCATTGCCATTGTGGTCCCAACCTATTTTATCATCAATGTGTAGTCCTAAAAATTTGACAGATTTTTGCATAGCGGTAATTTCGTGTTTTTTTAATGTAAATAAAAGCCTTACTGTTTTATCATCGTTAAGACAGAGGTTGTTGGCAGTGAACCACAATGATGCTTTTGATTCTGCTGCTTCGCTCATTGCCAATGACACATTGATATCTTTTGCCGAGGAAATTAAATTCGTATCATCAGCAAAAAGTACTACGTCAATATTATTCATGTAATTGTCGAAATCATTACTGAATATTAGATATAATAATGGTCCCAGCGTAGACCCTTGCGGGACCCCATGTTTAATTGGAAGATTTTTTTTTTTTATGAAAATCGTAATTTTTCCCTAATCATCCCTTATAAAAATTTCAATTTCGCGATAAAATTTTTTATTTTTTCTTAGTTTTGAAAATACTACCACAGATACTTCTTGATATCAGAAATAACGCTGGGTATTTATTTTCCCGATAAAAAAAATATTTCCGCTATTTTTTCGCTTTTTTAAACCGACTTGGATACTGTTAGAAAAATGAAAATCCAACTTTGAGCCTCTGTTATGGACACAGTTTTAACATCAAAACATCTTGTGGTACATTAAATAAAAGCCTATTTAATGCTGAATCGATTACGTTTTAAATAGATTAAGTTGATTGCAAATTGATTAGTTTAAAACGGTTTTCATGCATCAAGTCAAAAACGAGCAAATTTTAACTACACCAAAAAATGTTGAGTTATCCGATATTTTTGTTCGATAAAGTAAAATAACTTTTAAACTATTAGATTAAAGATTAAATTTGCTTTAATTAAAGCCGAGGTGCGTTGCACTAACTTAAAAATTGCGGTTTGTGTGTATGTTCAAAGTTGAAACTTTGTGAAAATTTGCTTTTTTTAATAACTTCTATGAGGCTGGGTGGTTTTAATAATTTTTTTCATTAGAAAATAAATAGTGGGGATTGTTTCTAACATCTATTGGAACAACTGTGATTTTTTTGAGAATTTTTAAAAAATATTTTTTTAAATTGTAATTTTGCCATATTACAAAAATATCAATTTCGCGATGAATTTTTTTAATTTTTCCTAGTTTTGAAAATAACATCACAGATACTTCTCGATACAAGAAAGTGTGTGGCTGGGTGTTTATTTTTCTGAAAAAAAAAAAAATGTTTCCGCGCATTTTTAAACCCCTTTGGTTACTGTTGAAAATCCAACTTTGGGCCTCTGTCATTGACGCAATTTTAATGCCAAGAAATATTGTTTTACATCAAATAAAAGCTTATTTAATGCTGATAGGAGAAATGAAAGGAGAAATAAAAAAAAAATAGAAGTGTGTTTGCTCAGTGGGTATGATACATTTAATTTATAAAAAAAAAGTCAATTTTTTTTTTAATAAATTAAATTGATTAGGAGAATATTTATTTTGGTTAGAATAAGTATCATACCCACTGAGCAAACACACTTCTAATTTTTTTTTATTTCTCCTTTCATTTTTAATAACAACCGGACTTCACCAAGGAAGCCTAACGGCACCCACACTTTTTCTTCTTTTTATAAATGACCTAATCACCACTATCCAAAACGGTTAAGAAAACATCATAAATTATGCAGATGATACTAACCTCCTAATCTCAGAACCAAACATAAACGAAGTAATAGTAAATTCCAACCTATTATTTCTTAGAATAAAAGAGTGGTTCTCAAAAAATAAATTAATTATAAATAAAAATAAACCTAATATTCTCATATTTGACAAACAAAATGCAGTACTTCCAGAAACAATTCAATTAGATATCGACATAATAAAACTAACTAATGCTACAAAATTCTTAGGGGTTACCATAGATAGTAAAATCAACTGGTCTTATCATATCAATAAAACCGAAAATAAATTAAACAGCGTCACTCACTGTCTAAAGCAACTATCAAAATACCTAGACAGTGCAGTTATTAAAACGGCATATTTTGCTAACTTTGAAAGTATTTTATGTTACGGCATAATATTTTGGGGAGGCAAAGCTATCGCAAATAAAATTTTTATAATTCAAAAAAAGGCTATTCGCATAACATTCGGACTAAATTATAGGCAGTCATGCCGCAGACATTTAAAAAACAATAATATTCTAACATTCTTTGGAATATATATACTCGAAACAATTATGTTCTACCATAAAAGTATTAAAGGACAAGACAACAAAGTACATAAGCTTGCAACAAGAACAAACAATTACATATATCCCAAACACAGTCTCAAACGAACTGAAAATGGAGTACATTACTCTGCAATTAAATTATTCAATTCATTACCAGAGGAAATTCAGGAACTGAAAAATAACACGAAAAAGTTGAAAATTTCTCTTTAAAATTATCTTATAATGCGTGAGCCATACTCCATAGCTGAATTTACCGATGTAGTATAGATATTGGTATATACATGTATGTGTGTATATATGTAGGTATATTTAGTGTGTATATGTATATATTTGTATTATTACGTTATTATTAAGTTTAAGAACTAGGATTAGCAATTATTATTAATACCATTGACGCTAATTTCATTTTGTATTTTGTACATTCTGAAAATAAAGATATATTATTATTATTATTATATATTTGTTAGTTGGTTTGAAGAGAATATATATATTTTATTAGAGCGTTGTAACAAATCAAATTAAATAAGATTTTAAATATTTCATTGTATAATTCAATATATCCGAAGGTTTATTTGCACGGGAAGTAGTTGTTTAAATGGATATTTATCGTCTTAAGTTGTCTTATTAATTAAGAAATTGTTTGCATTTTCACGAATAACATTTTCGTAATTTTATATATTACATTGAAGTCATGTTTCATCAACATTAATACAACGTTTAATGTTGTTACAATGTTGATATAACGTTATTCATGAAGTTTCATTAGTTTCTTAAAGCATTATAAAAATGTAAATAAAACACTGTGTAATTAACATTCTCCTCCATTTCCTCATACACATCCAAGTATAAGTTTTTAGTATAAGAGGGTACATTAATTAAATAGACACGTAGCCTAGCTACTTATGCGCGCGGCAGTAAAACGTAAAAGATAAGACCTTCTTCAGTCTCTCGGCCTCCTCCGGTTTCGGAGGGAGAATTCCGGGGACCGTCTTTTATCCAGCTGTCACATATTTTATCCGGGGCCCCACCCGAACGTCGGGCCCTCACGGTTTCCATTATGCATGAGCCGGAATGGCCGCCTCTGCCGCATGTGTACGACAAATTTTTAATGGAACGGAGTTTCGACGTTTTCGTTGATTGATACACTAGCCGGCTCGTAAAATTATCATGCAGGCCGTTATTAGGGTCATGAATTTATTTGTGTTAAATGATGCAATCTCGAAAACTGGTATGAGGCTTATGAATAAATTCAAATGGTTTTTTTTCTTTGGATCGTAAATTATTACTTAAATTGATCTTATAGAAGTGTGAGAGCAAAAAAAAATAGTTGACAGAGATAATTATTTTGAAAGTTTTGTAGTTTTGTTTTGTAGAAGGCCAGTAATGATAATAAAAATAAAAATATATCTTTATTCTAGTAAAAGTGTTTTCACTAATTTATAAAATATAAAACCGATTTATAATCAATATCGACATTCTGCAAAAATGTTGTCTTATTGAGACATGTCTCCAAATATGGTTACCGTACACTTTCCCGAATATATTTTCCCGAATGACCTTTTTCCCGAACGCCATATTTCCTGAAAATAGAAATCCCGAATCCCATTTCCCGAATCCAATTTCCCGAAAGGTATTGTTCCTGAATAAAATATAAACTATTTAGAACAGAATATCATCGTACGGTTTACACTTATAGCAGTCCACTTTCAAGGATAATGCGTTTTGCAAATTTGTTACAGCGTTTTGAAAATTTTGATTTATTTGCTGATTCTATAAATACTTTTAAACGTAATTTGCTGCGTACCAATTTAGAAAGTATTTTTGCAAAACTCCATCACCTTAATATTTTTTGTTCCTCATTAATGTGCATAATGTACCTATTTTTAGGTAAATAGACTTTAGGTATTAGATATAAGTTATATTTTGTAATCATTGTATAAAATTGGAGATTTTCCGTTTTCGAAAGAAATAAATACAATAAATACAATTTTGAAACCTAAACAAATTAAGTGTTTTATTAAAGTGATATTATGGAGTTTTAACAATTAACAGATTCAACTAAACAGTAAATATAAACTAAATTCTGACTTCAGTTTCTGGATGTTTTTTTTTTTTTTTTTGGGTTTTACGTCATCTATTTCCGCTGCTAAGGCCAATCATGACGCCGGAGATTAGGTCTACAGCTATCCGGGAATTTTGCCGAACCCGGTGGGAGTTCCAACCCACCGGTAGGGATCTTTAACGTGCACGCAACATCCAGGCAGTACACGGGTCCTACATGCATTTAACGTCATATCCGAGAAGACGGAGTGTTTGGCATTTTTATCCTAATCTATATAAATGCAGACAACTTGTTAGGCCGGTATTTGAACCCCGGTCCGTGGCGTGGCAGTACAACACTAACCACTACACCACCAAGCTGCCCGTTTCTGGAAGTATTCACCTAAATTAGAAAGACCCTATTTGGGTTTTGATAGTTTAGTTCGGGAAAAACATCATTCGGGAAAGTTGATTCAGGAAAATAGTATTCGGGAAAGTGTTTTCGGGAAATGTATTATTCAGGAAAAACGTAATTCGGGAAAAATATATTCGGGAAAATGTATTCGCGAAAATGGGCGGATACGCCAAATATTCATTTAAACAACTACCAATGAATATTGTGATTATTTATTACTATTAAAATGTCTTTCTGTCAATGTTGAGCTTTCGTGATTAAATCCTTCCTGCGGGATTTTGTTAATATCGTGTTAACCATGAGCCAAAAATGATGGAAAAATTAGCGATGTTATTCGAGTTGCATTTTCTATTTCTGTCGGTAATTGTAAAAAGGGTTTCGCCGAAAAGGCACGGACCGGCGTATCTTAGTAATTAGCACCTATGTAAGAAATTCCTTGGGCAGCTGCTGCAGCCGCCGACGACGACCAAGAAGGTTATTCAAGTTTATGACTACTCAGCTGTTGTCTGAATGCGCGCCGACGACGAAGACGTGTTCTTCCAACGCTATTTCCACAATATTTATACCAGACAAACGCGATAAGTCTGAAAGAAAAGGCGCATTCGTTATCATCCCAAACCTTTTCTCTATCTCGCGACGCTTTTTAATTTATTATTTCGTACGTAAAAATACGAGTTTGTCATTATTAAATTTATTTATTCATCTGCCTGATGTGCGCCGACGACGAAGACGTGTTCTTCCAACGCCATTTCCACAATATTTATATCAGACAAACGCGATAAGTCTGAAAGAAAAGACGCATTCGTTATTATCCCAAAACTTTTCTCTATCTCGCGACGCTTTTTAATTAATTATTTCGTACGTGAAAATACAAGTTCGTCATTATTAAAGTCACTGTGTGGCGAAACAATTGTTGCAGTGACAATCAATAAACAGTGAAATCTTAACCTAGTGTGTTATTTACTAAAAGTATTAAAAACCTTTTTTCTATCTCGCGACGGACTTTAATTTATTATTTTGTTCGTGAAAAGACGCGTTTGTCATTCTTCTAAGTTGCTCTTTAATTTATTGTTTGGAACGTGAAAAGGCGGGTGCGTTATTCTTCCAAGTTGCTCCTTAATTTATTATTTCGTTGGTGAATCGAGTTTTTAGTGCGAGTGTCAAAGATTTCCTTTGTGCTTCTTCTAGAGGACTAAGTGTCCGCAATAAAACGAGATCTCGAGTGTAATTCGGATGAGGATGATGGGACAGACATGTGGTTGATGCATGTGTAAGCATTTTTTTTCTATCATGCGTGAGAAAAAACTTACTTTTAAGTAAAGATATTAGTTGTATAGTATTGAGCGTACTACGTGTTAATCCATATTAATTAATCAATATTGAGAAGTACTGAAAAAGACTGTTATTCCTTACTTCACTTTTTATTTGTATCGTTAGATGTATATTTCGAGACACAAAGTGCTCATTATCAATAACAAACTTTGTGTCTCAAAATGTACATCTAACGATACAAATAAAAAGTGAAGTAAGGAATAACAGTCTTTTTTAGTGTAATAATCACTTCACGTAAACTCAAAAACATACAGTTAATATTGAGAAGTGTTTTAATGTTTTATACCACTCGAGTCGTAAAAATATTAAAATAAAGTGGTATAAAACATTGAAACAAGTCTCAATATTAATTAAAGTGATTTTTCATAGTTATGCATGTTTCATCCAGTAATTAATGAAAATTATACTAAAGATATAGAATTTACCTAATAAAATGAACATACAGAGAGTTTTATATAATAACCGAACATTGTCATCCAATACAATTTGACACCTTTCATTTTTAAGTTATGTGTAAATTGGGAAGCCTATATGACCATCTAAAATTGTTGTCAATCAATCGCAATTAATGCCTTAACTTGTACATACAGGGAGTTTTTCTTTCAAGTATGTCCCAATTACAGCGTAAATGCCGTAAATCTTTAGATACTCATTGTTTTTTTTAAGAGTTCAATTTGAAGTTTAAACGAGTGTTTTCCACTCCCAGACTAAGCATGAAGTAAAATTTCGAGTTTAGAAAAGCCTGAAAATTTGGTTTGGTCGCGTAGCGCGAAGCGCGGAGCGGCCAAACCAAATTTTCAGGCTTTTCTAAACTCGAAATTTTACTTCATGCGCCACGCGTATTAAAGACTGATCCATTGTGGAAATCAAAAGCACTCACTTTATATCTATTGTAATAAAGCCATACCAGCACAAATGCATTATTTTGTCTTCAATATTCTTCGTTTAGTTACGTGAAGTGTTTTATTAAAATTTTAATCACAAAAAAATGCATTTGTGCTGGTTTGGTTTGGTTACAATAAATATAAAGTGAGTGCTTTTGATTTCCACAATGAATCAGTGTTTTATACGCGTGGCGCATGAAGTAAAATTTTGAGTTTAGAAAAGCCTAAAAATTCGGTTTTATGTAACACTGAACATTTTCATAACGAGCATTTTTAGTTTAAGTATATATATAAGCATACGTTGTAGATTTGCCGATGCTCGGTTTATTAAACGAATTTAATTTGAAGCTTTAAGCAAGTGTTTTCCACTCCCAGGCTAAGCATGAAGTAAAATTTCGAGTTTAGAAAAGCCTGAAAATTTGGTTTGGTCGCGTAGCACGAAGCGTGGAGCGGCCAAACCAAATTTTCAGGCTTCTCTAAACTCGAAATTTTACTTCATCCGCCACCGGCACAAAACACTGACATATTACGAAAATTAAAACACACCGCTAAACTTTACATTGCGTCAGTGTTTTGTACCGGTGGCGCATGAAGTAAAATTTCGAGTTTAGAAAAGCCTGAAAATTTGGTTTGTCCGCTCCGCGCTTCGCGCTACGCGACCAAACCAAATTTTCAGGCTTTTCTAAACTCGAAATTTTACTTCATGCTTAGCCTGGGAGTGGAAAACACTCGTTTAAAGCTTCAAATTACATTCATTTAATAAATTTAATAAATTGAACGAGTGTTTTCCACTCCCAGGCTAAGCATGAAGTAAAATTTCGAGTTTAGAAAAGCCTGAAAATTTGGTTTGGTCGCGTAGCGCGAAGCGCGGAGCGGCCAAACCAAATTTTCAGGCTTTTCTAAACTCGAAATTTTACTTCATGCGCCACCGGCACGAAACACTGACATATTACGAAGATTAAAACACACCGCTAAACTTTACATTGCGTCAGTGTTTTGTACCGGTGGCGCATGAAGTAAAATTTCGAGTTTAGAAAAGCCTGAAAATTTGGTTTGGCCGCTCCGCGCTTCGCGCTACGCGACCAAACCAAATTTTCAGGCTTTTCTAAACTCGAAATTTTACTTCATGCTTAGCCTGGGAGTGGAAAACGCTCGCTTAAAGCTTCAAATTAAATTCTTTGTTTGTGTCCCATAAGTGCGTTCTCGGAGGATATCTCGGCTCGCGTTAAAGATAGAAAAAAAGCTTTTTTAAGAAAGTTGCTTGATTTTAAAAGCTGCATAACCTAAAAATATTTGCATGTATACAGGGTGTGTTATAAAGGCAGTAGCAGATGCAACTTGCTTATATTAAATGGATCACCCTGTATATTAGTTGGTTCTTAAATTGCTCATAAAAACTGCGTATCATTTTATTAAAAACATTTGGTCTAAATTGTTTCCTTTCGGAATCAATTGACATTTATATATAAAAATCACGTTTGCGGCAATTTTATAAACCGAAAATATCTGTGAAAGTAAATAAGATAGAGAATTGCGGTTTTCGCCACTCTCTTCAGAATAGAAGGCGCTATCGAATGCGGTATAAAGTTATCGCGATCAAGTTATTTAATTATGAAACAAAAATAGTCGAATTTATTAATTTTCAAACAAAGGTAACTTGATTTTTTAAAATCGAACCGTATAATTTTTTTAACGTCAATCGACTCAAAATTTAATTCTCCACTCATTAGGTTTATAATTTTTATCCGTAAGTTTAAAATTTTTAAGATAATTATATTACATCTACAGATGCAACATTATTATCAAATTAGAAATAGAATTTCATTTTGAGTCGATTGATATTAAAAAAGTTACATGGTTCTATTTAAAAAAAAACGAAGTTACCCTTAATTTAAAATTTATAAATTTGACTATTTTTATTTTATAGCCAAATAACTAAAACGCAACAACTATATAGTGCAGGTGATAGCGCTCCCAATTCTCAAGAGAATAGTGAAATCTGCAGCTCTTTATCTCATTTAGTTTCAGAGATATTTTAGCTTTATAAAACCACTGCAAATATCATTTTCGTCCATAAATGTCAAATAACTCCGAAACGATACGACTAAGACGGAATGTTTTTAATAGATTAGAATAGAATAGAATAGAATAAAATAGAATAGAATAGAATAGAATAGAATAGAATAGAATAGAATAGAATAGAATAGAATAGAATAGAATAGAATAGAACTTTATTCATGCATACAGCTACAAACGGTCTTACAATCGTCAACATAAAGATATAATGAATTATATGTGTACAATATTGCCAATAATTTACAATTAACATATCACATAACAATAATAGTAATATCAATGAGAACGAACAAGTATTTTAGATTATTGCTCACTGATGGTCCAGCCGAACTCTAACGCACAAAATTAAAATATTCATCAAAACTGAAAAATACTGCATCCAATAATAATGATTTTATCCTAGATTGGAATTTTTCAAATGGAAGACTTATTATGCTATCAGGTAATTTATTAAAGAAGTGAATTCCATAATAGTTAGTTCCAACTCTAGATCGCTGTAACCTCAGCTTGGTTGGGCAGAGTTTATCTTTTGTTCTTGTGTCATGTATATGTAAAGAACTGTGAGAGCAATATTGATCAATGTGTTTCTTAACATAAATAAGACAGCGGTAAATATATATACTGGGAAGTGTCATTATTTTTAGTTTATTGTAGGCTTCTCTAGAGTCAGCTCTGTAATCTAGACCAGCGATTAATCGTAATGCCTTTCGCTGAAGAGCGAATACTCTATGTGCTGATGATGAGTGCCCCCATGTTACAATACCGTATGATAAATGAGAGTGTATTAACGAGAAATATGCCGTTCTCAGTAACATATGATTTTTAGTCAGGTTTCTTAAAATAAAAATTGACCTATTCAGTTTTTTACATAATTCACTCCCATTGTGATCCCATAGTAGGCGATCATCAATGTGCAAACCTAGAAATTTTACCGATCTACTCGTATTTTACAAGTCATGATTTTTTAATGTCAATAACATACTTTCAGTTTTAGATTCAATAAAATAATAGGCAATTTTTATGATAAATTCAAAAACAAAATAATATACAGGATGATCCATTTAAAATAAGCAATTTGCATCCGCTACTGTCTTAATGGCACACTCTGTATATAAACAAATATTTTTAGGTGATGCAGCTTTAAAAGTCAAATAACTTTGGTACAGAAACAATTGTTCTATCTTTAACATGAGCTGAGATATCCTCCGAGAACGCACGAATGGGACACCCTGTATATACTTAAACCAAAAATGTTCAGTGTTACATAAAACTCTCTGTATATTATAGAATTACATTTCAATAGAACTAAGTCCCGGAATAAAAGAAACTAAATGGCAAACATATAATATACAACATTTTTACGAAAGCAATACATTCCCTTTGTATTACATATGAGGGAAGTAGTGGTTTCAATGGGTGTTTGATATAGTCTTGGTAAGACTTACTTGTTGTAGATTGCGAAAAGAATTTCGGCACTGTTAATGTTTGAAGTGTTCTGCAACCAAGAGTTGGCAATTTCATTTATACTCATGTTTGAACGGTAACGTGACCGCCAGTCTGAGGTGTCAAATTGTTTAGAGGGAATGGCAAAGCTATACTGATGAGAGATAAATCTCGAAACGCGTCTATAGATGGCCTGTATAATTTGACTTTAATTGTTACATTTGCTGTAGGTTACTGTATATAACAGAAAACACTTGTTCTATAATTTAATGTCCGTCGGGGTATTAGCTCGGGAAGTAGCTGTTTTAATGAGTGTTTGGTATAATCTTTGTAAGACTAACTTGTTTTAGATTGCGAAAAGAATCGCACTTTTAATATTTGAAGAAACAAAAATATCATTCCTATATCATAAAAATATAAATATGAATAATAATACGCTGTAAATTTCCAGGTGTTCGTCGATTTTATAAAAGCATTCAATTTGAAGTTTCGAACAAGTGTTTTCCACTCCCAGACTAAGCATGAAGTAAAATTTCGAGTTTAGAAAAGCCCCGCGTAGAAAATTTGTCGAGGGTCGCGCAGCGACCCGAGACAAATTTTCACGGGGCTTTTCTAAACTCGAAATTTTACTTCATGCGCCACGCGTATAAAACACTGATTTAAAGTGAAGTTAAAAATGCACTGAAAACCAACCCAACTTCGATATTTCTTCAAACTTGGATGTTTTCTTTTCTATCCATGCTGTAAACCTTCAGATATCCGTTGTTTTCTTGTAAAAAAACTTCGATTTCCTGTAGTCCTTCAGTCTCCGAAAACCATAATTGGTCCTTCGAGCTGTAGCCTTTGTAAAATGGTAATAGACTTAGTAATCTAGAGTGATCCATTAATTTGAAACTCCTAAGGACGAGTGTTGTCCACTCCCAGACTAAGCATGAAGTAAAATTTCGAGTTTAGAAAAGCCCCGCGTAGAAAATTTGTCGAGGGTCGCGCAGCGACCCGAGACAAATTTTCACGGGGCTTTTCTAAACTCGAAATTTTACTTCATGCGCCACGCGTATAAAACATTGATTTAAAGTGAAGTTAAAAATGCACTGAACACCAACCCAACTTCGATATTTTTTCAAACTTGGATGTTTTCTTTCCTATCCATGCTGTAAACCTTCAGATATCCGTTGTTTTCTTGTAAAAAAACTTCGATTCCCTGTAGTACTTCAGTCTCCGAAGACCATAATTGGTCCTTCGAGCTGTAGCCTTTGTAAAATGGTAATAGACTTAGTAATCTAGAGTGATCCATTAATTTGAAACTCCTAAGGACGAGTGTTGTCCACTCCCAGACTAAGCATGAAGTAAAATTTCGAGTTTAGAAAAGCCCCGCGTAGAAAATTTGTCGAGGGTCGCGCAGCGACCCGAGACAAATTTTCACGGGGCTGTTCTAAACTCGAAATTTTACTTCATGCGCCACGCGTATAAAACACTGATTTCAAGTAAAGTTCAAAATATACTATTTAATTACTATGTTAAAGACGTATATTTTAAACTTTAAAGGAATTCAGTGTTTTATACTTTTAATATTTGAGGAAACAAAAATAATGTCAAGTACATTTTTTCTAAAAGTATTTTATGTTTGCTTGTTTTTGAGAAAATATCTTCACAAAATCACAGACCACAATCTTCTACCCTTGACTCTAGAGATTCTCGCTGTTTATCTAGCCTCAGACTTGCTTCATTCATTTTAATATTAAATTTCTTTTTAATTCCAAGTTCTTACTTATTCTATGGTTTGTAGCATAATTCACTTCGCAAAAAATTATTGCAAATCCAACTGTTTAGCAACAAAATCCAATCCGCTGGAATAATAAGAAGGTAAATATTGGCAGAGCATCTAAAATAATTTTCCGACCATTACAAATATTTACTTCCATAATGCGCCCACTATGAAACAAAATTATTTGTGCAAACATTTATTTCTCTTTTTGTATTCCGGATAATTGCTAATGGACTCACCCGGACCGCGAGAATGGCCAGTTTACACTCCAAATTAACAAATTTTTATAAAAAGAAAAACACATGCGCATAACACACAAAATTCTCGAAATGCGAAACACAAAGGATTGATTTTTTTTCTTATATAGATTTCCAAAAATAAATACATATACATTGATACTTTTCAAATAACTGTATTTTTCACTTTTTTATTTTCTCACATTTATAATAATAATAATAATAATAAATGCCTTTATTTGTCATACAAAAAATAAATACAAAATAAATACTTATAAGTGTAGGCGAAGTTCAGTCAGCTTAACCTGTTACTGATCTTCCACTTAACCTACGAAAAATTAAACATAAATGTAATTCAAACATTAAAAGTGCGATTCTTTTCGCAATCTACAACAAGTTAGTCTTACAAAGACTATATCAAACACTCATTGAAACAACTACTTCCCGGGCTAATACCCCGACGGACATTGAATTATACAACAAGTGTTTGCTGTTACAAGGGGATATAAATGTAATTGCAACGTATGAGGGATAATAGACAAACATATTTCGTCGTCAATATCTCGAATTATTCTGTAAATTCAAAGCTCATTTCGTAGTAACAGAGAGTGCAAGTGACATCTGAAGCTGTTGAATTTTAATTGTTTTAGGTTTTGGGGAATTTTATTGAATAATTTATAGATGTTGTATAAGCTCTAAATAGTTTTGGATTTCATTTAATTTAAAGGCACACCTATTATTAACTGTATGTGTTTGAGTTTACGTGAAGTGATTATTACACTAAAAAAGACTGTTATTCCTTACTTCACCTTTTATAAAAAGTGAAGTAAGGAATAACAGTCTTTTTTAGTGTTAGAAACTCATTCTTGTTGTTTTGTGTAAATTAAAGGACTTTCTAGAAACACGCTCGTTCCTCCCTTGAAACTTGAATTTCCATCCCCCGTCGGGTTTCGTAACTGTATCTCTCACAGCGTGGCGTTCGGAGTCCGGAGTTGGCGCTGGCCAATGAGCGACTCCGGATCCGGAACCTGTATTGACCGCCATCCTCGGAGAGGCCCGGGCGGGCGTTCGCCCCCCTGCAATTGCGCTCTTGCCGAACTTTTGCTTAAAATTCAAGAAGGGGGACGAAAAGGAAAAAGCGAGAGGGCGACACGAAAAGAACTGCGGACAAAGGAATAGCTTTTACAGCGCACTTCACGTGACGACCTAATGGCTAATACAGTTTGCCGGGCGATCTTTTTCGAATCATCCGAGACGAATTATTGTTTGTCCATTCGTGCGATTCATCGTCATGATTTAAATGAGATACTTGAAATATAACAGAACAGTTTTATGCGGTAAACAACAGTTTTTTGAACGAATTAAAATATAATACTGGCGGTGGAACAACAAATATTTTACATTCAAATTCAAATTCAATTCTTTATTCAAGTGAGGAAAAATGTACCATAATAATGTACCGCATAAATAAAAATAATAAGATTGATAATGAATGGAATTATAATATTATATGTTCAATAAAAATAAAACCTCTAGAGTGCCATAATTTAATCTTTTTTCAAATTTAAGTTGGCTATACACTTAGGGAAATGACATATAAAACGTCAGATATAATGATTATAATGCATGTTTTCAGAGTTACCAACTTAGAATATTTTCCATGGCACTCTAGAGATTTTTTTTAATTGAACATACGATACAAAGTAATACACTAATTTTTTTTTTGCCCCATCACCTCCATCACACCTCTGTATAACAAATGTGAAAGTACACACAGGCGACACAGGTACACAACTGCCCCTATGTACACTGACCCATTTGCAATACTTCCGTTTTTTCTATTTTTTTTTTTTTCTCTATTAATTTTCATTTATTGACTTAAATAATTATTTAACAAATTAACATATATTCTTACAGAAAATTATTCAATTAATTTTAGTAAATTGATTCATTGTGATGAAAAAGATTGATATATAAAGTGCCACCAAGTCTAAGACTTATCTGTGGCATTCGCCTATTACTTCGGTAGTGTTATGTTGTTAGGACGAGTTCAACCATGTCTCGATTTTCATTTTAAATTTGTTTGTGTTTTGTTCATCCAGTATGGGTTTCGGTATTCTGTTGAATAAGTGTCTTAGGTATATTTCTTTCCGTCTCAGTCCGTACTTGTTGTTGTTGTTGTCTTTCCACTAAGTAATGTCCCGCTGTCTGCTGTCTTGTTTTTTGATTATGTTCTATTTTTTGCCAGTTTTTTCTGTCCATGAAATTATTTAGAATATTTCTCCACTGAGTCAATTTGTCCACCGTCATTATGTTTCCGTTTCTGTATACGTTAAAGTGTGTGTCTTGCGTTTGTTTGTTGTAATACAAATGCTTTGTGACTGTGTTTTGTGTTCTCTGTAGGTCATCTATTAGATATTTAGATGCCTGTCCATATATACTTATTCCATAATTTAGAATGGCTTCTGGAAGTGCATGGTATATTTTCAGCATTACGTCGTCAGGTAGAAATTGCTTTAAGTAGTAAAATCTGTGTCCTAAATGTCGTAGTTTGTCTCGTATGTGTTTTATGTGTACTTTGAATGTCATGTTGTTGTCCAGCCATAGTCCTAGGTATTTGTATTTGTCTACAGTGTCTATTTTGTCGCTGCAAGAGCAGATCTTGTTTCCTGAGTTGTCATGTATACAGTCAAGTGAGTGGAATGTCAGTCTTGGCGTAAAGTCTACTTTTGTTTTTGGTGTCGTGATGTGTAATAGTTTGGTCTTATTTTGATTTAGAGTCAAGTCCTTGTCATGTGCCCACCTCTGGAATCGTTTGAAGTCCTGCTGCAAGTTCTTCAGTGCTTGTTTTGCATCTTTGTGAATTGATACAATGGTCATGTCGTCAGCGAATATAAAGTACTCGGTCTTATGACAACATTTGCCCACATCATGTACGTGCAGCAAGAATAACTTTGGACCCAGTATGCTTCCCTGAGCCACCCCTTCTTCTGTGTATACGTCTCGTCCTGTCTGTCCTCCAATTTTTACTGTGAATGTCCTGTCCTGAAGATAGTTCATAAACCAACTATTTGTTATACCTCTAATCCCGTATCTGTCCATAGTTTTAATAAGTTTCGTCCTATTTATTTTGTCGAAAGCTTTGGAGAAGTCCGCAAATAAACACATTACGTGCATATTGTCGTTCAATTTTGTGTTTACTAGGTTTGAGAACTCCTCCAAGAGTTGAATCGTTCCTTTGTTTTTCTGGTAGGCATACTGTCTTTTGTCAATGATGTTGAATTTTGTTAAGTATTTTGTCAAAGTTTGATCGATATGCTTTTCCATAACCTTGGAGATTGAAGGTAACACTGAAATTGGCCTATAGTTTTGGCATTCGGTTTTGCTACCCGATTTATAGATAGGTCTTACAATTGCTTTTTTCAGATCTTTTGGAACCTCACCGCTCTCCAAGGTCAGATTTATCATATGCGATATCGGCATGCTAATAGAGTCTATTACGTCACATATGTCTTTTGGTTTGATTCCGTCATGTCCTGCTGGTTTGTTTTTTGGCAGTTTATTTATTATGTCCGTAATATCTGTGTCTGTTGTTGGGGGTATAAATATCGATTGTGGCTGTATCACTGTCACCGTTTCAAATAATTTCATGTTGCATTTGTGTGTTGTGAGTTTCGTCTGTTTTTCGCAGGTCTCCGTAAAGTTTTCTGTTACTGTTTGTATGTCAATTTTGAATATTTAATAATATTAATAATAATAATAATAATACATTTATTTTCAATGTTTTACAAAATATATACATGATATATACAGCAATTACAGGAAAACAGGTCAAAAATAGATAGTATTAATAACAATGAATTAATATAAAAAAATAAACTCGCATTTAAAATTGTAAAATTCTTCCATCGTGTAGGATTCTATGGCAACAAGTTTCTCAAAGAGCATGCTTTTCATAATAGCATAAGATTTAGCTCTTTTTTCATATACGGGCAAACTATAGTACAGTTTAATACATGCATAGTATGGGCCTTTTTCAAACAGGGTTAATTTGTGAGATGGGAGACTATATTCAATTCCATGCCTCGTGTTGTAAATATTTCGTAATATATTTCCACGAAAAATATTTAGATTTATCCATAGAAATTTTACACATTCCAGAACATAAATACTAGTGCAAGTTACAAATGTTTCCCTCTTAAATATCCCTCTACAACTGGCATTAAATTTTAGTTTGTACATAATGCGTAGTGCACGTTTTTGAACCTTGAACACTAAATCAAAATCTGAGCTACTTCCCCAAAACATTATACCATATTTCAAATTAGAGTATATATATGCATAGTAAAATATTTTAGTAATATTTGGGTTAGTATTCCTTGACAAAATTCTAAGGCCATACGTTGCTTTGCTTAGTTTGTTGATTAGGTATTCTGTATGTTGTTTAAAACTAAGAGTCTCGTCTAATAAAATTCCCAAAAATTTAGTAAGGTTAGTTAAAGGATGTAAAATATTATTGAGTGTTATATTTTTTTTATTTAATAGAGATGGGAATACAACAGGACGAGCCCACTAAGTGTTCACTTTGTTACATTTCTACAAGCTTAACTTAAATTACATAGAGAATAATTATTATTACATAAAAGAAAAATATGCAACAGATTACAATGAGGTATGTGCAAGTATAAGTACAATATACAAACTGGTATTCAAAACAAATTACAAAAAATAAAAAAATATATATATAAACAGAAAATAACTGAAAAGATAAGAAATTACAATACAAGTGATAATGAAAATATTAACGAAATTATAAAGAATGTTCCTAAAATATCAATAGTTAATTAGCTATTGATAAAGTGGAGCTACGCAGGAGTTTAGATCTATATGTTTTAAAATTAAGATTGTACAGATCATATTCATTATTATAATTACGCATCATTCTGTATAAGGGGGAATTGAAACACGCATTAGTATTGCTAACTGGAATTCTGAAGGCTAAGTTATCTCTAGTTTGATATATTGGAACGTTAAAATTAATAAGGCTGAGAAGGTGTGGAGAGCCAATGATACTGTTTGTTATTTTAAACAGGACAAGTTGGTCCCGAATATCTCTTCGAGTCTTTTGCGTTAACATATGGAAACGTGCACAAACCTTTTCGTAGTTGCTATAGGTATTCCCTGTTTTATAGCAGACGTATCGAAGGAATTTCTTTTGGACTCTTTCTACGCTTTCTATATAAGTTTCATATGACGGGTTCCAAACCGTTGACGCATAGACTAGGCGACTATTAACATAGGCATTATATAATTTTTTTAATATATTGACTGATATGAAATCTTTACTTATGCGTGTAATAAATCCTAATTGTTTTAGAGATTTGTTTGTGCACGTCTCCATGTGCTTATCGAATAATAGTTTCTGGTCAAGGGTCACTCCTAGATGTTATGAGATTGATGAATTTTTGTGTGTTTTAAAACAAATACAATATAATAACATAGATACATTAGTAATACGCTAATAATAGTAAATAGTAAATAACTACAAAAAAAAATAAGCTGATGAAAATATGAAAAAAGAAAATAATAATAATAATAATGAAAGAATAACAATGTATTTAGGTATAATTAAGTCAATCTCCGTCGAGGTAATAACCCAGGACATGGTAAACTCTGATTGATTCTGTATAAATTACCACGGTTTGAAAGTTCCAGAATATAGAATGATTTTTAGAAACTTTGAATTGTAAATCTAACAAAATATATCATGATTTCCTTTTACTTCAACTTTAGGTGATTATAAATCTACTCGTTGTTCCAACGATTAAGTACTGCTCATTAGTAATATTTTCCTGTTGAGCTTTACTTAATTAAATCTGATAATTTCTGCAGAATTAATCAGAGTATAGATTAATTCTGCATAAATTGTCAGATTTAATTAACTAAAGCTCAACAAGAAAATATGACCAATAAAACACGGTTTGATTTCCTTTCTTCACGAATTTATTTTTCACTATTAGATGTACGTTTCGAGTACTATGTACTCATTTTCAATAATTAAATTTGAATGAACATAATTTTTTTACAAATGTAAATGTGATCAGATATTTCGAATTTTCGTCCTAATTCTCCTTTTTGGATTACTATAATTTTACTCGTAGTTCGAAATGACAAGTGCGGCTGAGAGCAAAAGCTCTTAAAATTTGTATACATATAAAGAGCAAACTATTTTTGCCAATAAACCCACTCCAAAAAGATGCACTATGTTTATGAATAAATAAATATACTTTTTTGGTACCCCCAGTGTCGATTCTGGGATCATGTTGCACATATTAAATTCCATTAATTTTCATAATTGCCATCAAGTGGCAAAAAAAGAGCTCATGTGGAGAAAATTAAATAAACAATGCCGACATTCAAATTTTCATTACACGAACTCTTTGTTTTCCACTTCAGTTTGTTTCAGCTCACCAAAAATTATATAAAAAAATGCCGGAATCCAAATATTCCTTTCATGAGCTCTTTGTTTTCCATTTCAGTTTTTTTTTTGTATCCTTAAGAGGCTCAATTTTTCTTGGTTGTGTGTTTCTGGGATACGAGATGGCGTAGAGATAGCAAAATTGCAGAAAGTAGCTTTGACTATGTATTAGTTTATAGTGCCTGCCGAATTTTATGACAACGAATAACAAAAATGATGAGCGCGTTGTTTGTTTGTTTTCACAGCGCCGTGCGAATGAATGAATGAGTTATTGAGTTACAGAAAACACAAGTAAACTGGATGAATATTCACGACTTTAATTTCTATCGACATACATACAACTGTATAACGAAACAGATGCCTTTTTAGTTTGATATTCCCTATGAGTATATACAGGGAGTTTTTCTTTAAAGTATACGTATTATAAATTCAGATTCTTTTCTTTAAATATTTAGATAAATTCAAGCTGAGCGAGTGGTAAAACATAAAAGTATTTATCTAAGTAGTATATTTTGAACTTCACAATAATTAAGTGTTTTATACGCGTGGCGCATGAAGTAAAATTTCGAGTTTAGAAAAGCCCAGAAAATTTGTCTCGGGTCGCTGCGCGACCCTCGACAAATTTTCACGGGGCTTTTCTAAACTCGAAATTTTACTTCATGCTTAGTCTGGGAGTGGAAAACACTCGTTTAAAATTTGACTTTATTTTCGTTGATTTTCAAAAGAGTTCAATTTGAAATTTTAAACGAGTGTTTTCCACTCCCAGACTAAGCATGAAGTAAAATTTCGAGTTTAGAAAAGCCCCGTGAAAATTTGTCGAGGGTCGCGCAGCGACCCGAGACAAATTTTCTGGGCTTTTCTAAACTCGAAATTTTACTTCATGCGCCACGCGTATAAAACACTCAATTACTGTGAAGTTCAAAATATACTGCTTAGATCAGTACTTTTATGTTTTTCCACTCGCTCAGCTTGAATTTATATTTAATTTTACATTAGTTAATATACTTACATCTTTAAAACTATCAAGTCTAGTAAGAACATTTTAATCAACAGCACAGGGCAAAAAAAGTAAATAAAGTAAAGAAATAATTTGTAGATAAAGGTCTTAGATTCGATCCTTGGGGTACCCAAGAAGTTTGCCCCAATTGCTCTAAGAACTTTAGTAATTTTTTTCTATTTAGAATGTTTACAAAAATCGTTGTACAGTCATCGATTGAGGCAAATATTTACCAACCGCACAAAGTGCTTTTGTTATATTTTGAAACCTTTAAAATTGGTTATTTATTTTCTGCTTAAGCCAACCAACCGACCAACGTCCGTAATAACCATATTTCATCCGAACCGCATGAGCAATTCGTATAATTAACGCGGAAAATTTACAACCTCGCAATTTTAGGTTTCGCGGATGGATCTCTCCCCGGACCCGGACTATAAATAACGCTTTTAAAAGCAAATGGTCGGTGGAGTGTCGCGCAGGTTGGTAAACCAGTCCGGCCGGAGGATCGGGTTCACACGGCCATCATTGCTGCCCGCAGAAGAAGAAAAAGTGGGGGCTTATCTGATGATCTTCGCTTTTGAAAAGAAGAGCCATTAACGTCAGAATATCAGCGGAGAGGAAGCCCGATAATTATGGCGTAGGAAGAGAACAACAAAAGGGGATTAAATTAGTCTTTCGTTTCTCTCTCTATCTCGACTCCTTTACCAATTAGATGAGTAATTAGATTCTGTTGTTAATTTTTAATTTAATCTTATTTTCGTGGATGAATTTTCATTAAAATAAGTGTTTTTACACACTTTACTTAAATTCATTACTTCTTTTACACCAAAAATATGTCTTTCTTCTTTAAGTACCGTGTCCTCCTAGGACGTTGGTGATCATCAGCATGATTTGTGTCTTCTCAACAGCTTGTCTACATAATGTTGTCGCGCTGACTCCAAACCATTGTCGCGAGTTTTTTTTTTTTTAGCTAAGACGTCTTTCTTCTAGAGCATTCTTGGAAAACTTTCTAAAGTATTTCTTTACGACACCATTCAAAACTATCGATTTTAATAAAGATCTTCAAACCATTAGCGTAAGCCAGCATAGGCCAAGTAAATTAACTATTTATATAATTTATAAATAAAAGGGATCAAGGACCCAAATTCTACCCTTAGGGCACCTTAAACGTAGAAATAAATGGAGTAAAGGTCTCAACTTTAACTCTTGGGGTATCCCACAGGTTGAAATAAATAATAATAATAATAATTCTTTATTCCATTGACTGAACAGATACATATAGTTACATATATCGTACAGTATTGGAAGCGTCAAAAAAGAGAAATGTTACATATTATAAATTAGTTTCTTATAATTATGTTATACAATAAATATTATTTGATAATATGATTTATATCGTAATATAATTTTTCTAAGAGAAAGGTTTTTAAGCTCTTTAGAATTTGTGAATAGATTTAATTGATTTTATATCATTCAGCAAATTATTATATAATTTAGGCCCTAATACGTTTGGTGACTTTTGTCTTATATTAAGCCGGCAACGTTCTACATACATATCACCTACGTGTCTAGTGTTGTACGAATGAATGTCACTATGTTTAGTAAAGTTATGTTGATTTTCACGTGTGAATAATATTAATTCGTACATCACCAGACAAGGGTAAGGCAAGATTTGAAATTTCCTAAAATAAGGCTTATAAGAATGTGTTGGTTGCACCCCTGCCATTGCTCTATTTATATGCTTTTGTCCTACGAATACGTATCGCCAATGGCAGGATGTGCCCCAAAAGCATGTACGGTGTGTGCTTTTGGGGCACATCCTGCCATTGGTGATACGTATTCGTAGGACAAAAGCATATAAATTCGTGATTGTTCATTTGCAAAATATACATTTAGCAATTGTTCCACTGTCAAAACCTTTCTTAGACATCTCATCTGATAAGCTGTTTTATTGAGGCATTTCACAACATGTTCGCATTGTAATTTCCAATCACTAAATTGATCTATCTGGAGTCCCAAAAATGTTGTTACTGCAGTTTGTTCTATTGTTATATTGTCAGTACAAATATTATTATTTATATTTATTTTAGACTGTTTTATCTTAAATAGAATGAAATTTGACTTTTTGTCATTTAGCAATAATTTGTTATTTGAAAACCAGGAACATAATTTTTGTGTTATTTCAGTGGATTTATCAATCAAACCTTGCTCATGCTTTCAGCTCGTAACCACAGACATATCATCAGCATATATGAAGATATTGTCTGGGATGATATAGACAATGTCATTTATATATAGTATAAATAACATTGGTCCAAGAATTGACCCCTGAGGTACACCAAGGTCAATGCTACGAGGGCTAGAGGTTGATATATTGCTGTCACTTACAATGCGAACAAAATTTTGTCTATTTTCCAAGTACTGGCAAAACCAGGATTGAGCCACACCGCCAATAAAGTCGAGGTTGTCTTAAGTTGTACATATTAAATTCGAATTATTTGATTTTTGCATAAACTTAGATCGTATGGTGTTGTTGGATGCATGCTTGAATGGATAAAATCATTTATTTGCAATAGACAGTTGGTAATTAGATTTAATGGTACCATGTCGGATCTTATAATTAATGCAACATCTGGGGTACCACAAGGCTTGCATTTGGGTCACTTACTCTTTCTTATTTTTATTAATAATATTGGCAGCAACATTAGCTCCAATATTCTACTTTATGCTGATGACATAAAAAAAAATTATATATGTTACTTTTTTTCTATGTAATTGGCCACCTGTATGAATAAATAAATAAATAATTCGCTTGAGGTCGGAAATTCGCATTATTTGATTAATTCGCTTATGGTCGGAAATTCGCATGTCATTTGGCTATAAGAACGAACAACGATTAATCTTCCACAATGATAAAAATATATCTTTGAAACTTATACATATTGCACATTAAAGCTTTGCGAATAAATTGACACTATTATTTTTTAAAAAAGTCTTAAATTATATATAAATCAAATAATGGAACACTCTCAAATGATCACACAAATCCGTGCAAAAAAGGTTCAAATACTTGTTTTAAATATTTAGTGTATATGAAACGATTTATTTAAATACATTTTTCAAATAAATCGTTTCATATAAACCAACATGCATACAACTGTATAACGAAACAGATGCCTTTTTAGTTTGATATTCCATATGAGTATATACAGGGACTTTTTCTTTAAAGTTTACGTATTCTAAATTCAGATTATTTTTTTTAAATATTTAGATATTCGTTGTTTTTTAAAAGAGTTCAATTTGAAACTTTAAACGAGTGTTTTCCATTCCCAGACTAAGCAGGAAGTAAAATTTCGAGTTTAGAAAAGCCCCGTGAAAATTTGTCGAGGGTCGCGCAGCGACCCGAGACAAATTTTCTGGGCTTTTCTAAACTCGAAATTTTACTTCATGCGCCACGCGTATAAAACACTGAAATATTGTGAAATTTATGTATATTTAAATTTCACTTGAAATCAGTGTTTTATACGCGTGGCGCATGAAGTAAAATTTCGAGTTTAGAAAAGCCCTGTGAAAATTTGTCTCGGGTCGCTGCGCGACCCTCGACAAATTTTCACAGGGCTTTTCTAAACTCGAAATTTTACTTCATGCTTAGTCTGGGAGTGGAAAACACTCGTTTAAAGCTTCAAATTGAACTTAAAGAAAAAACAACGAATATCTAAAGATTTAAAGAAAGCTGTACATTTTCCGGCATTCGTTGTTTTTTAAGTTTGAATCTATTTGAATCTTTAAACAAGTGTTTTCCACTCCCAGACGAAGCATGAAGTAAAATTTCGAGTTTAGAAAAGCCCTGTAAAAATTTGTCGAGGGTCGCGCAGCGACCCTCGACAAATTTTCACAGGGCTTTTCTAAACTCGAAATTTTACTTCATGCTCAGTCTGGGAGTGGAAAACACTCGTTAGCAACTTATTGAACATTTACATAAAAACACTCGATCACAAACATTTACAAAAATGATTCAAAAATAGCAATTATTTAATTGCTTCCTTATTTATGTAGATAATAAAAAAAAATAGAAATACCTATAAACAACAGTTTAAAGTCTTTAGAATTTAAATTTTCATGATCATTTTCATTTCGTCATTTTTTAAGCAGCTTATAAAAGTATTACTAAGTTTGTATTTATGCTCTGTAAGTTAGACTCAAATCCAAAATTTCAGGCTTTCCTAAACTCGATATTTTTCTTCATGCTTAATCAAGGAGTGGAAACCCTTGTTAGAAGTTTCAAATTAAACGCTTCTATAAAACTAACGAATACTCAGAAAACGTTCGATTTCTTTGTGGCGTTGTTTCTCGGAAAAAGGTTTCCAATACTTGTTTTAAATATTTGGTGTATATGAAACGATTTATTTACATACATTTTTCAAATAAATCTTTTCATATACACCAACATACATACAACTGTATTACGAAACAGATGCCTTTTTAGTTTGATATTCCATATGAGTATATACAGGGAGTTTTTGTTTAAAGTATACGTATTCTAAATTCAGATTATTTTCTTTAAATATTTAGATATTCGTTGTTTTTTAAAAGAGTTCAATTTGAAATTTTAAACGAGTGTTTTCCACTCCCAGACTAAGCGTGAAGTAAAATTTCGAGTTTAGAAAAGCCCCGTGAACATTTTCTGGGCTTTTCTAAACTCGAAATTTTACTTCATGCGCCACGCGTACAAAACACTAAAATTTATTTATTTATTTATTAACGGAATCTCCATTTTATTACATAAGTACATATACATATTGTAATATATGATAAAAATAACAAAAAACATAAAAATACTGTGAAATTTATGTATTTTCTGACTACACAATTCAGGCATTTAAATACGTTTTCTTTATTAAAATAGAATTCTTATTAAATGGACATATTCAAATTTCAAAGTAATTTTTTTTATTTTTTTTATTTCACCTATACTTGTAAATGGCTTATCGTATGCGGAAAATTATTCTCATTTCATAACATAACATTTCATTTATTTCCAAAAAGAATTGTTACATTCATGGGTGAGTCAGAGAAGTACATGTGTAAATGTGAACAAGACTGTAAGTAAATATAAAAAATGTAAGTATAAATAAAATGTAATAAATATAAAAATATAAAACTTAATAGCTAGACGCAACAGATTAAAAAATATTGAGGCGGCAAGACCAATGGTCGATAGCCAATTGGCAGAAGAATTTATTTGTTATTTTAGCCATCAGAATTATTTTTATGTTAATTATTTATTGTACAATCTGCCAATAAAGATTTATATATATATATATATATATATATAACCAGATAAGAAATAACAGCGCATTAGGTCATGATGTAAAAGTTATTTTTTCATCAAGTGAGTGTGCAAGGAGGACAGAAGACGACGACGATCGTTTCGCTCTTTTTATGAGCTCCTCAGGCCGCCACATCCATCTTTCCATACACACTCACTTGATATTTAGAAGTTGTATATATACTGATTTCGCTAACCATAAGCCGGTATTTACGTCGGCTTATGGTTAGCGAAATCAGTATATATACAACTTCTAAATATCAAGTGAGTGTGTATGGAAAGATGGATGTGGCGGCCTGAGGAGCTCATAAAAAGAGCGAAACGATCGTCGTCGTCTTCTGTCCTCCTTGCACACTCACTTGATGAAAAAATAACTTTTACATCATGACCTAATGCGCTGTTATTTCTTATCTGGTACTAAAAAGCAGGTCGTTAATTCTAATTTATATATATATATATATATATATATATATATACAGGGTGTCCCATTAGTGCGGTCTCGGAAGATATCTCAGCTCTCGTTAAAGATAGAAAAAAAATGTTTTCACGAAATTTGCTTGATTTTAAGAGCTGCATAACCTAAAATTATTTTCAAATATACAGGGTGTCCCATTATTCCATACTTAATACCAACTTTGTTATTTTAAATAGAACACCCTATATATTATTTTTTTATTTGATCCGCCTTTAAATAACCTACACAAAGATATATCATTATCGGCACTTTAAGTAATTCGTTACTTAAAAAAAAAAATATTTTTTGAAAATTTTGGCAGTTTTAGTACTTTACTTAAAAATTCACTGTGTTCGTATTTTTTAAGATACCAGTCTGAAATTTTACACACATATGCAGTAAAGAATGCTCTATCCATTGACTATAACACATTTTAATATTACTTATAAAAGCTAGTAAAAAACTACCCTCGAATATTTAATATTTAAAATGTACATTACTTCATTTTTTTAAATGGGACATCCTATATTTTTTTATTTTATCAAATCCGCAATAAAAAATGCTTTATTTCTTGTATAACATACCCTATATCTATTTTCATTAGTTTTGGAGATATTAACATTTTTCTGTCAAATATGGGAAATTAGGTCACAATCAGCATTAAATTAGTCTTTAAAGGTTGTCTAACTTTAATGGTATTTAGATATTTCAGTTTTACTTTACTTTATTTATTTATGACATATTATAATTACATTTATAATATCAAAGTAAACAATATAAACAAATTTTGTCATTTTTTAATATATCATGAATGCAATAAAGGAGGCCATGAAAAACAATTGATAAAGTAAACAAACGTATTTATTTGACACACAGATAAATAAAGTGCTGTTAACACTATTATTAATATTATTGAATTTTTGATAACGCAATAATGAATTTTTCAAAAGAAGAATTAATAAAAATGACTTACGTTTTGGGTGCAAGTGAAGAAAATTGTTTTCTTGCAAGTCGAATATATGCACAAAAGTATCCAAATGCGGAACGGCATCCTAATGCAGCAGCGTTTGTGAGATTGAAGAACCGATTTGAAAGCACAGGAAGTATCATGTACCCTCTAAAATTAAAGAGAAAGAAAAGGACAACGAAAGAAGAGAATGAACATTTGGTAATTCAGTCCATTGCGAGAACCCTCAAATTTCTTCCCGCCAGTTAGAAAAACAACTTGATATTTCCAAATCAACAATAAACAAAATAACAAAGAGATTCAAATTTCATCCCTATCACGTTCAGTTGGTGCAGGAATTAGGTGAGAATGATTTTTTAAAAAGATTGGATTTTTGTAATTGGGCGCTACAAAAACATCAAGTTGAACCGAACTTTTTTAACAATATTTTGTTTACCGACGAAGCGATATTCCATAGAAATGGTTTCGTTAATAGACATAATTATCATTATTACGATGACCATAACCCGAACCATATTGTTTGTATAGACCATCAACATAAATGGTCTCTTAATGTTTGGGCTGGAATTATTGGGAATAGGATTATTGGTCCGTATTTCTTTAATGGAAATGTTACTGGTGATACGTTTTTAAATTTTCTTCAAAATCAGTTCGAAACCTGGTTGGATGAATTGCCGTTAAGAACGTTACAAAATGCATGGTTACAATTAGATGGCGCACCACCACACTATAGTCGACAAGTTAAACAATATTTAGACCAAACTTTTCCTAACAAATGGATTGGAAGAGGAGGACCAATTCCATGGCCAGCGAGGTCACCCGATTTAACAAAACTGGACTTTTTTTTATGGGGTGTTGTGAAGGAAGAAGTTTATAAAATACCTGCAACAACACAAGAGGATATGAAAAATAGAATTAGTAATGTTATGCGTGCCATTACTGTAGACAACTTAGTAAGTGTCAATCAAAGCTTCATACGGAGGCTTCAAGTGTGCCAAAACCAAAATGGACTCCATATCGAACACTTAATATAATTATCAAATTCATTATATGCTAATCTGTTAATATTAATACGGTTTACTTGTTTCCATTGTCGTTATATTGTTTACTTTGATATTATAAATGTAATTATATTATGTCATAAATAAGTGATTTGAAGTAAAACTGAAATATCTAAATACCATTAAAGTTAGACGTCCATTAGAGATTAATTAAATGCTGATTGTGGCCTAATTTCCCATATATGACAGGAAAATGTTAATATCTCAAAAACTAATAAAAATAGATATAGGGTATGTTATACAAAAAATAAAGCATTTTTCATTGCGGATCTGATAAAGTAAAGAAATATAGGGTGAAAATGAAGTTATGTACATTTTAAATATTAAATATTAGAAGGTAGTTTTTTATTAGGTTTTATAAGTAATATTATAATGTGTTATAGTCAATGAATAGAGCATTCTTTACTGCATATGTGTGTAAAATTACAGACTGATATCTTAAAAAATAAGGACACAGTGAATTTTTAAGTAAAGTACTAAAACTGCCAAAATTTTCAAAAAATATTTTTTTCTGAAGTAACAAATAACCTTGAGTGCCAATAATGATATATCTTTGTGTAGGTTATTTAAAGGCGGATCAAATAAAAAAAATATTATATAGGGTGTTCTATTTAAAATAACAAAGTTTTTATTAAGTATGGAATAATTCTACACCCTGTATATTTGAAAATAATTTTAGGTTATGCAGCTCTTAAAATCAAGCAAATTTGGTGAAAACATTTTTTTTCTATCTTTAACGAGAGCTGAGATATCTTCCGAGACCGCACTAATGGGACACCCTGTATATATATATATATATATATATATATATATAAAAAATATTGTAAATGTGGACAAGACAGTGAATAAATATATGTATAACTAAAATCGAATAAATATAAAACTGAATAGCTAAAGGTGTATAAACATGTTAAAGACGCGTATATGTGGACCGGACAAGAGTTTAATCTAACTCAATATTTAAAATTAGTAATGTGACTAGGCATTGTCCTCACAATATTTAATATATTCATCCAAACTATAGAACGAGTGGTCTAATATAAAGGATTTTATTTTATTAATAAGCAACTTATTAGGAAGAATTTTAATAGTGTTTGGCAGTTTGTTGTATAGTTGTACGGGTTGTATCACACACGAGTTGTGGATGTATGCGTGTTTGTGTTTCTGTATTTGGATACGTCTATATCTGACACTGTAGGTGTGTTGATTTTGATATTTGTCGAATAGATGCATATTATTAATTACAAATTTCAAAGATTCAAATATATACAGGCTGATAAGTGGCATTATTTTAAGCTGCTTAAATGATGATTTCAAATATGTCTAATAAAAAAATTCGAGTTATATTTTAAAAAAAAATGGCCAACGACGTCATAACTCTTACATGAATCACCCTGTATGTGATTTATAATTCAGATTTTAATTAATTTATGCATTACTTTTCGAAAGCACTGTATATTCTATTCTCTTGTGTAATTTAATCAACTTCATTCTTGATTTCCTCTCTCTTCATCTTGATTAATAATTAAGACATATTTCAAGACGGGAATAACGAGGTTCCATTAAAAAGAGATGTCGGCGATCGATAAAGCAGATGGCGGGAATGGACGAGTCTTTTCGTCGTGTCTCTAATGGTGGAACATGTGGTTTCGCGTCCGATAATTTATCTTTTTAGTGCCCCGTCCGTTATTCACCGATCGCCTTTTCTTTTCGTTTTCGAAACGCGATAACACAATTTTTACAGCTCCGTTTATTGCCTGCTTTTTCGGCTCCGAAATTACCATTCGACATCCGAACAAGAGCGCTGACAGAGCACATTCTTCATCGACGAATCAGAATAAAATCGAAAAAGATAACAAACACGATATAATAACCTTTCAGAAATTTTTTTAAACGAAATGTATATGTTAATAATCATAATGATAGTTGCGACCGTAACTACGTGATAATTCATAATCACTAAATAAAACATTTACTATGTTTTTTACCACAAAATATTTACTATGTTTTTTACCACAAAATATTTATTGTATGTATATATATTATATTACACAAATATACACATAAATTCACGACTTAAGTTTCGACGTTTGACGGTCATTTTCAAGTGACCGTCAAACGTCAAAACTAAAGTCGTGAATTTATGTGTATATTTGTGTAATATAATATATATATATATATATATATATATATATATATATATATATATATATAACTTGCTTGAGTTTTTTGGGCTGCTTTCTCGCGTTGGTTGCTTTATTTGCGCTCTACGTTTCGGCAGCATCATCAGAAGTGATGCTGCCGAAACGTAGAGCGCAAATAAAGCAACCAACGCGAGAAAGCAGCCCAAAAAACTCAAGCAAGTTATATTTTGCTCGCGAAAACCTAAAAATAAATATATATATATATATATATATATATATATATATATATATATACGAGCCCTAACAACTATATATTGGGACAAAATCAAATTCATGTATAATTCAGGTATTAGACAGTTTATTTCTTTTTTTCTTTTTTTTTAATTTAATTCTATGTAATTAGTTAATTAACATCAATGCGGGACAATCAGCAACACAAAAAACAAAATTATTATACTATTCTATTCTATCATCATCTATTTATCACATGTTGAATCATCTCTAAAATCAAATCCTAAATATTTCTGGCGATACGTCAAAGAACTCAAAAATGAAAATAGTTATCCTTCAGAAATGTCTTACAATGATACCACTGCTGACTCCGGTTCTGGTATTGTCGACCTATTTTCGGAATATTTTTCGTCCGTATATACAGTTTCAAATTACACCTCTGATTCACAAAACGTAAGCCATTCATATTCTATTCATGATAACCGGCTGGTTGTTAGTATTCAAGATGTTTTTAACTCTATTGCAAGCCTTAAACCATCATTCTCATCAGGACCTGATGCCATCTCTAGCTACTTTCTCCTGAATTGTTTATATTCACTTTGTCGCCCTATTTATTTACTGTTTTTAAAATCGCTTAATTTGGGTGTAATGCCTTCAAAGTGGAAAGCCAGTTACGTCATTCCAATTTTTAAAAAAGGATCTAGGCATCTTGTTGAAAATTATAGGGGTGTAGCTATTCAGTCAGTAATTCCAAAATTGCTTGATAGAATAGTAGCACGCCAATTGCAATGGTTTTCCCGGCAATTTATATCTGACAACCAGCACGGATTTATGCCTAATAGATCAATTACATCCAATCTATTAGAGTACAAACAGTCCCTCTCAAATGCCTTGGAATCACGATGTCAAGTTGACACGATATATACAGATTTCTCCAAGGCATTTGATCGAATAGACTGCAATCTGTTATTAGAAAAATTAAGAGCGTATGGTGTAAACTTGGATACTGTAAAATGGCTGTCATCGTTTTTGTCCGATCGAATTCAACATGTTCGTATAAATAATTTTATTTCAAACCCCTTTCCGGTAACATCAGGTGTTCCCCAAGGCTCACATTGTGGTCCTATATTATTCAACATGTTTATTAATGACTTAACAACGACCATTAAACATTGTCAATGTTTACTGTATGCTGATGACCTCAAACTATTTAAAATAGTAAATACTATCGACGATTGCGCCTTGATACAGGAAGATTTGGGTCGTATCAACGAGTGGTGTTTTTCAAATAAGTTACGTTTAAATACCGCTAAATGGTATTCAATGTCCACTACAAGACGCCAAACCCAAGTCAACTTTACCTACACCATCGGATCATCCAATCTCACAAAGATTAATTCAATCAAGGATTTAGGTATTACCTTCGATTCTAAACTCTCCTTTGCCACACACATTCAAAATATTTCTAACAAAGCTCTACGAATGTGGGGTTTTGTGAGGCAGTTTGGAAGAAACTTAAGCATTGAATGTATGTACACCTTATACTGTTCGCTCGTACGATGTCATTTGGAATTCGGAACCTGTATCTGGACACCATACACTTCTTTGCATATCAATTTGGTAGAATCAGTTCAAAAGAAATTCCTTCGTTTCATGGAATACAAGAAAGGATATCAACATGTCCCCGGTGACTACGAGATCATCTTGAACGAACTAAACCTTTCAACACTTCATGATCGCCGTATAACATCTGACTTATGTACACTACTAACGATAATTAATGGATCTTTGGAATCACCTTTCCTCTTGGAGCAAATAAATTTGTTGGTCCCATGCAGGACAACAAGATCAAAACAATTATTTTATCTTGAGTCTCACAGGACAGTTTCCGGATCTCACAATTCGATGACTCGCTTAATGGCTCTTGCGAATGAATATTGTGCCCATCCATGGTTTGACCTTTTCAACACAACTCTATCTAATTTAAAGTTCAGGCTAAAACGTCATTTCTAGTTTGTGCAATTTATGTTATTTCTATGATTTATGTTATTCAATTTATGTTATTTCTATAATTACTATATATACACGCACAATTACGTCGATTAGCTGTTATATTTGATTTTTATATATATTTTTTTTAATTAATTATATTACGTTGTAATTTTATGTACAAATGTTGTTTACCGTAAATAAATTTACTTTACTTTACTATCTCTAATTAACAAGGAAAATGTTCATTTTGTGTGGCAACTAAATATTGGGACAGTATAAAATAACTGTTAAAAATGAAACAAAATAAGACAAGTAAGCTGTGAAAACAATGCAGAACGAAACGTCAGATTACTTGGTAGTTGCTTTCTTATCGTATCGGGTGAATCGCTGCTTTTATTGAACAAAATTCGTGAGTTAGTGATTAAAAATTATTGCCGAAATACAACGATACGTGAAATAGCGGATGAACTTAATATTCCTAAAACAACAGTGTGGAATATAATTAGGCATTATGGAGAAACTGGAAATATCCTAGACAAAAAGGCAAAAGTTCGGGTCGTCCAACATTAGTTTCTGATAGAAACAAGAGATTATTAGTAAAACTGTGCAAAAAAGGGAGAAGAAATCCTTTAAGTCAAATTACGACTGAATGGAATCACGAAACTGGATTGAATCTGTCAAGGGAATGCTGCCGCCAGTGGATTCATAAATGTGGACTCAAGTTTTATAAGGTTGAATTTCAAGTAGCAATTTAAAAGTGCATTTAAAAAGAAATATTTTCTTGTAGACAAAGGAAAAACCACTGTTGACGAAAAAACAAAAGAATAGACTCACATGGGCAAAATCTAAATTATCTTGGTCAGCTACAGACTGGTCCGGAGTAATTTTTAGTGACGAATCAAAATTCGACGTATGTGTTGGTGATTACCGCAAACGCGTGATTCGCTCAAAACATGAGGCATTTCACAAGGATTGTCTAAAACGTACCGTAAAATTTCCTAAAGGAGTGATGATTTGGGGCTGCATGACAGCTTCAGGATTAGGATGTTTTGAATTTATTGATGGTACCGTGAATGCTGCGAAATATCAACAAATACTGCAAAACAGTTTGGTACCAAGTATCGCCAAGTTAAATGTTGAGGAAAATTACATTTTTCAACAGGATGGGGCGGCCTGTCATACGGCCAAAACCACAAAAAGTGGTTTGGCGACCACAACGTAAATGTTCTTTCTTGGCCTTCCAGCAGTCCTGACCTTAATGTCATTGAAACAGTATGGCATAAAATGAAACCAACATTGAGGAACAACCCACAACGGACATTACCTGAACTTAGAGATAAGATAGAGCATATTTGGAATGAAATTTCTCCTAAAACGTGCAGATCCTTAGTTGAGTCAATGCCTAGTCGAATTCGAGCTGTCATAAAATATAAGGGCGATGTTACTCCTTTTCTAGAAATAAAATTCGTGCAATGTCCCAATATTTAGTTGACAAACAAAATTAACATTTTTCTTGTAAATTAGAGGTGATTGAATAATTAATTTGTTTTTTGTGTTGTTTATTGGCCATAACTGTTGCTAATTAACTAATTACATAGTATTAAATTAAAAAAATACTAGAAAACTTAAATAAACTGCCCAATACCTGAATTTTATATGAATTTGATTTTGTCCCAATATATAGTGGTTAGGGCTCGTACATACAATAAATATTTTGTGGTAAAAAACATAGTAAGTGTTTTATTCAGTATATGCTAATCTTTAAGTAAAGCCGCAGTTCATATATATCCAGTTGCCAAGTCTCTATATAAAATTTGGTATCCGCGTTTGGATGCTGCATCCAGAAGCCAGACTGGTGATTAGTGTATAAAGTAGACAGATGGCTTTATACTCCAATCACCAGTCTCGCTTCTGGATGCAGCATCCAAACGCGGTTACCTAATTCTATATAGATCCCACATCCTAACCATAGTCTCTCTTCTACTCGATTTCCAGTTCTCCCATAAGCTCCCTTTGGTAAAGCTTTGATTATAATGAAAAAAACGTGTTCCTTCTTTTATATTCAAATTCTCACTTTCATATCATGCTGCTTTTAAAACTACCTCTTATCATATTTTTTTAATACACAAATTCTCACATTCCGCTTTTTCTTTCGAGCGTCGTTTCATAAATTTCGTTTTACTGCCGCATGGTTAGTTACCATAATTCAAATAGATTAGGTAATTACTTAGGGAAAAAAGGGCGCAGTAAAAACGCGAAAAGAGAATTGTGAAAAAAAAAAACGCTCCGGTCTTTTAATTAGTTGATAAGTATCGTAAAACGCTTTATACACTTTTAAACGCCCGCACGGAATATTCAAATTCGGTTCGCGTGGGTGGCTCACGTGCCTCATTTGAATTTCCACCAGTCGAAAATTCGGAAAACGAAAGATTTCTGGGGTCGATTGTTATTCAACATGAGAAAAATACACTCGAAATAAATACGAAAATTGCACGAGACCGAATGTAAGGAACAGCAAAACAATTTCTGCTAAAAAGATAAGAAAATTGCACGAGACTAAACTTGATTGTTTTGCTGTTCTTAACAAAAATCACTTGAAAGTAATTTAAAAGCGAATCGATTTAGCTGGAATAGAATTGATTCCTTCTATTCCAGTTAAATCGATTCGCTTTTCTATTAGTTAGAGTTATTTTTGTTAAGAACAGCAAAACAATCTCAGTATCCAGTGGCTTCTCGTGAGCATTTTAATTGGTGCTGTTGCAGACATAAACATACAAGAAATTTTTCTTTCAACTATACATATCCCGATTAGGCGTATGCATTTTCAGGCTTTCGTTGTACTCTTAATGAGCTTAATTTTAAGTTTCGAACGAGTGTTTCCACTCCCAGATTAAGCATGAAGTAAAATTTCGAGTTTAGAAAAGCCTGAAAATTTGGTTTGGTCGAGTAGCGCGCAGCGCTACGAGACCAAACCAAATTTTCAGGCTTTTCTAAACTCGAAATTTTACTTCATCTCACACAAAGTTGATTAGAATTTAATGGAGCATCCAGAACAGTCGCCGGTTTTTACGGTATTCTACTGATGGATTTTATCCAGGGCCTGCTGGATTGTTCGGTGCGGCACTATTAAAGAATGCACCCTCCCTCTCTTCTAGCATTTCTTAAATGTCTTGTGGAGGGTGTGTTTTACGAGTTTCCATTATTGCTAAATGCCCTGGATCCCTAAATGTAGCCGGCGTTTCCTCACAGAAGAAAAAACACACATGACCCTCGCACACATTGGACATAAAACTACAATTCGTTTATTTTGGATCAAGTTAAATAAATATGGCGATGATGATGATTCAATTTCGCAGTAATCCTTCAGATGCCCCGGAGAATGAACCTGCGATGAACCGTTTTCGTTGGTTGGGTAGCAGATTAAAAATTGTAAAACTCTGAAGAAGGAGACAAATAATCTCCGAAAGCTCGGTTGATTTTAATAAATTGATTACTTGAAATAAGAAAGCCTACTCACTAGTCGACGTCCCTGTTACTAATCCCTAAGTGATCACTTAGATTACTCAGACAAAGCGCCTGGTGATAAATGGAAGGCAATTTATTCGTTTGACCAACAGAATTGTTGAAGTTTCTATGAACATTCCAAATAAAATCAAGTTTTTTTGTTTTATAAAGGGACTAGCGATGAATTAGTCGAACTGCTCGGGATCTAGACACGAATTCTCCACTCTGAGCAGGGTTGTTATATGTTTAAAACACTTTGATTTCAAACAGTGTTTAAAAGATGTTTAAAAACAGCCGTCATGTTTTAAACGGTTTTGATCTAAACATGTTTTAAATCTTAAAATTGCAACATTATAAACTACAGTCGGAGACGCAATGCTCTCACAAGAACTTACCATATTTCAGGTGACTATCTGTCGGTCGTTGACTGCTTCAAAGACCTAGGAGTTACTTTTGACAAGAAACTCACTTTCACTACCCACATTGAAGCTATTCGCTCCGCAGCCTCCAGATCATTAGGTTTTATATTGAGAAACGTTCGTGAATTTCGAAATACTTATGCTATAAAGTTATTATACTTCGCTTTTGTATCAAGTAAATTGGACTACTGTAGCTTAATCTGGTATCCGACAAGTATTAGTCATTCCCTTCTATTAGATCGCCTCCATCGGCGATTTTTAAAATTTTTGTCTTACAAACTTGACGGTACTTATCCATCTACTGGAGCGAATCAAGAACATCTACTTGAAAGGCATAACTTGATAGCATTATCGACCAGACGAGACCACCACTGCGCCACAATTCTCAGGAAACTAGTACACCGAACAATCGACTGCCCCCAATTACTTTCCGGGATACCCTACCCGGGATACCCTCAACAATCAACCAGATTCTCTTCATCATTACGACTGCCCACACCAAGGACATGTGTTCTGCAGCGGTCACCGATCTTCAAAATGTGTCGTTGCGCAGAAAAGTCTTTCGATGATTTATTTATATAAAATGTAACTTAAATGTTGTTTCTACTGTTAATACTTGTAATTTTCTGTATTTTTTTCCTTGTAATACTTATTATTTTTGCATTCACCTTCTATTATATTGTCCTGTAAGTAGGAAATCCTGTTGGACAATAAAGGCTATTATTATTATTATTAGGGACACTCAACTATCGGCGCAGTCAAGGAGGTAATAGATGCGTTTGAATCAGCTCAGGTAATAAACCATTACTCAAGACCGATAGTGGTATTAGTAACTCTTGATGTGAAAAACGCGTTTAATTCAGCAAGATGGAGCGTTATACCAACAGAGCTCGAACAAAAACTGAAGTTACCTCCTTACCTCCTTCGCATATTGAGAAGCTATCTGCAAGATAGAAAACTCATGTACGACACCACGGAAGGACCAATAACGAGAATACTTACTGCCGGCGCTGCGCAGGGATCAATCCTGGGACCTATCCTATGGAACATCTCTTACGATGGCATATTCAACTTGGACATGCCCGAGGATACTTCCCTAGTGGGTTACGCTGATGACATTGCGGCAGTGATTGTAGCAAAAGATATTAAGGACACCCAACGGAAGCTTAATCAGATAATGCGAAGAGTAAATTCCTGGATGAACGACCATGGACGACCATGAACTGAAAAGACTGAAGTCGTTGTACTTACCAGGAAACGAATACCGATAGAGGTACCACTACTAGTAGGTACCGAAAGAATCCAAACAGTACCTAGCTTAAAGTATCTAGGGCTACGGCTAGATACCAAAATGACATTCAGGTCCCATATCGAGATAGTATGCGAACGAGCATAGAGAGTTACGTCCATGCTGAGCGGACTCATGGCTAATGTAGGGGGACCGCTGTCTGGAAGGCGCAAACTACTGATGTCTGTCGCACACTCAATCCTGCTGTATGGGTGCGAATTGTGGGCAGATAAGTTAAATAAAACCCTGAAGAAAAAACTTGTAAGGGTACAACGAACGGGAGCACTGCGAGTAGCCAGCGCATACAGAACAGTATCAGAACCCGCAGTGCTTGTTATAGCTGGGGTTACACCTATATATATCCTGGCAGCTGAAAGGAAAGCCGTCTACACAAACAAGACGATGATAGGAGATGAACGTGCACAAAGTACCGCAAAGGAAATGTCACTGAGACATTGGCAAGAGGAATGGCAAGCTGAAACAAGAGGAAGATGGACAAAAAAACTAATTCCAAACCTGACGAAGTGCCATGACAGGGAGCATGGAGAGATCAATTATTACTTGGCCCAATTCCTGACCGGGCACGGTTAGTTCAACTCGTACCTGGAAAAAATAAAAAAAGTAGATCTGCACTATCTACTTGCCTATGGGGACACAAACAATGACGACGCGGAACACACGATATTCACATGTGGCCGATGGATCAGGGAACGAACCGTATTAGAACAGAGAGTCGGCAAGATAACGCCATCTTCCGTGATTGACGTAATGTTGTCGAGCAATGAAGCCTGGCAGGCAGTAGCCTCCTTTGTCGAAGAAATACTAAAACAGAAGAAGCTAGAGACCTAGAAACGACAACCAAAGCAAGGCACCCACCTTGAAGAAATGTCATTTGACGGTACCAGGGTGGGCTCTGACCTATATAAGAGGGGTTTTAGTGGGTAAAAAAGTCCCACACACCGGGGTATGGTCTCCCCTGAGGTGCATTAGCATTTCCCCTACGCCTATATAAAAAAAATATTATTATTATTAAAACGTTTGCTAAATTATATTTAATACTACTTCTTTAGGATTTTTTCTTTACGTTTTTAAATTTTAACTAAATTGTTGAAGATATTTCAAATTACATTATTGAACACAACATTTTATAACAATAAAATATCACAACTGTGTGTGCATAAATGTAATTTTTAAATACAGAAAATGTTTTTTTCAGGTATACATATGCATGCATACAGTATAAATTTTACGACATTGGTTGTTTTTTTTTAAGATTTCAATTTGAATGTTTAAACGAGGGTTTTCCACTCCCAGACTAAGCATGAAGTAAAATTTCGAGTTTAGAAAAGCCTGAAAATTTGGATTGGCCGCGTAGCGAAGCGGAGCGGCCAATCCAAATTAGGCTTTTCTAAACTCGAAATTTTACTTCATGCGCCACACGTATAAAACCCTGAAATATCGCAAAGTTTAAAATATACGGCTTAAGCAATCTAATATGTAGATGTGAATAAAACGTGAGTCAAATTCTGCGCTGAACAAATTGCTTAAAACAGTGATTATAGGCAATCCAATAACTCTAACGTATATTAGGTTGCCTATAATCGTTGTTTTATGTGTGTGTTTTTTAAAACTTCACTATAAATCAGTGTTTTTAAGCGTGGCGCATGGAGTAAAATTTCGAGTTTAGAAAAGCCTAATTTGGATTGGCCGCTCCGCTTCGCTACGCGGCCAATCCAAATTCTTAGGCTTTTCTAAACTCGAAATTTTACTTCATGCTTAGTCTGGGAGTGGAAAACACTCGTTAAAAGCCTTAAATTAACCGCTTTGAAACAACAAATTCACGCAAATTTAAAAAAATACTGCTGTAATTATCAGGATATGCATACTCAAAAGAAAAATGCCCTGTATGTTCTGTTTTAAACATGTTTTAATCACGTTTTAAACATATTTTTAATTGTTAATGTTTCAAACGCTGTGTCAATGAAAAAAACACGTTTTGAAAAATTTCAGTTTGTTTTAATTAATATGAAAAAAAACTGTTTGTTTTAATTAAAATGAAAAAAAAAAACGTTTTTTCATGAGTTCATGCTTAGTCTGGGAGCCCTGACTCTGAGTCTATATAATTGAAAATTGTATTGAAGGGTTGACAAATAGACTTTGAAAGTCTAATTCTGTCCATCATCTTTCAAATACTTTACTATTCTTACAAAATCTGTTAGAATCCTAAAAATTTCAAATTATTAAATTACTGTGTTTAACTGCGTTTGAGTTCTCGCAATTACAAATGATTCGATCATTGCGTTTCGTCGCTTCTGCAAGTCGGTGTGATTCAGTGATTTATTTTGGAAAACCGTGCGTACTCCTCTCGGGATAATGTTGATGTTGTTTCGGATATTTATAACACACAACTCCGACTATCCATTTATTGCGGGCGCATTCGAAATACACTCGTATGGGCGCACACACCGTTGCGTAAATACTAGGCGAAAAGTGTTTACTTTGACGCCGGCCTGTTTAAACAGCCCGTTCCGAAAGTGAAAACTAAACAAACACACGATTTTTCAAAAAATGAAAAAAAAAACTCTAACTTTCAATTGTTTTGGTGATGATTGGAAGTCTGGGGGATTAGAGCATTGTGTTTGGTTTTCAGATATCATATCATATCATTTATTCTACGGATCACCATAATAATAAAAAATACAGGTTGATTCATTAGCCTGTTTACAAACTTTGTCAATGAAATGAAGATTTAATTTCATAAAGAAATGTTCATATGAACGCCGGTTCTATCTTCTAAACTTTTATCATTCGACGTAAAAAGTCTCTTTACGTCTATACCAACTAAACAATTAAAAACAATATTAGTCGAATTAATTGATAATACAAATCAACCTGATACACACAAATTAGAGATGAAAACTCTTCTCAACATTTGTATAGACCAAAATTATTTTGAATTTAACAGCAAAATATTTTGCCAAACAGACGGTCTGCCGATGGGTTCGCCTTTATCGCCTCTATTAACGGAAATTTTCATGTCTAATTTTGAAGAACACTTATTTAAAGATAACAGGTGTAAAAATATTGTTTATTGGGCGAGATACGTAGATGATGTGTTTTGCATTTGGGATGGTACAACACGACAATTAAACGCTTTCACAAAATTTTTAAATTCCATAAATAATAATATTGAGTTTACCACAGAAATGGAACTCAACAATAGCCTAAATTTTCTAGATTTGACCATTTTTAAAACAATAGATAACGCCCTAGAGTTTAAAATTTACAGAAAAGACAGCTTTACTGATGTAATTATCCCTAGTAGCTCCAATACTCACCACAAAATAAAAAACAGTACCTTTCACTCTTTAATTCACCGGCTTATACATATTCCACTTAACGAAAATAACTTTAATTTAGAATTAAATACAATAAAAACTATAGCTACTAATAATGGCTACAATGAGCAACTAATTAATAACTTAGTAAAAAAGAAAAAATTAAAACAATTCAAAAAATATTTTTATTGCGAAACAAAATCAGTTAAAACAATTTGGCATAGATTGGATTTTGTTAATAATCTTTCGGAAAAAATCACACAAAATTTTAAGGGGTATGATTTTAATGTTATAATGACTAATCCAATAAACCTACAAAGACTTCTAGTTAATAACAAATCAGCGGTCGATAAACTTGACAAGTGCGGCGTTTATGAAATGAAGTGTGGTGATTGTGATAACATATACGTAGGTCAGACTGGAAGAAATTTTAGAACACGCTTAGAAGAACATAAAAAATCAATAATTAATAAAAAGTGTTCAACCGGATTCGCACAGCATTGCATAGAAGAAAATCATATTTTCAACACAACAGATTGTAAAATTTTATACCCAGGCAATAAGGGTCGATACTTAAATTTCCGTGAGGGACTAGAAATTAGGAAGGCGCTAAAGCGGGGAAAACCGATTGTAAATAATATGGAAGAGCTTTGGAACTCTCCGATAGCGTCCGCCCTTATTGCCGATATTTTATGATAGCCTGTATTTGTATATAAATAGCTGTTTAGATATTTTTTGTACATTCCTCCCCGAAGATGACCAATGGTCGAAACTAGTCGGAGAAAATATAAATTAGTGAAACAAACCAAGTGTTTTAATTAAATATCCAGTATTATATTCAAAAATGTTTCACCACGGGTTAAGTGAGAAATTAATTAAAGATACTATCTTCCTTTGTTCAAAACTTATAGCACTTTTAAAATATTGTCTCTATGAACACTAATTAGTTATCATAATTTAAAGAAATTAAAAACATTTATTGTAATAGACAGAAATTACAAACATTTATTGTAATAAACAGAAATCACAAACATTTATTCTAACAAATAGAAAGCAAAATGTATCTACATTAAATGTTTAAAAACTGATCCATTTTTCTGAATACATAATTGGCAACGACAAATTGAACTCTCCTGCACTCGTAATTAATTCACAAATAGTGACAGAAACCATTAACATAACCGAACTATTTTTAACAGGTGATTACTTAAAATAATAGTAAATTTTGTTTTGCTAAATCATAACTACGCAATATCCCATAAGAGCCTATGAGTGCACCTTGGCCAGACATACCCAGACAGTATGTCATCCAAGAATGCCCGTCATGCGAAGGAGGAGGAAAGAGGTGTAGGGAGGGGAATGGGAAGATCTTCTTATCTTGCCATATGTTTTCTTTTTGTCATGTGTCATCTTCTTGTTGTGTTTTTTTTGTCATGTGTCATTTTCATATCTTGTCATAGGTGTACCCATTATCAGTTACATCCGGTCAACGTACACTTAGAACATAAACAACGGGTTTTCTCCAGAACGGAATACTAAGATTTTTGAGAGTTTGCCAGCGGAACTGGAAGTAAGCGTGTGTGGGGCACACGAATGTTGAGATAAAGTTCTTTCGGAGACTTACCGTTTAGCCGCAAATTGTATTTTAAGTTCCAATTTTCAGGTTATATAAGTTGGTATATTTGGGTAAATAAGCACATTACAGGAATAAATTGTACACATTATGAAATTATTTCCATAATTATGACATAAATAATCAAAATTGTAGTATTATCTTTATTTATACAGCCAAAAACATGATATTTATTTTACACTAAATACGACGTATACTGACGTTTATTTGAAATAATGGATATATAAATTGGATTCATTAGAAAATTACAAATATTTTAATTTATGATATAAAAAAGTAGATGGCGCTACCTTTATATATATATCCGTACTTCAAGATTTATACACTCCAAATTTTCCATGTTTTCTTTATAAGTATTATTATTAGTAATAGTTACGCTATATTTTAGATATCATTATACATTTCTCTGTAATTGGAAGTAATTCTGTTGAGAAATAAAGGATTATTATTATTATTATTATTATTATTTACGCGGAAACGAGAATATTATGATATTGTACCATTACTTTTTAGTAAATTGATCTCGTAACAATATCACATATAGTGTAATTATAAAATCACCATGTACTCAATTATGTATAAAATTATAGTGAACACTTAACTTTTGATGTTCAATAAATTCACATTTGCCGTTTACGAAAATCAACTCGGGTTGCAGCAGTGCAGTAACAACAAAATTGTTGGCCATCAACGCAACTAGAAATTATGGTTATAGAAGTTAGAGACAAATTAGAATATTTCAATTACAAAATTATTTTTTTACGTTATAATCCCAGTCAAAACATTCTAGTAAGCGGATCTTTTTTAAAATTTTAATACACTGCGCCATCTATTTTTTTATACCAAAAGCTAAAATACCCATAATCTAAACATGAATAATAATCTAGAATTATATATCCAGTAGTTTAAATAAACGTCAGTAGACGTCAAAGTTAGTGCGAAATTAATATTGTGATTTTGGCTGTATAAATGAAGATATTACTACAATTTGGATTAATTACGTCATAATTTTGGAGATAATTTCATTATGTGTACAATTTATACCTGTAATATGCTTATTCACCCGAATATACCAACGTATATAACCTCAAAATCGGAACTTAAAATACGATTTGCGGCTAAATGGTAAGTCTCCGAAAGAACTTTATCCTAACATTTGTGTGTCTCACACATGTCTACACCCGGCTCAATTTAAAACAATTCAAAAATCAGAGTATTTCGATTTGGAGAGTAACCAAAACATAAACAACGTAAAGGTGCTAAAACGTATGACCAAAGAAAAATAGAAAATAGTAAACCTTGTACATTACTCTTGCTGGAACCAGATACTCAAATTTGATGAATATTTCTGTATCCTTCTGTTACTATGAAGTGTAAGAATCACCCGCTTCTATTAATTAAGTGATTATTTAAAGTGTAAAGAACAATAGTTCTCATTTCAAATTATGTAGTTTTAAATATTACACCTTAGCCAATTAGGAATTTAAACATCCTGGCCTCAGCTCCCGTCGAGACTTAATTAAACCTTAATAAGCTGTTACTATGACCATTATTCAATTTTTATGGGACGCCATTAAAACGTTACCTACGGAAGATTTATATTTCGAGGATTCCGCCATCACGCATCTCAAACAGTGATTTGTAATAATAACAATAATTTATTTTCATCTTTTCAGATACTTATTTGATAAAAAATTTGATACTCCATAAACATCCAGCATTCTAGTGATTACTGTTTTTTGTTGTTGCTGTTGTGGAGTTAATTCAGAAAATACATAAATTTTACAGTATTTTAGTGTTTTATACGCACATAGGCTACGGCCTTGTATTTACTCTTTAAAAAAACAATGTATGTCTAGTTAATTTAATTAGGCACCCAAATTGCACACTTTTTATAAATGTTCAGCATATTAGTACTGTTATTAACTGTAGGGCTCCCTAAAGTTTTAATAACAATTTTTTTCAGACAGTATCAAGCTGGAAAATTGTATACTATCTAGATATAATACCCTGCAAGATACCAGAGCTGGGATGAATCCGCAAAAACAGGATTTGAATCACGAATCCGAATCACCTAATATGATTCGAATCACGAATACTCGAATAAAGAATTCGTAAGTCAAAAATATGATTCGAATCAAAGATTCGAACCCTCATTTTTGAATCACGGATACAAATCCTTTAAAAATAAATTTGAATCTATTATTTGTAACCAGTAATATTTTATTCCATCTATTAGTTTCTATTAATCAAAATGTTCATTTACCGACTAAATATCTGATTATATAATGATTTTAATTAATGATGATCTATGTGTTATTAAACTTTATTTTAAATCTGTGTTTTATACGCGTGGCGCATGAAGTAAAATTTCGAGTTTAGAAAAGCCCCGTGAAAATTTGTCGATGGTCGCTGCGCGACCCTCGACAAATTTTCTACGCGGGGCTTTTCTAAACTCGAAATTTTACTTCATGCTTAGTCTGGGAGTGGACAACACTCGTTCTTAGAAATTTCAAATTAAAGGATCACTCTAGATTATTAAATTTATTACTATTTTACAAAGGCTAGCTCGAAGGACCAATCATGGTCTTCGGAGACCGAAGGACTACAGGGAATCGAAGTTTATTTACAAGAAAACAACGAATATCTGAAGGTTTACAGCATGGATAGGAAAGAAAACATCCAATTTTGAAAAAATATTGGGCTGGTTTTCAGTGCGTTTTTAACTTCACTTTAAATCAGTGTTTTATACGCGTGGCGCATGAAGTAAAATTTCGAGTTTAGAAAGCCCCGTGAAGATTTGTCTGGCGCCGCTGCGTGACCCTCGACAAATTTTCTACGCGGGGCTTTTCTAAACTCGAAATTTTACTTCATGCTTAGTCTGGGAGTGGACCGTCAAGATTTTCTAAATGTCGAGATTTTCGATATTTCTAGATTTATGTCGATTTATTCACAGTGTGTTATTGTATTAAATGCAACTTTAATATTGAATAAAAACGGTTTTTTTTAGGAATAGAATATTCACCCATTAAGAGCCGAGCAAATTATAAAGTTAACTCCAAAAGTTAATTTTAGGTAAAATGTTGCATCTTTTTCTATGATTTCAATGAATGATTTATTATATTACGTACGTCGATTTTTTAAAAGAGTTAAATTTAAAATTCAACCGAGTGATGTCCACTCCCAGACTAAGCATGAAGTAAAATTTCGAGTTTAGAAAAGCCCCGCGTAGAAAATTTGTCGAGGGTCGCGCAGCGACCCTCGACAAATTTTCACGGGGCTTTTCTAAACTCGAAATTTTACTTCATGCGCCACGCGTATTAAACACTGATTTCAAGTGAAGTTAAAAATATACTATTAACGTTGGATATTTTTCATAGTTAAGTAACCAAATATGCATTCACAAATATTTGAATTATTCGAAAATTTAAAAATTCAAATATGAATAAATTAGTGATTTAAATATTCATGTTAGAATATTAACTATTTCAATTAATCGAATTCGAATCCCAGCCTTAATAGCGATGATTCGAATTATTAAGGAGGATTTGAATCCGTGTATGAGGATTCGAATCCTTTTATAAGGAGGACTCGAATCGTTTTATAAGAATTCGAATCCTTTTATAAGGATTCGAATCATCTACGTCTGGATTCGAATACGAATTCTTTTAAAAAAATGTAACGAATCCGGATCACGAATCCGTTTTCACTAAAGTATTCGAATACCTCTTTTGAATCCTCTAAAAGGATTCGAATCCGGGAATCGAATCCTGAATGATTCGAATCCTGCCCAGCTCTGCAAGATACTGAATGATACTTTCAATTTTTTAACATTTAATTTTTGATTTATAATACTCGTTAAACATATTTAACACTGTATTACTTTGTTACAGATGACAAATTTCTTTGAAGATCCAGGAGGGATGGAAGTTTCCCCACTACACGAAGCCAAACTCAGAGAGCACGTTTCTTTTCATTCCACAAACTTTACACCTTTCCAGTACAATGAATTTCTCAAAGTAAGTTTAATTTGTAACTATTTGTAGTTAGCACAAAATAATTTACGAAATTAGGAGTTTTTCTTTCGATAGATACTTTAATTTGCAATCCGATTGACCAGCCCTGAAATCCTTTCAATGAGTTGTTACAAGCCAAATATGTTATTCTTTGCTTAAATACATCAGAGTTTAACACAAGTACAACGTTTTTTTTTTATATATATAGATTTATTAGATATTGGTTTTAAACCATACTATTATGTCACCTTTATATTTTGTAATTTAACTATATTTAGACGCCACAAACACATTCACACTAGAGATGGCCGAAATGGCTCTTTTCAGTGAGCTGGTTCAAAAGATCTGAGCTAGTTCAGTGAGTCAGCTCAAAAAAGTTACATGACTCAGTTACGAGCTAGCGATCCGCCGAGAGTTCTGACTCTTACACGCCGAGTGAAAATCAAGATCTGTTGATGCATTGCGAATCTACATTCACTCTAGAAGAGCAAGCGAATCAAAATGAGTCATGGCTCAAAAATACCTATATATTTGGAACTGAGTCACTTGTAATTTCTTGAATTAATTTCTCATCTGGCACTTGGTGAAACATATTACACTATGTAAAGTTAATTAAAGGAAAGGCACTTGGTATTGTTTCACAATTAAATCTTTATTTCGACTAGTTTCGGTTTGTTAGACCATTTTCAAAGGAATGTGAAGTTGATTTTTTGATTTGATTTTTGGATTCTGTACTTCTTTTTATGATTTTAATAAAAGACTTATTCAAAGAAATCACATTCCTTTGAAAATGGTCTAACAAACCGAAACTAGTCGGGATAAAGATTTAATTGTGAAACAATACCAAGTGCCTTTCCTTTAATTAACTGTACATACTGAGTCACTTGGTTCACCAGCTCACTTCACTGAGCTGACTCTTTGATTCGATTCGCTCAGAAGTTACCCATCTGTAATTCATACACATCTATGGACCTAGATGGAATCGTTTTGTACTTTAAAATGACCCCGCGAGACTCGACCCTGGGTTAGGAGGCAGAGCCTCTAGTGACCACCCCACCGGGGTCCCCAAAATCCGAGTTTCAAATGGCTTATTCCCGATATCCCAAGAATTATATTGTTTTTTTAAAAACTTGGATTTTTTTCCATATCGATCAACTTCTTCAGAAACCTGGTAAGTCCCGATTTTTCAAACAAGTCACAAATATTTGATTTACAACAACATTAGTATAAACCATCAACTCAAAATACTTATTAACCCATTAACGGCCAAGCAATTATAGATTTAACTCTAGAAGTTGATTTTTTGATTTGATTTTTAGATTCTGTACTTCTTTTTATGATTTTAATAAAAAACTTATTCATAGAAATCACTGTATATTTTTCTTGTAACTGCACATAATGTAACTCATAAATGTTCAGGAATTCGTCGATTTTATAAAGTGTTCAATTTGAAGTTTCGAACGAGTGTTTCCACTCCCAGACTAAGCATGAAGTAAAATTTCGAGTTTAGAAAAGCCTGAAAATTTGGTTTGGTCGCGTAGCGCGAAGCGCGGAGCGACCAAACCAAATTTTCAGGCTTTTCTAAACTCGAAATTTTACTTCATGCGCCACGCGTATAAAACACTGAAATATTCTAAAGTTCAAAACGTATATCTTTAGCATACTGTTTAAATAGTGTATTTTAAACTTTATTTATCATCACTGCTTTATACGCGTGGCGCATGAAGTAAAATTTCGAGTTTAGAAAACCTTGAAAATTTGGTTTGGTCGCTCCGCGCTTCGCGCTACGCGACCAAACCAAATTTTCAGGGTTTCCTAAACTCGAAATTTTACTTCATGCTTAATCTGGGAGTGGAAAACACTCGTTTTAAACTTCAATATCTTCGAACTCGAAATTTTAGTTCATGCTTCAATTTGAAGTTTCGAACGAGTGTTTTCCACTCCCAGACTAAGCATGAAGTAAAATTTCGAGTTTAGAAAAGCCTGAATATTTGGTTTGGTCGCGTAGCGCGAAGCGCGGAGTGACCAAACCAAATTTTCGGGCTTTTCTAAACTCGAAATTTTACTTCATGCGCCACGCGTATAAAACACTGAAATATTGTAAAGTTCAAACGTATATCCTTAGCATACTGTTTAAATAGTGTATTTTAAACTTTATTTAACATCACTGCTTTATACGCGTGGCGCATGAAGTAAAATTTCGAGTTTAGAAAACCCTGAAAATTTGGTTTGGCCACTCCGCGCTTCGCGCCACGCGACCAAACCAAATTTTCAGGCTTTTCTAAACTCGGAATTTTACTTCATGCTTAGCCTGGGAGTGAAAAACACTCGCTTAAAGCTTCAGATTGAATTCTTTTAATAAACCGAGCATTGGAAAATGTACAACGTATGCATACGGATACTAAAAAGAAACATTCTCGTTATGAAAATGTTTGGTGTTACATAAAACTCTTGGTATATTTTAAATGGACTGAATAAATAATAATTAATAAGTTTAAATTAATTAAAAAACATTTAATAAATACTAATAATAATAATAATGATAATAATTTTTTTATACGCGTGGCGCATGAAGTAAAATTTCGAGTTTAGAAAACCCTGAAAATTTGGTTTGGTCGCTCCGCGCTTCGCGCTACGCGACCAAACCAAATTTTCGGGGTTTTCTAAACTCGAAATTTTACTTCATGCTTAATCTGGGAGTGGAAAACACTCGTTTTATACTTCAATATCTCCGAACTCGAAATTTTAGTTCATGCTTCAATTTAAAGTTTCGAACGAGTGTTTTCCACTCCCAGACTAAGCATGAAGTAAAATTTGGAGTTTAGAAAAGCCTGAAAATTTGGTTTGGTCGCGTAGCGCGAAGCGCGGAGCGACCAAACCAAATTTTCAGGCTTTTCTAAACTCCAAATTTTACTTCATGCGCCACGCGTATAAAACACTTAAATTATGTGAAGTTAGAAATACACTTAAAAAATCTTTTTTGAAATAAATAATAATAAAAATTATTAAATAACAAAATATTTACATTATTCCTCACACATTCTCAAGTCAGGTGAAATAATACATTAAATTCATTAATTAGGAAATTAATTAACAAAACAATAATAATGTTGCGTTATTGTTTAATTGGTTAAATACGCCCATGATGAAGTTTTACGTACCATACAACAAATCAGAAGGATAACGCAGCTCCTAATAATTAACCCTCAATGTCCAAAACTACCTTGAGGCGAGTATCATAAAAATCCTTTTAAAAATTGTATGAGCCAAAGTATCTACACGAAATCCATGCCCATCTGTAGGCAATGACAGACATCTTTTACACACCGGACACCATATTTTTAAGTAAACCTCAATTTAACGTTGTATAATTGCTTGACGAAATAATAAAATTTGTTAATTGGAGAGTTAACTAGTATTTTGTGTCTCCTGAAAATTTGACATGTTAGACCTAAGAGGTTTCGAAAGTAGTTGATCGATATGCTCATCGCAGAAGTTAAATCATAAAAAAAGCTAATGCGATAGACTGTTCTTGCCTATTGCAACTGGTGAGACTGCATATTCCTACTTTTAACAGTATGCAAAAACCTACATTTAGCATTAGCTCATTTTGGAATAACTTTGGATCAAAATCACTAGTACACATTGTCTGTAATATATTCAATAGTTTGCCTGCCACTTGTGACATATTTTATGACTCATTAGAGTCAATTTTGCTTTATATTAATTGTTAATTTAATATGTAACTTAAAAGTTAACATTTTATTGTTTAGGTTTATCATTTATTTTGTTTATTATTATTTGTTAAGTATCATATTATTCTATTATATTATTGTACATATTGCCTTGTAATTAGGATTTTTTCTGTTGGGTAATAAATATTATTATCACTTTAATAACACACTTAATATGTTTAGGTTTCAAAATAATGTTTATTGTACTACAACAATTGTTTCACCACACAGTGGCTTCATCAGGTAGATGAATCTACCTGATGAAGCCACTGTGTGGTGAAACAATTGTTGTAGTGCAATAAACATTATTTTGAAATCTAAACATATTAAGTGTCTTATTAAAGTGATATTATGGAGTTTCAACAACTAACAGCCTCAGCTATACAAATATTATTATTATTAAAAAACGATTCTAAAATTGAGTCAACTAAATCGGTATTTTTGTGCAAATTGAGGCTGTCTGTTTCATAATGCAATCTGTTTTCATCAACTCAATTAAATTTAGCAAATAGTAAAACTATTTGTGTAGCGCATCATAAACCTGAACACAATTAAAACCACCTGAAAAGTGAAAAAAAAAACAGGTGTCGCGTCTGAAAGTTGTAAATCAAGCGACGAATCCCAAAAAACCTACTCGAAACAACAAAAGCTCCGGGCATCCCTCGAACAACCCCCCCATGATTAGGACGGGTATTTCCTTCAACCCCCCCCGCGCGGCCCCGTTTTACGCATGCCCGGCGAAAGCTCGGGTACCCATTTGCCTGCAACCGCGACCGGCGGGCTTTCCTGCTGAACGCTTGCGCTCTCATCCCGAGTGAGTGCCAGCAGTTGGCGGGCGTAACCATACACCGGTTAACTAACTTAGTCGACTGCCATGGCCACGGCTTTTCCGGCTATCTGAAAGTGAACTTTAAAAAGAACGGTATATTTCTTTGATTGTGCGTGATTTGTGTGGAAATTCCGTCATAGCAGGTTCGCAGAAATTTCATCCCCATTTAGAAAAAGAAGATAAAGCGGTCGACGCTGAATTCCGATTGGTGAGTCTCGTGTTTGAATTTATTGTGGTTATTATTATTTTATTAAGTTATTAATATGATTTTATTGCGACTCGTCGTGTCGTTTTAATTTTATCGCTCAATTTTGACGGATTCATTGCATTCTTTCAAAACGCGTAGCGTGCGAGTCTACTTGTGTTTTAATTGTGTTACCACTTGTTTCCTTAATTAACTACTTGTCCTACACACTATTTATATTTATGAATTAAAATTATTTTATCCACACTACTCCAAGAAATTACCGCACCAGCTGCAATTTCTCGAAAATTTTAGAAACGTGTACTATTTTTCTGTATTTCACGTTAACGCCTTTAAAATAACAAAAAATGCTTTGAATCTTGTGTTTATTTTAGGAGGTTGCAAAAAAATGTAATGAAATATACACAAAGCTAAACTTAAAAAATTAAAATGCTTAAGAAATTGTAAGGTGCTGCTTTAATTTCTTGGAGCAGTGCAGTTTACTCATTTTCAATAACTTATTTCACTTGAAATAAATCACTTTTTCTCCTTTCTTCACAAGTTTATTTTATACCAGATGTACATTTCGGTCACCATGTGACCATTATCAATGGTTTGATACTCAACTTATTTCATGTAGTTATTGAAAGTTAGTAAGTACTCGAAATGTATATCTAACAGTGAAAAATAAATTAATAATAATGACAATGATAAAATACTTTATTACGTGCTGTTACACTAAGGGTCACACATGTCAAAATAAATGAAAAAGGGAAATCAGACCATCTTTTATTGGTGATTTATTACTTCACATAACTCAAAACAAATAGTGCATTTATCTTATGTATTTATAAAATGGTGATTATGGAAGAAGAATTAGAAAAGCCTAAAAAGTTGGATTTACCAATTAACACTAATTTGTTTAAAGGTACATGTTTTTTTACTAATGTTAAGAGCTTTAGTCTATTTGCCTTATTTTTGCTTAAATTAGTAAGATTTGTAATTTATTAAATGTATTATAAGCTTATGGGGCCTGTAGAAATACAGTTTAAGATGGAAGGATTATCATTATTATTATTATTAGTATATATTAAATGTTTTTTAATTAATTTAAACTTATTAATTACTAAATATAAAAACGAATTAAAATTAATATCGACTTTCTGCAAAAAGTTTGTCTCCAAATATTCATTGAAACAACTACTTCTCGAGCTAATTATTATTAATTATTATGTATTCAGTCCCTTTAAAATATACCAAGAGTTTTATGTAACACCGAACATTTTCATAACGAGAATTTTTCTTTTTAGTATCCGTATGCATACGTTGTACATTTTCCGACGCTCGGTTTATTAAAAGAATTCAATTTGAAGCTTTAAGCGAGTGTTTTCCACTCCCAGGCTAAGCATGAAGTAAAATTTCGAGGTTAGAAAAGCCTGAAAATTTGGTTTGGTCGCGTAGCGCGAAGCGCGGAGCGGCTAAACCAAATTTTCAGGCTTTTCTAAACTCGAAATTTTACATCATGCGCCACCGATACAAAACACTCATCCAATGTAAAGTTTAGCGGTGTGTTTTAAACTTCGTAATATGTCAGTGTTTGTACGGGTGGCGCATGAAGTAAAATTTCGAGTTTATAAAAGCCTGAAAATTTGGTTTAGCCGCTCCGCGCTACGCGACCTAACCAAATTTTCAGGCTTTTCTAAACTCGAAATTTTACTTCATGCTTAGCCTGGGAGTGGAAAACACTCGCTTAAAGCTTCAAATTAAAGAATTGCGCCACTATTCTACCCTAGAATTAGGTCAATAGATAATCAACATTTTAAAACAATCAGCTACTATGGTACAATAAGTGGTAAAATTAAAAACATCCTTAAAAAATGTAACATTAATGTAATATTAAAAACGCCCCATAAACTTAATAATATAATTTTCAACCCAAAAACAAAACTTAATCCCATAGTTAGATCAGGCATTTATAAATTGAACTGCGAAAATTGTAAAGGTGTGTACATTGGACAATCTGGTCGTAGAATCGAAATAAGGTTGAAAGAACACGAGCGAGCCTTTAGATTAAAACATAATAGTTCTACCTATGCTAACCATCTTTTAGAAGAGAATCACACTTTTGGCGAGGATGTACTTTCAGTAATCCATTTTGCCGAAAAAGGTCGTAAAATGGATTTACTGGAAGCACTAGAAATACACAAGGCCCGAATTTATCCAGGAATTTCCCTTCTTAATGACCAGGTTGACCTAATGTACACCCCTCTCTTCGAAGCCGTATAAATAGTTTTTAACGTGTAATTTGTATTTACTTTAGTTTGAGAATGACTACTAGATAGTCGAAACTAGTCACACAATTAAATGTAAGATCCAGTGGTTAAACAAAGTAAAAAGTGTTTTATTTACAACTTCTTCATTAGCTTATTTTCATATAAAGTGCAGCCGACAACGTCGACTCCCGCTTACGTTAGTGTCAAATTTGGACACTTATTATTACGTATTCATTTACACTTGCTAGTTTCAATTTTGTGCTAATTCTGTTTTTCTCGTTATTATCGGTTAGTATTAGTTCCCGCCTTTCAATGTTTTTGTGTTTCTGTGTTATCTTCGTGCTATTGTTTCGTTTATTTTTACGTTTATTGAGTACGCCACAAATGGTAAAACTAGAATATCGAGCACGTTTTCAAAATCGAAGGTATCCTTTTACAAATGTATTTCAAAGGCTGGATCAACGACTAGGTGAAACGGGTATGCTTGTCCCCAAAAATGCGAACAGTGGTCGGCCACGGCAGAGGCGCAGATTACGACTTAAAGAGCAAGTTCTAGGTGCAATAGGAGAAGATCCGGATTCATTGCATATCGATTTACCATGATTTTTGAGATTCTGAAAATGGAATCTGGGTAAAGGTGTATGGGAGGCACGAATCTAAAGTTCGTTGGTTAAGGCGACTTACCGCTTGGCCGCAAATCGAATTTTAAGTTCCACTTTTGAGGTTATATATGGTCGTATTTTCGGCTAAATAAGATACAAATTACACACATGATCAAATTATCTCCAAAATATATACGTAATTCATCCAATTTGTAGTGTTATCTTCATTAATTCAGCCAATATCACGATATTAGTTTTACGTTAAAATTGACGTCTACTGACGTTTATTTAAAATAATGGATATATAAATCGAGATTGATTATTAAATCATAGGTAATTTAATTTACGATATAAAAAATAGATGGCACCTTCGTACGATAGCTAGGATATTTATTGCAATCATAAAATATTAACAAATAATATAACAATATATAACAACACCTACAAATATTACGTTTATATTTAATTTACTGTTTTTACTCAAATTAAATTTGTACGGCATATCCAGTTTGGTTAGTAGACACACAGAAAAATTTAAAAACAATTAAAATAATTTAATAGAACCACATTACCAAGCTAAATTATCTAGTTCAAGGCTTAGTATAGCCACACATTTTTCTATAAAATAATAAGATGCAGATAAACATTTTATTATGCTTAGGCGATTTTACATGTTTTTAAGTTAGGTTAGTAGAAAGGTTTGCAATAGAATAAATTGCGGGTCTTTTTACGCAAGTTAAATATTTCACATACTTCTAGGTTAGGTTAGGTTAGGTTAGGAGAAAGGTTTGCAATAGAATAAATTGCGTATGTCTCTTTGCAGACGATGATTATTCCACATACTTCTAGATTAGGTTAGGAGAAAGGTGTTCAATAGAATAAACTGCGTAAGTCTCTTTGCGCACGGTGACTATTCCACATACTTGTAGGTTAGGTTATGTTAGGAGAAAGGTTTGCAATAGAATTGCTTACATTTCTTTGCACACATTAATTATTTTACATACTGCTAGGTTAGGTTAGGTTAGGAGAAACGTTTGCAATAGAATAAATTCCGTAAGTCTCTTTGCGTGCACGGAGTAGCCCTGAATATATAAATATTAATATTAATATTTTACATCATTCCCAAAGATGTCGATGACAGTTTTCGTAAACAGTTAATATTTATTACATTTTAATACATCTAGCGCCATCTATTTTTTATATCGTAAATTAGAATACCTATGATTCACTAATCAGTCTTGATTTATATACCCATTATTTTAAATAAACGTCACTAGACCACAATTGTAGTGAAAAATTAATATCGTGATATTGACTGAATTAATGAAGATCACACTACAAATTGGATAATTTACGTCATCATTTTGGAGATAATTTCATCATGTGTGTAATAGGTATCCCTAATGAGCTTATTTAGCCGAAAATACGACCATATATAACCTCAAAGGTGGAACTTAAAATTTAATTTGTGGCCAAACGGTAAGTCGCCTTAACCAACGAACTTTAGATTCGTGCGTCCCATACATGTTCACCTCGATTCCGTTTTCAGAATCTCAAAAATCAAGGTAAATCGATATACAACAACCCCGAAGATCCCACTGTAAGTACCCGAAAATTTGCTACCACATTAGATATCCCCAGTAACAAGACCGTTCATTTGGTCCAACAAGAAAACCTTCTATGTTCTGAGAAGGTTAAAAACAAGGTTAAGAACAGAATTGAAGCGGCGGTACTAGTAATTACACCACCAGAAATATAGTAAGGCTTTTGACACTATCAATCACGATATCCTTATAGCTAAACTTCACTATCTAGGACTTACTAATTCATCAATAAACTTGATTAGTTCTTTTCTAAAAGGTCGTACCTAGTTTGTACAGATAGACGACGCTATCTCAAATACATGTAGTGTGGAGGCGGGTGTTCCTCAGGGATCCATCTTAGGACCAGTTTTATTTTGTGTTTATACTTCCTCTCTACCGTCAGTATTAAACCATTGCTCCGTAAATGTATACGCTGATGACACACAACTATCATACGCATTCAATATTAATGATATATCCACCGCTAACCTCAACATTAACTCTGACATCAGTAAGCTAGTCGATACATCGCACAGTCATTCACTTATAATAAATCCACCTAAATCATCAGCTATGCTTTTCGGTCCAAAAAATTAATTCAAATAGCAAAATCAAAATTAAAAATCAAAATAGGTAATGCAATACTCCCTTTTGTTGACTCTGTACGAAACCTAGGTCTAGTAATTGATGATAAGCTACGGTTCAAATTACACATCAATAAATGCATATCTCGTGCATATATTAATTTAAAAATGATTTACTCTAACCGTAATGTGTTGACCCTAAAAACTAAGCGACTGCTATGCGACACTTTGGTACTTAGCCACTTCAACTTTGCGGATGCCGTATACAATGCCTGCCTAGACTCTGTAACAACGAAACGCATACAAAAGGTCCAGAATGCCTGTATTAGACTTATTTTTGGCATACGCAAATTTGACCACATCTCAGGTAAACTTGAGCAACTAAAGTCACACAGACTGGTTGAACTTCGCCTGCACTACTGTATGTTATTCTCTTTTGTAATATTCCTGAATTTTTGAATAAAGACAATTTATTATTATTATTATTATTATAAATACTGGAGCGAGTACTGAATACTATACAAAAGAGATTGCAACTGTGCTTAGAAGCATATGGATTTCATTCCGAACAATATAAATGAATTATGCTGTATCATTATAAAAAGAAAAAATGCCGCAGTACTGCAATCAACATAATTCACTCAATAACGACAATCCAGACACTTCGCCAATACCTTCTAGACTACTTCTAAAAGAGACTCTTTTCGACACATTAACTAAGCCCCAGTTTACCATTATTACTTTTCTGATGCAACCCACGTAACTAATCATGAGATTAATAAAAAAAACATGGCAGTCCGTAAATGCGACGTTGCCAAATGTCTATTTCTTTTAAATGTCTCCTGGTGGTATATGAAACAGGATACACCATTTTTACGTCGACATTTTCTGTTCAGAATTTTATGTAGAATATCGTCACGTGTAGATTATCCGCCAATTTATACACACCCGATATAATATAGTACAACTAAAAATATAAACTAAGCATTTCACGAAACAAATTCCAAGAGGCACTCGAATTTTTGAAAGTTTTGGTTAAACGAAATAAACATTTGGTAAATTTATTAAACCTCAATCAATGTTTTATACGCGTGGCGGATGAAGTAAAAACAGTGATCGTTAAAAATTATTCAACAACTCTTTAGCATTGAAAAATAAAAGTGAAGAAAGGAATATAACTGTGTTTTAATTAAATAACTCTTTAATGTTTGTATAAAAAATAATTAAACTGCTTCCAAAAGATGAATAAAACTAATATTAATAAAACAATCCATTATCATCACATTAAATCATTTTACCGCTATTATTAATATGAATGAAAATAATTCATACCTACTGTAAACAGTCTTCAAGTTAGGTATTAAAAAAATTGAATAATTACAAAAAAATCGTGTGAAGCAATTCACAGTGTGAGAAATTACAGGAAACAGATTAATATCTCAAAAATCTACAAGCTAAGCTCTACATGCTCTATAGAAAGCAACAAAAAGTACATTGACATGAATCTGTCTGATAATTTAAATTTTATATTCTTAGCCTGAAGAAGCCACAGTCTGGCGAACAAGAGAAATTCAAATATAAAATAAAATATTTGCTATATTTTGCAATAATTGTTTAAGTAGATTTCTTCATTGTATTATTATCTTTGTATAAATTCTTTATTATTAATATTTATATAGCATTAAGTTTATTTTTTGTAACATTATTACTATATGCTTTTGTAAAAAGGTGATATCCGTTTAAAATAAAATAAATTAAAAAAAAATAAAAAATAAAAATAATGTTTATATAATTAAATTAATTAAAGAGGAAAATACAAAAAATCATAGAACGCATTAGTGGCGTAGATTGGGGATCTAGGGAATCAATGTACCATAGTATAATTGTTGTAGTACACAGATCACGAATGTAGCTGATTATGCACTTGACATGAATAAACTACTACTATAGTCTGTTTAAAAACTAGAAGGAGTAAGTGCCAAAGCCCAATTTACACTATAAAAAGTTACCAAATATATCACTAGATAAATTTGGCGGCAATTTTAAATAATTTCACAATTACTCTTTAAATAAAATCAAATATCCATTTTGTACTTCTTAATTGTGGTTAAATATTTTCTTTTCCATCGTACGATATCGTCAGTTTAATTAAAATGCTTATACGGCATCTCGCCATATACATATCTATGAAATAAAACTCTATCAGAGCTGGGACGAATCCTCGTAAAAAGAATTCGAATCACGAATCCGAATCACCTAATATGATTCGAATCATGACTACTCGAATAAAGGATTCGTAAGAGATAAATATGATGCGAATCCTGTTTTTTCGAATCACGAATACAAATCCTTTAAGAATAAATTTTCGTATATTATTTTTTGCAACTATTAATATATAAATATCGTTACCAGTTGTTTTAGCAAAAATATTGAAACCTAATTATTTATTATTACTATTGAACATCGTTGATAACAGACTAAATATCTGACTCCCTGCTATTCTAATTAAAGATGTATTTGTGTGTTTCTGAACTTCACTTCAAATCAGTGTTTTGTACGCGTGGCGCATGAAGTAAAATTTCGAGTTTAGAAAAGCCCGAAAATTTGTCTCGGGTCGCTGCGCGACCCTCGACAAATTTTCACGGGGCTTTTCTAAACTCGAAATTTTACTTCATGCTTAGCCTGGGAGTGGAAACACTCGTTCAAAACTTCAAATTGAACTCTATTATAAAATCGACTAATGCCTGAAATTTACGTAAATAAAAAATTCACTGAATATCATTCAAACCGGAAAAGTCAGAGAAAAATCATGGAATTATATTCAAATTGATACAACAGCAGTCATTTTCATACGTGGATCATCTGTTATCATCTGCTTATACATATTTATTATGCACTGTTTTTCAGACAGATATAAATGACCCAAATCCAACTTCTTACACTTTTTTGGAGGTGAAGGTGATATTATCACCGAGCTTGTACTGGGTCCATAATCCATCACAACAATATAAACAAAACTAATTTTTAACCATGCTAAAGAAACACCGCACAAAAGGTTATTACGAAACAGACAAAGTTGCAACTCGGTAACGCTTCGAATTAAGGTTATGTCAGCTGTTGCGTCTAATAATGACGTAATTAGCATAGTGTAAAATGGGCACGCTCTCGGCCAATCAGAGTTGTAGGTTTTGGCGCGTGAAATTTGAAACGCTCCTCCTAGTTATTAAACAGATTATAGTAGTTTGTAACAACTACAGCAACTGCAAGTAGTAATGCTGATATTTCACTACAACTACTATAAATGTTGTTATCTGCACGTATCAGCATGTTTGATTTAATTAAATACATTGAAATAAATCTCAATGTAGTTTTGAATACGCCCAACTGTGGCAATAAGAACAAATATTTCGTTGTTCAATTGACTGCCCGTCGGGGGTATGAACTGATTATTTGAATTATTCAGCGGAACAGCAGCCCGGGCAGTAGCTGTTTCATCTTTTGTTTGTTTTTTATTTAGTCCTAATAAGATAAATCATTTATATTTTTAATATTACAACGCGTATCAGTACTAATTAAATGATTTTTTTATCTATATCGACAAAAACGTCTGGAGGTTATTCAAAATGTGCCGAAATATTTGATTCGTTTTACGATACAATTTGTGCCAATAAAGCAGGCGATTTTTACGACCGTCGCAAACGGATCGTCGGTCGGACGTCGCGTCGCAAATAACAAACGGAAAAGCCGACACGAAACGTACAAACAACAAACTTACTGATTTTTTTTTTGTATTTGTATACACACTGGCATGTGTGAGTGTTTGTTTGGACAAACATTGTTTTCAACGCGAGCCGAGGATTTTTCGAGGAGGGAACACCTTCACATTGACTCTTGCACTCGGCAAACAAAACCTTTCAAGGTTTTTTTGTTGTTAAAATATTAATAAAGTTAAGACATTGATTGGTAATCTCATAAACTACCCCTGCACTTACTAAAAAATAATATTTCAAGGTCTTTGCTGAAATTTTTTAGTTTCCTCCTGTTGTTGGTATCAGACATCTGTCTATGACCAGTTAGCTTTTGCCGATTCAAGGGAATCAGCGAATTTAAATCCAATTTAGTAATTGGTATTTTCTTGGGAGTATGCTTTCACATATCCCTCGCAAAATTCAAAATCGAGGTCCTTTCCAGAACCTCCACTTCGAGAGTGGATATCTTCTGGGTTGGTGGTAGTTTTGCTGGGTGTCATCGGATCTTCCAAGGAATATCAAAGTCGACACCCACAACGAATTGCATGATGATGGTGATGGTGTGATGTGATGATGGTACACGATTCGTTGTGAACTGCGGTCTTTGTTGAAATATAAAATATATAAATTTTTATATTTTAAAAAACACGACGACGTAAACGCCATCTGTAAAAATTTCATAGAGATTGATACGATGGTCAAAGATGTTCAGTATTTTTTAAGCACTAGTTCAGGGCTATACTGATGATGGCGTTGATGCCTAAAACGCATATGTAGTTAACCAGTGAATGAATGAATACTGAACACAAATTCATATTTTTCATATTTATATACAGGGTGATTTATACCAGGGGGCGAAAAATGAATATTCGTGTTCGAGATTGGATTCTAAGCAAATAATGTAAAATAACTTATTTTTCTATAACAAGATAACGAAGCATGACGTTTTCGGAACCTTTTTAATTTATGCATGACCAACAAAGAAATATGTACCTAGCGTTTATAGACATACAAAAAGCTTTTGATACAGTAAGAAGAGAAGAAATATGGAAAATTCTAGACAAGACCGGACTAGATCACAAATTAATAAGACTAACAAAGGAAATATACGAGAAAAATACAACATACATAATTCATAACAACAGAGAATCAAAACCCATCAAGATTAAGGAAGGATTAAGACAGGGAGGTGGACTAAGCCCATTACTATTTATCATATTTATGAACGAGATTATAACAATATGTAAGAAGGAGGCAAAGAAGATTAATGTAGGATACTATAAGATGAATAGTGTGGCAATATCCGAAGGTGTCTTTGCAGATGACGTGGTGATATATGGTAATAGTAGTGGGGACTTAGAACACAATCTGAAAGTATGGAAATCGACATTAGAACAATACGAACTGACAATGAACCAAAATAAGACAAAGGTAATGGTTATAGGGCAAGATGAAGAACTGAGAATAAACATAGAAGGTGTACAAATACAACAAGTTGAAAGCTACAAATATCTTGGCATAAGTATACATACAACGGGAAAAAGCGAACTAGAAATAAACAAAAGAATCGAGAGCACTATAAAACTGTTTTATGCAATGAAGAAAAAGTTCATATGCAACAAAAATATTTCAAACAAAACAAAAATGACAGTCTTTAAGACAATATATAGACCGGTTTTAACGTTCGGTTGCGAGACGTGGAACTTAAGTGCAGAACAAAAAAGTAAAATACAAGCTGTCGAAATGAAATATCTAAGATGTGTGAGAGGAGTTACAAAAATGGACAGAATTAGAAATACAAAGATACGAGAAGACCTGGAAGCAGAAGAAGTACTAGAATTCATAAAAAAAAGACAGTTGAGTTGGTTTGGACACATACACAGAATGGAAGATAACAGGATAACAAAGAAAGTTTGGCTAGCCAGAACAACGAAGAAAAGAAGACAAGGAAGACCAAGAAAGACGTGGAACGACAATATAAGTTTAATATTGCAAGAATACGGGACAACACTGGAACAGGCACGGAAAATAGCTACAAATAAAAAAGACTGGGTCAAATTTGTGTATAAATAGTGAACATACTTATTATTTTGTAAAGTATTATTTTGTAAATATTTTGTATATACCCAACACCCGAAAGGGTAATAGGGACTTTTATAATATATATATATATATATATATATATATATATATATATATATATATATATATTTAATTTATATCCATAAAATAAATAGTAGGTTATGGAAATTGCTTGCAAAAAAGACTTATTCATTCGTTGTTGACAGTTGTCATATATGTACTTAAAAGGAAAACTCCCTGTATAATTGGTTCCAACCTCGAGTGGTATTTCTTAAGAAATTTAACTAACAAAATTAATTCTTTACAATTGTTTTCTGATTCTGTTGAAGTGAACACAAAGTACGCAAGTATTCGATTGCACACTTTTCGTTACCTATTTATAACTAGGTAATTTTATTTACTTATTTTTATACGCATCATCGAATATTAAATCTATAATTTCGCGATACGAATGATTAGCATCGAGTTAAGTGGATAATTGCCTTAAGAGTGATACAATATAATAAAACTCAATTTAAAAACCTCTAAAAGCCCGACTCGAGTGTTATTGGGCAATCACGCAATCAAGTACCATTCTTGAATGGACCGTCAATCTCCGAACGGAACGAGTTTCAATATAAAATGAGTAAAACTGCCGCCTCTAAAGCCCCGAGCCGACTAAAACTGTTACGATTTTAATATTGATTTTTTTTATACACCTTAAAGCGCATTAATAGCTTATTAAATTGATAGCGTGCAATAAGTGTACATACACTAAATAACAATCATTACAGATGATAAAGTAAACATCACACAACACGCGCAATTAAAACAATAAGGATTTTTTCTCTAAAGTATACATTAGGCATTCGTGATTTTTCTAAGAGTTCAATTTGAACCGACTAAAGAGTAATTCCACTCCCAGCTTTAAAGCTTTAAACGAGTGTTTTCCACTCCCAGGCTAAGCATGAAGTAAAATTTCGAGTTTAGAAAAGCCTGAAAATTTGGTTTGGTCGCGTAGCGCGAAGCGCGGAGCGACCAAACCAAATTTTCAGGCTTTTCTAAACTCGAAATTTTACTTCATGCGCCACGCGCATAAATCACTGAAATATTGTGATATTCAAAATATATCCCTTATTTTACTATAGGTATATGTGTGTGTAAACGATGCTTGAAAATGCATAGCGATAAATCGGAATATTGTTTATTGTTTATTTACGGATATCCATTTAAAATAAATACATAATGCTTAGTCTAAAATAAGTTAAAAGTAATAATTAAGTTAAAATATATAAAATCACAAACAATATACAAGACAGATTAAAATCAAAATGCTCATCACTATGCTAAAAGTAATAAATAAGGTTAAAATATAAATCACAAACAATATACAAAGAAAACAAAAAAACAGATTAAAAGGTGAGCAAAAATAAAAATCTAATTTGTCTCACGGAGCATGGACTTAAGATTCTTTTTGCTTGTGGTAGCAAAGTCTATATTCGCCGAGTTGCAGTGCGCGGCAACTCTAGCCATACCATAGTTTCTACCATAATTGGTACGATGAAATGGTACGTTGAAGAGGTCGAAGGAACGCAAACCCCTGCTAGGCACATTGATTTTAAACTGGCCCAGAAGGTAAGGGCAGTCGATCCAACCGTTTATCAAATTTATGTAAAGTTTAAATAAATCATTGTATTCATTTTCAACTTATTCTTAAAGATTGGGCCAAAACTAGTGAAGAATGAATTGAATTCACGTGTAGCATTTCAAATAGAAGGGAAGTCCGGTGTGGTCCAGGCAAACTAGTGAATGCTACAAATCGATAAATGATTGTGCAAATGATGTAAATGATTCTATACCCATTTTTGTTTCAGTTCAGATTTCTGTTCTTATTTTTATCAACATAAGGTAAAATTAATGATAGCAAAACATCGTTTTATATTTTATAACCCTAATCACTTAGAGTCATATTTTCATTGTTCTTTCACAACTGTTAATAAATTCCTTGAGTTGAATCGTTGTCCCCCGATGGAATCGTTTGCTTGCCTAGTCCAATGTTAGTTCACATAGACTGCGAATGGCGAATTACTTCCACGTCTCCGCATTAATGGCAATTGCGGATCGCATTGTTGGCGATTTCATGGATGTGCCCGTAACAAAAACCTCCGATGATGGGAAATACTGGCCGTAAAAAATATGTATGTGCGACACGTAGAAAACTCGTGTTAATTGAAAAAATTCAAACGTTTGGGCTTTTAATGAAAATATGAGGAAAATCTTATATATAAAAAAAAAAACGCCAAGTATTCGAGTCATTATAATTAATAGGGATTGAAATATCGGGAAACCGGTATTTTTCCGAATTTTTAACAGTATTTCGTTGCTAATTGTTTTATTGAGTTATGTGGAGTATTTAATCACAATGAACAACTTTTTATTTCTTACTTCACTTTTATTAAAAAAAATGAGGGGCTTATTGTAATAACATGATATGCCACAAGTAAACAGGACTGAGATATTGGACTTTGAGATTTAGAAAAAAATGTAAAAGTATTACTATGATATTAAGAATTAATAGTAGATTGTTTGACAAGTTTTGAAAGCGAATATGAACATACTGTAGCTTTTTATATTATTGCTTAATCGAATCAAAGAATAATACAGCATTTTTTGGTTGTGCGGCTTATCATGTTTATTTATTTATTAATTAACGGAGGCCATTTCATACAGAACAGTTACAATGATATTACAAATATATAAACATATTACAGACATTTTAAAAAAATCTGAACTATTTTGCACTGAGTGCACGACGCAAAAAACTTCCTACAAATATATCAAAACCTGTGCGAGTGATAAATTGATTAGCATGCCCTAAACTGCGTGTAGTAGCCGACTGTTTCGCATAATCAGTTCTGTGGAACGGTATGTGAAATATAACTACATTTCGCAGTGGACGAGCGGGAACATGGAGTCCAAGAAGCTGTAGAAAGTCGGGACAGTCAATAGCTCCATCAAACACTTTTTTTACCAGCACAATATCTTGGTTGACACGCCGAGAACATAAACTCGTAATATTAACCTTATCGAGCAGGTCGCAGTAGTCACCAACTAGATAAAATTTGTAAGCTACAAATTTAACAATTTTTTTTTGTACTTTCTCGATTTTTTCAATATCAGCGCCGCTATAAGGAGACCATACGCAAGAGCAGTATTCCAAATGTGGGCGAACTAGCGCGTTATATAATACAATAATTGTACCAAGGTTCCGAAAATCTTGGACGTTACGTTTAATAAATCCAAGTAATTGGTATGACTTTGCTACAATCTTTGAGATGTGCATTGAAAAAGATAAAGTAGTATTAAACGTAACATCTAGATCTTTCACACAATTTACGCGTATTAAAGGTTCGCCCAGCATGGAATACTGGAAATCTACCGTTGTTTGCCGTCTAGAGAACGTGATGACATTACATTTTTTAGGTTTAAAGATAGCTTGTTAGTCTTGCAATAACTATCAAACGATTGTAAGTCATTATTAAGAACTTTGGCATCTTCGACGGAACGGATTTTCATGAATATTTTCATATCATCCGCAAAGAGGAGGCATTCTGCATTGGAAAAACATTTAACTACATCATTAATAAATATATTAAATAGAAGGGGGCCCAAGTGTGACCCCTGAGGATCACCTGACTTGACACAGATGGGACGTGAATGACAGCGCCCAATTTTAACAAATTGGAATCTTCCCGAGAGATACGACCCTATCCAACTTAGCAAAGTATTGTCAATACTAAAATCCCTTAATTTGTTCATTAGTAAGTTATGGTCGACCGTGTCGAATGCCTTGGAGAAGTCAGTGTAGATGGAGTCCACCTGACACCGCTCCTCAAAAGCACGAACAATATATGCATCATACACTAGAAGATTAGTAGAAGTTGATTTACCAGTACGAAATCCGTGTTGACGCATAGAGATCGAGGATTGCAGTACCCCTGTTATTACAATAAGCCCTTCAATTATAAAAGTGAAGTAAGGAATAAAAAGTTTTTCATTCGTATTTCGTTGAATAAATTAAAGCAATTTAGATACTTTTGCAGCACCTTGTTAGTTAATTTAATGCGATAATATTTATATATGTATACAAAAATGAAAATTATTTTTGGTATACAGAGAAACTTTTTCATACTTATTAATTGTTATTTAAATTAAATTTAAAGTGTGTGCTTGTTAACTTCACATTCAGTTAGTGTTTTATACGCGTGGCGCATTAAGTAAAATTTCGAGTTTAGAAAAGCCCCGTGAAAATTTGTCTCGGGTCGCTACGCGACCCTCGACAAATTTTCTACGCGGGGCTTTTCTAAACTCGAAATTTTACTTCATGCTTAGTCTGGGAGTGGAAAACACTCGTTTAAAGCTTCAAATTGAACTTAAAAAAGAAAACAAGGACTATCTAAGGATTTACAGAAAATAGGCTGAATTTGGAATACGTATATGTACTTTACGTATTGCTATTAATTTTTAGTGTTAAAAAGAGACAAATTTTGTTAATAATGCAGTTTGGAAATGAAAAATATACCGACATTATTTTTGTTTACGGCATTTGCAACAATAATGCTTTAAAATGTTGTCGGGAAGATCAAAAAAGATTCGTTTAGAATAAAGAGCAATTACGAGACAGAATTATGAATGCTGCACTTGAAATTGAAAATGAACAAGATTTTGCTGCAGTTTATAATTCTGTAGTTTTAAGTTGCCTGGCTTGCATCTGGGCTTTTCTAAACTCGAAATTTTACTTCATGCGCCACGCGTATAAAACACTAAAGTATTGTGAAATTTATGTATATTCGAACTTCACTTAAAATCTGGGTTTTATACGCGTGGCGCATGAAGTAAAATTTCGAGTTTAGAAAAGCCCAGAAAATTTGTCTCGGGTCGCTGCGCGATCCTCGACAAATTTTCACGGGGCTTTTCTAAACTCGAAATTTTACTTCATGCTTAGTCTGGGAGTGGAAAACACTCGTTTAAAGCTTCAAATTGAACTTAAAAAAGGAAACAAGGACTATCTAAGGATTTACAGAAAATAGGCCGAATTTGGAATACGTATAAATAAAAATCATGTTAAGTCGACTAAAAAGGTATCATAAAGGAATATACAGTGAATTTTTTATTTAGGTAAACACGTGCATAAGCTGTACATTTTCCGATATTATTTTTTTTTTTCGTTGTTTTTTAAAAAAGTTCAATTTGAAGCTTTAAACAAGTGTTTCCCACTCCCAGACTAAGCATGAAGTAAAATTTCGAGTTTAGAAAAGCCCCGTGAAAATTTTCTTCTTGGCTTTTCTAAACTCGAAATTTTACTTCATGCGCCACGCGTATTAAGCACTGATTTCAAGTGAGTTTCAAATATACTTAAATTTTACAGTATTTTAGTGTTTTATACGCGTGGCGCATGAAGTAAAATTTCGAGTTTAGAAAAGCCCAGAAAATTTGTCTCGGGTCGCTGCGCGACCCTCGACAAATTTTCACTCGTTTAAAGCTTCAAATTGAAATTATTGAAAAGCAACGGTTGTCCGAAAACGTACAGCAAATTCAGCTTATTTTCTTTAAATCTTTAGATATACGTTGTTTTTTTTAAAAAGTTCAATTTGAGACTTTAAACGAGTGTTTTCCACTCCCAGACTAAGCATGAAGTAAAATTTCGAGTTTAGAAAAGCCCCGTGAACATTTGTCGAGACAAATTTTCTCGGGGCTTTTTTAAACTCGAAATTTTACTTCATGCGCCACGCGTATAAAACACTCATTTTAAGTGAGGATCAAATATACACACATATCACAATATTTTAGTGTTTTATACGCGTGGCACATGAAGTAAAATTTCGAGTTTAGAAAAGCCCCGAGAAAATTTGTCTCGGGTCGCTGCGCGACCCTCGACAAATTTTCACGGGGCTTTTCTAAACTCGAAATTTTACTTCATGCTTAGTCTGGGAGTGGAAAACACTCGTTTAAAGCTTCAAATTGAACTCTCTTAAAAAAGAACGAATGTCGCGAAATGTACAGCTTATGCATATGTTTAACCAAAGGAAAAATTCACTCTATTTTTAGCAATCGTAATTTCTTCACAAATTAATTGCAATTAATAACAGAATACAAAAAATATGTACAAACTTCGTAAATCATAAAATCAAGTGGGTTGATTAATTTTCTGTAAATTTTAAAAGCGAAAAAGAAAATTTTATATATTTTTTTTCTTAAGAAATTAAATCACTCACATTGTTTCTTATGTTGCTAAGAGTAATTGTGATTTAATTTGGGTTTTTATAAAAATGACTATTTTTGGTACTAAAATATTTTCTTTGCAAAAATGATGAATTTTCGATGGGAGTTTTAATTTTTCTAAAAATCAGAACAAAATTTAATATATTCCTTCTAGTTATAAAAATAGCCTGCGCTAATTTTTTCTAGTAAAAAAATATATTACACAAAAACTTTGTTAGAAGATGATCGAGTATGCTAGAAAAAAAAAAAGTTAGGTGTTACGCGTTCTATAGAAGAACCCGCGCCGCGTGTTAATCCGTGTTAATGTTTACCGTTATACCTTCCTAATAAAGAACATTTATAGTTACTATACGAGTGGTTTGGCTAACTTATTTAACCAGAACCCTACGTATCCTGAAAAACTTCTATTATTTAAAATCACATGAAAGCCTAACAATAAGAAAATTCCAACTTTCAACCAGCGACGGCTCGCAGCCTAACTTCAAGGTAGGCCACAGCGCCAAGGCACAAAATTTGAGGTTAGGATCGCGCTTTATAAATACAAAGAGTTGCACAAAAAGTCACCTTTCAATAACGGATACATATTACCTTGGGTCTCTGGCCGATCCTGAAGTTAGGCTGCGAGCCGTCGCTGCTTTCAATATTCACCATGATCACAATTTTCACATCAGAAACAAGTTATTGACATAAATTTGAAGCAAATTTAATCCTGCACACAATTTGTCAAAACAATTTTAATTCATTTTACACATTTAACGTTGTATCAAGTATTTATTAAAATCATCAATTTCATCTCTTTTACTACTTATTGCATTTTAAGGGCTACAATACGTAAACAATTAAGCTGATTTAATTTATTGCAAAAATAAGCGATTTTAAATCAAAGGGGCTATAATTTAAGGTACAATCATTTTTTTAAACTTCCAAATTGGGCTTAGCACAGGCGTTCAAAGATACATTTTCGTGGGTTGATTGACTCTGTAATTTTTAAATGTAGAAAAAAATTATTGAAATAGTTTCTTTTTACGGATTGAATAGCTGACACTATTTCTGATGTTAGTAAGAGTGTGTGTGATTTTATTTTATATTTAGAAAAACATTTTATTTTGTATAAAAATGAATTTTTTCAAAATTGGCGAAGGATTTTTTTTTTACATCTAATAAAATTGCACATATTTTCCCTAATGTTAGAAATAGCTTAAGCAGGTTTTTTTTGTTTTAAAAAAATCATTTGACTAAAATATCCGCTGAATAAAATATATATATATATATTTTTTTATTATTTGCAAAACACTTAGTTGTATTTTACTATAATTACAATCTGATCACAAATGGATCAATAAGTAATATTTAGCTAACTTAATTTACTAAAGGTAACCTTTAGTAAAATATAATGATTTTTTTTTCGGTTTGGCTTTTGCCTGGCCTTAGTCTCTTGACTATTAGCCAACATCAATTTTTAATTTTGTATCAATATTATATTTGACTTATTCCAAGTTATATAACATGTATATTAGGGACGTCACAACACATTCACACAACACCCAGGGGCACGACGAGATATTATTTTTAAATAACATGTCTCCGTGCACGGGAATCGAACCCGGTCTATGGCTCGCCGAGTGTTATACCATCCGGCGACGTTACCGCTCGGCCACCACCTGCCCTAAAAACAAAAAATAAAAATCATTTGATTAAAATTTTGAACAAGATAAATTCCTGCTAATGACATAATCCCTTTTTACCTATAAATACCGACCATATTTTTCACTCATTCCATTTCTGTGTACCTGTTCATTCCGCACACACCAGTTTTTCCAAATAAGTTTATTTTAAATTTATTCCTAATTTTTTTTTAAAAGTCATAAGCAAAGCCATACTGAAGAGAGATAAATCTCAAAACGCGTATATAGATGGCCTAAGACATTAGCTTTAATCCAAGTCGGTTCACTTCTAATTTTTTGTTATTTCTCCTTTCATTTTAAATTTGTATTTATTAGTTGGTTTGAAAAGAATTTGACCTAAACGTTACATATATGTACTTTAATAGAGCGTTGTAACAAATCAAATTAAATAAGATTTTGTTTGCATCTTCACGAATAACATTTTCGTAATTTTATATATTATTTTGACGAATGGATTAACACTGTGTTAATCCATTGATAATGGTCACTTTGTGTCCAAAATGTACATTTGGTAATTCAAATAAAAGTGTGAAGAAAGGTTATTAGTGCTTTATTCGTCAAATTAATTTGATCTTCACGTAACTCACAATCAATTTTTTATATATTATGTTAAAATTTTGGCTAAATACAATATAATAGTTTTTCAAAGTAGAAAAAAGTTGTTGAAATATTTTTTTTTAAGAATTCATTAGCTCACACTGCTCGCACATTTTTTAAAAAATATTTGTTTTCTCTTTGATATAAGAAATAGCTTCAGCAAGTTTTTTGCTTTGAAAAAATCATTTGACTAAATAAAATATAATAATTTATAAAAGTGGAAAAAGTTGTTAAAATATTTTATTTTTCGCGAATTGAACAGCTGGGATTTAAAAAAAATGTTTTTTGTATAAAATATCGATTTTTCTCCTACAAAATTTACGATTTTTCTATATTTTTTTTTAAATTTAAAAAAATCATATATATTCTCCTTGATATTGGAAATAGCTTCAGCAAGTTTGTTTTGTTTTAAAAAATCATTTGACTAAAATGTCGGCTAAATAAAATATACTAATTTTTAAAAGTGGAACAAAGTTGTAAACATTTTTTTTTCGCGAATTAAATAGCTTACAATATTTCTAATATAGGTAAGAGTGTGTTATTTTTTTGTTTTTTTTTTTAAATATATATATATATATTTATACGTAACCCTCAAAAAATTAACGATTTTTTGATAACATTTTTTATTTCTTTTTAAATCTGAAAAAAACACATATATTCTCCTTGATATTAGAAATAGCTTCAGCAATTTTTTTTGTTTTAAAAAAATCATTTGAACAAAATGCTGAATAAAATATAATGATTTTCAAAAGTTGGAGAAGTTGTTCAAATATTTTATTATTCGCGAATGCAATAGCTTACACAGTTTCTAATGTTGGTAAGAGTGTGTGTGATTTATTTGGCATTTTTTTATAAATATTTTTTTTTGTATAAAAATATCGATATTTCCATACACACCCTTACAAAATTTACGATTTTTTGATAAAAAATTTTATTTGTTTCTAAATCTGAAAAAAAATCACATATATTCTCCTTGATGTTAAAAATAGCTTAGCATTTTTTTTTGTTTTTAAAAAATCATTTGCGTAAAACGTCGGCTGAATAAAATATAATAATTTTTAAAAGTGTAAAATAGTTGTTGAAATATTTTATTTTTCGCGAATGGAATAGCTTACACAGTTTCTAATGTTGGTATGAGTGTGTGGCATTATTTAGCATTTTTTAATAAATATTTTTTTTTGTATAAAAATATCGATATTTCCATACACACCCTTACAAAATTTACGATTTTGCGATAACATTTTTTATTTGTTTCAAAATCTGAAAAAAAATTACATATATTCTCCTTGATGTTAAAAATAGCTCCAGCAATTTTTTTTGTTTTTAAAAAATCATTTGAGTAAAATGCCGGCTGAATAAAATATAATGATTTTTAAAAGTGTAAAATAGTTGTTGAAATATTTTATTTTTCGCGAATGGAATAGCTTACACAGTTTCTAATGTTGGTAAGAGTGTGTGTGAATTATTTGGCATTTTTTAATAAACATTTTTTTTGTATAAAATTATCGATATTTCCCTACACACCCTTACAAAATTTACGATTTTTCGTTAAAATTTTTTATTTGTTTCTAAATCTGAAAAAAATCACACATATTCTCCTTGATGTTAAAAATAGCTTAGCATTTTTTTTTTGTTTTTAAAAAATCATTTGTGTAAAATGTCGGCTGAATAAAATATAATAATTTTTAAAAGTGGAAAACAGTTGTTGAAATATTTTATTTTTCGCGAATGGAATAGCTTGCACTGTTTCTAATGTTGGTAAGAGTGTGTGTGAGTTTTTTGGCATTTTTTAATAAATATTTTTTTTTGTATGAAAATATCGATTTTTCCATACAACCACCCTTACAAAATTTACGATTTTTTGAAAAAAAAATTTTTTTTTTTTTAAATCTGAAAAAAATCATATATATTCTCCTGGATATTAGAAATAGCTTCAGCAAGTTTGTTTTGTTTATTAAAAAAATCATTTGACGAAAATATAGGCTAAATAAAATATAATAATTTTTAATAATGAAAAAAAGTGGTTAAAATATTTTATTTTTCGCGAATGGAATAGATTACACTGTTTCTAATGCTGGTAAGAGTGTGTGTGATTTTTTGGCATTTTTTAATAATTTTTTTTTTGCATAATAATATCGATTTTTCCATACAGCACCCTTACAAAATTTACGATTTTTTGATAAAAACTTTTATTTTTTTTAATTTGAAAAAAATCACATATATTCTCCTTGATATTAGAAATAGCTTCAGCAAGATTGTTTTATTTTAAAAAAATCATTTGACTAAAATGTAGGCTAAAGAAAATATAATAATTTTTAATAGTGGAAAAAAGTTGTTGAAATATTCTATTTTTCGCTAATTGAATAGTTTAAAACTGTTACTAATGTTGGTGGGAGTGTGTTATTTTTTTGGGATTTTTTTAAAAATATTTATTTTGTATAAAAATATCGATTTTCTCCCTCTCCTCAACCCCGCCTATCCCTACCCCAAATAAAATTACTTACAGATACAATGACTGCGACATAAATAAAGTGACAGAAGACATAACAAGACACATTACACAATACCCAGACATATCCTCTAACTCTATATCCTCATTTTTCGAAACTCTATCGGATTCAATTAAAAACAATACACCCACCTACTCCAAAAAACCGTACAAGTATCCCCTTCCTAAATTTATCCTCAGACTGATGAAATATAAACGACAATTGTACAGAGACATTCGACTGACAGACGAAACTCATTTAAAAACAAAATTCAATAAACTCAATAAAGACATTCACAGTATGATAAACGAATATAAAAAGGACTTATGGGTTAAGTCCTGCAAAGACCTTAACGACCTACACGGAAAAAAATTTTGGGATGAAGTCAAAAAATTGAGTAAGTACAGGAAGACAGATTATTTACAAAAAATTCAAGACCCATCGACACAGCAGATAACGACAGATGACCAGTTAATAGCTGACATATTCGCCAATTATTTTAAACAAACATATACGATGACTGACAACGGTTCATTTGACAATAATTTTTTCGACACAGTTAATTCTTGGTATGACTCCTTTAAACTCAACTCCCACTCCCAAAATGCTCCTGATGATATAAAAGAAGAAGAGTACTACGAATTGCTGCATAAAGGCAAAAATACATCACCCGGTTATGATGGCATTCCCAGATCTATCCTAAAATCCCTTCCACAAAATATCCATGAACACATCCTTCGCATATTTAACCATATCTATCAATCCCAAACTTTACCGAGAGAGTGGAAGAAAGGCATTATAACATGTATACATAAGGCAGGGAATGAGTCAACACATGTCTCGAGCTACCGACCTATAACATTGCTTCCAGTCCTCGGTAAATTATTTGAATCCATTATCCAGAAAAAACTCACTATCCTCATCCAAAACCGCATCCCTTCCTATCAGTTTGGTTTCATTGAACACCGGTCAACGTCCCTTCCTCTAACAATAATTACGTCCAACTGTCAGACAGCACGCCTCGAAGGTAAAAAAACAGCAGTTTTGTTCTTAGACATACAAAAAGCGTACGACTCGGTTTGGCATCGAGGTGTGCTGTTCAAATGCAACTCCTTAGGCATTCCTTCCCACCTTATCACCATCCTAGATAGCTTTTTTTCTAACCGATCGATAAGTGTCAGAATTCGAAACTCCTATTCCCAATCCTTCACTCCTAAACAAGGTTTACCTCAAGGATCCCCACTCTCACCCATGTTATATAACTTGTTTGTCCATGATTTATACAATCCAGATCCCACTTTTGTAAACCCATCAGCATATCCTTTACTCTACGCCGATGATACCGCTTTAATAACCCATGCTCCTACTATTCCTAAAGCTCTAAGCACTCTCCAAGGTCTAATTGATGATGCCCAGACATGGTTCGCGAAGTGGCGCATTACTATAAATCCTCACAAAACCCAACTCCTTATCCCTTTCCATCGCACTCAAAACTCCCCATTTAACATAACTATTAATAACCACACCATTTCACCCGCTCCCAATTGTAAATACCTAGGTGTTACAATTGACCCCAAGTTTACCTTTCTTACACACTCCCAAATCCTAAAAGCAAACGTTACGAGCAGAGCTCGATATTTCAGAGGGCTAACCTACAAAAATGAGGGAATCTCCACCAACACAGCTGTATTCATTTACAAAATGATATGTCGACCTCTGCTCGAATATGCTGCTATCCTTTTCCATAATCCTCGTCCCAATGTATTGAAAAACTTTGAAGTCGCCGAGCGTTCAGCCTTGAGAGTGCTTACAAAAATCCGCCATCCTAACAATCCCCTACATAATCCCTCCAACACACTCCTCTATGAACGTTGCAACATCCCAACTATTACCCAACGGCTCCAGACTCTCTCCTTAAAATTTGCTTCCAATCCTTACAACACTGAAATCCTGAATCTCCTTTGTATTGCTCGCAATCCTAACATTCACCCAAAATTCAAATTCCCTATCACGACTATTCATCAATTCATCACATCTCATCATTTGAACACGGACAGTGACGTTAGCGATCATGACATGTAAATTTCTAGACATAGACTAGACAAGAACAGGCGGAAAGACCTTTGGTCGATAGCCAATTCCAGAGCAATGTATATATTTTTTGTATATGTAAATGTATTGTATATATTAGATCATTGTACGAGTATGTTCTGGAATAAAGAATTATATATATATATCGATTTTCCACACCCAACCCTTACAAAATTTACGACTTTTCATAAAAAAAAATAATTTTTTAAATTATTGAAAAAATGCTCAGCTATTGTCCTTGAAGTTATAAACAGTTTGAGATATTTTTTTCTTTTTAAAACAAATTATTTTACCAAAATTGAGGCTATAAAAGTTTTTTAATTAATTAAATACAGTTATATTCCTTTCTTCACTTGCTAGATGTACATTTCGGGTACTAAGTACCCATTATCAATTGTTAACTGTTAGCTATTGATAATGAGTACTAAGTACCCGAAATGTATTTAATTAAGTGACTTAACACCTTCACGTAACTCATACAACTACATTAATTTAGCTATAAAAGTTAATTTGAATATCGCTAAATCAATTAAATTTCAACTTTCGGCATCCACGATGAACATAATTTCCTGGATAAAAACGAGAAATGTTCAACAATTTAAAACGTATTTAATCCCGATTCGATCACTTTTCAAATAAATGCAATTGATTGAACTTTGAACTAATTAGAGACATTTTTAGTAAAACAATTTTTTTTAAATACGTCAACATAAAATAACTCATACTGCAAAGTATATTAAATGTTTGATAAAATATTTTGAAAAAGAAGTTATAATTCTATCCAAACATCGGCACTGACAAATGGCACTTATCACTTTCACTCGCGAAAAAATCGTGGCCAGTGTAAACTCACAACGATTGTTAAACGCTCTTTATCTAATCGTAAATCAAATATTGAATTTCATTGTGGATTAATGGCGTCGTTAAATTTCATAGAAATGCATATACACAATTAGGAGGCACTCCATCCATCTCTTGATTTATTGAATTACGTGAATCAACACACTATCTAAATAAGTTAAAAAAAAGTAATAATTACTCCTTGAAGATGAAACTAGTCGGAGAAAATATAAATAAGTGAAACAAACCAAGTTATTTAATTTAAATTTAATTTAAATCATCCAGTATTAATAATTAATACTTAGTTCAGTATAATCAATACACTAGCCTAATTAACTGACATTAAAGTAATAATATTATTAATAAAACAAACCAAATTTTCAGGCTTTTCTAAACTCGAAATTTTATTTCATGCGCCACGGGAATGCAAGAAGGATTCGTTCTCTTGAAAAGTAGCTATTTCAACTTTTTTGAGCTGAAGTTGCTAAAAGTGAAGTTACAGATGTGAACTAAAGTAGTAGATCATATTGATGATAGAAAGACAACAAAAATAACTGGTATTTGGTTTGGTTTCAGTTCAAAGCCCTGGTTAAAACTCGGAAGTAAATATTTATATTTGAGAAAAAAGAAAAATGAAAATGATAGTTTATGTGCCTATACTATGAAGCAAAAATTAATAAAATCAAACTACTAGAGCCAATTCTAGGGAAATTATTGTTTCAGCACACCTAGAACATTTTTGAACATTTTTGAACATTTAAACATTTAAACATTTGAACATTTAAATATTTCAACATTTATATGTGCATAAGCTGTAAATTTTCCGACATTCGTTGTTCTTTAAAAAAAAATCAATTTGAAGCTTTAAACAAGTGTTTTCCACTCCCAGACTAAGCATGAAGTAAAATTTCGAGTTTAGAAAAGCCCCGTGAAAATTTGTCGAGGGTCGCGCAGCGACCCGAGACAAATTTTCTGGGCTTTTCTAAACTCGAAATTTTACTTCATGCGCCACGCGTATTAAGCACCGATTTCAAGTGAGGTTCAAATATACATAAATTTCACAGTATTTTAGTGTTTTAAGCGCGTGGCGCATGAAGTAAAATTCCAAATTTGTTTGTTTTGTGTGTTGCGCAGCAAAATTTAGTGTTAATAGGCAATGTTTGATAAATAATCCTCTACAAAATTATACGACGTGTAAAAGAAACAACGCAATCACAGACGCGAGCGTGTGCCGGAGTCGCAACTTTTACGACCACCATTCACGCGTTTTATTTGTTTACAAGTTTGCTTTGCTTAATTTATATAGTCCGGCAATATTTACACGTCGGGCCGTAAAAACTGACCTACCGGCGGTGACGCTCTCCGTAAATATTACCTCCAAAATTCAAAATCCGCCGCCGAAAATCAATACGGCGCGAGCAAAGATGGTCGCCGGGTGTACCTTCCCTCCCACTCCCGAGGGTATTCCCCGTTGTCATGGTAACGCGTGATGGCCGCGCCGGTGGTGGCCAATGCTGAGCGCCGGCGGCACTCCCACTACGGGTCATTAAAGGTAAACCGCGCGGTGATTGGCGCGCGGATTCATGGCCGCCGTTGTGGTGGGGGGAGGGTATTCCCTGCACGTACCCCATCTATTAGCATCCACAGGAGTGAATAATTACAGAAAACTGTCATTTTATAGAAACAGAAAACAGGCTAAGTAATATATTAATTCATCATACAAACAGAATAGGTTTGGAACGCGAATAAAAATGTATTTAAAAAGTTAAATCACCCATATTTTACAATATAATTAAAATTATAATAACGCGCTATTGTTTCGCTATAAATCACGGTTTATGGCGATTTTTATTAGTGTGATTAATAAATAAATCACTGTAAGGTGCACCGATAAAGTTTTACGAGTTGCAGTGCGGATCGCGCTAATTCCACGCTAATTATTCTTGCGTGTGAGTTTTTTTTTTCTAAATTATTTTTGAATTTTCTGGAACTAGATGTAGCGGTTCGGGGGTTTTGCGTTAGGTGGCGCTTGCGTTTTGGCGTCGTGTTTTCGTTTTTATTGACGTGTGCAGGGTAAACCCTGGCGCGCCTGCATAGCGCATTGATTTTACGATCCGAGCCATAATTTCCATGTTTTACCTTTACCTAAATGTAATTGTAGGTATATTAAAAACTGTGTACACCCTAGATAGAATAAATCTTTACGTATTTTCACTGGGGAGTATTAATAGAATATTTTTATAAAGTTAATTAAGTTGCGTTTCAGCTAAGCAACAACGGTTTAGGTGAAACGCAACCCAATTTACTTTGTGAATAATGATTTTGCATACACGAAAACTCGCTTCTTTTAATAATAATAATAATAATAATAACCTAATCTCCGGCGTCATGATTGGCCTTAGCAGCGGAAATAGATGACGTAAAACTCAAAAAAAAAAAATAATAATAATAACTTTATTGCCCAACAGTTTTACACCAATTATAGGACAAAATTAATACATTTCTTACAGCTAGTCAACTAACATAAGATTATAAGATAAAATTTGATTAGAAATTAAATAGAAAAAAAAATTAAATTAAAATAAACATAATTATACATACTAAATTACTATTAATTGTTCAACGCACAAACACTCGTTTAAAGTTTCAAATTGAACTATTAAAAAAACAAGGAATATCTTAAGATTTACAGAAAATAAGCTTACAACATTCGTTGCTTTTTAAAAGAGATTAATTTGAACACAAATAAGACAATTAACTTTGTTTGTATAACTGAGGATTTTATTGTGACTATAGTTTCGACAACTTTAACTTGTCATTATCAAACATAAAGTTTTCTTTTATTTAACTTACAACTTCTATATATATTTGAATTTAAGAAATCTTAGCTCAGGAAGATATTTTGGATTTAGGGGTGGAGCTACTGTGGAGCAGTTGGAGCAAACTGCTAGAGTCGGTGAACATTTGTAAAATTATTTGTATTAACCCATGAAGCGGCATTAATCCAATAACGCAACATTTATAATTTGTTGGTAATTAAATTACTAAATAAATTAATTTAGTACAAAGGATTAGTTGACCAGCCTTGAGAATGTGTGAAGAACAATGTAAATATTTTGTTATTTAAATATTTGAATGGTTACTTATTAAAAATAAAGTATTTTTAGGTGTATTTCTACCTTAACAATATTTCAGTGTTTTATACGCGTGGCGCATGAAGTAAAATTTCGAGTTTAGAAAAGCCCTGTGAAAATTTGTCTCGGGTCGCTGCGCGACCCTCGACAAATTTTCACAGGGCTTTTCTAAACTCGAAATTTTACTTCATGCTTAGTCTGGGAGTGGAAAACACTCGTTTAAAGTTTCAAATTGAACTATTAAAAAAAAACAAGGAATATCTTAAGATTTACAGAAAATAGGCTGACAACATAGAGTTTAATTTGAAAGAGTTTAATTTAAAGCTCCAAACGAGTATTTTCCACTCCCAGACTAAGCATGAAGTAAAATTTCGAGTTTAGAGAAGCCCCGTGGAAATTTGTCGAGGGTCGCGCAGCGACCCGAGACAACTTTTCTGGGCTTTTCTAAACTCGAAATTTTACTTCATGCGCCACGCGTATAAAACACTGATTTCAAGTGAGGTTCAAATATAAATACATTTCACAATATTTTAGTGTTTTATACGCGTGGCGCATGAAGTAAAATTTCGAGTTTAGAAAAGCCCAGAAAATTTGTCTCGGGTCGCTGCGCGACCCTCGACAAATTTTCACGGGGCTTTTCTAAACTCGAAATTCTACTTCATGCTTAGTCTGGGAGTGGAAATCACTCGTTTAAAGTTTCAAATTGAACTATTAAAAGAAAAACAAGGAATATCTTAAGAGTTACAGAAAATAAGCTGACAAAATTCGTTGCTTTTTAAAACAGTTTATTGTGATGCTCAAATTACGAGTGTTTTCCACTCCCAGACTAAGCATGAAGTAAAATTTCGAGTTTAGAAAAGCCCCGTGAAAATTTGTCTCGGGTCGCGCAGCGACCCGAGACAAATTTTCTGGGCTTTTCTAAACTCGAAATTTTACTTCATGCGCCACGCGTATTAAACACGAAAATATTGTGAAATTTATGTATATTTAAACCTCACTTAAAATCACTGTTTTATACGCGTGGCGCATGAAGTAAAATTTCGAGTTTAGAAAAGCCCAGAAAATTTGTCTCGGGTCGCTGCGCGACCCGAGACAAATTTTCACGGGGCTTTTCTACACTCGAAATTTTACTTCATGCTTAGTCTGGGAGTGGAAAACAACCGTTAAACAAATTTCTAACTACAATCAAACACTTATGAGAAGTTTCAAATTTAAATTACTAATATCAAGTTTTTAAAAATAACAGAGATTTTAAGAGCAAAATTTCTTGAATAAAATAAATGCAAAGAGAAAAGAATTGTATAAATTGTAAATAAATAGAATTATTAACATCCCACTGAGCAAACACATTCAAGTAATGTTTCTTCAACAATAAAACAACGTTTAATGTTGTTATAATGTTGATAAAACGTTATTTGTTTGTTTTTTTGTTCAGTGGGTTGTTTCAAATATTAATTTTCCTTTTTCGCACCTTCTTTAAATATGTATTTACATTATACAGGGAGTTTTTCTTTAAAGTATACGTATTCCAAATTCAGCCTATTTTTTTATAAATCTTTAGATATTCCCTGTTTTTTTTTTAAGTTCAATTTAAAGCTTCAAACAAGTGTTTTCCACTCCCAGACTAAGCATGAAGTAAAATTTCGAGTTTAGAAAAGCCCCGTGAAAATTTGTCGAGGGTCGCGCAGCGACCCGAGACAAATTTTCTGGGCTTTTCTAAACTCGAAATTTTACTTCATGCGCCACGCGTATAAAACACAGAAATATTGTGAAATTTATGTATATTTGAACCCCACTTGAAATCAGTGTTATATACGCGTGGCGCATGAAGTAAAATTTCGAGTTTAGAAAAGCCCAGAAAATTTGTTTTGGGTCGCTGCGCGACCCTCGACAAATTTTCACGGGGCTTTTCTAAACTCGAAATTTTACTTCATGCATAGTCTGGGAGTGGAAAACACTCGTTTAAAGCTTCACATTGAATTCTTTTAAAAATCAACGGATGTCAGAAAATGTACAGCTTCTGCATATGTTTACCTAAAATAAATTTTCCCTGTATACATCCCGATATATAAGTTGTCATTTTTGTGTGGGGAATACGTTGTTTCTTTAAGAGGCTATTTGTTGCTTTTAACGAGTGTTTCCACTCCCAGACTAAGCATGAAGTAAAATTTCGAGTTTAGAAAAGCCCTGTGAAAATTTGTCGAGGGTCGCGCAGCGACCCGAGACAAATTTTCACAGGGCTTTTCTAAACTCGAAATTTTACTTCATGCGCCACGCGTATAAAACACAGAAATATTGTGAAATTTATGTATATTTGAACCTCACTTGAAATCAGTGTTTTATACGCGTGGCGCATGAAGTAAAATTTCGAGTTTAGAAAAGCCCAGAAAATTTGTCTCGGGTCGCTGCGCGACCCTCGACAGATTTTCACGGGGCTTTTCTAAACTCGAAATTTTACTTCATGCTTAGTCTGGGAGTGCAAAACAACCGTTAAACAAATTTCGAACTACAATCAAACACTTATGAGCAGTTTCAAATTTTATAAAATTGATTTTATTTGCTCCAAAGTTTATAAAAATTAAAACTCCTTGTTTTTTAAGAAACATTTATTACAGTTTTCCATAGTTTATAAGTTTTCTTTGGCAATAAATATATATGTAATGCTAACTTCCTGTATATTTATTATTGGATCGACATTTATTTGGCGCCCCGGTGACAATAAACGCGTCTAAATCGAGCCCGGCGCCATTTGTCTGCACACGTGAGCAATCGATAGGATTGTTGACTTGTCCAACTTCGAAAAATTACGATTTATCGTCCATCCAAAACCGAAGACCACGTCAGCGTTTACTGAAATAAAATATACAAAGTAACACATCAACGACTATACTTTTTGTATTAAATAATAATTTATTGATCAAAGCAGTAAAATATCTAAACACACTGAAATAAAATGTACAAAGTAACACTAATGATTATACCTTTTGTAATAAAAAGTATTTTATTGATTAAGGCATTAAAATATTATAAATGTTTACTCCCTTGGAGTAAATAGTCAACGTACGTGTAACGTTGACTATTTTAACAAAAATGCAATTTCGGTAGAACCTTTCTATAAGTGAGAATTTCTCTTATAGAAAGGTTCTACCGAAATTGCATTTTTGTAAATAAAAACACGAAACGGGCAGCTTGGTGGTGTAGTGGTTAGAGTGTTGTACTGCCACGCCACGGACCGGGGTTCAAATACCGGCCTAACAAGCTGTCTGCATTTATATAGGTTAGGATAAAAATGCCAAACACTCCGTCTTCTCGGATATGACGTTAAATGCATGTAGGCCCCGTGTACTGCCTGGATGTTGCGTGCACGTTAAAGATCCCTACCGGTGGGTTGGAACTCCCACCGGGTTCGGCAAAATTCCCGGATAGCTGTAGACCTAATCTCCGGCATCATGATTGGCCTTAGCAGCGGAAATAGATGACGTAAAACCCAAAATAAAAAAAAACACGAAACGCAAGAAAAACTTCAAATTATTCAGAAACAAACTTTCCCCCAAACATAAATTAATTTAATTTATTTTTGGGGGAAAGTTTGTTTCTGAATAATTTGAAGTTTTTCTTGCGTTTCATGTATTTATTTACCGGTTTTTAATGATTCCCAACGTAATCCAATTCCACTTCAGTATATTCAATCCAACCCCCTTATTCTAGGCCACGTGCCATTTATCCAGATAATCCAAAATCAATACCCACCCATCCCCATCTCACCCTCTCTCACACACACAATGTTTGCGCCCTTAATTTAATCGAAACCCATAAAATCAGTCAACCCTTTCGCAGGGACCAGTGATAAGGGCGCGCCCTCTCCCATCCGCATCCCATCCCCCAGAAATTACAGGCTGAGTACGCGGGGGTGGCTGGAAATGGACCCTTAATTGCCTGCCCACGTAAGCCCTTAATGGCTCCCGGACCCATCTCCTGCCGTTCCTAAGCGACGCGGCCATTCGCCCTGCAAAAACACCCTTTTCCTGCTGGGGTGTTTAATTAACGGCCCTCTCCGGCTACGCTTTTTACTGCAATTAAAACCGACACGGGACTCTCGGGTATTTATTGTGATCCTTGCAGAATGGAACGGCGGGTCCGCGTGTATTAGCATAAAGCTCGTCCAGAGGAAACATCGTTAAAATTGTTGAAGGGTGTAAGTTGTGTTGATTAAATATATTCATTAAATAATTCGTAAAGTTAACAAAAGTTTCATTTATTATTATTATTATTTTTAATCTAATAATTTTTATTTACATGCGAATGTTCAATCTTTCCCTGTATTGGTTCTTCCGTTGGGAAATAAAGTATTATTATTATTATTAAAAACAAGCTCAGCAAGTGAAATAAAATTCAAGCCCACGAATTCTATGAAATTACTGCAATGTTCTTGGTATCAAGTTTGAACTACAGATTTTCGCAGCGTTCACAATACTAAGTGTAATTTCAAATTTTAAACTCATTACCGCTACATTCCGGCATTTTAACTTTTTCGTACCTACAACGCACTTTAAGTTGGAAGCCCAATATCCAGGAGAGAGCACGGAAAGCGCTCGTCGCGCTGTTCTCCTGCAAAAGAGCAGTGGGCAAGGACAGGGGACTGAAACCAACCGTTGTTCACTGGATGTACACAGCCGTGGTAAGGCCCATTATGTTCTACGGGGCCGCAGTCTGGTGGACTGCCCTCGACAAAAGAATCCACCAAACCGCACTCGGCAAGGCTCAGAGAGCCGCCGAATTGCTCATAACGGGGGCGGTCAGGTCTACCCCCTCCAAAGCGCTAGACATAATACTAAATCTAGCTCCAGTTGACCTCTACTGCAGATATGCTGCAGCTACCACAGCGATCAGGAGATATGGAGCACTAGCAAACAGGGCCATGGAAGGATCCTGAATTAGCTTTTCGATATCCCCCCCATTATGTTCTACGGGGCCGCAGTCTGGTGGACTGCCGTCGACAAAAGGATCCACCAAACTGCACTCGGCAAGGCTCAGAGAGCCGCCGAATTGCTCAGGTCCACCCCCTCCAAAGCGCTAGACATAAACCTAAATCTAGCTCCAGTCGACCTCTACTCCAGATATGCTGCAGCTACCACAGCGATCAGTAGATATGGAGCACTAGCAAACAGGGCCATGGAAGGATCCTGAAAGTCTGACAGCTGCACTCGAGAACTTAATTTTGAAAATAAGTTCTCCACTTTCATCCCGGACAAAATCAAATGGTTAGAGGGCAAGATAGTTCAAGGCAAGGACGTCTGGCTCCTTACGGATGGTTCCAAGTCTGAAAACAGAGTAGGGGGAGGAATCTTCTCACAAGATATCAACCTCAAAAAGTCTTTTAGACCACTGTAACATTCTTCAGGCAGAGGTCATGGCCATCCGAGTGGCAGTGGACTGGATCCACAAAAATGACCTTCAGGGGAACGGCATCAGGTTCATTACTGATAGCCAAGCCACTATTAAAATACTGAATAGTCCGTACTGCACCTCGAAGGTGGTCAGAGACTGTAAAAAATCGGCTTGCAAATAACTATGACGTGGGACTCATGTGGGTACCTAGTCACAGTGATATCAGGGGAAATTCAACTGCCGACGACCTTGACAGGGAAGGGGGCAAGAATGAAGAACCTGTCTACTGAACTCTCCACCCACATTCCTCTTGTAGAATGCAAGAGACTATTTAGGGACTGTAACAAACGCTAGTATTCAGTCGGCACCACGTCGAACTTTTTACCACAGCAATAATTGCGCACCTACCACTACATTGGAAGAAATGCAGACTACCACTACATTGGAAGAAATGCAGAAGTACTTGTCAAACAATTTGGGATTAGAAGACACTACATGTGTTCCTCTCACTAAGAACAAATTATATGCCTCTTTTAAAGTAGGCATCGTAACTGATGATCCAGAAACTTTTCTATCCCCTGATAAATGGCCTCAAGATCTTTCGGTCCGTATTTTTGTCAACAGATGAACTCTCCACCCACATTCCTCTTGTAGAATGCAAGAGACTACTTAGGGACCAAATGATAGCATCGGTCAACCATAGGTGGAGAGAAGAAGATACATGTCTCATAACAAGGTAGCTATGGCCTATATGGGATACTATAAACAACAACAGATTAATTGCACTTAGCAAAATCGAAATAAAAAAGGCGGTAGGCATCATCACGGGCCACTGCCTCCTAGGCAGATATGCACAAAAGATGGGTCTTGAGCACAACGACTTTTACAGAGGATGCCTGGATGTGAAGGAGGAAGAGATGGTACTCCACTTTCAGGGACAATGCTCTACTCTCGAAGGAAAAAGGATCAAGTACCTTGGTATGCACTACGCGAATGAACTAACGGACTTCACACCTCTAGATGTGAGAAATCTAATCGGACTCATTAGGTGCTCGGATTGGTTTGTATAGGTGGGGAGGGAAACTGGATGACCCAGATGCTATCTGGACATGGATGCTTCCAGGCATATCTGGCGAGGATCCGCAAGGTCGCTGACGAGCGATGCCCATACTGCAATGCGGAGGCGGACACGGCGGAACACACGGTCACAGAGTGCCCTAAGTGGGAGGAAGGAAGAGACGCCATGCGAGCGATAACAGGACGAGTAGCAAATGCCGACACGCTGATCCCTCTCATCCTCGAGTCCCAAGAGAACTAGAATGCATTAGCGGTATTCTCGGAATCCGTGCTGAGTAAGAAGGACGACGATGCAAGGATAGCGGCGGTGGCAGTTAGGGCCGAGGTGGAGGAAGACTAACGTAATTACGGATAATCGGACGACGAAGCGACACATAAGCGCAGAACGGATCATTTGGGAGAAGCATGCCGCAAGGCGACTCCACCGATGACTTAGAGTCAAGAGAGGTGGTTTAGTGGGTAGGGCCCCTGGATGGGGAAGAGTCCCACACACCCCCTGTTGAAGGGAAAGTGCGTAACGCATTCCACCTCTTTATAAATAAAAAAAAAGGTGGGAAGGGAGGGGAGATCTGACTCATTTTCACCCAAATGGTATCACAAGGGGCCCTAAGTGAGCGGTCTAACTGCTGCCTTTGGAACCTAACCTACAACGCACTCACTGTTTTAATTTCAACTAGCGACATTTGTTTTAAACACCTAGTGATATTAGTTACATCTAACCTAACCCAAAGTCCGTAAAGTATCATCTAAGCTAACCTAACACGCCAGAAAGTGACATCTGGCCTAACCAGACTGCACAAAATGACATCTAAAATAATCGTATAAAGCGGGAACTAACAGAACCTTCGTGGGAGATGTCACTGAGGTTATGTGCAGTTAGGTATGTTCAAATGCAGTGGAGGAGCTACCGCTGTGGCAGCTACAGCTAGAGCGTCATTATCCACTAAATTGTAATATCTAAACAAACCTGTTTGTTGTTTTATAAAAAAAATTATCAACAGTGGCGTTGCTAGAGTTGTGGCGTTAATTTGCGGTGGCCTTACATGGACAAATATAAATCTTTTATTTTATTTTTTTATGTAATTCTATGGTCAAGTTGAAAAACAGCAAACATATTATGTTATGCTGAACTTCGCCATATTCAACAATGATGTGATTGTAAAATAGATGTAATTTATTGATGTATGTTTGATTATTGAATAAAAGACGTTTATTATTATTATTATATTTGTCCATGTAAGGCCACCGCAAATTACCGCCACAACTCTAGCAACGCCACTGTTGATAATTTTCTTACAAAATAACAAACAGTAGGTATTTGATTTAATAGAAATGTTTTACCAAGTGATCAATAAGAAACAAGTTAACGATATAACAAACAGGTTTGTTTAGATATTACAATTTAGTGGATAATGACGCTCTAGAGATATTAACTGCATTTATAAAAGTTTTTACATATTTTGTAATGTTTTAGTCTTTAGATACGTTTACTAACGCAATTAAAATTTACATAAAAGATATGTAATTTGATTAAGAGGGACAACCCTCAGATAAAATCATCCACCCCCCGTAAATACATGTTTATATTATATTAAGCAATTTATTAGGGAGAAAGGCAGTAAAACCCAAATTGAATTTCCCAACCCCTTCCCTCCATTCCACTCCGTTCCCACTCCACATTTTTGTTTTTCTGGAAAAATATTTTTCCACACAAACACAAGCTCCATTTCCCTCCCCACACACAAAAACGTACATATACATTTTCCATCCTGCACACACACACAATATCCACCCCCGACCCGCTTTTACGAGTCGTTCAACCCCCAGCGCGCGGGGAAGAGCAGCGACACGCCCAGCGCCATCTACCGTTTTCATAATCGAAAACAATTAGAAGACAATCGTAAACGTAATACAAGTAGTTTAATTTTATGGCAACAATAAACCGTTTAATTACCATTACAATTATTATAAACTTTTAAATCACGGGTGGAGAAGGACCAATAAAATATGATGGCTTTATGGTGAACACGCGACCGCCGAAAAAAAAATAATAAGAGAAAAGAAAAACGCCCAGGCTTTATGGAAAACGAAAAGAACGAAGCGGAATTGCTTAATCGGGAGTGTTGCACAAGTGAAAAATAAAATTGCTGAAATCAGTTTTGTATTACCTACATACAGAGAGTTTTGTGTAACACCGAACATTTTCATAACGATAATTTTTGTTTTAAGTATCCATATGCATACGTTGCACATTTTTCGATGCTCGGTTTATTAAAAAAAAAAAACTGAAGCTTTAAGCGAGTGTTTTCCACTCCCAGGCTAAGCATGAAGTAAAATTTCGAGTTTAGAAAAGCCTGAAAATTTGGTTTGGTCGCGTAGCGCGAAGCGCGGAGCGGCCAAACCAAATTTTCAGGCTTTTCTAAACTCGAAATTTTACTTCATGCGCCGCCGGTACAAAACACTGATTCAATGTAAAGTTTAGCGGTGTGTTTTAAACTTCGTAATATGTCAGTGTTTTGGATCGGTGGCGCATGAAGTAAAATTTCGAGTTTACAAAAGCCTGAAAATTTGGTTTGGCCGCTCCGCGCTTCGCGCTACGCGACCAAACCAAATTGTCAGGCTTTTCTAAACTCGAAATTTTACTTCATGCTTAGCCTGGGAGTGGAAAACACTCGCTTAAAGTTTTAAATTGAATTCTTTTAATAAACTGAGCATCGGAAAATGTGCAACGTATGCATTTGGATACTTAAAAGAAATATTCTCGTTATGAAAATGTTCGGTGTTACATAAAACTCTCTGTATATAAATTGATAGATAAATGCAGACACAAACATACAAGGCATTATTTTTTTAAGTAGTATACATATGCATCAGGGTTGTCAAATAAACGTTTTTTTTTTATCATTTTTAATAAAACAAACAGTTTTTTTGACAACACATGTTTTTTTCATTGAAACAGCGATTAAAACATTAACAATTAAAACATGTTTAAAACGTGTTTAAAACACGTTTGAAACGTGTTTAAAACAGAATATACAGGGCATTATTCTTTTCAGTATACATAGCCTGATGATTACAGTGGTTTTTAAATTTGCAGGAATTCGTTGTTTCAAAGCGGTTACTTTGAGGCTTTTAACGAGTGTTTTCCACTCCCAGACTAAGCATGAAGTAAAATTTCGAGTTTAGAAAAGCCTAAGAATTTGGATTGGCCGCGTAGCGAAGCGGAGCGGCCAATCCAAATTAGGCTTTTCTAAACTCGAAATTTTACTTCATGCGCCACGCTTAAAAACACTGATTTACAGTGAAGTTATAAAAACACACACATAAAACAACAATTATAGGCAACCCAATATACGTCAGAGTTATTGAGTTGCCTATAATCACGGTTTCAAACAATTTATTCATCGCAGAATTTAATTCATATTGTATTCACATCTACATATTAGATTGCTAAAGCCGTATATTTTAAACTTTACGACATTTCAGTGTTTTATACGTGTGGCGCATGAAGTAAAATTTCGAGTTTAGAAAAGCCTAATTTGGATTGGCCGCTCCGCTTCGCTACGCGGCCAATCCAAATTTTCAGGCTTTTCTAAACTCGAAATTTTACTTCATGCTTAGTCTGGGAGTGGAAAACCCTCGTTTACAGATTCAAATTAAAATCTTAAAAAAAACAACGAATGTCGTAAAATTTACAGTGTATGCATATGTATACCTGAAAGAGAAATTCCTTGTATTTAAAAATCATATTTATGCCCACACAATTGTGATATTTTATTGTAATAAAATGTTATGATTGATAAAGTAATTTAAAAAATCTTCAACAGTTTAGCTAAAATTTAAAAACCGAAACAAAAATTTTTAATGAAGTAGCATAAAATATAATTTAGCAAGTTTAAGATAATAATTAAAAAACGTTTTAGCCAAATTTAACGTCTAAAACATGTTTTAAACAAATTTAAAACATGTTTAAAACAAAACCATTTAAAACATGACGGCTGTTTTTAATCATGTTTAAAACACTGTTTTAAATTAAAACAATGTGTTTTAAACATAACAACCCTGATATGCACACACTGTGATTTTTCCAACATTCGTTGTTTTTTTAATAAGTTCAATTTGATGATTAAAGCGCGTGTTTTCCAGTCCTAGGTTAAGCATGAAGTAAAATTTCGAGTTTAGAAAAGCCTTAAAATTTGGTTTGGTCACGTAGCGCTACGCGCTACGTGACCAAACCAAATTTTCAGGCTTTTCTAAACTCGAAATTTTACTTCATGCGCCACGCGTACAAAGCACTGAAATATTGTGAAATTTCTAATCGACTGCTAAATTAAATCTGTCAGGGTATTAGCTCGGGAAGTAGTTGTTTCAGTTAATACTTGAAAAAGTCTCAATGAGAATGAGAAATGAGAATGAGACTAAATATTTGCAGAAAGTCGATATTAATTTTAATTCGTTTTTATATATTGTAAATATTCTGCAAACGATTGACAAATCCAATTTTTGTTTATGCTAAATTAGTATTCAAAATATATAATATGACCATCGAAAGGCTTGTTCAGAACGTTAAAACAACTAGCCATAATTGTGAAAAGTTGCTATACTAGCGTGAACAAAAAAAAAATTAACAGAGTTGTAGTAATGGGAAGCTTGTTCAAAGCATTAAAACAACCCGCCATTTAAAACCCCCCCGTATCTCGAACTGTATCGTTTATCTAAATTGTAATAGCCGTTTGCATCAGGGTGTGTAACAAAGGCACAATTAAACCCTCTCCTCCCTTCAAAAACAACCCTCGCTGCGCACCGCCCCACAGATAAAATATAATCTGTAGTTTTAACTTTTACCATAAAAACGGCAACAAATCCGGAACTCCCCGGAAACTCCGGGTGATGGTGGGTGGGGGCATTAGTGGACGGGGAGAGGCCCCATCTCTATAAACATAACCAAGTTAATTTCGCGAGAGACATAAACCGGAACTTCCGGGTTGAAGGGAGGAGCGGCGGGGGCGCGGAATTTAATTTCCGTGAAATAGTATCTGTAATAAATTTGCATCGTGCCGACGGCGGGGCCGGAGCCGCCCCCGGTTCCAGACAAAACTTATCTCATTACGCGTCTAGGAGCGGCGAGATGGAAGTTCCGAGAGAGGGTTTTATGGGCGGCTTTCATTGCCCGGGAAAGCATAACTCCCCCCCGGGCTGCAGAAAGAAAAATAGTTGTGAACGCTGCGAGGGGTTTTATAGTTTCCCACTGTAAGCAAACTTGGAATTGTCAAAGGATTTTTATTAAAGATTTTTTTTTCTCATATTTTCCTGCTTACTAAGCGAAGTAGAAAAATAATAAAACACGAAAGTTTGGTTCAGACATCGCAATATTAAAGCAGTGTCCTTGTAGTAAATTCATTACACATTATAGTGAAATTTTTGAGTATGCACAACATCAATGATAACATTATTTCTGTCATAAAGTCTTATTTATATAATAGACAGCAAATCGTTGAAGTTGACGGCTATAAATCACAACCATATGTTGCTACTAGTGGTGTTCCACAGGGTTCCAATCTTGGGCCACTGTTGTTTATAATATTTATAAACTCGATAACTGAAGCACTGAACTGCGAATTTTTAATGTATGCAGACGATATTAAGCTGTTTAGAACAATTAATACAATTTCAGACTGTGTTGTACTCCAGAATAACGTTAATCATTTATATTCTTGGTGTGTAAAGCATGGCCTTAGTATTAATATAAAAAAATGTAACATCATATCATATTATCGTAAGTCAAATCCAGTAATGTTTAATTATACAATTAACGCCAATCTCATTAACAGAACAACCGAGATGTCTGATCTTGGTGTTATATTTGACCAACGTTTGAGCTTTGTGCCCCATCTCACTAGTACGATTCAATCATCATTAAGAATGTTAGGCTTTATTATAAGAAATTGTAGATAATTTAATAATGTGGAAAGTATTATTCTATTATTTAACTCATTCATTCTAAGCAAACTTAATTATTGTGCGCCTGTTTGGAGCCCTTACTATCGCTGTCATATTCATTCCTTGGAAAAAGTTCAGAGAAAATTCCTTAAGTATCTATATTATTTTAAACATGGTGCATATCCTTTTGATACTGTCACTTATGGCATGCTACTTAATGAATTTTCGATGCCATCAATGATACAGCGTCACAAATATATATTGCTACTAACTTTATACAAACATGTGCACTACCATTTGGACAATCCGTTTTTCCTCAACATACTTTGCGTTCATGCTCCTAGAGTTATCACACGCAATTCGTTAACGTTCTACAGCAAAAAACCTAATACTCTTCACTTTTCTCAATCACCTATGCATAATATGTTAAATTGTTACCATAGTGTTGAAGATTATGTCGATGTATTTATGTCAAGTCTTTTTGAATTTTCACATAATTCTAAACTGGCCATTAGCCGTTCGTAATTCTTTTTTTTTTGTTTTTAATTTTATTTTTTTATAATTATCATTATGTACGAGTATATATATATATATATATATATATATATATATAAATATGTTTTTAGATTAGTCTTTATATGTATATAATTTAGTTTAATTTTTCATATGTTATAATAGTTATATTTTAAAATTTTCCCTGTAATTGGATTATTTCTGTTGGGAATAAATAAATAAATAAATAAATTACAACTGACGAAAATCTGACGTTAGAATTGTCTCCGTTTGCGTGCTCATTACGGACCGATTTTTTATTATCCAAGTAGCGAGTGCTGCACTAAACATATCAATTTTTTTGAAATGATGCATACGAACTTAGTCATTACACCTTTATGTATGGTCATCAATAAGGGTCAGATTATATGCAAAATGCATTTTTGAGAGGTATGCAAGTTTTCTATGCATTTCTGATGGATTTTGATTAAAATAATTGAACATTTGATAAGCATAGAAAACTCACAATTTTGTTGATATACCTCTTAATACCAAATATACATTTTGCATATAATCCTAGCCTTAGTGTAAAATTAGGTAGACATTTTAGAATCAAGGCGATTTTTTAATGATTTTCTTCTTAAAATCATTCATTATCATTAAAATCTTGAAACCTTTTTGTATTAATTTCAAAGTTGTTTCAATGAATATTTGTAAAAGTTTCAACGAGACAAAATGTGTGTAAAAAGACGATATATTCGCTTCCAAATTTTCGTATCAATTTTATTTTGGGACTAATTAACAAACAAAGTCTCCTTTTCATTTATTTTTTTTAACGTTCCGCGTGGATTTCGTTAATGATTCAAAAGGAGGAGATAAGATTGCTCATGGCTGGATGTTTCTCTTGACGGGGCGTCCGTTTTTATGTTTCACAACAGGATGATCACGGATGATCGGCCACGAACTCTCCTCGCGTTCTCGGAATTTTTCGAAATCGCCGGAGCTGCAGAGGAAAAGAGACGGACGGCGGCCTCCGATGGGCGATAATAAAACGTATATCGGGAACGCTAATGAAGCCGAATGTATAAATTTTACGGAGATAAACGTTATTTATTTCGGCCATAAAGCTCATTGCTTTATTAGAAAAGAGATAATTGTGGATATTATTTTTTTTTTATTTTTGTAGGCGTTCAAGATTAAATACATTTCAGGATTTATTGCTTAGAAATAATAATACTCGTGGAAATAATATTATCAGCAGTTTATAAATGAAAATTTTAAACCACTAATTATTGGGTACGTCAAGTCGGTAATTCTATCGAAAAGGATCAATGAATTTGCCGCGTTTTTTATAATTTTGTATTGCGCTGGTGCAGCTTATTTAGGGGATATGCCCATGCATGGCTTCGCATAAACTCGCGAACGGCGAGACGGTAGAAAAAGCATTTTTGAAGTTTATTTTAATTTAATTTAATTGGCAACTCTTTGCAATAGTTTAGCTGAAACAAGGTTGTTTTGTATCGTATGTTCATTAAAAAAAAACCTCTAGAGTGCCATGGAAAATATTGTAAGTTGGCAACTCTGAAATTTTATATTATAACTATCATGTTTGACGTTTTATATGTCAATTCCTAAATCGTGTAGTCAACTTAAATTTAAAAATAATTAAAAGGGGGGTTTTTTATTGAACATAGTATACAGAGAGTTTTATGTAACACCCAACATTTTCATAAAGAGAATTTTTCTTTTAAGCATACATTTGCATACGTCGTATTTTTTTCGACGCTCGGTTTATTAAAAGAATTTAATTTGAAGCTTTAAACGAGTGTTTTCCACTCCCAGGCTAAGCATGAAGGAAAATTTCGAGTTTAGAAAAGCCTGAAAATTTGGTTTGGTCGCGTAGCGCGAAGCGCGGAGCGACCAAACCAAATTTTCAGGCTTTTCTAAACTCGAAATTTTACTTCATGCGCCACGCGTATAAAACACTGAAATATTGAAAAATTCAAAACGTATATTTTTAGCCTATATTTAAGTAGTGTATTTTAAACTCTATTTAACATCAGTGCTTTAAACGCGTGGCGCATGAAGTAAAATTTCGAGTTTAGAAAAGCCTGAAAATTTGGTAAGGAGTATGTTTTAAAATTAATTGTAAATTAGTGTTTTATACGCGTGGCCCATGAAGTAAAATTTCGAGTTTAGAAAAGCCTGAATATTTGGTAAGGAGTATGTTTTAAAATTAATTGTAAATTAGTGTTTTATACGCGTGGCCCATGAAGTAAAATTTCGAGTTTAGAAAAGCCTGAATATTTGGTAAGGAGTATGTTTTAAAATTAATTGTAAATTAGTGTTTTATACGCGTGGCGCATGAAGTAAAATTTCGAGTTTAGAAAAGCCTGAAAATTTGGTTTGGTCGCGTAGCGCTACGCGCTACGCGACCAAACCAAATTTTCAGGCTTTTCTAAACTCGAAATTTTACTTCATGCTTAGTCTGGGAGTGGAACACTCGTTAGTAGCTTCAAATGCTTTTGCAAGAACAGCTAATGCTTTAGTATATATCAAATTACTAATATATTGCTTTACATGCACTAAAAAATGTTAAGAAAGAATTAAAATCGTTTTTTTTAAAGGAATATTTTTCAGAACAAAAGGTTTCCAATTCTTCCCTTAACATTTAGTGCATGTAAAGCAATATAATTGAGTTTTGATAAATCCTCTTCTATGCGTAATTAATGGCCTTAGCTATAAAAGCTCTGTTGACCAGTCACAGTAATTATGAAATAATGATTGAAATTGCGTAACAGTTTTTGGATTATCGACTGTATGAGTGAATAAATTATTGGATGAAGGGATCATTAACAAAATCTTAAATCTAGGTCTTAAATGTAGGTTAAAATCTGGACAGAGTTAAACAGCCAATGCTGCGCCCTCTGCCCTCCTCCTCAATTGAACCTTTTCCTTTAAAAATCCATGTGTATTTCCTATTTTCTATCCCTGAAATAGGAAATACACATGGATTTTTAAAGAAAAAGGTTTAATTGAAATGAATTTGAAAAAAGGCTTATTGAAAGAATGTGACTAAAAGGATGATTAAGGGTATGGCGGAGCAAGTTTTAATTTTGCAGCGGCGCGGACTGCTCGAGGTTAGCTCTCGAACCGTACTCTTGATACATTTTTATGCACTATTCCTTCCTTTCAATACAAGTAAAAAAATACACTAACTAATTTCAAATCAGCATTTTTTTTTCGCCTCCGCACTCCTTTATAGTTTAACCACGCCCACTATGCGTTCCTTATTTAAACCACACTCTAATTACACAAACCGTCGACGAAATTGGATTTGAAGTGGGTCTGGGCACTCGGGCCTTAATTGTGTGGGCACCGTCTTATTTATAGATGGCGCTGTCTATCCTTTTTTCTCTTCTCGGAACGCTTAATTTACAAGTACTCGTAAACAATGCACGATTTTAATTTTGGAATCGATTCGGTCGCCCGCATAGGGGGGCCCCATCTGCACTCCCTCATTATAATACTTGAGAGAAAAGCGAAGGAGGCAAAAAAAACGTGTATAAGTAGGCCCGTTTTATCCCGTTACTCGGCTTTTTTATTGCCGTTTATTTTTATTTATCGCCGCTTGCATGGGATTAAGCCGTGATTGGATGAAGAAGACGTGAAGAGGATTGGTATTTAAGAGAGAAGGATGATTATAATGTTTTAAAAAATATATGACGAGGAAAATATAGTTCATAAATAATGAGTTTTTTATTATTATTAGGCTAAAAATGTGAACATAAAACAAAACACAACGAAGTAAACGCCATCTGTTAGCCATTTGCTAAGTTGCATCGCCAGTAGCTGACCAATGCCCCCTAGCAAATTGGTGTAACAAATGGCGTTTACGTCGTTGTGTTTTGTGAACATTTCATAGAACGTAATATAAAATTCAAAGATATTCAGTACTCTCGAAGCACTGGTTTAGTATGGTTAACCGGTGAAAGAATAAATAATTATGAATAATTAATCTTATTCCCTAAGTGTAAATTTCAAAGCATCAAAGCTCGAGAAGTAGTTGTTTCAAAGAATATTTGGAGACAAACTTTTTGCAGAAAGTCGATATTAATTTTAATTCGTTTTTATATTTTATAAATATTCTGCAACCTATTGACAAACTCAATTTTTCTTTATGATAAATTGTCTTTATGTGAAACATTAAACAAGTGTTTGCAATCCTTGTTAAACCTTACAGTAAAGTATCGTATGTTCAATAAAAAAAAAAAACCTCTAGAGTACCATGATTTAATCTTTTTTTTTAAATTTAAGTTGGCTACACGCTTCAGAAATTGTCATATAAAACGTCAGATATAATAATTATAATGTATAATTTCAGAGTTGCCAACCTACATTATACTCCATGGCACTCTAGAGGTTTTATTTTATTAAACATACGATAGAATAGCTTAGAAGAAATTTCCAGTTGTCAATTGAGTTTGTCAAATGCCACTTTAGAGGCAGGGAGCTGAAAAGGTAATCGCTTACAATTTATAATAAAATAATTCCATATTACCAAGCACACCCTTTAAACTAATCATAAAAGTTCTATTACTAAAGAGCTTTTCATCCTAAAAATAATAATATTTATCACATCTTCACCACTCTTTTTGGGCAATTTGTCACTAGTAATTTTATTTATCGCCCCGGTTATATTTCATAAGATTTCTAGCGAGCGGCGCGAGCTGCCTCCGCGTTTATACGTGGGGTCCCATTTATGGACTATTAAATCATCCAGAGGGGGGGCATCTGGGAATTTTCGTAACGAGGACCGTAAAGGTAGGAAGGATAAGTGGCCAGATAAGTGCACCTAATGCACCCTTCGCCCTAATAAATTTGCACAATCAACCGTATGGGGTCGTAAATAACGTCCGAAGAAGAAGAAGACGAAGAGCCAAAGCTACGGACAGGGTGGCCAATAAAATCATCCCGGTTTTATTATATTTGCATGGGAGATGCACAACACTATAATCCGAGACAATGCATGTGAACGTAAAAGATTTGTGAATTTATTGCTGGTTGCTCACACACAGAACGGGAATGGAAATGCATTCGTGGGTATTAGATAGCTAACAACTCAAAGACACAACAGTGGGCGTGGCTTACTGCAAAAATAAGAAACATTTTTATAATATCAGCATATCCACTTGAAGTCTACTTTTCATTTTATTGCTTTGTTGCTTTGAAAAATATACACATACATATACAGAGAGTTTTATGTAACACCGAACATTTTCATAAAGAGAATTTTTCTTTTAAATATGCATATTGAAATTATAGGTTTTAGGGAATAACTGGTCTTTTTAAAAAACGATTTTATTATTTCACGAGCGATGCAAACTCGTTGCGATACAGACTAAGACTAACTTACAATAATTGCGATTATAATAAGGTGCGATTAAAATATAAAACATAAGCATTTTAATTATAGGATAACAATTATGCATTTATAACAAAGGAAATGTATTGCGTAACAAAGGAATAAATGAAGGGAGGTCTTTGTGTGACCATTTGGTTACTTGCATACGTCGTACATTAATTTAGTTTATTAAAAGAATTTAATTTGAAGCTTTAAACGAGTGTTTTCCACTCCTAGACTAAGCATGAAGTAAAATTTCGAGTTTAGAAAAGCCTTAAAATTTGGTTTGGTCGCGTAGCGCGAAGCGCGGAGCGGCCAAACCAAATTTTCAGGCTTTTCTAAACTCGAAATTTTACTTCATGCGCCACCGGTACACAACACTGATTCATTGTAAAGTTTACTGGTGTGTTTTAAACTTCGTAATATGTCAGTGTTTTGTACCGGTGGCGCATGAAGTAAAATTACGAGTTTAGAAAAGCCTGAAAAGCGTACATTAGTGAAATTAGAACTCTCAAAGTTACATTATTTTTGTTGTTTACATTTTTTCGAGGGTACCGTGTGATCAATGCATGCCTATTTATTTATTTTTCACATTTTTCTGAGGGTAGTGTGTGCTTAATGCATGAATAGTGGGCGTGGATTAATTACAAAGAGTGGACACACACAGCCCATAAAAATGTTAATGTGTGAAATCGCGAAAGACATTAAGCTACTGTTTTTCAGTAATTGTGTATTTGGAGAGCCATTAATGAGGCCTTTATTGCTTATGGGTTTATTGAAATCTGTCTGATGTGGGCGTAGTCAGAGCTAATGAACGGTATTGTGTTTAAACTCGGTTTTATGGACGGCACCAATTGAAATTCATAATGTTGTAATTGTATGATGGATGGATGGATGGATGGATTAAGAAGGGTGATTCTAATAAATTTTAATAATAAAACACACTTCGTTTCAATTTGATAAATTCATGTGTTATTAAAATAAACTAATTTAATTAAAACACTTAGCTTTGTTTTACCAGTTTTATTTATTCATTTATTAAATAAAAGTGGCAAAACGAAGTTAAGTGTTTTAATTAAATTGTTATGAAGATGTACCACAAAGTGAACACCAACTAAATCAATATTAAAATATAAATTTACATTTACTGTATGTAACAGCAAAACCTTGTTGTATAATCCAATGTCGGTCGGGATATTAGCTCGGGAAGAAGTTGTTTCAATGAGTGTTTGATCTAGTCTTTGTGAGATACATTTGTTGTAGATTACGAAAAGAATCTCACTTTTAACGTTTTGAAGTATTCTACAACTAAGGGGCCAGTTACACCAAACACGTTTAACTTTAGACCAATAGGAACTGTCATCTTGAACTCAAGCTCAGAGATGAACCAGTTTAACGTTTTTTGGAGCAACTGGACCCAAGTATTAGAACAGTTTATATACGAGGGCAATCCAGATAGTAACAGACGATTTGGTCTAGCGCGGCAGTTGGCGGCACTGGCGCCACCATTTTGGATACAGAATTTTTCTACACCTAGTACGCAATCAGCCGTGGTGACTAGAGACTCGTGCATATTGTACTTTTTATACAGTGGCGTTTTAAAATGAGCGGTGCAATTGAAAATCCCGCCAGTGTGAAGTGCGTGGTGTGATAAGGTTTTTGTTGGCGAAAATTACAAACCTATTGAAATTTATCGCCAGATTTGTGATGTGTACGGCAATGGAATAATAAGTGAAAGCCGAGTGAGGCAGTGGTGCACTGATTTTAAAAATGGCCGAACCAATGTTCACGATGAGGATCGCAGTGGTAGGCCTAGTCTTGTGAGTGACGAATTGTTGGTAAAAATTAATGAAAAAATCCGTGAAAATCGTATTATCGCATAGTAACTGGTGACGAGACTTGGGTACAGTACGTTACCTGCGAAACAAAACGGCAGTCGATGCAATGGGGTCACACGCATTCGCCCCAGAAACCGAGGAAGTGTTTGCAGATGCAGTCAGCAAGAAAAATCATGACTACTGTGTTTTGGGATACTCAGGGAGTGATTTTGATTGATTTTCTTGAACGTGGTCAAACAATAAATTCAGAGAGGTATTGCGAAACACTTCGAAAATTAAGACGCGCGTTACAAAACAAGCGTCGGGGAAAACTTAACGAGAAAATGTTGTTTCTCCATGACAACGCTCGTCCACACACAGCCAATCGTACTCAAAAGCTCTTGCATGATTTTGGATGGGAAATTTTCAGTCATCCGCCATACAGCCCGGATTTGGCCCCGAGCGATTACCATCTGTTCCTAAAGATGAAGACGTGGCTCGGTACGCAACGCTTTGACACTGACGCTCAACTCCATGCTGGTGTAAACCAGTGGTTGAACTCGCAGGCGGCAGATTTCTACAAAGAGGGCATTGAAAATCTTGTCAACCGATATGATAAATGCCTTAATTTATATGGCGATTACGTCGAAAAATAGCCTAAGAGTTTACCTTCAAAATGTATATAATAAAAATTAGTTTTTTCACTTTGTTTATTTTTTATTTCAAAACGTCTGTCACTTTGTGGATTGCCCTCGTATATCTAGTTAGCCATGAAATTTAGAAACCGCGTTTGGATGCTGTTGCTGGATGCGAGACTGGTGATTGTTTTTATTTTTTTGTGACATGAGGTGGTGTCGCTTAGCGTCCCTGCACTGCGGTCTCCTTGGTCTTTTTGTGCGCCTCTGGATGGTTTACTTCCTTTGTCTTCTATGAAGTTCAGGAGTTTCAGCCAGGGGATATATAGTCGGCTATCTTATTCTTACCCAACTTCCTAAGTATATTTTCTCCTTTTCTACTCGATTTCCAGTCCTACCATAAGCATAGGCTGTCTTTGGTATTCGCAATTTCATTCATACTTATGTTCTAAAATGTTGTTGATCTGTGTTTACTTCCGGGTTTTAGTCTTAAATTACAAAATATATTACTTTTTAAAACAACACATTTCTTGCAATACCCTTGTAACACTTTTGATCTAATTTTGAAGAAGAATTCATGATTCCAATTGCTTATGTAATAAATCTGTTTTGCTGGGTCGAATAACTTGAGTGTTGTGGAGAAAATGGGAGCACATTTTTGGTATGCAGGTTTATCAAAAAAATGATTAAAACTTTTGATCTGAATTCGAAGAAGAATTCATGATTTCGATTTCTAAAGTACCAGGTCTGTAAATATAAAACCGGAAATGCTTATAAATGGCTTTAGTTGTCAATATAGTGACTGTTGTGGCGTTATTGGTCCCTTATTCTTGTGTTTACATTTATCAAAGACTTTTAACTCACAAGAATACAAATTTAATATAAATACATATGTTTTCATAGCGTTGAAAGTGACTGTTTTTGAGCCTGAAAATTATGATTTGCCGACAGCATTGATTTTCTGTTACCATTCGAAGAAAACTGCTGCAGAATAGCATCGAATGCTTGTCGAAGTTTACGATAAGCATGCTCTTGGTAAATCGCAGTGCTTTGAGTGATTTAAAATATTCAAAAGTTGCGATTTTTGCGTGAGAAACCAAGAACGTGGAAGACCACCGAGAAAGTTTGAAGACGCCGCATTGCAAGCATTGTTGGATGAGGATGATGCTTAAACGCATCAACAACTTGCGTATCAGTTAAATGTGACACGAAAAGTCGTTTGAAAGCCATAAGAAAGATCCAGAAGGTAGGAAGATGGGTTCCACATGAAAGACGGCAGAAAAACCGAAAAACTACCTACGAAATACTGCTCACCAGGTACAAAAGAAAATCATTTCCTTATCGAATTTTGACTGGCGATGAAATACTTCCGCATGCGGCTTACTCACCAAACTTGGCTCTATCCCAGTGGTGGGGAAACTTTTTTAAGACGGGCCATTTGTAATAACCAGACAATCGTAGCGGGCCAAAGAATAATGCTTAATCGTAGGTAGGTAGTTTTTATGCGGGTCGTCACATTACGAAGTAAGAACGCGTTCAAATATTCTCACGACGGCACTCTTAAACGGGCCGGATTAAACCTTTCCACGGGCCGGACTTGGCCCGCGGGCCGTAGTTTCCCCATCACTGCTCTATCCGATGACTGCTTATTTGCATCGATGGGACACGCACTTGCTGAGCAGCGCTTCACTTCTTACAAAAATGCATAAAAAAGGCTCAATGATTAGTTTGCCTTAAACGATCAACAATTTTTTTGGCGTGACATCCACAAATTGGCAGAGAGATGGGAGAAATGTGTAGCTAGCGATGGGAAATACTTTAAATAAAATATTTTGTACCATTTTCATACAATAAATGTGTATTTTCTATTAAAAATTCTGATTTGATATTTACAGACCTGGTAATAATCTGTTTTGCTAAGTCCAAAAATTTAAGTGTTGTAGAGAGCACATTTTTGGTATGTAGGTCCATCCAAAAATTGATTTAATTGTTATGTATTTATTTTTAGAACACACAAACAAATATTTTCTTTGAAACCGTGTCCTTCCATGTGTGTAACGCCGCGAGTCGGCAAATAGCGAATGCGAATGCAAGCGGAATGCTTCGAGGTCGTAAACTCGGTCTCGGAAATGCAGAAATGTTATTAACCCCGAAACGAGGGGAGGGAACGGGAGGTCGGACGTTAAAAATCGCGTTCGTGTCGATGGCGTTTAACCTCTTCGCCATCGGACGAAAATTATCGCGGACGGCGGACAAATTACACCGCTACATACACTTTTATCGCTCGCCCAGAAAGGCTTATCGTAACGACAACAAAAAGCCTGGATCCCATAAAGTTCCAAATTATGATGGGTTTTATCAGTTTTCAGGGTTTATCAGTGTGGTGATTAGCGGGGTTAGAAAAATAGATCTACTAAAAAAATATATCAGTCATCCAACACCAGACCCAGTATTAGTAGTTATTGTATTAGTTAGGCTCAACCTAACTGACAATCGATTGCGAGATCCTTCAGCCGTATAAGTTGTTTATTTGTGTGTGTGTGTGTGTGTGTGTGTGTGTGTGTGTGTGTGTGTGTGTGTGTGTGTGTGTGTGTGTGTGTATAACTGAGCTTCTTAATTCAGAAAATTGCCCACTCACTCTAAAGCGTATTAATTGTATCCTAATGACGAATGGGACCGGTTACCCATCCAACTACAGACCTGAGCCAACATTGCTTGAACCACACCCATTTTATAATAATAAATAAATGGGTGTGGTGTTGGACAGAGCTGGGACGAATCCTCCTAAAAAAGATTCGAATTACGAATCCGAATCACCTAATATGATTCGAATCACGAATACTCGAATAAAGGATTCGTAAGAGATAAATATGATTTGAATCAAAGATTCGAATCCTGTTTTCTCGAATCACGAATACAAATCCTTCACGAATAAATTTTATTTTATTATTTTTTTGCAACCATTAATATATAACTATCGTTAATTAATTAATTATTATTAACACTGAACATCGTTGATAAAAGACTAAATATCTGATTCCCTGTTACTCTGATTAAAGATGTATTTGTGTGTTTCTGAACTTAACTTCAAATCAGTGTTTTGTACGCGTGGCGCATGAAGTAAAATTTCGAGTTTAGAAAAGCCCGAAAATTTGTCTCGGGTCGCTGCGCGACCCTAGACAAATTTTCACGGGGCTTTTCTAAACTCGAAATTTTACTTCATGCTTAGCCTGGGAGTGGAAAACACTCATTTAAAGCTTAAAATTGAACTTAAAATAAAAACAAGGAATATCTAAAGATTTACAGAAAATAGGCTAAATTTGGAACATGTATACTTAAAAGAAAAACTCCCTGTATCTGTTTGCTCCGAAGAAATATGAATAATTATAAACCATAATGAAGATAACAATTCATTTTCAAAGAACACTTGTTAATTACTATTATACACAATTGACGTTTGTTGAACAATGGCGACAAAGAAAAAACATGAATTTTTAATCTTCCAGTAGAAATGCGTTTTTTGTTAAAAGAAGTAAACTATCCATCTTTCAGCTAGTAGTACAAGTTCTTTCTGCTAGCAGCAATCGTCCTTTTAGTAGTAGATGAATTTATTTTGTTCCTTCTATTATTACTAGGACTTTCTGTAACTAGTTGTAGTACAAGCTCCGTCTGCTGGTAGCAAGACACGATAAGCCATAACCATCTAAATTAGATGCTCTGTTAATAGCAGTAGTTTTTTTCTGCTAGTAGAAACAGTGTTTCTTGCTATAAAAAAACGACTGCTAGGTCTTTCTGCTACTAGTAGTAGTACAGGCTCCATCTGCCGGTGGCAAGATTTGAAGCTAGAACCATCTGAACCAAAAGCCCTGTCTGCCAATAGCGGTAGTTGTTTCTGCTAGTAGAAATAGCGTGTTCTGCTAAAAAGTAAACGTTTTTATCAGTAGTAGTTATTTCAGCTAGTAGTACAATTTCTTTGTGTTAGTAGCGTTCGTCCTTCCAGTAGTAGAAAGAACCACTACTATTTTGTTCCTTCTACTACGGGTAGGTCTTTCTACTACTAGCACGGACGGAACCTGTACTACAGGTTCTGTCTGCTGATGGAAAGACATCTGAAGCTAAAACCATCTGAACTAAAAGGTCTTGAGAACAACTGCTACTAGCTAAAAGAATTACTACAGCAGAAAGAACTACCGCTATAGTTCTTTTAGCTAGTAGCAGTTGTTCTCAAGACCGTAGCCGGGGGGGGGGGCAATGTGGGGGTCCCATGAAGTTTTCAAAATGATAAATTTTTTTATGTAAGCAGAACTGTAAGAGCAAAAACAATATTTTTTTCCTAATCCCCCCCCACGAAATTTTTATAACTCCCTCCGAATTTTTCTTTCTGGCTGCGGCCTTGGTCGTTTTTTCAGCTTAATAGTAGTTTTTTATTCTACTACCACTAGTTTTTTCTGCTAGTAGTAGTAGTAGTACAGGCTTAGGCTCAGTAGTAGTAGTAGTACAGGACAGGCCTACGGAACTAGAAGCTCTGTCTGCTAATAGCGGCAGTTCTTTCTGCTAGTGGACAAATCGTTTTCAACTGAAAAATAGAAAACGTTACAGTTTGTAGTAGTGGTTCTTTCGGCTAATAGTACTTAGTAGTACTAGTACAGGCCTCGTCTGCTGGTAGCAAGATATCTGAAGCTACAACCATCTGAGCTAGAAGTTCTGGCTGGTAATAGTGCTAGTTGTTTCTGCTAGTAGAAATAGTGTTTTCCGCAAAACAGCCTATTTTCTGTAAATCTTTAGATATTCCTTGTTTTTTTTTTTTAATTCAATTCGAAGCTTTAAACGAGTGTTTTCCACTCCCAGACTAAGCATGAAGTAAAATTTCGAGTTTAGAAAAGCCCTGTGAAAATTTGTCGAGGGTCGCGCAGCGACCCGAGACAAATTTTCACAGGGCTGTTCTAAACTCGAAATTTTACTTCATGCGCCACGCGTATAAAACACTGAAATATTGTAAAGGTAGAAATACACCTAAAAATACTTTATTTTTAATAAGTAACCATTCAAATATTTAAATAACAAAATATTTACATTGTTCTTCACACATTCTCAAGGCTGGTCAACTAATCCTTTGTACTAAATTAATTTAATTAGTAATTTAATTACCAACAAATTATAAATGTTGCGACAAATTTGACCCTCGACAAATTTTCACGGGGCTTTTCTAAACTCGAAATTTTACTTCATGCGCCACGCATGTAAAACAGTGATTTAACGAGAAATTTAAAAACACAAAAGACATTTTTCATGTTTATCCTCACAATTAATTCGAATTATTTTTGACGATTCAAATCCTCTTGTAAGTATTCGAATCCTTTTATAAATAATCGAATACTTTTATAAGGATTCGAATCACCCACATTTGGATTCGAATACGAATCCTCTTAAAAATACGTAACGAATCTGGATCACGAATCCAGTTGAACTAAACTTCGAATGCATCTTTTGAATCCTCTAACAGGATTCGAATCCAGGATTCGATTCCTGAATGATTCGAATCCTGCCCAGCTCTGGTGTTGGATGACTGAAATAATTCTTTATAGTAGATGTTTTTTTTTCTGTTTTCCTACAATAATAAAAATCAAGATGCCAAAAAAACTAAATTATTGGCATTCAACTTTTCATCTACAGACTGATCAAATCATGTTTCATTAAATGCTAATCATGCAGTCCAAGGATTCCCAACATTTCTGCTTTCACATATCAAACAAACAAAAAACATCCAAAATTAATCTGCAGGTGAATAACCAAATGGCAACTCCAGCAGTTTTCAACTTTTCTTCTTTTGAAAATTTCAATTGAAGCTTAAAATATACTTCTTCAGCATACTGCTTTAATGGTATACTTTGAACTTCAGTTGAAATCAGTGTTTTATACGCGTGGCGCATGAAGTAAAATTTCGAGTTTAGAAAAGCCTGAGTTTGGATTTGGACGCTTCGCGTCCAAATCCAAACGCTCAGGCTTTTCTAAACTCGAAATTTTACTTCATGCTTAGCCTGGGAGTAGAAAAGAGTCGTTTAAAATTCAAATTGAACTCTTCTAAAAAAACAGCTTTAATTTGAAATCTTTTTAGAAACAAATATCTGAAGATTGACAGCGTATTAGTATATTGAGATGCATATCTAATAGAAAAACTCCCTGTATATATTTATGTGTATGCGTCATAAAACTATAATAATCCCCTGTGAATTTATTACCGCAAGTAGTCTGTGAATAAACAAAGGAAGTCGTGGTCTGAGGATAAACAGCGGATTCCGGGGCGTGCTTCGGGATTCGAGGTTGGCGATGGGAGTGAGGAATTCAGTGGGGCTTCCAGATCTAGAAATAAGCGTCTATTTGCGGAGCGGAGTGAGCGAGCACACGGATTATGCGGGGGATGTGTGCATTATTTAATCCACGCGTGCGTGCCTGCAAGGCGAAATGAAACAGATGAACGTCGCCATAAATAAATCCACCAAGTGGATTAGAAAAAAAAAATACAGAGGGAGATGAGGATACGTGCGTGTGTGTTGGTGGTCTGAAAAGGGGGAGGTTCAGAAATAAATTGGATGCCACTATATTTGGAGATAAATCCTGTCGTTTTTATGAAATTAAATAAATAATCTTTAATCAGTATACTAGGGATTTTTTTAAGGTATATCACGATTTGTGAATGATTAAACATTCGTAGTTATTAAAAAACGTTCAATTTGTAGCTTTAAACGAGTGTTTTCCACTCCCAGCCTAAGCATGAAGTAAAATTTCGAGTTTAGAAAAGCCTGAAAATTTGGTTTGGTCGCGTAGCGCGAAACGCGGAGCGACCAAACCAAATTTTCAGGCTTTTCTAAACTCGAAATTTTACTTCATGCGCCACGCGTATAAAACACTGATTTTAAGTGAAATTAAAAATACTCTGCTAAATCAGTATTAAAAATATTCTGCTTAATAAAAATATTTCGATTGATAAATAAAGCACTAATAAATTTTCTTAACACTTTTATTTTACTTCCATATGTAGATTTCGATCAATTAAATTTGATTAAATTTAATCTTCACGCAACTGACTCTACCAATTTAAAAAATTTAAATTTCACAATAATTCAGTGTTTTATACGCGTGGCGCATGAAGTAAAATTTCGAGTTTAGAAAAGCCTGAAAATTTGGTTTGGCCGCTCCGCGCTTCGCGCTACGCGACCAAACCAAATTTTCAGGCTTTTCTAAACTCGAAATTTTACTTCATGCTTAGCCAGGGAGTGGACAACATTCGTTATAAGTTTCAAATGGGAGTGAAAGACACTTGTTAGTAACTTCAAATTCAACTCACTACACTTGTTTAAAGCTACAAATTGAACGTTTTTCAATAACCACAAATGTCTGATCATTTGCAAATCGTGATTTACCTTAAAAAAATTGCCTGCAGGTATATCTGATATACTGATTGAAGATTATTTAATTTCATAAAAACGACAGGATTTATCTAAAATTTAGTGCAATCCAATTTATAAAATGTCTAGCTCTGCTTTTTAAGCGATTAAAGTGGTAGAAAGTTAAATATAATAGCCGATTTTTGGACTACATACTATATACAGTACAGTATAAATTTATCTTCAATTTGGTTCTCATTAATCACTTGATGAAACATGTTTACAATATTGATAATTAAATAAAGTGACTTTTATTTAATTATCAATAGTATAAATTTAGTATAATTTTTTAATAAAATTCACCCAGCAACTAGTAAATAAATTGGAAATCTTAAATTAAACCGAGATCCATTTCACGGGATCAATTAAAATTGATCACTATTCAAAAACACCGAATGTCTGAAATTTTACAACATATGGATCGGGATATGTATACTTAAAAGAAAAATTCCCTTTATATATATATATATATATATATATATATATATATATATATATATATATATATATTATTATATTATTATATATATATATATATATATATATATATATATATATATATATATTAACGTTTTCAGAAACTTAAGTGACCTATCAATTTATTAGAAATAGATTTGTTACTGCGAAAAAAAAAATGTTTTCGTGTCTAAATTAATCAAAACGATACATATCACCAGTTGTTCAACAGTGGTTTAAACCAAGCTTAGCTTAAGCATAAATTGGTTTTATTATATTGCATTTTAAACCAAGTAATATCCCCCCTGTGAAATGCATGCAATTCCCCCCCTCCCAGCAATCAATAATTCACAATCTTAAAACTTAATCAAGCTCTCTCGTACACCTAATCTGGATGCAAGTAAGGAGTGGGGCCTTTTATAAAAGTTTGATCCTCTCTCGGGGGAAATAAGACGGATATTATGAATTTAATTAAAGGTGGTTCGCCTCGTAAAAGGCGGAGGAGAAGAGGCCGAAGCGCGCGTCGCGGGACGGAATTTTCTCTCCGGCTCATGCAATATTCAAAAGAGGCATATCGCGTGTCGCCGGCGACGACGCTGAAAAACGCCCTTTTTGATAACGCCGTGCACGCCAGGTCGTTACTTCAGCGCTGAGACGAAGGCTGTTATTAGTCTGCTGCAGATAATTTTACCATAAATTAAACAATTTTATTAATAACAGTCTACCGATAGTCCTGCACACACTCACATTTGCTCGAGTATGCCAGATTATCAACGCCCACTAAATAACAAGAAAAAACAACTTGAATGTGCTGTTACTGTATGGTAATAAAACGTAGTTGATGGCTTGTTTCTTGAAAAAAAAAAAGAAATAAGTATGAAAATTTACTAAAATTGATTTTTTTTAAGGTAAATCACGATTTGTAAATAATCAGACATTTGTAGTTATTGAAAAATAATGAAGCGCAGTTGATGGTTTGTTTGATAACAAAAAAGAAATAAGTACGAAAGGTTTAGCTTAAAATAAAAATTAGAAGATTCTTTCTTGTTTTTATTTCACGTCCTTAACTTCTTTAACTGGAAACTCAGATAAATACTTAGAATACAGAAAATGTTGAATCATCCTATAAAACTTTTTATGTAACGAAATTATAAGCCCAATAATTTGTTTACATAAAAAGTCACATAGGATGATTCAACATTTTCTGAATTCTAAGTATGTTATAGTATTTATTCAATGAAATGAAAAACATGAGATACTAATACAATTAATCATAAAGTTCATTTGTTTACATTAATTGTCAAAATGTTAGTAAAATATGACCAGGTATAATAATAATTATTTATGTACCAAGTCAGTAAAATAAGACTTTATCGAACGAGTCTGAGGTTATGAGACGAGCGAGCGGAGCGAGCGAGGTGAATAAAGACGAGTTCGATAAAGATATTTTACTGACGTGGTGCATACAAAATTTTATCGCCAATCTTAAAAATAAATGAAAAAGTATAGGATTTTTTATTTAAATTAAAAAAAATAGAAAATATGTATTATTATTTAAACAAACACTACGAATTAATCAAGATATTAAACCACTCTATTTGTTGTATATGTGGAAATTGATGGTGCATCCTGTGGCATTATTTAAATTTATTCCTGATGTTGACCCATCAACGGAAAAATTTTGTGGAAAATGAATATTTTCATTTTGATGTAAAGTTGTGGCAGTGTTGTCATTGATATCAAAACGGTGCGCAATTTGATCACTACCCAAAATCGTTTTTGCAATCTTCGTTTTGTTCAATATTGATTCCTCAACATAGGACTCAGCAACGGTATCACTCTTCCACCCTCCATGACGTTTCAAATTTTCTTTGCTGCCCCCTGCATTAGCAAACAAAGTAGCAGACGACCTCCGAAAACAATGACCAGTATATTCTGACGGATTTGGCAAATTTAAATAGTTCGCAATTTTACATGGTATGTTTCCAAAAGTGTGGATACCCACAGGCTGCACTGTGCATTTACTTTTTCTATATGTAATAAAAAATCTATCATGTTTGGTCTGTGCGGGACGAAGTTTGGCATATTTTTTATATAACTCAATCGGTTTAACGTGTCCTTCGAACTCTGATGTTACGACAAATACTCTTGGTTTATTAGTTTTCGTGTGTCTTATATGCACAATCAATACAGTATCCTTGTCTTCTATATCATCAACTTTAAGATTTACTAATTCATTATTACGGCAGGCTCCAGCAACGCCAAAAATAACACAAATCTAAAATAATATCTACATTAATAACAAATATGCTTCGATAATTGATTACTATCTTACCTTCATCATTAAATATATTTCATTTGGTGCATTCAATAGAAACTGTATTATTTCTTCTTGTGTGAGAACTTTCGATTTTTTTGCCGTATAATTTTTTGATTTCTGTTTTAAAAACGCCGTAAGTTTCTTATATTGGCTTATATCAACGTCGTTTTTTACCGAAAGAGATGCTTTTAACATAGAATAATATGACCATAATGTTGCTGCTTTATATTCCTTGGATTTTTCAGAAAAATATGTCAAGAGAACGTTTTCGCTAATTTTTTTAATGTTATTTCTGTCACACCAACTTGTGAATAAATCGTGTTGACGATTATAAATATGTCTAGACTTACTTGGAAGAATTTCGAGCGTTGTTTCTATCGCTCTTTCGCGTATTTCTGGTGGAGTACATGGTATTTCAAACTCTTCACTACTCATGTTTTTTTTTGACAACTAAACTGACAGGATTCGACCTCCTTAGATTTTGTTAGTATTGTCCCATAATGTTACTTGTTGAAAGTAGTAAAATAATGGGACGGTTTAGTGCCGCAAATGGCGATAATAATAGATGTATTTAGTGCCGATTGGCGATAAATACATTTTATTGAATCGCCTGTATAAGTTACTAGATTCTGACATACCATTGTGAGGTTAGAGTTCATGAAGCCGTCATTTAGACAATTTGGATTATTTTATATTGGCAGCAAATTGATTTTAAAGTACGATATAATTTGTCTACTCTCATCTGTAAAATACTAACGCCCGGTATTATTATTTTTTTTTAAACAGGCATTTAGTTAAATGATGTTTAGGTTAAAAGTACAATTCTGTGCAACGAAATTAAGCACAAGTCTTATAACTATTTTTCACAATATTTTAGTTGTATAATTCAGGTCTGTTTTAGTTGCCTAGCAACAGTTTCAATAAATAATAAAAACACTATACCACTTCTTTCCTGCTCGCGACGTTTTTTAACGCTAAAAACAGTGTCTTTACTGATATTCACCAATCGAGCAATTTGCCTAATATAAAAACCATCTTCAATTATAGTTAGAATTCGACTTTTTTAATTGTTGTCTAAATGTACCGCGTTATTTAGACAACAATTCAAAAAGTCTAATTCTAATTATATTTTGACATTCAAAAATTGACATATTTACTTGACTAGGAACTCGTCATGTCCTCTTTAAACTATAACATATTTTGTGTCTTTAATTAAAACACTTTTAACCGTCCTTCACAATTTTTATTATATACTAGATGTACACTTCTGTACAATAAAATTAAGCACACAAAATATGGTATAGGCGCGGAGCGATTTTTGTTTCAGTATGCCGCACAGTGGGCGGAATCGGGATTGTAGCTGGACAAAACTCATAGCCTTTAGTACTTGTATCATGTTAAAAATTACTAATATTAAGCAAATAATGGGCAATTCAAAATAGCGGACAGAATAAAACAATTATATACTAGAAAATGTCATATTTTTCGTAAACATTATTATATCGAGGTATTTTATGAGAAAATTATTTTGTTACATTTATTATAACAATATAATGAAATATAATTTATCAGATTGTAATACATTTGTCAATTAATTATGAAAAAAGAAATAACTAAACAATAAGATTATTGACAAGCAGCAGTTTGTAGGAAAAGAAAATTATTTAACAGTTTTGGAAGCATTATATTTTGTTTACAGCATTATATGATTGTTCATTCTACAAAAATTTCGGATTCATCCGTTTTAACGTCAAGAAGTTGAAGTACAGCTTCTGACAAATCCTTAATTGTTTTTTTAGGCAGACCTCTTTTGGCTAAGAATTAAACCTTAAGTTTAAAGCTTTAGTCTAAAAGCTGTAGCGGTTTTTGAGATACAACGCCCATGGACACACACACACACACACACACACACACACACACACACACACACACACACACACACACACACACACATACACACACGCTCACACACGCGCACACACACGCACACACACACACACACACACCCGCACACACGCGCTCTCACACACACACATACACACACACAAAGACACATTTCAAAATTGGTCGGAATTGTCTCAGGAAACGTATATATCCGTCGAAATTTTGAGTTTGAAATAAATCATGAAAACAATACTTTCCCGTATTACATGCATGGAATGTAGAATAAATACGATATAAACCAAAGTCGCAAAAAGTCGCAAGTAATTTCTTTTTCATCCGCAATTATATATATCAAGGCATCTCGAGAATGTCCGATCACATCGGTAAAAGTCGGTAAAAAAAGTTCTAAGGTTTAAAACAAATGAAACCATGTTTCTCATATAAAATATTAGTTTACATAAACATATAACTTCAATGCCATACAAAACATGAAACATCGTGATAAGTATGATGCCTGTAACTGTTTGGATATGAAGAATACGTCATATGATGATGCAGGATCATTCGCGAAGGACCTTCGTACACACCATTATTTCTATACTTTAAACATCAAATACGATCAATAATATTTTATGACTCTGTATTAACTTACTGACGCTTTCATATAAATAAATATAGTCTCTGGAGACTAAAGAATCAGCACCAACGTTTATTGTTAACTTTTTTCTGGGGGTTTTGTCCAGCTATAATCCCGATTCCTCCCACTGTGCGCCGACGTAAACATCTTATGTCGGCGCGGTAACGAAGATAACACGCTGCACACCATTCGCGAATATTCTAGAAACATGTAAAAAGCGCTATCGTGCAGTAAGCAAGTAGAACGTTGGTTTTAACTGCGAATTTTAGGTTTTTACATGCGTGAAACATAACTTTAAAGTATGATTATTACAAACAAATTAACAAATAAAGCAGTAATAACCTTTCTTCACACTTTTATTTGAATTACCGGTAGTGTAAATTCAAATAAAAGTGTGAAGAAATGATTAGTGCTTTATTCGTCAATTTAATTTATTTACTTGAAGATTAAATTAAATTGACGAAGCACTAATAAATAACATTTCTTCACACTTTTATTATATCAATTTATTACAAACAAAGATTGAAATAGGTCGGAAGCCGCCATTGATTGAGAATTTTTATTAGTAGGTCTTATGACATAAACATATATCGCTCCGTTGATAGAAAAGTGACAGAAGTCAAAAATAATCAGTATTTTGTACGCGTGGCCCATGAAGTAAAATTTCGAGTTTAGAAAAGCCCGAAAATTTGTCTTGGGTCGCTGCGCGACCTTCGACAAATTTTCACAGGGCTTTTCTAAACTCGAAATTTTACTTCATGCTTAGTCTGGGAGTGGAAAACACTCGGTTACAGCTTCAAATTAACCTCTATTATAAAATCGACGAATGCCTGAAAATTACGTAGATAAAAAATTCACTGAATATCATTAAAACCGGAAAAGTCAGAGAAAAGTCATGAAATTATATTCAAATTGACCAAAACACCAACAAAATATTAGCATATTCGAGATAATTGTACAAAATCTATCATATAAAAAGACATACAGAGAGTTTTATGTAACACCGAACAATTTAATAACGAGAATTTTTCTTCTAAGTACAGGGCTTTCATTAATTCCCGAACCCCACGTGACTAAATTTAAAATTGCCGCGTAAATTATTGTATTTGTACGTTGGAGGCTTTGAAAAAAGTAACCAAACGTTACTAAAGTCAAATTTGACATAAACGTTTATGCGCGGTGCATCGTTAAACCAACCTTTGAGATCTTACAAGATTCGCCCGGAATTTTCAGGTAAGTAGTATCGTCAACTTTTCTTTTTATTTTTTAATCATTTTAAATATAATATTTTCACTCGTCATAAAAATACGCCGGCGAATAAATATTTTTAAATCTAAGGAATTTTTGTGTGAGCCATACCACCTTGTACATTTAATAATAATAATAATAATAATAATAATTTATTTCACATTAGCCACCATTTACAAAGAAATACATCATGTACATACATCATATAGAACATAATACATTTTGAAGTGGATGTGGACGTCATAATACAGTATTTATAGCTTATTCTAGGTTACATTAAAATATATCTATCCTAAAGTAACACATTAAAATTGGTGAAACGTAACAGAGTACGCGATTAAAATTGTAATAAGTACTTAAAATAGGATTCAAATATTAGATTAGACCTTACTTCATTTTCTTGGTATACTTAATTGTTTAAGAAGTCATTTATATTGTAGAAGCATTTTTCTATAAGAAATGATTTAAGTTTTCTTTTAAATTGGTTATGCGTGTTACAATTTGTTATTTCGTTTGGTAGTCTGTTGTACACTGCCGCACAATTATACAATGGAGACTTCTCATAAAGGGCGGATTTATGCATCGCAACCTGTATGTTTGTGCCATGTCTTGTGTTGTAATTATGGGCGCTATTATTTTTCTTAAATAGTTTGTAATTTTTGTACGCATATATAGCGCACTTATAAATATAAACGCTTGGCACAGTTAAAATGTTATTATTTATAAAGGCATTTCTGCATGTTTCCATTTTACGCAGACAAAAGATGAGTCGTATGATTCTTTTTTGTGCAACAAACACACGGTTTGTGTCGGCTCGGCCCCATGCTAAAATATTAAATGAAATATGGCTATATGCCATGGCATAATACATTTCAAAAATTGATTTTGGATTTATTTTGCTCTTTAATTTAAGAATGGCGTAGTAGGCCCTACTAAGCTTTGTTGCAACATGGTCTATGTGGGCTCCCCACCTAAGGTTTTCTTCGATGTGTAAACCAAGGTACTTAACACTGGTAGATCTATTTAAAATGGGATTAGCTGGTAATTTCCTATTATAGAATTGGACGATTTTTGTTTTGTCCATGTTAAGTAAAAGGTTATTTTTATTGCACCAATCTCTCATTTCCATGTTCGTTCCTCTAATTTTCTGCGTTAGCTCATCCTGGTCAGTTGCTGATATTATAATTGCAGTATCATCAGCAAAATTAATAGTGCGACCCAAAGTAATAAATTCAGTTAAGTCGTTAATGTATAATAGGAAAAGCAAAGGGCCCAGCGACGATCCCTGGACGATTCCTTTGCTTAGATTACATACCGTGGAAGCACTATCAGCGATTTGCACAAACAATTTTCTGTCTGTAAGGAACGATTCGATGAATTTTGCAACATTTCCGCGAACACCCAACGCACTTAATTTTTCACAAACAAACGTTGCACTGATTGTATCGAAGGCACTCGTAAAGTCATAGAATAAACCAGTAACGAATTTGCCCTCATCTATATTTTTGTGTAATTCTTCCAATAAAACGACACTTGCAGATTCCGTTGAACGGTGTTTTCTAAATCCATGTTGGGCGTCGTTCATAAACTGAAAATTCTCGATATAATTTGATATCCTTGTTATAGTAGTCTTCTCATATATTTTTGAGAATGCATCAAGAATGGAAATTGGTCGGAAATTGTTGACGTCCGTTTTAGGTCCATGTTTATAAATTGGAATTATTTTTGAAGTTTTTAGTGCGGCAGGAAAAATTCCGCTTTTTAATGAAAGGTTGATTAGATACACTAAAGGCTCGAGGATCTCCATCACTACGCTCTTAATTATTTTGACTGGTACTCCATCTTGACCTGTGCTAGTTTTATTTTTTAATTCCATGATTACGTTATACAATTCGGTATCTGAAATGGGCCTTAAATACATTGATTGTATCGCGCTGTTCGAGGTTGTACATTCTGTTGATATATTTTCGCCGAAATGATCGTTTATCTTCTTATTTGTGATAGTTGAGTAGTGTGTCGCAAAGGTATTCGCAATATCTTGTGCATCGTTGATTATTTTTCCTGCGCTTTTTGTAATCGCGAACACTTCATTTATCTTTTCGCCTTTTAGTTCTTCATTTATAATTTCGAAATTTTACTTCATGCGCCACCGGTACAAAACACTGATGCAATGAAAAGTTTAGCGGTGTGTTTTAATCTTCGTAATATGTCAGCGTTTTGTACCGGTGGCGCATGAAGTAAAATTTTGAGTTTAGAAAAGCCTGAAAATTTGGTTTGGCCGCTCCGCGCTACGCGACCAAACCAAATTTTCAGGCTTTTCTAAACTCGAAATTTTACTTCATGCTTAGTCTGGGAGTGGAACACACTCATTTTAGGTTTCAAATTAAACTCCATTTAAAAAAAACAACGATTATCTAAAGATTTACGGCATATACGCCGAAATTAGGACATGTATATTTGAAAGAAAAACTCCCTGTATATACAAGTTTAGGCATTAATTGCAATTGATTAGCTACAATTTTTAATGGTCATGTAGGCAACCCAATTTACACATAACCTAAATATTAAAGTTGTCAAATCGTATTTTATAAAAATGTTCGGTGTTATATAAAACTCTCTGTATATCGCTCCGTTGATAGAAAAGTGACACAAGTTTAAAATTAGCATATTCGAGATAATTGTACAAAATATAACATATAAAATGACATACAGAGAGTTTTATGTAACATCGAAAATTTAATAACGAGAATTTTTCTTCTAAGTATATACAAGCATACGTTTTACATTTGCCGATGCTCGGTTTATTAAAATAATTTAATTTGAAGCTTTAAACGAGCGTTTTCCACTCCCAGGCTAAGCATGAAGTAAAATTTCGAGTTTAGAAAAGGCTGAAAATTTGGTTTGGTCGCGTAGCGCGAAGCGCGGAGCGGCCAAACCAAATTTTCAGGCTTTTCTAAACTCGAAATTTTACTTCATGCGCCACCGGTACAAAACACTGACGCAATGTAAAGTTTAGCGGTGTGTTTTAAGCTTCGTAATATGTCAGTGTTTTGTACCGGTGGCGCATGAAGTAAAATTTCCAGTTTAGAAAAGCCTGAAAATTTGGTTTGGCCGCTCCGCGCTTCGCGCTACGCGACCAAACCAAATTTTCAGGCTTTTCTAAACTCGAAATTTTACTTCATGCTTAGCCTGGGAGTGGAACACACTCATTTCAAGTTTCAAATTGAACTCTTAAAAAAAAAAACAATGAGTTTCTAAAGATTTACGGCATATACGCTGTAGTTGGGACATACTTGAAAGAAAAACTCCCTGTATGTGCAAGTTAAGGCATTAATTGCGATTGATTAGCTACAAGTTCTAATGGTTATATAGTCTTCCCAATTTACACATAACTTAAAAATTAAAGGTGTCAAATGGTCAAATGGATGAAAATGTTCGGTGTTATATAAAACCCTCTGTATATTTGTGGGAAAACGACACATTTGTAGGTCTAATAATAAATATTAGACATTTTGAGTCGTTTTTCCACATAAATATATCTTTGTATTTAATAGATTTTCTGTAGTTATTTCGAAAATGCAAATGTTTATTAACTTGTATCACTTTTCTACCAACGAAGCGATATGTATAAATATTATAAATTATTAAATATTTAATTGATGAGGCGGATACATGATGAAACTCCATAATACTATTTGAAATAAAACAACGCAGTTGGGAGGGTTTCACTTTTATTGTTGAACACTGCAACATGTTTCACCACACAGTGGCTTCATCAGGCAGATGATATAATGATTATTTCATCTGCCTGATGAAGCCACTGTGTGGTGAAACATGTTGCAGTGTTCAACAATAAAAATGAAACCCTCCCAACTGCGTTGTTTTATTATAAATTATTAACAAAAAACGGTTTAACTTTGTTTGTATAACACAATTTATTTTTATGTGACTGCAGTTCCGGCAAATTTAGCTTGCCATTATCAAACATATAGTTTGATAATGGCAAGCTAAATTTGCCGAAACTGCAGTCACATAAAAATAAATTGTGTTATACAAACAAAGTTAAACCGTTTTTTATTATTAAATTAACATGTATAACGAAGTAGAAGCCTCCACAATACAAAATATTATAAATACCTAAATTTTCATTTATTACCTTCATGCAAATAAAAATTATCTGTTAAAAATTTAAAAAGGTTGTGTTTTAAAATTTTCAGCGGACGTCTACATAGTTTCTATTTACATGAAGGTAATAAATGAAAATACAAAGAACATTTTGTTGAATACCAGCCAACCATTCGAGCATTCCATATTTTCATGTCAATTAACTTTCCGGACTCTGAAACAAAAAACAGTCGATACCGCGAGTAGCTCTTTGTTGGGTCGTTGGCTTCGAATTTGTTCCTTTCTTTCTTCACGATATGTCACGTGAACTGGCGTTCTCCGGTTTGTGCCGCGGCAGTGTTCTTATCTGGAATGCCTCGAGCCGAGCTCGGGTTTCTGGTAAACGGCACGAAAATCCACATAAAATGTATTACGAGCGGGTTTAATGGTTCGGCTGCATTGATGAAATTTAAGAAAAACGATTCGATCTCTCCGTCTCGGAATTTTAAATTCCCGTCGAACTCGGGGATTTGTTCGATCGCGTTGCTCGCGACGACTTTAGTGATTATTGCGTTTTTGCACATAAAACGAGTTGAAATCCATCGATTTGCTTTATGATCCATTCGTGTAATGTAAAATTGTACGTAGATGGATTATTTTAAATCCCTCTAGTTATTAACTACACTCATTTCATGACGAATCCTGGTATACGGGCATTTACAGTTGGTAATTTTAAAATTACTTTTAATTTTAACCACTCCCATTTCATGATGAATCAAAGAGCGGGTGTTCGTAGACTTGCAATTGGTAATTTTAAAATTCACTTTAATTTAAATAGGATCTAAGCAGTGATCATGTTCAAAGAAAAAGTTAAAAACTGCTGGACTAGATGATTGACGTTTATTTTTTACCTGTTGGCTACTCTAAAATGTATTTGAGTTTAATGCGTGGGTCGATCAAATATAAACGAGCCTTTGTCTTCCGAGCATTAGATTAGCTATTATTACCCACGATATAGCAAATTCATTAGATTCTACTGGACATATTGATGTAATTTATACTGATATGTCTAAAGCTTTTGACAGGGTGGACCATAGTCTTTTGTTAGAAAAGCTAAAGTATTTTGGCTTTTGTTCTAATTCAAGTTCACTTTTGGCGTCGTATCTCTCTTGCCGTGAATCCTATGTTACAGTTAACAATTTTAAGTCTATGTCGTATTTTCCGACTTCTGGGGTTCCGCAAGGATCTATCTTGGGCCCACTTCTTTTTAATCTTTTTATTAATGATCTGTCAAGCGCACTAAATTGTAAACATTTATTATACGCAGATGATTTAAAGATCTATTCTACCATTAATACTATTGATGATTGTTTACGTTTGCAAGACCAACTAAATATTATCTCTAACTGGTGTAACAACAACAACCTTAATCTTAATCCCGATAAATGTAAATATATGACATTCACTAAAAAAACTAAATACATTACATCGAATTACACAACTAACAATAGTGATATCGAACGAGTGCGATCTTTTAAGGACTTAGGCGTATGGTTTGATGAAAAACTTACATTCAACAATCATGTAGAAATGCTTGTAAAGAGTTCTTTTAAGGCATTGGGATTTATTCATCGAAATTCTGCAAATTTACAGAATCCTAATGCCTTAAAATCTATGTTCAATGTATATGTGAGGTCAAAGTTGGAGTATGGATCATTGATTTGGTATCCCCAGACCCAGCAGCAAATCAACTTGGTTGAAAGTGTTCAACGCAAATTCGCTAAGTTCTTGTACTTCAAAAATACTGGTAATTACCCGGCAAGAGGCTGTGACCATGTGTTATTGCTTGATCAATTTGAACTCGAATCACTTAAACAAAGACGAAATAAATTATGTGTTTCAATTATTTTTATATAAATTAATTCACAATCATATCGACTGTGCTGACATTTTACAACTAGTCAATTTTCATACTCCGTCTTTTAATAGTAGAAATAAGTCTACATTTTATGTAAATTTTAATAGAACAGTGACCGGTTCAAAATCACCTCTAAGTGTGATGTGTAACGTGGCTAATGATCTACCCCCAACTTGTGATTTATTTTATGATCACCTATCGTCAATTGTCGCTCTATGTTAATTTAAGTATTTTTTGAATGTGTTACTTTACTTACTTTTTGCTGTACATTTATGTTTTCTATATTGTCCTGTAATTGGGTCTTTTTGTTTCCTGTTGGGCAATAAATGTATTTATTTATTTATTAGAAATGCTATTGATGTGTGATTGAGCTGCTGAGGCCTTTAGATTAAGATGTCTAGAGTTAGGGAAACACACGAGTCGGCTTGTTCTGTCCTTCATTTACTAGCCATAACAATAAATGTGAAGAATGGGCCTTTCTCTTTTGCTTAACGTGTAATTCTAAAGTTTTTCACCCGTGAAAACGTAACATCAAAATTTACCGCAGACTGCAGGTCCCGTTTGGTAAAAAAAATAAGAAGAAGGTTTGGTTAATCGAAACCAAGCCAGAGGACGGCCAAGAGAAACCTGTGAAAGCCAAAATTCGATTGTCTCAGTTGGCCACGGTTTTTGTGGGACTAGAGACGGATCCTTCTGGTGGATTTATTATACAGACGTCGAAACAACTAAGTCAATTTGCAACACAAAAGACGAGATTGTCCTATCCACGGAGTATTACACCACAATAATGCTAGGCGCTGTAGAAGAGCTGTAAGGCAGCAGAAAATAATAGAAATTACTTGGCAATCACTTGAGCATGGGCCTTAGTCCTAATATTACCTAACTGTGGCAGGATAGGAAGAAGAAGTTCTTCCAATTCACTCTGAATATTGGCAACCAAATTAGCTATATTCACCTTGTTTACCGCTGCTCTAAATAGCTAAGTGGAAGTCATGGAAAACCAGTTTCTAAGGTTTTTGAGCCAGGAGATTGATTCTTTACCTATCTACGCTTCTTTTGCCCAAGACTTTTTTTGTAATATCGACTGCAGAAGTTGGTATCTGCTGCAATTTTTCATGATATGTATGTCCAAGGTATTGGAGTGCAAGTGCTTATACTGTGATTAATATTTCCCAAGCTCTGTAGAATTGTCTTATTCGTGATACGGTCTGTCCATGACACTCTCAATATTCTGCGGTAGAGCCACATTTTAAAAGCTTGCAACCTGTTACTTGTAGCTTCTGTTAGCGTCCTAGAGTCATCCGTATAATAAGACTGAGAAAATTGTATCTTCGTGTCTATTTTTGAATAATGACTTTTAAAAAAATCTTACTCAGGCAGGACTATACAGGGTATCCGTATTTCGGCAGAATGTATGGGGATCTTAGTTATTTGAAGAGATGCAGAGCCATTATACGGACACCCGGTATATTATAAATTATTTCATAAAATACAATCACGGCGTTTTAGTTATACAGAGAGTTTTATGTAACACCGAACATTTTCATAACGAGAATTTTTCTTTGAAGTATCATTTCAATGCTTGGTTTATTAAAAAAAATTAATTTGAAGCTTTAAGCTAGTGTTTTCCAGTCCCAGGCTAAGCATGAAGTAAAATTTCGAGTTTAGAAAAGCCTGAAAATTTGGTTTGGTCGCGTAGCGCGAAGCGTTTTAGTTATACAGAGAGTTTTATGTAACACCGAACATTTTCATAACGAGAATTTTTCTTTGAAGTATCATTTCGATGCTTGGTTTATAAAAAAAAATAATTCAAAGCTTTAGGCTTGTGTTTTCCACTCCTAGGCTAAGCATGAAGTAAAATTTCGAGTTTAGAAAAGCCTGAAAATTTGGGTTCGTCGCGTAGCGCGAAGCGCGGAGCGGCCAAACCAAATGTTCAGGCTTTTCTAAATTCGAAATTTTACTTCATGCGCCACCGGTACAAAACACTGACATATTACGAAGTATAAAACACACCGCTAAACTTTACGTTGTAGTGTTTTGTACCGGTGGCGCATGAAGTAAAATTTCGAGTTTAGAAAAGCCTGAAAATTTGGTTTGGCCGCTCCGCGCTTCGCGCTACGCGACCAAACCAAATTTTCAGGCTTTTCTAAACTCGAAATTTTACTTCATGCTTAGCCTGGGAGTGGAAAACACTCGCTTAAAGCTTCAAATTGGATTCTTTTAAAAAACCGACCATCGGAAAATGTGCAACGTATGCATATGGATACTTCGTTATGAAAATGCTCGGTGTTACATAAAACTCTCTGTATACTACTCGTAGTTTCAAACAGATCTGATTTTAGATAGGAGCTAATGCAATTCCCAAAAGAGTTGCAAGTAATTTTCTCACTGATAAACCCGCAAAGCAAGGGACGATCCCTCCATTCCGAATCCCAATTTCCATTTTCATTTCCCACGCGGAAATTTATTTACCCAAACTCCCTCGCTCCTTTCGCGTGTCGGAGAACCCCACCCTGCTGGAATAAATTCAGACATTGATTTTCCCGCGGGCGGACAGGAGTTAATTAACACGCGACGAGCAGAAAAAAAAAGTGATTACCGAGAAGACGCCCTTTAATAATTCATAAGCCCCCGGGTCTCGGTAATGACTCCCCGTTTCCGCCGAGGGGGAGAGAGGGGGGGAAATGGGGGAGATAAGGGCGACGCTGATGAAGGCGGGCGGGGGAGCACTCCGGGATAACATCCCTTCGGAGTCCCAGGGAAAGCAATCAACCCATTGCGTGACGTCGTAAAGCGTGCGTGCCGCCATTTTCGCCAAAAGGCGAAGTCCGCTGTAGCCTGGTTAACTTTTAATGGTTATTGAATAAAAAAATAGGAGAAGGGCACGCGTAAATGAGCATTATTCACAAAATCTAATAAAAACGAGCTTTTATTCTCCACACAGCTTGAAATGAACGACGAGAAGTGATTCTTTACACGTTATTGAAAATTCTGTTATAATAAGTTCAGTTTGAAAATGATAAGTTAAAGTTGCCGAAACTAGCCATCTCTCTCCTATCGCACTACAGCCCAAATTGACCCTTAATAAAGTTTAACTTGTCATTATCAAACATAAAGTACTACTTTATGTTTGATAATGACAAGTTAAAGTTGTCGAAACTATAGTCACAATAAAATCCTCAGTTATACAAACAAAGTTAATTGTCTTATTTGTGTAAATAATGATGTATAACGAAGTAGAAGCCTCCACAGGGAACAGTTTCCTTAATAACGTCTCAGTTTTTACAAACAAAGTTAAAAAATCCTCATTTGTAATGGGTTTTTGTTTCCCATATATCTCACGTGGTAAGTACTAAGAGTATAAGTTAAATGAACACATTTTCCAAAAAATTACGTTTTTGGTTTTACTTCTAATCGTCAGTTTATTGCTTACGTTTGTTCAAATAGTGCGCAATATTAATTTCAAAGGTATTGGATTTATTTACTGTTAGAACACTTATCTGGCAGATGAAGGCGCACCAGATGGTGCAACAAAACCGAAACCAACAAAATGAACTTATAGTCTTAGTACTTATTAGAACTGGGATGAATCCTCAAAAACAGGATTCGAATTACGAATCCGAATCACCTAATATAATCCGAATCACGAATACTTAAATAAAGGATTCCTAAGAGAAAAATATGATTCGAATCAAAGATTCGAATCCTCTTTTTTGAATCACGGATACAAATCCTTTAAAAATAAATTTGAATCTATTATTTGCAACCATTAACATTTTTAATATCGCCGTCAGTTTTTATTAACAAAAATGTTCAAACCTAATTATTTGCAGACTAAATATCTGATTAATTATTTATTTTAGTAAATGATGATGTATGAGTTATTGAACTTTAAGATAGATCAGTGTTTTGTACGCGTGGCGCATGAAGTAAAATTTCGAGTTTAGAAAAGCCCCGTGAAAATTTGTCTCGGGTCGCTGCGCGACCCTCGACAAATTTTCTACGCGGGGCTTTTCTAAACTCGAAATTTTACTTCATGCTTAGTCTGGGAGTGAACAACACTCGTTCTTAGAAGTTTCAAATTGAAGGATCACTCTAGATTACTAAGTTTATTAGCATTTTACAAAGGCTACAGCTCGAAGGACCAATCATGGTCTTCGGAGATCGAAGGACTACAGGGAATCGAAGTTTTTTTACAAGAAAACAACGGATAATTGAAGGTTTACAGCATGGATAGGAAAGAAAACATCCAATTGTGAAAAAATATCGAAGTTGGGTTGGTTTTCAGTGCATTTTTAACTTCACTTTAAATCAGTATTTTATACGCGTGGCGCATGAAGTAAAATTTCGAGTTTAGAAAAGCCCCGTGAAAATTTGTCTCGGGTCGCTGCGCGACCCTCGACAAATTTTCTACGCGGGGCTTTTCTAAACTCGAAATTTTACTTCATGCTTAGTCTGGGATTGGAAGACACTCGTTATTTTAAAATACATCACATCATAGTAAAAAGTATCAATATTGATCGATACCAGATATTTTTGATTTAATATTTACAATTAATTTTTGCTGTAAATTATTTTTTAAAAGCCTTCACCTGAGATTGATAATATTGCCAAGACTAGTTTAATGCCGGTTATGTTATTATCAATATTCACCTTTTACAAGTGGACGGATAGAATTAAACTCGACTTTTATTGTCTATTACAAAAACCAGACTTGTAGAAAAATTTAAAATCTGTTGGTTATTTATTTAAGGAGAAAATCTCTTTACAAATTAAAAATAAATAAAAATATAAGTTTATTCTACAACTGAAATTACTTGAAAAGAATCGCTACTTAAAAGTATACCCAAAAAAAATCAATTTTGTTAATTTAATAATCTACACAAATAAGACAATTAACTTTGTTTGTATAACTGAGGATTTTATTGTGACTATAGTTTAGACAACTTTAACTTGTCATTATCAAACATAAAGTACTTTACTTTATGTTTGATAATGACAAGTTAAAGTTGTCGAAACTATAGTCACAATAAAATCCTCAGTTATACAAACAAAGTTAATTGTTTTATTTGTGTAAATAATGATGTATAACGAAGTAGAAGCCTCCACAGTGAACAGTTTAATTTAATAATGTTTTGATATAACTATCTTACACGTGACAAGAAAGTATGGTAACCAAGTGTATTAATATTATTTTCTGTTAAGTACACATGCAGATTTTCCAGGACAGGTGGAACACTTTTTTATTTTCAACTTTACGAAAAAAAAAAAACATTTCTCTATATAAAATCATCTAGATGTTTTTATAACAGAATGTAACCATTTATCAAAAGTGTTAATAAAATATTTAAAACTTCTGACGAGTGTTTCCCCTCCTTGTTTAAGCATGAAGTAAAATTTGGAAAATTTGGCTCGGGCGCGTAGCGAAGCGAAGCGACCGAGCCAAATTAGGCTTTTCTAAACTCGAAATTTTACTTCATGCGCCACGCGTATAAAACACTGATTTCAAGTGAAGTTAAAAACATACAAAAATGGCTGGACATTTTTCAAGTTTAATTAACCGAATATGCATTCATAATTATTGAATTATATGAAAATTTTAAATATTTAAATTGTCGATAATTCAATATTTGTTTAATGCATTTTTTTTTGTGCCGTTGTCCAGAATGCTAATTGAATAATGAAATAAATTTGAGGTTATGGTAAACTGTGTTAACAGTCAGTGGTGCCAATCTAATTTTAAAGTCAAAGCCTACTCGAAATCATGTTTTAAATGATCGCACGGTACTTGGTTAAAGTGAAATAAATTTAGTATGTCAATTATCAGTTGTTTTAACTACAAGACATCAGATTTTTTTTAAATTTTAATATTATTTAATGTGTCAAACTCCTGTTACAACCAGAACTAACAATTTGTCAATTCGTTAAACGTATTATTTGCATATTTATTATTATCATTAATTTAAAAAGTCCTTCACTTTTCGCTAAAGAGGCCGAGTTTCCCTGACTTTTTCAAGACTCTTCCCGATGAATAAAATCCCTAGAGATTTCCCTGACTTTCCCGGTTAGTAGTATTACCCGGTGCCGGAATACTGAACACAAATTCAATTTCAATAAGTTTTTGTTTAATTAAATTAATTAATTCTTTTATAAGGACTCGAATCACCTACCTCTAGATTCGAATACGAATCCTTTCAAAAAAATATGACCAATCCGGATCACGAACCCATTTTCATTAAAGTATTCGAATATGTCTTTTGAATCCTCTAAAACGATTCGAATCCGGGAATCGAATCCTGAATGATTCAAATCCTGTCCAGCTCTGGTACTTATCACCTAATATATATTATATACTCAATAAAAAAAAAAAAAACTCTAGGTTGCCATGGAAAATTTTGTAGGTTAGCAACTATAAAATTGTATATTATAAATATTATGTTTGACGTTTTATATGTCAATTCCTAAAGCGTGTAGCCAACCTAAATTTTAAAAAAAGGCAAAATCATGTCACTCTAGAGGGTTTTGTTTTATTAAACATACGATACCAGTAATGCATAGAGAGAATAAAATAGCAAGCTGACTTCAGCGGGGCAAATTCGTGTCTGAAAATTTGGAAAGATTTCTCTAAAACGATTCAAGATAAAGCAAATATTTTTTGTGCATCCGTTTCAGCATGACTTCCTGCATCCTTGAAAAATGTTCAAGAAAAAATGTTTACTATTAACAAACAAGATCGATCTTCACTTTGACTTATTTGACTTGTTGGGAAAGCACAAAAAACTTCGTAACGGGGTAATCGACCACTAATGACAGGCTAATTCTTAAATCCAATTAATTAATTAATTCCAAGCTTTCGGAACGTTTTGGCTCCTTCTTCAGCGATTTCAATTTTTAATTATTTTTACGTGAAACGTCAACAATCTTTACTGGACATTAAGATTTTTGACGTTTCATGTGAAAATAACTGACTCTAACAAATATTTTTAATCTTCAAGTATATACAGGCAAAGATTGCAATCAAGTAAGATTTTTTAAAAGCCTGAAATACTTACTTTACATAATATATAAAATTACGAAAAACTATTCGTGAAAATGCAAACAATGTCTTAATTAATAAAACAACTTAAGACGATAAATATCCGGATATTGAATTATACAATGAAATATTTAAAAACTTATTTAATTTGATTTGTTACAACGCTCTATTAAAGTATATGTAACGGTTAGGTCAAATTCTCTTCAAACCAACTAACAATACAATTTAAAATGAAAGGAGAGATAGCAACAAATTAGAAGTGAAAGGACTTGGATTAAAACTAATGTCTTAGGCCATCTATAGACGCGTTTCGAGATTTATCTCTCTTCAGTATAGCTTTGCTTATGACGTTTAAAAAATTAGGAATAAAATTAAAACAAACTTATAGACATTAGTTTTAATCCAAGTCCTTTCACTTCTAATTTGTTGCTATCTCTCCTTTCATTTTAAATTTGTATTGTTAGTTGGTTTGAAGAGAATTTGACCTAAACGTTACATATACTTTAATAGAGCGTTGTAACAAATCAAATTAAATAAGATTTTAAATATTTCATTGTATAATTCAATATCCGGAGGTGTATTTGCACGGGAAGTAGTTGTTTCAATGGATATTTATCGTCTTAAATTGTCTTATTAATTAAGACACTGTTTGCATTTTCACGAATAGTTTTTAATATTTCAGGGTATAATTCAATATTCGGAGGTGTATTTGCACGGGAAGTAGTTGTTTCAATGGATATTTATCGTCTTAAGTTGTCTTATTAATTAAGACATTGTTTGCATTTTCACGAATAGTTTTTTCGTAATTTTCTATATTATGTTTAAAGTGTGCAAACTATAAGAAGCGTAAGCTTAATTTCTCGAATTCAAATAGTTTTGAATTTGAATTTATCTTACTTACTTTACATATATTATTCGAGAAACATCACCCTGAAATATGATTCTCCTACGAGAATTTAATTCCAAATAATTGCTAGCAAACTCACGTAGCATTTCTTATTTAGATAGGAGAACATAAAGTTAGAACTCCCAGTTGCGCAGTTTGGGGGAATTGCCATGCATCAATACGGTGCGTGAGTGCGTGCGTGTGTGAGCTTATACAGCAAAGACCTTCGGGATTAATGAGCTCCAGATAAACGCAATGATCGCCCCGACGTCATAAAAGTGATGTAAAGTGTGCACAGTTCATTACGCAGGTGTATATTTACGGCAGCGCCAAAGTTGGCAGTTTGCAATCTGTATGAGATCTCGGGGCGTTAGATGCCGAACGATAAAACTAACGTCTCTCCTCGCAGAAAATAAAGCCTCGTCGGGTTTATGGGCAAGCGCGGTTAATGGGACTTGCGCTTGTTTAAAACTTGTCAACGGTGTTAATCCAAATACGGATTTTCAGAAGGAATCGTCAGAGAACGACGATGTATCTTACGTAATAAGTATTAAGAGTATAAGTCAAATTAACACATTTTCCAAAAAAACGATCTCAAAGTTATTTATTGCTTAAATTTGTTCAACTGGTGCGCAATATTAATTTCAAAGGTATTGGATTTATTTACTGTTAGAACACCTATCTGGCTGATAAGAGCGCAACCAACAAAATTGGCTTATATTCTTAGTACTTATCATGCAATATCAATTGTGAATAGAAAAAAAATAAGCTGACTTAGAAGAAACAAATTCGTGTCTGCAATAAAAATTCTGTTTACTCTATATCTCACGTGATAAGTACTAAGAGTATAAGTCAAATTAACACATTTTCAAAAAAACGACTTTTTTTGTTTAAACTTAGGAGTTTTTGGTCAGTTTATCGCTTACATTTGTTCAAATGGTGCGCAATATTAATTTCAAAGAAGTTGGATTTATTTTTCTGTTAGAACACGTATCTGGCAGATGAAGGCGCACCAGATAGTGCAACAAAATTGACTTGTACTCTTAATATTTATCACGTAAAATATATCAGTAATGAATAGAGCGGATAAAATAGCCAGCCGACTTCAGCAGGGCAAATTCGTGTCTGAAATTTTGGAAAGATTTTTTCTCGAAAACGATTCGAGATAAAGCAAATCTTTTTTCTGTATCTGTTTCAGCATGACTTCCTGCATCCTTGGAAATGTGTTCAAGAATGTGTTCAAAAAATCTGGTCAAAATGCAATTTTTTGAGGTACTCAGATACAGGGTGTCCCATTTAAGAAAATACTAGTTTTGATAATATCTCAAAAATTAAAATTTCTATATTTTTTTTTAAGTACGCCACTGGATTCTACGTAAAAAGTCATAAAACTCTTGTATTTAAATTTTGTTTGTATCTCCATAAATAACCGCGTCATAAGAGATAATAAAAATCGGCAGATTTAGAGAATCGCCCTGTATCTTCTAAACCAATCTAGTTAGTGTGGATCTGATTGCGCCATTAAACTAAACACTAAAAAAGAAAACGAGACACATATCTTAGTTTTTATGTATCTCGTACCGTTTAGCATATACCCTATAATATCATCGAAAAACAACCACCCTGTACATTTCGGACACAAAGTTATCAATGGTTTGATGCTAAAACCATTGATAATGGTTATTTTGTGTCCGAAATGTGCATCTGGTTACAAATAAATTGTTGAAGAAAGGTTTCAAGTGTTTTAATCAAAGTCATTATCATCTTTATATAACTATCAATCCAAAAATTAAAAAAATGTGAATAGTTACTTATTGTAGCACAATGGACCTAATGAGTGCAGTGCAGAAATGCGCGCTCCTCAAAGAACCAGAACCAGAGCCAGTTACTTAGTGTGAGTGGAAATATATGAACTGTTTTTACTAATTGTGGCTCAAGACAAGTCAAATTTGGCGAATGCGGCTCAGTAAGGGCAACAAGTTGGACACCGCTGATTTAGACAATACAGTACGCGCTAAAATTTATAGCTCGCTTTTAGCAATTAACTGAATTCATCCGATATCACTTGTGCAGATTAAACAATCCGATCGTGGAAATCAGTGTTTTCCCGTTTTCATTGCCATAATTACCGGGCGCGAAGTTTTACTGCCCTTTTAAACGCGTTTTATCGCAGGCGTCGGGGGGCGCGGCGCGTACGTCGCGACGCTTATTACTATTATTACCTCCAATAACACCACCGACGGCTAGTGCATAGAGTAGGCCCGACACGACGCGGCGCCGCTTATTTTTTCATTATTATTATTTTGAGGTCAGCGGAATGGGTGGGTGAACGAATCAGAGCCAGCAGTAGTTTCCTCCTGCTTGCTCATGTTTTATAAAGTAATTATATTGCCAAGGCAGTGCGACGGTATGTTTCAATCGGTATAGGCGCGCGTGTTCCAGCACTGAACTTTTCTTGATTATTTTTACCACGAGTTGGGGGATTCAAAAAACGGGTTTTACCTCCAGCTGGTTGCGTATTGGTGGAGGGATTTCTCGGCGTCTCTCTTCGCCGCGTTGCTGATCCGCTGCGGCCGTCTCTTTCTGGCGAAGATACCGTCCGCCATGTTCGTGGGAATCCTTGACCATGCTTTTGAACGTTTCACCTACGGCTGGTTTGGTTGTTTGTACACAAGTGACTTTCCGAACAACTTAATTTAACCAACAAAAAAATCCGGACTGCCAAAAAAACGTGCTAATTTTCGAAAAAAATTGAAAGTCCAACACTAAACGTGCTAATTTTCGAACAATTTTTAAATTCCTACGGGTTCTAAAAACACTTAACATTTTTTAAAGTCCCACGTGTTCTATAAACATAAAACGTGCTACTTTTCGAACAATTTTGAAAGTCCAACGCGTAGTAAAAACACATCAATCGCGTGTTCTTTTCTGATTTTAAGTTTTTGAAAATCCAAATGCAATCGCGTGTTTGTGAAAAAAACGTTTAGACGGGAGGAACAATTTTCGAAATCCAAATTCACGTGATTCTCTCTGAATCAGCTTTTGGAGATTCAAAACCAACATTGGTTTCTCAAGAAGAACAGGAAATGGAAATCCAAAACCGATCGTGTCTATGTTGATGAAAAAATTTGGTAATTCGCAAACAAGTGCGCATTCGTATCCGAACATTTTTGCCAATTTAAAAACAATTCCTAATCCTAGTTTCCAAATGACGTTTTAAATCCAATATCGCGTAACTCTTAGTTATCATTTATGGCTAAATCACGTGACTCTTTTTGACCAGTATAAACTAAACACGAATTTGTTTCTAAACAAAATTGAAATACTAAACCTGATGTGCACTTGTTTCTAAATAAAATAAAATCCTGAACCAAACGAGTACTTTTTTTCTAAACAAACGTTTGAAATACAAAATCTAGTGACTCTAAGTAAACATTTTTGGAAACTATATCAAACGCGCGCGCGTGTCCAAACAAAATCGAAATCCTAACCTAAACGTAAAATTTAAAATATCAAAAGCGCTCCTGAACGGGTGTCTAAACAAAAACTAAATCACAATCTAAACGTGCACTTATTTCGAAACAAATTAAATCCTAAACTAAGCGCGCACTTGTTTCTAAAACAATTGAACCCCTAAATGAAACGCGGACTCGTTTGTTAACAAACGTTTTAAATCTAAAATACAGTGACTCTTAGTATTCATTTTTTTTAAACAGAATTCAAATCCTAATCTAAACGTGCACTTGGGTTTTAAAACAATTGACATCCTAATCCAATCGCGCACTTGTTTTAAAACAATTGACATCCCAATCCAATCGCGCACTTGTTTTAAAACAATTGAACTCCTAAATGAAATGCGGACTCGTTTCTTAACAAACGTTTTAAATCTAAAGCACAGTGACTCTTAGTATTCATTTTTTTTTAAACAGAATCGAAAACCTAATCTAAACGTGCACTTGGTTTTAAAACAATTGTCATCCTAATCCAATCGCGCACTTGGTTTTAAAACAATTGACATCCTAATCCAATCGCGCACTTGCTTCTGAACATCGTTTAAAAATCCAGTGACTTTAGGCATACGTTTTTTCAAACCTAAAACAAATCGTGCGTTCGTTTCTAAACAAAATCGAAATCCTAACCTAAACGTGTACTTATTTCTCAAACAAATTAAATCCTGAACAAAGCGCGCACTTGTTTCTAAAACAATTGAACTCCTAAACGAAACGCGGACTTGTTTTTTAACAAACTTTTTAAATATAAAACACAGTGACTCTTAGTATTCATTTTTTTTACAGAAATGAAATCCTAATCTAAACGTGCACTTGTTTTTAAAACAATTGAACTCCTAAATGAAACGGGGATTTGTTTCTTAACAAACGTTTCAAATCTTAAACACAGTGACTCTTAGTATTCATTTTTTTTTAAACAGAATTGAAATCCTAATCTAAACGTGCACTTGGTTCTAAAACAATTGACATCCTAACCCGAACGCGTACTTGCTTCTGAACATCGTTTAAAAATCCAAAATCCAGTGACTCTAAGCATCAACTTAAAACAAATCGCGCGTTTGTTTCTAAACAAAATCGAAAACCTAAACGTGCAATTATTTCCCAAACAAATTAAATTTTAAACTAACCGCGCAATTGTTTCCAAACCAATTTAAATTCTAAATTAATCGCGTACTTGTTTGTAAACATCCAAAATCCAGTAAACATTTTTGAGAACCTCAAACCAAACACGGTCTTGTTTCTAAAACAATTAATATCCTAAATCAAACGCGCACTTGTTTCGAAATAATAAAAATCCCGAACCAATCACGCACTTGTTTCTAAAAAAGGTGTTGATTTATACATTTTGTTTTAGATATCCGTGCACTAATTCTAAACAAAAATTGTGTAAACCCCGAAAATTGTTCGCGTTACTGTTGGCCTCGACAAAACCCCGCGCTTGACTGATTTCCAAAACCAAAGAAAGGGTTGCGGTTTGATCCGAAAACCGCAAATTTACCTGAAAAGTGAAAACTTTATTACATCCTCAATTTACACACATTTTTTTTCATCCCCAGTCCAAGTGCAGTGTCAAAATCAAAACCACCCCCTTTTCACCACCTCAACAACACCCGACCCGGTTGGTCCGATTCGAAACGCTCCCCCATCCTATTCCACAAATTCACATCGAGCTCTTCTTCTTCCTCCTCATCATTGTTAAAACTAGTGTGCGGGTGTGTGTGTGTGCGTCCACAAAACCTAAAAAAAAAAGAACAAATATTAAACTATTGTGTGTGTTTGTGTGTTTGTGATTGAACAACCAAGATAGCACGTGCGCGTTGAGACATAAATGGGACTCCACTTTCCGTGTTTGAATATTTACGGTGCGTAATAAAAAATGAAAGGAAAAAAAATCCTAGCTCTCTTCATATTTTCGCTGCTCTGGGATTAATTGTGCTTTTCATAAGAAAAATGCGCTTTTACGAGCGTACGTTGCGGGCGTAAAATGCGGACATGTTTATTATGATTGCTCGCACTAGAATTATTTTTCGCTCGCAGATATTTCAACCAATTTTCTCTTCTTTTGCAGGAGGGTCTACATGCTGGAACAAGCGAGGATAACAACGTTAATTACTTGGTGAGTTTTACACAAAATAATTAACAACTATTATGATTAATAAGTACCAGAGCTGGGATGAATTCTCAAAAACATGATTCGAATCACGAATCCGAATCACCTAATATGATTCGAATCACGAATACTCGAATAAAGGATTCGTAAGTGAAAAATATGATTCGAATCAAAGATTCGAATCCTCATTTTTGAATCACGGATGCAAATCCTTTAAAAATAAATTTGAATCTATTATTTGCAACCAGTAATATTTTATTCCATCAGTTTCTATTAACAAACATGTTCATTTATCGACTAAATATCTAATTATATAATGATTTTAATTAATGATGATATATGTGTTATTGAACTTAATTTTGAATCTGTGTTTTATACGCGTGGCGCATGAAGTAAAATTTCGAGTTTAGAAAAGCCCCGTGAAAATTTGTCGAGGGTCGCGCAGCGACCCGAGACAAATTTTCTACGCGGGGCTTTTCTAAACTCGAAATTTTACTTTATGCTTAGTCTGGGAGTGGACAACACTCGTTCTTAGAAGTTTCAAATTAAAGGATTACTCTAGATTACTAAGTTTATTACCAATTTACAAAGGCTACAGCTCGAAGGACCAATCATGGTCTTCGGAGACCGAAGGACTACAGGGAATCGAAGTTTATTTACAAGATAACAACGAATATCTGAAGGTTTACAGCATGGATAGGAAAGAAAACATCCAATTTTGAAAAAATATCGAAGTTGGGTTGGTTTTCAGTGCGTTTTTAACTTCACTTTAAATCAGTGTTTTATACGCGTGGCGCATGAAGTAAAATTTCGAGTTTAGAAAAGCCCCGTGAAAATTTGTCGAGGGTCGCGGCGCGACCCTCGACAAATTTTCACGGGGCTTTTCTAAACTCGAAATTTTACTTCATGCTTAGTCTGGGAGTGGACCGTCAAGATTTTGTACATGTCGAGATTTTTGATATTTCTAGATTTATGTCGATTTATTCACAGTTTGTTATTGTATTAAATGCAACTTTAATATTAAATAAAAACGGTTTTTTTTAGGAATAGAATATTCACCCATTAAGAGCCGAACAAATTAGAAAGTTAACTCTCTAAAAGTTAATTTTAGGTAAAATTTTGCATCTTTTTCTATGGTTTTAATGAATGATTTATTAATAATAATAATAATACTAATAATATTTATTTGTGTCTTATAACAATACAGTTTTACACACGTCGACAAACAAATACAATAGAAATAAACAATAAACAAATTAGACTAATTATTTTATCAATAAGATTTAGAGCACATATGTAATTCCCTAACTTAATTATTAAAAGCAACAATCAATTTGTTCAGAGCAACATTCACTCGGCCTAAATACTCCTTTAAACTATATCACTATATTGTGTGAATTCGTTGATGCAGTAAGGCGCCATTTTAATTAAAAATTCCTTAATGTATTTTTTAAATGAATTTATTTCTAGATGTCTAGTTTTCTCGGACAATTTATTAAAAAAATGTCTCCATAGTAATTGGGGCCGTTTCTCGTTTTTTCCAACCGGTGGTGTTTATACGCCAGGTTAGATTTAGTTCTTGTGGTATAGGCATGCTGTAATGTGGAATATTCATGTATGTGGGATCTCACATATACCAGGCATTCAAAAATATATAGTGCTGGAAAAGTTAGAATATTTTCACATATAAAGGTGTCTTTACAGTCACCAGTATATGGAATACCGGCAATTATACGCATTACCTGACGCTGCAGGCCAAATATGCGATGCCTGGAGTATGAGTGACCCCATATTATCATACCGTACCTAATTCTGGACTCAAATAGCGAATGGTATGCAGTTATTAACTGGGTGTGACCGACCCTCTTTGACATCCCTCGAATACAGTATATATTTTTTGATAATGTTTTTGCCAAAGTTTCACCATGTTCATCATAAAGTAATTTTGAGTCTAACTGCACGCCAAGAAATCGTGTGGTTCTGCTGCATGTGACATTATGTGGTTTCAAAGTGAATATAATTGTGTTTGTTTTGGTGTCGTTCAATAAAAGGGAATTTTCCTCACACCACCTTGAAACAGTAGCCATCGCTTCATTGTTTAGCAACTGCGCGTTTTCTAATGCCGTTGCACGGTTTAAAATTGTAGTATCATCCGAAAATAAAATGGTTTTTGATTGTTTTATATATTGTGGTAAATCATTAATATACATAATAAAAAATATTGGACCTAGGACAGAGCCTTGCGGAACACCAGCTTTTAGGTTTAATATACTGGATCTCTCTTGCTTTAGTGCCACTATTTGTTGACGTTCTTCTAAATATGATTTCATTAGACGTACACTTTGGTTGTTAAAGCCATACATTTTTAATTTAGAGAGCAATATCTTGTGCGATACGCAATCAAAGGCCTTTGTAAGATCAATGAATGATCCCACACAAAACTCTTTGTTCTCGTATGCTTGATTTATGATGTCTGTTATTGAAACCAAGGCATCACTAGTACTTTGGCCCGTCCTAAATCCAAATTGATCCATGTGAAAGAGGTTTTGTGATTCAATATGTTCAATTACTTGGTCTTTTAGTACTTTTTCGACTATTTTTGACAGTATAGGAAGTAATGATATCGGTCGATAATTATTTTTGTCATTTTTATTACCTTTTTTATGGATGGGAATTACTTTGGCAGTCTTAAGAGTATTTGGGAATATTGCTTATTTTATAATGTTATTAATGAGCGATGCTATTAAATATTTAATTGTTTTTATCATATCTACAGTTATTCCGTATACATCAGAGCTTTGACTATTTTTTAATGTTGCTATTATATCAAGCACCTTTATATTAGTTGTCTCTATAAATTCAAATGTGTTGGCTTGTATATTTGTTGGTCGTATATTTTGGGCTATCGAATAATTATTTTTTGAGAGATCATCAGCAATATTAACAAAGAAATTATTGAATTCATCACATGTTATTTCGCATTCGGCTTGTGATTTATTTATGGGTCTATATTACATACGTCGATTTTTTAAAAGAGTTAAATTTAAAATCAAACGAGTGTTGTCCATTCCCAGACTAAGCATGAAGTAAAATTTCGAGTTTAGAAAAGCTCCGCGTAGAAAATTTGTCGAGGGTCGCGCAGCGACCCGAGACA